>JAQMRL010000008.1:73510540-74760540 GCA_035578175.1 Catonia carolina
AGACAGAAGAATTTATATAGGTCACCATTATTTATAATTACAATGACTTACTAACTTCCGTGAACAATTCAGAAAGTGAGTAATGTAAAATTTACATCCTGTAAAATGTAATGAAAATCCCGATATAAGTGCACGTCCAACTGTAATGTTATCATTAGAATTATAACCTTGACATGCGCTTGTAATTTAGATGTCAGTAACAACGGTCCGCATCTCGGCCCCTACACCATCAGAACTTAGTATTTACAGGCCAATAGTGACAGTGACAAAAAAAATAAATAAAAAACAAATAGAAAACTAATAAGTGATCAGTATTACTGTCACTTCGATATTTCATTATGTTCAACAACTAAAAATCTGTAAATTATATATTAAAAAATTACTAAAAAACCGTTATTTTACTACAAAAATTTACGGTAAAAATGCAAGGTTCAGTTCAAAAATCATTTTCCTATCTATACGCGGAGCCAAAATAGCTTTTTTTTTTAATAAAGCTGGCATATTAAAACTGAACATCATATTTCACTTTTAAAATATTCACATTATAGAGAAAACTGTAATATTTTACATTCTCGCCGATTTTTTATCTGAAACCTGGACGGAGTAACAGACGTTTAAAAAGCACTTAATGGAAAAGCAACTAAAAGTTTGGTACTATTTATGCGTTAAAATTGTGAATCTCCGACTAACTTTTAAATAAAATAATTTAAGTCAAACCAATCAACGTAGAAAAAAACAGGCTTTAATTTTGTGTAGCGTTTAAAATTTCCCGTTCGGCTGCTGTTGAGGAAGAGCTCCGTGACCTCCCCGTGGTAAGACAGCGCGCACCATTACGCTATGGAGGCGGCCGTAGGCCTATATATATTTTTACTTAATTAATATTTTTGTCATAATGTGGTTCATACATGTTTAAGAAACATCAATTTAAAATTGTTATAATCAGAGGTTTTCAACTTGAATGAATTGCTGTTTTTAGTAGAAAAAAACCATGTAACGTCAAACAATGAGTAACGTACAATATGAGTAATACGTAATTATTTACTGTAAATTATTTTCCGTACAATGATCGAATGAAATGAACTAGATCAACTAAATCAAAAGAAATAAAATCACAACAACCACGATTTATAACAAAAAAATCTACCGATTTATTCAAAAATAAGGTATTACAACACTGTAATCAAACCTGTATTATTTATGGTAACAGGAACAAATTACAAAACTAAAATGAGAAATTATTTAATTTAAAAAAGAAAAATCTTAAGGAAAATAATTGGTTGCAATATAATTTAAAAAGGCGAAGGGAGTTATTTGATTGTATTCAATAATTTAAAAGGTGGAAGATTCCATTATCAAAAGAAGGGCAAAATTTGATAGATAGCATAAAAGAATGAATAAACATTTTTACTTCTCTAACGGTGTGAGTGTCAACAAATAGATATTTGAGTTTTGTGACGATAAAAACAACAAATTTTAACTATACATAAAAACAAGACATGAAAAAACTTGGATTTGAAGAAAAACATGTTTACGACAAAACTGAACTTAGAAGAATTAAACTAAGAAATTAAACTAAGAATTCACTAAGAAGTGGGATTTAAAGATTTCCAGAGAACTTTAATTAAAACTAACGACCCAGATGAAACACCTAAAAGAAATTCAATAATATCGCAAAAGATGAAAGAATACTGGACCAAAGAAGAAGCAACTGGAGAAAAATAGTGAGAAGTAGATTTTCTACGCAAACATCTAAATCAAAATTTGAACGACCTCTTTAAACGTTTTAGCGAAATCCTTTTGACTGAATTTTCGATAAAAAAAACCCACGGTTATACAGGGCGTTTCACGTAGTGTTACCGACGCTTTCTGAGCTTATTGTACTAGCAAACATAATTAAAAGATCGTAACTTATTATGAACATAGGTCCTAAATGCTTTGTTAGCGAGTAAATACTGAATTTTTTAAGATTACGGCCTTAGTATGCATTTTACGGAAAGTGTATGAAATCAAAGTTATAATAAACTAAAACATTTTATTTAGAGAATTTTACTCTTCAGAGTTTGTAATCCAATTCACGAAAGAAACTACCATTCTTTAAACAGCAATATCTTTTGAACCGTTGTATGTAAAAACAATTACAAAACATTAAATTAAAGCTTGTTTTAATTCTGATTACAGGATATACATTAATTTTTTTGGAAATTAATGTGTCTTAAATATACGTAACGAATGACGCATAAAAATACCCTGTTTACAACCACTCTTCCAGTACACCCAACTTCAAAGTACTATTACTTTGTTCACGCGTATTTTAAAACGTATAGGGCTACAAAGTCTTGTATGGTAATGTAATTCTGTAACCAACAATAAAACAAGCTTTAATTTGATGTATCGTAATATTGTTATTACAAACAACGGTTCAAAAGATATTGCTGTTTAAAGACAGGTGTTTTCTTTCGTAAATCGAACTATAGTTCAAAGACAATTACCGATTTTCCGTATTTTTGAATTCTACAGACGTAGTTTTCATTTCGCGTCATTCACTCATGATTAAAAATAGGTTATATTGTTCATTATCTACATGGACAAGAGAAAATCGCGTGAGTGTTGCACACCAGATTTTTAGTTAAACATTAAAAGTACATACAACATTTTATTATTATGTGGGTGAAAATAACAAAAGACGTTTAGAATAAAAAAGATAATAATAATTTAAAATAAGCTGCACTTCACAATTAGGATGTGGGTAGAGTCAAACTAGAAAATAACAGTTTCAGATTATAGCACTCAGTTAAAAAAAATGAGTGCTTAAGAAAATTATGACTTCAGCTCGTTCTGCTGAATTAGAACGATATTATAAAACATTTTTGTAATAGAAATAAATGGTAGGGTTAATATAGCAAATAAAATAATATTACAAATTTTAAATTTCCCTTCAACCACAGTAAAAAGAAATATTTTATACTTCATTTCATTTTTAAACCTCTTTTATAAGTACATAAATTTTCAACTTTAGCCTAAACCATATTCAAAATCTTAGTAAGATTTAAGTATTAAGTTACGTTTCTTTACTTTCTCTAGCCTATATGAATATATAGGAAGGAAACTATTGTTTTCATGTCGATTTTTCACCGGATATACACGATTTCAGAGCCCCTGAACCAAAAAAAAAAAAACAAGTGTTTAACGATTGGTCTGTGTGTGTGTGTGTGTGTGTGTGCGCGCGCGCGTGTGTGTGTGCGCGCGTGTGTGTGTGTGTGTGCGCGCGCGTGGTCAAAATATCTCAAAATAGAACATCGTACGAAGTTGAATCTTGAAACTGATGTTACTTACTACTAGAGGACCCCGACACGAACATTTTCATCAAAATCGGTCAACCGGAAGTAGTAGTTTATTTGAGTAATTTTTCACTTTTTTGTGATTTTTTTAAAAACGGGTCTTAAGATTTTTATTTAAAATCGCTTCATTTACTATATATTGTATGCTCTACAAGTTAGGGTGAGTGCCATATCTGCTGAAATTCTTTCGGAGGCTGTGCTCTCGTAGAATAAATTGTTTTTTTAAGATTGCGGCCTAAGTATGCATTTTAGGGCAAAAGTAAAATTTGTAGAACACTAAAAAACCGGTAGTACAACCCGAAGCCACTATTGCTGCGAGGCTATTTCTAATTTCAAAACTAAAACGAGAATGAGAGAAATCCTTGGGATAGAAAGAAGAATCCTTAGAACTTGCATAAACAAAAAACGGGAACTCAACCATACGTGGATCTTGAAGTCTAATTCTGTACTCTACTATGAAATCGAGCCAATTACTGACATCATGCGGATGAAACGAATTTCTTTCTTTAGGCATTTAATTAGAATACCGGATAATCGAGTAACTGAACAACTCATTTCTATAATTAACTCGTGGAAAAATTCTCCAAAATGGTTGGCCGAAGTAAAGCAAAATATGCAAGAACTCAACATTGCAAAACAAGATCTTTTAGAAAAATCTGAACAGCTTAAGTTGCTTAAAGATGAAGACACAAGATTCGTCGAAAAAACTCGAGCTCCGTCGTCAATGAATTGTACAGATAAAATCAAAAAGATCAGATCCCAAAATATGGAGAGTTATTGGGAAAAGCATACGAATCCTACAACCAAACCAAGAAGGATTTTTAAATTTTATCAAGTGGTCCAATGACGCAACATTAAATTTAAAAAAATAAAAAATAAAATTAATGTCACCGGATGGCCACATTTTGTGGCCCTGAAAAGGGCCGTTTAAGCGGTGGTCGTCTTGATGGGAAGCGTCGGTCGTAGACGTCGTGGCGGTCGAGGAGCTGGGCGGCACGGCGTGTCGTCGTCCAGCGGAGACATCATCTTCTTTTCTCGCAGTAGTGCGTCGATGGCTGCTTCGTCGGATCCGGTGGGCGTAAGGCCCGGTCGAGGGACCGCTGTGGGCATCGCTCGCGTCAGCGGGCGATGACAGTCCGGTCGACGGCTTACGGTGACGGGTCGGCGAGCGGAAGCATCATCTTCTCTCTTGCGGGGTCGTCGATTAGTCTTCGCTGGAGTCCTGTAGCCGTGTATCGAGATGGACGTCTTGTCTACTTTCTGGATCGGAATTGAATCTCTCGGCTCAGTATAGCGCTCTTTATATAGTTGCCGAGAGCGCTGTGATAGAGTGCGGTTATTGGTCTTACCCTTGATAAAAAAAAGGCCTCTGTCGGTACGCCGCCACAAGCCGACCACCCCTCTCGAAACTATTGGCGGCTCCCTCTGTCGCTACGTCGGAAGCTTTGATAGCCGGCAGCACAGTACCTAATCAAAGGGGGCGACTGTGACATTAACAAATTTTATTGGTAAAAATCATTCTTTTTCCATTTCCATTATTAATTTATCTTTTAAAACGCTTTCATGCACTAACAGGGTAAGTTAACACAAAGAAAAATCTCTTAAGTGGTAGCATTGACGCATAAGCACATTACGTAATTCCCACTGTTCTTTATTCCATTTAAGTAATACTATCATTCTATTTTGAATGGACTATAAGTAGAAATATACATGTAAGTTGGTAAATGTGCAATTTAAGTAATAACTATTAAGTTAGTTAATAAGTTCTTGATAATATCCTATACTTCTGTTGGGAGTCTCTTGATTAATAAAAATATAATACTATTATATTGATAACAGAATTAATAATAGTTTATAGTTTAAATGTGTTTAAACGTTATCTATAAAGTACATAAATGATAGTAACTACACTTTACAAAACAGAATATAGGCCAACAGTTCTATATAATCGTTATTGCGCTAAAGTAACTCTCCTCGGTATGGGGGCATGCAAAGTGTGACGCTGTGCAGCCTTGCATGAAAAAGGCATCCTCTAGTTCTGGTAGCAACTAAAATATTAAGGCACGTGGTGAACACGCACGTTTCAATAATACTTGTGCTTACGATTCAATAAAACAGTTTAATTCAATTAAAATAGTTATAAATAAACAATAATGGATTTGTAAATAAATGTGAGTACGCCCAATAATAAAAATTATACGACCACTACATAAACAAATAAATGGGGAATATCATTTTTTTTTTTTTTTTTTTTTTTTTTTTTTTTTTTTTTAATTTATTTATTTAACGTCGCATCAACTACAACGGTCATTAGCGACGACGTTGGAGTGTAACTGTGTACAATGGAGAATGAAATGATTATTTGTAACGTATGAAAATATGCCGTGCCTGAGTGGGATTCGAACCCAGGACCGCATGATGAGAGGCAAGCACGTTACCAACTGCGCCAATGCAAAATATCATTTTATTTCCGGTTGTCAGTCTGTTTGTTGTATAAACAATATTATTAAGTAAAGTCTTCCCTTTGCGGAAGCGTAACGTCGCCTGCTTCATTGGGGAATGAACATACTCCTAGATTAGAACATATCGTTCCTTGCGACTGGATATTACCAGTGCATTCCAGTTCCCAAAAAAACTTTGGTAAAGCTAAGTGCATGATACTATAAAGTTTAAAAAAAATATTACTACTAATACATTTAATGGTATTTTAAATGTTTTGTAATTTATACATTCTGTAATAGAAATGTTTAAGTAATTTAAAATGTTATAATAATTTAAAATAACCTTACATATACTTTTTCAAAAAATGCAATATTTACAAATATTAGGCCTAATACTCGTATTATTATTTTAATAATAATTGATTAATCAATTCGACTGTTGTTTAGGTCATCAGTCGAAAGGCTGGTTTGACCCTCTAGAGGTTTTGCCAAGTAAAACGAGAGTGTGGTATTTTAAAATTGCCTTCCTCACTGAGTGGAAAAGTATGCTTATCTGCATGCCAGGTCCTCTGCAAAGCATCTACTTTCCACTCTGTAAATGACATTTTTATTTCGTTCACCGCAGGGTCTGGCTGGGGTCTTTTCTGTTATCCCCCAGCATAATTTGTCATATTTTGTGGATATTTCGTACGCAAACTTACAGTATTTTAACGATAAAAACTGGAAAAATATTATAAAAAATCCTACACCAATATTTTTCAAGTTAAGGTTAAATAAAGGTAGAATAAATAGATTGTTTTTTCACTATACCCTGTTACTGTAGATATGTAACAATGAAATATAAACTCATTGAGTACATGCCATCATTAAATTCTCTTCTCTTCTTAAGGTGCCAATCCGTTTCGAATGTTGGACACCATCATGGCGATCCTCACTTTGTCAACTGCAGCTCTAAACAGTTGCGGAGTAGTTTTATTGAACCAGGTTCTAAGGTTCTTTAACCAGGATATTCTTCTTCGACCTGGGCCCCTTTGTCCTAATATTTTTCCTTGCAGTATGGATTGCAGAAGTTCATACCTTTCTCCATTCCTCATAATGTGTCCAAAATATTGGAGTTTTCTTCGCTTTATGGTATTCATCACCTCCATATCCTTCCTCATCCTTCTCAGCACCTCAACATTGGTCGTATGTGCCGTCCAAGAGATTCTCAGCATTCTACGGTAGAGCCACATTTCGAATGCGTTCAACTTTTTGGAGATGGCATCATTGAGCGTCCAGGACTCCACACCATAGAACAGCACAGAGAAGACATAACACCTGAGGAGTCTCATTTTTGTGTCGAGGGTCAGATTATGGCTCTTAAACACTGCCCCCATCCTGTTGAAAACATACCTGGCTTTGCCTATTCGGGATTTTATTTCCTGAGTATTATCCCAAGCTTCAATAATGGTAGTACCAAGATAATTGTAGTGACTAACTCTCTCTATTTCCTTTTGATTACCATACAGATGACAATTTCTTATGTTATTCTTACTGATTATCATCATCTTTGTCTTCTTGGTGTTAATATTAAGACCATATTGGTTACTGCAGGCTGTAATTTTATTTATTAATTCTTGGAGATCTTCCATACTGCTTGCAAATACTATTGTATCATCCGCATATCTGATATTGTTAATTCGGAGTCCGTTCAGCAATATACCTCTTTCCTCCTCTTGCAATGCTTCAGAAAAATTTTCTCAGAATAAAGATTAAATATGAGGCGACAGAATACAGCCTTGCCGCACCCCTCGCAATATCCTAACACTTTCTGTGTTCTCCCCGTCCACTCTCATGCTTGCTGACTGGTTCCAGTAAAGATTTGCTACTATTCGGAGATCTTTATCATCTATTCCAGCTTCCTTCAATATCGCCAGCATTTCTTCATGATTAATCATTAAATTAATTAACATAATTAGATTAAAACAACATCATTAACTTAAATATTTTTAAATTATTTAGTAACTTTCAATAAACAGTTAAAATGAAAAATATTGATATAAGTTATGATTTTTTAAAAATATTTTCCCCAATTTTATCGATAAAAATACAGTAAGATTACCTACATACTAAATACCCACAAAATGTGACAAAAATGTGCTAGGGAAGAGATAACAGAAAATACCATATGGTTGTATAAATTAATTCATTACTATCAGAAATAACTCTGACTAGTGTATTTTATACATCTCTACCTCTTCTCTTCTCAAATGCTTGTCATAAAATTGGCTGAACATGTGATAAGAAACAGAACTATTTTTTATAGCCCTGGAACTAACAGATCGAGTGCAAATAATTTATCACTCCTGCCTTTTATAGGCTATTATTGAATTATTGATTGTTATACTGTAGTTAAAATTAACTTAATTTCAGACGCACACGTTTACTAGATATCGGACAGTTCAGCTGATATACATTAAATCACAATACATTAACATTAGTTTTAGACGACAAGCTTGTCTCCCAGTTTACCAAAGAAACAAAAAATTATACATATTAACCCCACATAAACCAAGATGATGCAAAGGACAAACACTAGTCATATGACGGGACATGAAAACAACAAACCTGATTCAAAAAGACAATCATTGAACTCACGGCTTAAACATGTAAACAATCTTTTCACAATAAATCACCCGCGGCTCAGTGATCAACAGATCAGTATAAACTAACACAAATGCGATCAGATATTTCAATACAAAATGTACGAGGCCGCCTCCGTGGCCCAACCGTTAGAGAGCTTAACTGTGCGTTCTACTATAAAACTGAAAGTCTCGGGTTCAATTCCCGGGCTAGGGTCTGGAATAAATACATATTAAACCCACCAACTTTACACCGTAGTTCACAATATTCGCTAATAACCAAATCACCTGGTGCATCTTTAAATATAAATAAAAATCTGGTGTGAAACACTCACACGACTTTCTTTTGCCAATGCAAATAATTAACAATATAACCTAATATAAGTAATAAAACATTAGAAATGAACAAAAAACCTAATCTCAATAAGCATAACCTAATTTTAATCATGAGTGAAAGACGCAAGATGAAATCAACCTCCGTTAGGCTTAAAAATACGGAATATCATTCTTTCACGCTAAACTAGGCTCTGTAGAGAAAAAAATGCTAAAGATAAATGTTGTAGATCGTTTAATTTTCAATAAATTTTATTGTATACACTTTTGTCGTAAAATGCATACTAAGGCTAAAATTTAAAAAAATCGATTTTGTTACATATTTTCGTTAAAAAAATCGTTAATTACCACTAAACTAAGCGTTATACAAAAAAATGTTTAAATAAAAACTGTAGATTTTTAAATTCTCTACAACTTTTATTAAGTTATATACATTCTGCGCTGAAACGGATATTAAAGCCGCAAACTTAAAAAAACAATTTTTTTACAAGAAAACAACCTCCCCAAGAATTTCAGTAGACATGGCACCTACCCTATCTTATAGAGCATAAAAAATTGTAGCAAATGAGGCGATTTTTTTAAAAATATTGTAGGAGCCGTTTTTGAGAAAATCGCAAAAAGTGAAAAATTACACGAATAAACTACTACTTCCGGTCGACCGATTTTGATAAAAATATTCGTGTCGGGTCCGGTAGTAGTACCTAACTTAAGTTTCAAGTTTTAAGTTCGTACGATGTTCCGTTCTTGAGATATTTTGTTCACACAAACTCCGACCAATCGCTAAAAACATATTTTTTGGGTTCACGGGTCTGAAAACGTGTAGATCCGATAAAAACTCGATTTCGAAAAATCGACATAAAACAATACTTTTCTTCCTATATATTCTTATAGGCAAGAGAAAGTAAACATTACACACATACTTTCAAAATGGATTACACAAATCCACACGCCGTTAACACCTCTTACCATACGATCCACCTAGAAGACTTTAAAGGCAATCGATTTGTGAAGCGACTTAAGGAACCACCTCACACACCTTGATACCTTGTCATTACACAAATGACAAAAAAAATAATGAATAATTATCAACAAAAAAAATCTGGTGTGAAACACTCACACAACTTTCTCTTGCCAGTGCATATAATTAACAATAAACCTAAAATTAGTAATAAAACATTAAAAATAAACAAAAAACTGACCTCAGTAAACATAACCAAATTTTAATCATTTATATGAAAGACACAAAATGAAAATCGATCTCAGTTTGCCTTAAAAATACGGAAAATCACTCTTTCACGCTAAACTAGGCTCTGTGGAAAAAAATGCTATAAATAAAAGTTGTAGATTTCTTAATTTACTATAAATTCGATTATATATACTTTTGTCATAAAATCCATACTAAGGCCGAAATCTTAAAAAATCGATTTTTCTCAAGTTTTCGTGAAAAAAAAAACAGCAAATCGCTAATTACCGCTAAACTAAGCGTTATACAAAACAATGTTTGAAACAAAAGTTGTAGAATTTTTAATTCTCTACATTTTTTATTATATAAATTTTTGCGCTATAATACATATTAAAGCCGTAAGCTTAAAAAAACCACTTTTTTACGTGAAAACAGCCTCACCAAGAATTTCAGCAAACATGGCGCCTACCTTATTTGTAGAGAATAAAAATTTGAGTAAACCAGGTGATTTTTAAAAAAATCGTAGAACCAGTTTTTGAGAAAATCGCAAAAAAGTGAAAAATGACACGAATAAACTACTACTTCCGGTTGACCGATTTTGATGAAAATGTTCGTGTCGGGTCATGTAGTGGTATGTAACTTAAGTTTTAAGTTTCAAGTTCGTACGATGTTCCGTTCTTGAGATATTTTGTACACACACACACACACACGCACACCCACACAGACCAATCGCTAAAAACATGTTTTTTGGGTTCAGGGGGTCTGAAAACGTGTAGATCCGGTGAAAACTCGATTTCAAAAAATCGACATGAAAACAATACTTTCCTTCCTATATATTCATGTAGGCAAGAGAAAGTAAAAATGGCTGGTGGTGTTTTAAAATTACACATCTATGGTTTTCTTTACCAAATACCCAAAAAAATTACTTATTACTTTAATCTACAAACAAAAACCTCTGGCTGTTTACCTAATTAATGTTTATTTAACCAGCTACATAAACAATAATTAAACAAAAATCCTAATACAAAAATTATGGTTTGCAATAAAATACGATGATCAAACAGTTCGTCAATAATAATGATATTTTTATTAATGGGCTAACTTAATATTTTATTTCTACACCTTTAGATTTAAAACTTAAAGCGTTTTATAACGAACCTTGTTATTCGTTTCAAATTAATCATCATTTTGTAATTAATATAAATTGTAACAAAGATAAACTTTTTATAACATTATTGGTTGATTATTTAACTACTAATTTATTAATTAGAAGTAAAGCTTTTGAAATCTTACAGTTTGATTACCATAAAATACGACAGAAATAAATAATAAATACATATTAATTACTTTGTAGAAACATCAAATAAACTGCAATTACATATTCAAATAAATTCAAAAAGCGTATAAAAAACTTGATAGCGAGTTACTGAGTGTCTTACAATTTATTCTTTTTTATTTCTGTTGAAAATAATTAAATGAGGTTACAAAAGGTCGTAGTACATTAATTCAAGATAATTTTTATGCTTTATTAATTATTCTGTAGTGATAAAAAGTCAAAGACTACGTGAAATAAAAACAAATATTTAAACAAGCTTAATCATAACGTGCTTAATGATAAACCTGCCAAAATTGAATGCGATATATAAATAAATTTTGACATATGAAAAAGTGGAAATAAGATTTAACTCGGGTATAAAAAATTATACATAAAATGAAACGAAAAAGTTTTCCGGCGATGTTCTGTCAGTTGACTTAGTTTGTACAAAATAACGACTGAGGCAAAGTTGAAAAATTCTGAGAAATTACGTTAAATAATACATGTTACGCTAAAACCAAATGTACTACAGTTAGCAAACTGAAAACAAAAATTACTTCAAAATTCCCTAGTCCTAACAACAAAGTAATTTACTACCTAATTAATAAAAACAGGTTAAAAAAAATCTGGTGTGAAACACTCACACGACTTTCTCTTGCCAGTGCAAATAATTAACAATAAACATAACAATAGTAATATAACATTAGAAATAAAAAAAAAACTAACCTCAATAAACATAACCTTAATTTAATCATGAGTGAAACACGCAAAATGAAAATCGACCTCAGTTTGCCTTAAAAATACGGAAAACCACTCTTTCACGCTAAACTAGGCTCTGTAGAGAAAAATGTTCTAAATAAAAGTTGCAGATCTTTTAATTTTCTATAAATTCGATTATATACACTTTTATTATAAAATGCATACTAAGGCCGAAATCTTAAAAAAATCGATTTTTCACACGTTTTCGTGAGAAAAAAACAGAAAATTGCTAATTACTGCTAAACTAAGCGTTATACAAAAAAAATGTTTGAAATAAAAGTTGTAGAATTTTAAATTCTCTACAACTTTAATTATATAAATTTTTGCGCTAAATTGCATATTAAAGCCGTAAGCTTTGTTTTTACGTGAAAACAGCCTCACCAAGAATTTCAGCGAACATGACGCCTACCCTATCTTGTAGAGCATAAAAAATTGAATAAACCAGGCGATTTAAAAAAAATCGTAGGACCAGTTTTTGAGAAAATCGCAAAAAAGTGAAAAATTATACGAATAAACTACTACTTCCGGTTGACCGATTTTGATGAAAATGTTCGTGTCGGGTCCAGTAGTGGTATGTAACTTAAGCTTCAAGTTTGAAGTTCGTGCGACGTTCCGTTCTTGAGATATTTTGTATACACACACAGACACACACACAGACCAATCGCTAAAAACATGTTTTTTTGGGTTCAGGGGGTCTGAAAACATATAGATCCGGTAAAAACTCGATTTCGAAAAATCGACATGAAAACAATACTTTCCTTACTATATTCATATAGGCAAGAGAAAGTAAAAATATCGTATACAGTTTTAAAATACGCGCATTTTGCATAATTTTCGGGCAATTCGTAATTCAAATCATAGGGATGTGGGACACAATCAGTATTTTTAAGGCGTTTCAACATATTTAAAGACCGGTTTAAAGTAATTAGAAAAATACTATATTTAAAACGAAACAATATTGAAGTATTTATGACAAAATAATAAATATTACTTAATAAAAATAATAAACTATATTCTGGCACTTAATTCTGCACAAAATTTAATTAAACACCATTTGTCACCGATTTAAATCCGTCACGCCTACTTATTATGAAAACCTTGTCTTTCACCGGTAACTCTCTCATTAAAATTAACCATATTTCACTACGACAGTGAAGGAAACAAAAAGTAATTGTCATTTCACAAGAAGAAATGACAAACATTTTTGCAGTTACGTTTAAAACAAATTTTCGTTAACGATTATTTCTAACATAAATAATAAACATACAACTACGTGTGATGTACTACATAAATCACGAAATTTCAACCAATAACTAATATTTTTATATCAACAAAAGAAAATTTACATTAACGAAAACGTAGTTTAAATTAGAAGAGATAGTTGTCCCAGGAAATTCCAATGTTCCTTATAAAGACTATTAGAAACTAAAGACAAACAACACTTCTTTAATTTAAAAATAGTAAATCTATGTATTTTTAAAAAAATTATTTACCAAGTACGAAATTTGTAGAATAGTTTACCAGATTAATGTAATTTTATGTGTATTGCATAACCTAAAAAAACTTGATATTCTAGATTTACCTTATATGGCAATACTCCTTTATATTTAAACATCACAACACAATAGATAAACAATAATTTAATGTTAGTTAATTTAAAACACACTAAAATAATGACTAAACACAATGATTTATCGTAACTCTAACGGAATAGAGTTAGAAACGTCGGCGACATAAACTCTCGCGTTGGTAGATTTTTAACAACTGAATAAGATATTCATTCAACACACCGATAGAGCACATGCACAGCGGAAATTGGCGAAGTAAGCCGGAGATGGACGATGCTGCCGGCACCCGCGCGCAAGAACCTAACCTACAGACGACTGGGTTTTGCGAACTAAACTAACATAACCATTCTTACGAGTATACACAGACGCGACGGGAAGTTGAAACTGCTTTGGCCTGCCAGAGGCGGCAGCCTTTCGATATAATAGTCTGTAGAGGGGGGAAATTATTATTTTCCCTATCACTATTACAAACAGGTACAAGCCTTCCCTTCCCCACGCTTTTATTCCATAAACTACCTTCAGTATTTCCTTTCAATTCTACTATGCATAACAACGCTAGCCAGCCTCCTGTATTCGTTCGGTCTTCTTCCTGAAGCTTGTTTTGTCTGGAAGAAGAAAGGTTCAAGGCAGCTTGATTGTTATTCCCCCGTAAAAAATCTTTCTCTCAAGTTTAAACAGTATCCATTCAGATTATGTACGGAATAAATGTATCTGTAAACATCTGCTTCTTATCACATTAAACTTATTTATCACGTGACTACAAAACATACTAACAAACATTTTCAAGACAATATTGAACCAAACATTTTGATAGTAATTTTTACTAATGAAAATGCCGTTTATATAGCTTCATAACTATTCATGATGCTTTTCTGGCCCTTCAACATTATATCAATCAAATTTTGATACGCAAGCCCGCGGTTTTCAAACTTGTATATAAGTGTGCATTTTTTGGATCTGTTAGATGCCTACCAATATTGACTCCAGTTCCCCTTGTGCTTGACATTACAACTACAGTAGGTACTGCACGGTATGAGATGGTGGGAGTACTACGGTGCGGTCTAGTACGAAAACGGGAATGGTTATTCACTATTCAACCATCGTTCTGTTAGTATCTGTTGATATACTGTATTATTGTATATTAATAACGATATATGTAATGAATTTACTGGAGTTAGCACTAACGCTGTACAAAATGAAGATGATGCCGTAGTTTTTCTGCAGCACAAAGGATTGCTTCATGATCCCCGTCGTTGCCTTTATGGTCATGACATACTTTTACAATTAGGGAACAGGAATGATGACCTATTTGAAAATATACTTAAAGCAATCAAAGATTTTATACCTCCTGTATGATGTTTTTTATTGATGTATTACATTAGGCCAATTTGTGAATAATAAAAATAAAAATTGAAACAATCAAAACAAGAATATTTTTCATTTATGTTTAATTTGGTGGGCGTATATATTTATGTTCAATACGCTCACGTATTGACTGCATGTAAAAAGAACACGTGGTGTGTAGTGCGAATCTTTATTCAGCAGTGGGAGAACTATCACAAGGGGAACTGGAATTAATAGTGGTAGGCTCTAACAGAGAAAATCCCATTTTTGTTAACACTTTTTCTGGTAATTCTTATTTAAGCTACATGTTTACAGCGTATTCCCATTGGGACAATTGGTTCAATGTTGAAATAATTAAAAAACATACACAGGAGCGTCAATTATCCGAACGTCAGTCATCCGTACCGTCAATTATCCGAACCACCATCGATAGAAAAAAAAATACATGTTTACTACCTAAAAACGTACATAATTCAATGAAAAATTTATATACTCTAGTTTCCTCGTTCAATTTAGGGACAGTGGAGACTGTTGAGAAAAATTAAAGATTTTTTTAAAAAATTACTGTATAGTATGTACAAATGGATAAAAACATATTTTATAAAAGATTTTACCGTGATGTTTTTCGTTAATTTAAACAGTTTTGAGATTCTGTATTTTTCCGTTTGTATTTATAATCTTTCTACATCTGCAAGAAAGGAAATGAATTAGTGTATTTTTTAAACTAAAGTTTATGATAGCCTTTTATAATCCCCTTTTATAAAGCCTTTTATAAAGAAGGGATAGGCTAATGGGCCACATCTTAAGACATCCAGGCATTGGTCTATCAATAATGGAGGGTAATATTGAGGGAGTAAATTATAAGGGGAGGCAAAGGTTAGATAAAGCAAATTACAAAAGATGTAGGGTGTTACAGGTATGTAGATATGAGACGACTTGCACAAAATAGAACAGCTTGGAGAACTACATCAAACCAGTCGAGAGACTAAAACGATAAAATATTCATATAGGACAAAAGAAAGTAAAAATGAATAAAACCTGTATTTTTTTTATTCACTGTTACATGTCTCCTTGAATTATATTACTGACAATTATAATGCGTGAAATTGTATTCAAAAATTAAACCTAATTCTTTAACTCCAAGATTCTGCTAACATGTCAGCTGGATTTTTCAGCAGGATTCTCCTAACTTCAAGAAAAATTATAATGAAATTTTATTTAGATATTTAAAATTAATACCCATAACATTCTGGGTCAGGACAGTTCATATACATCAGCTATTTCAGTTTTATTTTACTTTCCGAACATCCTGAAAAATTGAATCTTTCAGGAAATAATCTATCAGAATAAATAAGTTGATCAATTTTTGAATAATTACAGTTATTTTTACTTTCTCTTGCCTATATGAATATACAGGAAGGAAAGTATTGTTTTCATGTCGATTTTTCGAAATCGAGTTTTCACCGGATCTATACGTTTTCAGACCCCCTGAACCCAAAAAAACATGTTTTTAGCGATAGGTCTGTGTGTGTGTGTGTGTGTCTGTGTCTGTGTGTATACAAAATATCTCAAGAACGGAACATTGTACGAACTTGAAACTTAAAACTTAAGTTACATACCACTACCGGACCCGACACGAACATTTTCATCAAAATCGATCAACCGGAAGTAGTAGTTTATTCGTGTAATTTTTTACTTTTTTGCGATTTTCTCAAAAACTGGTCCTACGATTTTTTTTTTAAATCGCCTGGTTTATTCAATTTTTTATGCTCTACAAGATAGGGTAGGCGCCATGTTTTCTGAAATTCTGGGTAAGGCTGTTTTAACGTAAAAACATTTTCTTTTTAAGATTGCGGCTTTAATATGCATTTTAGCGCAAAATGTTATACAATAAAAGTTGTAGAGAATGTAAAATTCTACAACTTTTATTTCAAACATTTTTTTGTAAAACGTTTAGTTTAGCGGTAATTAGCGATTTTCTGATTTTTTCTCACGAAAACGTGTGAAAAATCGATTTTTTTAAGATTTCGGCTTTAGTACGCATTTTACGACAAAAGTGTATATAATAAAATTTATAGAAAATTAAGAGATCTACAACTTTTATTTAGAGAATTTTTCTCTACAGAGCCTAGTTTAGCGTGAAAGTGTGATTTTCCGTTTTTCTTTAAGCCAAATTGAGTTCGATTTTCATTTTGCGTCATTCGCTCATGATTAAAATAAGATTATGTTTTTGAGGTTAGTTTTTGTTTATTTCTAATATTTTATTAATAATGTTAGGTTTATTAATAATTATTTGCATTGGCAAGAGAAAGTTGTGTGAGTGTTTCACACCAAATTTTTCAAATTTATACACAGAAATGCTTTGGCACTGCAAACAATTATCGCATTCCATTTAAAATGTATCATCTCAAAATCACATACATCAGTTCCATCTGAAATTCTGTGTTCGGAAGATAATTTTATTATTCAGATCTAGCTTGTACTGTGGTCAGCTAACCATGGTTATTTGATATTTTATGGACGGCTGATCAAACGTTAGGCATTCCACTCACAGCATGAACCTACATCAAACGTTATTTGTTATTATCTCTTGATCTACCAATTATTCAGTACTATTACTGGAATTGTTAACAATTTTGAAACAAGAACCTCAAGTTTTTACTATTAGACAATAAACATTTGAACTTCGGGTGAAAATAGAATAATAAATCAATCATCTATAAAGTAAACATTTTTCAACATCTAAGCTTATTTACACTCAGTTTCAAAAATAACTAAATACGATGAAAGTATTTACATGACGAAGACAATACCCAATTGTATTGCTTCCAAAATAAAAATATATACATTGCACATAACAGGCAGGTGGAGTGTTAAATTATTTTCACTCGATCTGTTAGTTCCAGGGCTACAAAAAATAAGTTTCTTTTTTATCACATGATCAGCCAATTAAATGACTGAAGCATTTAATAACAGAAGAGGTAGAGGTGTAAAAGACACTAGTCAGAGTTATCTCCACTAAGAATGATGAATTTTGTTATACAGCCAGACCCTGTTGTGAATTAAGTGAAGGTGTCATTTGCATGGTAGAACGTTCATGCCTTTCAGAGGGTCTGGCATGCTGATAAGCATAGGCTACTTTTCCTTTTATGGTAAACCACCTCACTTCTCGTTTTACTTAATAAACCCTTTTAGAGGTTCAAACCAGCCTTTTAACTGATGACCTAAACAACGAAATCTATAGATGAAAGAATATTAGTAAAAGAAAAATTTAACAAAGATAACAGAGTTGAAAATGGATGGCATAGAAGAAGAAGAAGTGGAAGCAGAGAAGGAGGAGGAGAAAGAATAAGAAGAAGGAGAAGGAGGAGGAGGAGGAGGAAGAGAAGAAGAAGACGAAGAAGAAGAAGAAGAAGATGAAGAAGAATTAGACAAAGAAGAAGAAGAAGGAGAAGATGATGATTGTGAATAATATGAATTGAAATTAACAATATAGGTTATTCGGTAAATCTAAACGATAGGTCAAGTATGTTATTCATTTTAGTATTGTTTAGTCTTCCCTACATTTAAGTAAACTAAGCTCCAAAGAATTTTGGTGATTTAACTTTACTTGTCATTCTGAACTAGCTGCGTAATTTTTTCTTTCCCGGTATTAATGTAGAAGTTTCTTCACAGCAAATCATTTGTCTCATAACCAAGAAGCATTTGTTGTAATTCGTAGAACTCTAGACTAGAATTGTTTGATGATGATAAGATTTGGTTTCGTAGCTGTTCCCCAAAGCGGTAAACCATAAGCCCACATTGGTTTCAATTATGGCTTTATATAATAAAAGCTGGCTTTTCAATGACAACTGTGAACGTTTGTTCATATATCTAATACAAATCTCTCAGTATCTACCTTTAATTAATTAATTAATTATTAATTAATTAATGTTTTCATTCAACCTATAGTTAAATTGCAGGTTTCAAATTTATTTAAAAATCTGGTGTGAAACACCACACGACTTTCTCTTGCCAATGCAAATAATTAATAATTTAAACTAACAATAGTAATAATACATTAGAAATAAATAAAAGAACTATCCCTAAAAACATAACCTTATTTTAATCGTTAGTGAATGATGCAAAATGAAAATCAACCCTATTCAGGCTTAGTAATACGTAAAATCACTCTTTCACGCTAAACTAGGCTCTGTAGAGAAAAATGCTTCAAATAGAAGTTGTAGATCTTTTAATTTTCTATAAATTTTATTATACACACTTTTGTCATAAAATGCATACTAAAGCTAAAATCTTAAATATCCATTTTTTTAAAGATTTTCATGAAAAAAAACAGAAAATCACCAATTACCGCTAAACTAAGGGTTATACAAAAAATTAGTATTAACAAAAGTTGCAGAGTTTTAAATTTTCTAAAACTTTTATTATACACTGTTGCCCTAAAATGCATACTAAGGCCGCAATCTTTAAAAAAACGTTTTTTGCTTCGTGAGAACAGCCTCCCCAAGAATTTCAAGAGATATGGCGTTTACCCTATATTATAGAGCATAAAAAGTGTAGTAAATGAGGCGATTTTAAAAAACATCGTAGGAGCCGTTTTTTTAAGAAAATCGCAAATAAGTGATAAAATGACACGAATGTTCCGGTTGACCGATTTTGATGAAAATGTTTGTGTCGGGTCCTCTAATGGTACCTAACTTAAGTTTCAAGTTTCAACTTCGTACAATATTCCGTTCTTGAGACATTCTGTTCTCACACACAGATACAGAGGCACACAGACCAATAGCTAAAAACATGTTTTCTGGGTTCAGGGGATCTATAAACGTGTAGATCCGGGGAAAACTTGATTTCGAAAAAATCACTTGAAAACAATACTTTCCTTCCTATATATTCATATATAGGCAATAGAAAGTAAAATGTGCGTTAAAAGAGTCTTAAACTTACAGCATTAAAGTGTATTAATAAAAGTGTATTTGTTAATACACTTTAATGCTATAAGCTTAAGACTATTTTAACGCACATTTTACTTTCTTCTTCCTATAAATGAATGTATTGGAAGGAAAGTATTGTTTTCAAGTCAATTTTTCGAAATCGAGTTTACAGCATTAAGGTGTTTTAATGAAAGTGTATTTATGCCGGCCGCATTGGCGCAGTTGGTAACGTGCTCACCTCTCATCATGCGGTCCTGGGTTCGAATCCCACTCAGGCACGGCACATTTTCATACGTTACAAAAAATCATTTCATCCTCTATTGTACAGTAGTTACACCCCAACGTCATCGCTAATGACTGTTGTAGTTGTTGCGACGTTAAATAAATAAATTTAAAAAAGTGTATTTGTATTTTATCGCTTTATTTTGAAATCGGAGCCGCGTATATTTAAAGAAGGGTGGTAAAATGACGACCTTTAACTTCAAAAACGTGCAAATCAAAACTCGTAGTTCTAAGAAATGTCTGTATAATATTATATCATACACTCAAAAAATTTCAAGTGTATTTTGTAGTTCACTGCAGACAATGGTAAAATTTATACTAACGAAATAAAAAGTAAGCTTCTTCAAAATATTTTAATTCACAACATTAAAATATAATTGAATAAAATACACGAGTGTATAAATGCAACGCGAAGTGAGCGGGGATAAAATAAACTTTAGAAAAATCAGTAAAAAAGTAATGAAACAGTATTGGAAAAAATAATTTTATGACAGTTTCAAGAGTCACGCCTTGTTCAACATGCGCTAGACAATGGAAAAGATGTAGAGATAAACCACGAAAAGTGACAAAAGTTTGAAACCGGATAAAGAAAAATAATTCTTTAGGTTTAAGTTATCTTTCATAATCTTTTTAAGTATCCCATTAAAAATGTATCCTTGTTCTAAAAGCTATAGCAAAACTGTTTGGTAACACCTTCTGAAATCATAATTTATGATTTAATTTAATTATAAAGTAATTTAAAATTTAATAAAACTTCAAAGCCTACATAACATTTAAATTAATTTTTGAAGCCTACTGGATTTAAAACGAAAATTAAAAACCATATATATTTTTGCATCGGACGAATTGATACAGTTTCACCAACTACCTTCAGTACAAAAATTTACCCAAAACACATAAAAATTCTTTACAACAAAATTTAAAATTATATTAAATAAATTTTAATTCAATAATCTCTTATATTTAAATGTTTTAAACGGTTTTTGGAAAAAATACAAGTTTTATTATTGGGGCAAAAAACCTACAATCTCTTCTGATTTATAGAGTAGTAAGAAGACGTTACGTACGTAAGATGAGCAAAGGAAACCCCTTCCAATGGAGAAACATGGTAGATTAATTTTATTTCATGTCCTGTTTTGGAATTTAGATTCCAATTTTATTTCATGTCAGCTTTGTTTCTGTCGGCGAAAATTTTTCTATAAACCGACCAGTAAGTAAACAATACCGTTGTTGATTAGGTCATCAGCCGGTTTGAACCTCTAGAGGCTTTACTAAGTAAAACGAGAAATGAGGTGGTTTACCACTGCCTTCCTCACTGTGTGGAAAAGTATGCTTATCAGAATCCTAGCCCTTCTAAAAATCATCTATTTTCCACCGTGCAAATGACACCCTCGCTTCATTCACCTCAGGATTTGGCTGTATAATGAAATTCATAACTCCCAGAGAAGATAACTCTGACTAGTGTATTTTACACCTCTACCGCTTTTGTTCTTAAATGCTTCAATCATAAAATTGAATCATGTTATAAGAAACAGAACTATTTTTGTAACCCTGGAACTAGCAGATTGAGTGGAAATAATTTAACACTCCACCTTCCTGTTATGGGTCATATGATTACTTCTGAACGAATATTATTAAAATCGATGAATCTAAAACTACACGGAAAAATACAATACTAAATGAAAGAGACTAACGTTTTCAGAATTATAAGTGCAATATTCTACAAGAGTTGCATACAATAAGTGTATAAATGAAATGATCAGCTTTTATCGCAATAAATGGTGGAAGAATCTTTGAAGAAGGAAAGGAGATAGAATTTTAAAACAAGTTCTAGAGTACTTTCTGCTTGAAAAGAGAAGCTTAGGAAGATCTTTACATCACTGAAAGTTATTTATTTTAATTACTCCTATTAAACAATACCAAACCAGTGCAAAAACTGGATCAAGTTCGGTTTAGTAGTCTTGGAGAAAAAAGTATAATATAGTAACAATCACACAACCTCTTATTTTGAACGTATATTTATCTTCTCCATTACGTATGGTTAAAAATTTAAAAAATGTTGTATTTAAGGATTTTTATTAAATGGTTAGTTTAGCAAATAGTTATTTTCTATATAAATGTCATCAAAATCGGTCGTAAGCGACTAAGCAGGCATGTTACATAACTTTATTATAATTGAATTTTTCCCATAACAGGGAGGTCAAGTGTTAAATTATTTACACTTGATCTTGTAGCATTACAAATGTACAAGGTGATAATAACCATGTGTTTATAACCTGACGGCTATTGATGATTATGTAAACATTTACAAATTAAATTCTTACAGTTTGTTAATTATTAAACTGGCTAATTATAATTAAAATCTTATTTCTAAATTACTATTAAATTAAATAACTCAATAATCTCAGATAATAATTAAAAATCAAGTGTTAATTTAGTGATGGAAGTTTTTATGTTTAAATGGATCAAAAAAGTGTTTAAAAGTTACAAAAAACATTTATTAAAATTTTAAAATAAAGAAATATCTACGCAGATCATCAAATAAGTTTAAAAGACATATTTACAACACAAATTTATATTTTATTTGAAAGTTTTAAAAATTATCAAACAAAAAGTTATTTATATAACGAATGCATATTTGATTTGGTGTGCTGTTGACCGGGGCAGTTTGAAGAGAAAGGTTGTGTTTGTGTGCGGTTTGATTTATGAGAATGTGTTAAATAAACATAAAGTAGGTTTAATTGTTGTATAATTCATAATAAATAAAGTCACAGATAAACCTATGAAATAAAATTGAGTGAAAGAACATTAGTTAATCGAATTACGGCAAGAGATATATTAAATACCAACGGAACATTCAACAAAACTCTTTAAGGCGAGCGACGGACTTCAGAAACGTTGAGTATAGAACATTAACAGGTAAACTATTAAATATTAATTCAATAACAGCTGAGATAGACTTTATAAAATATATTCTAATAATAATAATAATAATAATTACTAAATTATATCTAAATATTCTATATTTCATTTTTTTTTTAAAACCAGTCAGCTTTAATAAAATTTTATTTAAAACCGATTTTCTTTTGTTTTATTTTGATTGTCATTTGTTATTATGAGTCAAATAAGTTAGAAATAAAAATACTTAATGTTACAATCTGTTAGTTCCAGGGCTACAAAAAATAGTTTTGTTTCTTATCATAATGTCACCCAATTAAATACTGAATCATTAACAAAACAGAAAAAGTAGAGGTGTAAAAGACACATCAGAGTTATCTGCTCTAAAAGTAATGAATTTCATTATACAGAAAGACCCTGTGGTGAATGCAGTGAAAGTGTCATTTGCAGGGTAGAAAGTAGATAGATGCTTTTCAGAGGGCATGGCATGCTGATGAGCATACTCGTTCATTCAGTGAGGAAGGCATGATAAACCACCTCACTCCCCATTTTACGTAGAACAGCCTCTATAGGTTCAAACCAGTCTTCGGATGATGACCTAAACAACATAATTTCATTACTTTCAACTTACAAAAATCTTAGTCTGGCTTACTTAACATTAAATGCTAATATTTTATTTTGTTTTATTTGTAAAATAAAACTTGATAATTATAAATTTGTAACATCAGAACATCAGGGTTATAAAACCCATTCACATTTGATACAGTTTCAGAATAACCAATAAATATATTTATAAAAAAACTTTGGTTGCCAAATATTCTTTTATCAAACCCCAAAAATACAACCGGACTGTAACCATTGTTCATTCAAAAAAAATGATTCCTTCCGGTCTCTTTTATCTTGTCTTTTCCCCTTTGTTCGAATACAAAAAATTGGCACCCTATTTTCCGCTTCTCTTTTTATTTCACTTTCAATAAGTTCATTTAATCAATATTTCTATTGGATTAAAAATATGCTAACGTTCAGAAATAGGGGTTATATATGAAAGAACGTATTGGGGTGAATAAAGCTAAATAAAGATGTATACAATATACCTACGTATAAAACGAGATGTAAAAAGTACATGATTATTATTAATGAATGAGATAATCGTATAAAAAGTCGTAGTATTTTTACGTTATATTTTGCTACAGTAATAAGTAAACTTTTTTACTTTCTCTTGCCTACATGAATATATAGGAAACAAAGTATTGTTTTCATGTCGATTTTTCAAAATCGAGTTTTCACCGGATCTACACGTTTTCAGACCCCCTGAACACAAACCACATGTTTTAAGCGATTGGTCTGTGTGTAAGTTTATGTGTGAACAAAATATCTCAAGAACAGAATATCGTACGAACTTGAAACTTAAAACTTAAATTAGATACCCCTAGAGGACCCGACAGGTACATTTTCATCAAAATCGGTCAACCGGAAGTAGTAGTTTATTCGTGTAATTTTTCACTTACTTGTGATTTTCTCGAAAACGGCTCCTAGGATTTCTTTGTAAATCGCCTCATTTACTACGTTTTTATGCTCTAACTAAAAGATAGGGTAGGCGCCATGTCTGCTGAAATTCTTTGAAAGGCTGTTTTCTCGTAAAAAAATTGTTTTTTTTAAGATTGCGGCTTTAATATGCAGTTTAGCGCAAAAATGTATATAATAAAAGTTATAGAGAATTTAAAAACCTACAACCTTTATTTCAGACTTTTTTTGTATAATGTTTAGTTTAGCGGTAATTAGTGATTTTCTGTTGTTTTCTCACGAAAACGAGTAAAAAATCGATTTTTTTAGATTTCAGCCTTATCCTTTTTTATTCATTTTACGACAAAAGTGTAGGCTATATAATAAAATTTATAGGAAATTAAAATATCTACAACTTTTATTAAAGCATTTTTTTCTACAGAGCCTAGTTTATCGTGAAAGAGTGATTTTCCGTATTTTTAAGCCAAACTGAGGTAGATTTTGATTTTGCATCATTCACTCAAGATTAAAATTAGATTGTGTTTATTGAGGTTAGTATTTTTTTTTAATTTCTAATCGTTTATTACTAATGCTTGGTTATATTGTTTATTACTGCATAGGCAAGAGAAAGTTATGTGAGTGTTTCACATCAGATTTTTTTTGATTGTGTGGCCTTAGTACTCATTTTACAACAAAACTATATATTAAAGTTAAAAGAAAATTTAAAAATCTTTAACTTTTATTTCAAGAATTTTCTTCCACAGAGCCAAGTTTAGCGTCAATTGGTGATTTCCCGTATTTTTAAGTCGAGCAGAGGTTGACTTTCATTTAGCGTCATTCACTCATGATTAAAATTATGTTACATTTTACATTGTTTACAAATGATTAAATATACGTTGCACGTTTAATTATTTATACTGGAAAAAGAAAGTCGTGTGAGTGTTTCACACCTGTTTGTTTACTTCTTTTAACATGCTCATTGGACTACGTTATTATTACAAATTACGCTATAATATGCAGAACATAGTCCAAGAATCGAACTCTAAATCTTGTCTTGAAGGCTAGCGTGTAACCACTATGTCACACAAGCGGTCAAATGGAACTTAAATTAAAATTGTAACAAATTGTAAACAAATATTGATGATTTACAACATTCACTGGTTGAACACTCGATGAACATCGTTTGTTTATTAAATGAAAACAATTGCACACGGAACGCTTCACGAATTGTTTAGGATATAGTTATATTATATTTTCATTTTAAATTGTTACCGAATTCGAGGAGATGAGGGTTTTCGTTCATTAAATAGAACGCCACTCAAAATGACAAAATTAATTGACACATGGAAAGTACGAAAATCAGTGTGCAGAGTAATTGCGAAAATTTAAATTATCGTTTATTGCTACTACAATAATAGACTACATAAATGTATTAATAATTACATATTACTTATAATATATTGTGCCATGATTAATTAATTTTTCATTTTAATCACCTAAAAAGGAGTTATTTTATATCTCATCCTCATATTTCAAAATAAATCAAAACGGGTCATTTTATTGCCTTATATGTCAATTAATAATAAAATAATGAGTTTAAATTAACGGAAGTTAACTAACTATAAATTATAATAAATCTAGCAACCCCTACTCGCACTGCTTTGTATTCGTAAATATTTTTGTATTTATTTACGGATTTTTTTTAACATCTAAGTTTATTTACAATCAATTTAAGTAAATAATGTGTAAGTGTTCACATGACGAAGACAATACCCAATGGTATTGCTTCAAAAAGAAAACAAAATATTTGCAATTTTTGAAAATATTAGACCTACGTAAATCTAGATAAAAGGTGAACAAAGTAGAATGCGTAGAGGAAGAAGATGATGTTGAAAGAGGGTAATATGGACTTAAATTAATTTTAGGTTTACAATGTAGGTTAATCGGAAAATCTAAACGGAAAATCAAGTAATTTTATTCTTTTTAGTCGCGATACGTCTTCGCTATTATCAAGTAAATTAAGCGCCAAAGAATTTGGGTGATCTACAAATTTTTCTTGAAATTTTGAACTACGCTGCGTAATTTCTTTCACGGTGTTGATACGTAAGTCCTTATGCATCGCATCATTTGTCACATACCATGGAGCATTTGTGATAATCCGTAAAAATTTTTACTGGAATCGTTAGATGATAGTAAGATTCGATTTCGCAACCGATCCCCAAAGCGGTAACCCGTAAGTCAATAGCGGTTTCAATATGGCTTTGTACAGTAGGAGCTTGCTCTTTAATGTCAACTGTGAACGTTTGTTCATAATCCAATAATTTACTTATTTTTCTTCTGCTTTTCAAAGATTAGGCATATCTGCCTGTTCCGAACCTCTCAAATCTGCCCATCCCCTTCTCGGGCGTCCTCGTTCTTTCCTGTCGTCCGGCTTATAGCCCAGTGTCTGCTTAGGTATCCTATCCACCCTCATTCTGCTCACATGCTCTAACCACTGCATTCTGTTATGAGATACCTTGTCGTTTATAGAGAAGATGTTAAGTTTTTTCCTTATCTCGTTACTCCTGTAACGATCTTCTCTACTACATCCATACTTATGTCAAAGAAATTTCATTTCAGATGCTTGCAATCTACTCTCCTCTCGCTTTGATAGCACCCAAGTTTCACTGCCATAGAGTAGGGTTGGCTCTGCTATTTTATAAAATTTCACCATTGTGTTTTTGCTGGAGCTATTTTTAAGGTGCGGTAGATAGTTCCGCATATTTGCTAAAATCGGTGAATCTTATTGTAAGCATCTTTATCCTGTTAGTATGTTATGTTTTTTTTATTGTAACAATACATTATTAAAATTATTTTAATGTTATTAAAATTATATTTATTATAAAATATTATATATAATTAATACATAATATAGGCCTACATATTTTTTTAATGTAACAACACATTACATTAAAATTATTGGCTGAAATTAAAAAAAGACTGTTCTGAAATATTTTGGAGAGGCGTTTTTATGAATACTGGTACAGATTTTTACAACGTTCTGTAGGAAAGTATTTATTGTTATATGGTGTAAATTGTGTACAGTATTACATACTATATAATAGTAAAATTCTGCCCATAACAGACAGGTGGTTAAATTATTTACACTCAGTCTGTTCGTTGCAGGGCTAAAATAAATAGTTCTGTTTCTTATCACATGGTCAGGCAATTAAATGACTGAATAATTTAATAACAGAAGAGGTAGAGGTGTAAAAGACAGTAATCAGAGTTATCTTCTCTGAAAGTAATGAATTTCATTATACAGCCAGACCCTGTGGTGAATGAAGTATAAGTGTCATTTGCAGAACAGAAAATATGTGCTTTTCAGAGGGCTCGGCATGCTGATAAGCGCACTTTTTCATTTAGTGAGGAAGGCATTTGTAAACCACCTCACGCCTCGTTTTACCTAGTAAAACATTTAGAGGTACAAACCAGTTTTTTGGATTATGATCTAAACAACACACAAAAAAATAACACTGTTATAAAACGTCGGGGAATAAAACTATACCTAAGTGTTAATGCAATTTCTAAAATTTGTTGTCAAGAATAAATTAGTATTATTATACGAATTAATTCGCAAGGGTCAGCTAGTAATAAATTCATTGTATAATTCTAATAAAAAATATTTATCAATTTATTACATGAATATAGGCTTGAAGTCGATGTAAACAAAATATAAAGTAAACAATAAAGTCAGTTTTGTTAAACAAATAAAGATCAGAGGCATAAAAACAACTAAAAAATAAATTAAAACCATAAGAATCTTTCCCTATTTTCTTTTTTTTATTTTACAAAAAGAAAAAAATTGTACAAAGCAAAAAGTGTCATTTCCTGAATAACTTACACATAACGTTAAACAACCGTCCCTTTTATGTCACAACGTTAAGCAAGGAATCAAGCAATTTCATCTAAAAAAATCACATTTGCTTTCCTGTCCGTCCCTCATTATATAAGAGAAACATATATAAATTAAATGGCTTGCAAAAAAGAGTAACTTTCATAGAAGTTCATTAACACATAATAGTCAAGAAGACTGAAACGTTTTAGTGGAAATACCAAACACTTTTCAAATTTGGCAAATATATTCCTGATCGTTATACAAACAACATTTCAAAAGTCCACTATTCTAGGACTTGAGCTTTGCCCAGAATATTAACAAATGGCGGAAAATTCACGTATTTCATTTACATATTTTTTATTTACACCTTTCAAACTGTCGATATAAATTAACATTTTCAAGTAAACTTCTGAAGAGAATTAAATATTCAACAAAAATTGCTCTTAGCAGATTATTCGGTACTCCACTTAATGTAAAACAAAAAAAAACTCTACTGGTTAACCAGTTATTGGTCATCAAAAGTGGAAATGAAAGTAGCTTGTGCACTGAACCTTTGCGTTCTAGCTTTTTCCAGCTTCTGACTACGACAATATGCTGCAGTGATAGTAATAAAAACATTAAGCTGTCGTAGCCATTTGACGCTGCTGGAAATTTTGAAAACTATAAGGATCATTTCCTAAAAGGTCTAAAAATAAGCTCAAGGGATTGGGCTATAAGATCCTTTACATGTCTTACTACAGCTTCGTCTCTAAAATCAGCTGTTAAACAGCTGACTCGCGGCTACGACTTTACTTCTAAACCAACCCAATGGATTATCCTCGTAGATATGTGAGTAAATATTTGAGATGATCACATAATATAGTAGGTATTAATGTAGCTTAGTTACAATGTTGTTTAAATAATTTTAGTTAATCATAAAATTCCAAAAGTCAGACGTAAAAAAAAACTAACCCAAAAAATTCCACGAAGGAATTTCTTTAGTTTATACAACTCTTGCGTAAAAAGACTTTTTCCGTTATGGTGTTCTAAAATATATTTCGTTATCTTTGCAAAAAAATGTACTTCTATAAGAAACTTTTTTAAGGTTAATGTTATATTATGTTAATAACTGGAAATTTGTCTAACTTTATTTATTAGAAAGATTAAACTTAAATGGATGAACAAATTTGTGTATTTTTTCTATAAATAGATAATATACGAGACAGTAATGGGACCACCCAATTTAGTCAAGAAGTTAACAGAAAAGTAGAAGCGGCTAGACAACCAGGCGTTTACAGGAAACACACATTCTTATGTAAAGGGACCAAAGTATTTTTATTTTTGAATCAGAACACGTGTCGCAGAGTTTATTTAGTAGCCAGCCTACTTTAGAAAAAAAAGAGAAAAAACATGTCAGCGTATGTTTTTATATATCTTTTTACTATTTGCTTGTTTTAAAATTAGTGCGTTTTAATAAATAGGCTCAGTATTTTTTTTAATAGACTCAATTATTGAAAAATTTAGCTTCTTATTCTTTTCTCATTTGTTACACTAAAGTTCCTTCTTTTTTTACAAAGTTTAACTTTACTTGTTCGTGTTCCTTCCGAAACTCAATCACGACAGCTAAGAAAAAAGTCGAAAGTTGTTTCTTTGTAACTTTTCTCTATTAACAACTCAACATTCCATCCTTCAGTACTTTAATTAAAGAGATTATTGACTTATTGATCCTAAAGTAAGACTGTAATTACTTTTCTTTCTTTTACTACAAAATAGAAGTGATCTGATTAGTTAAAAATATAGCAGAAGTAAGCCTATATAAAAATTTCCCCAAATCTGATTATCCTAAGTGTCTGCATGAAAGTCGGTCTATTTATTTAATAATTAAGTTTCTGACTTTTAAATTTAAAACCTTTTCTGACAGAAAAATAAAATTAATTTTTACATGCCTAAAGTAATTAATCAATAAGGTAATTTTGAAAAATTATACGAATAATTATAAACAAAAAACACAAAAAGACGGAATGTACGTGCTTTTGCCAAACAAAGAAATACAACCAATCACTGACATAATGCGCAAAAAACCAACTTCTTACTACGGACAATTATCATCAGGATGCCAAACACCAGACTAATCAAGTGATTGCTAAACAAACTAAACGGATATGAACAACAGCCAGATGGTTAGAAGAAACGATAAAATGAAAGAACTGAACATAACGGAACAAGATCTAATGATATAAGCCGACAATCTAAAAAGCTTACGAAACTCAAACATCAGATTCAAGAAAATAAACCAAACAATAAGAACTGTAGTAAGAGTCATTTCAGACGAAATTCGACAACAAAGATCGTAACGCCGTAAAGATTACTGGGCAAAAAAGAGACTACCTACTAAAACCCAAAGTCTCCAGAAATTGATCTAAAAGATCTTCCAACACTGATTAAAGTGGTCCATTGTTAGGCCTCAAAAGCAAAAGAAAGTAATTAACGTAGGCCTACAACCTGGATGAAACAGCATGGATCAACAGAATCAACAAACTTAAAAATGGTACAAAAACTCACTAAAAACACCTACAATAAAATATGTCTCTTCGTAGTTACCAAACTGAAACACTACAAAACTGTAATCCAACCGGAAATAATATAAGGAAGCGAAACTCTGTTTAAACAGCTAACTACTCGTACAAGGCCATAGACAAAATCTTGAAAATCGGGAAAAGGATATCTTAAGGAACTTTCATTAATAAAAATATCAGAAAGATGGACATTGGAAAATTCTCCTTAATGAAACACTGTATAAAGAGATTTTTGTTTGTTTGTTTGTTTTAAGTCTGACTGTTTTGCAATTGCTGCTAATGCAGACGATGAGAAGGATGATAGATGAAGATGGGTGATGAGAAAATGCCAGACCGATCGGGAATCGAATCCAGGACCCCGGTGTAAAAGCCAGTTGCGCTAACAACTACCCCAACGGGTCGGCCTATAAAGGCCGGTTCTATAAAGAGAGAGAACCTGTAACCAGTACAATCAGGAAAAAACCAATTTCCTTTTTAGGACATTCAATTAGAACACCTCGAAACAGACTGTCAAGACGAATTATAGAAAAACTCTGGGAGAGTAAAGTAACGTTAAGTGGATCAAAGAAATTAAGGAAGATTTGAAAGAATTTGGAATAATAATTAAAGATCTACAAGAAAAAACAGATAGAATCAAGGAATTGAAAAAGAAACAAACTATGTTACAACCGAAAATAAATAAACTAAATAATAAAGTAAATAAATAAAGTAAATAGACAACAAGTAGGAAGGGTGATTTCAGGGAGAGAGAGACAGGCAACATCTGAAAGGATAAAGAAATATTTGGAAAACAGGTGGCTGAAAGATTCTTCTTATGGTTGACTAAGTGATCCCGTGCTGGCCAAAAAAGCTAAAAATTCATTAAAATTTAGCAAGATTATTAACAATCAGTTAAATTATTTAACTATAAGTTCATTTTTGACTTTAGAAAATAAAACATTCATATCCCCCAGGCCAGAGTGGTGCGATATCTTGGCTTACGGCTTGAAATGTGACTAATTTGGAAACATCATCTGCGTACAAAACGTTTACAACTTAACCGCCCTCAGAAGCTACTGTTCTCCTTAATTAACCCTCGATCGAAATTGAACCTCCGTCCTACAATATTTATATACAAAACTCTTTTGAGACCAATTTGGACTTATGGTGTTTAGCTCTTTGGAGTAGCGGCAGAGACTTAAAGTCGATCCAGGCTTTTCAATCAAAATTCTTAAGACTTGCTTCTGGCGCTCCTTCTTATGTCAGCAATAAAACCCTTTACGACGATTTCAAAATTCCGACAGTAAAGGAGCTAACTGCGTCGTTCTGTAGTAAATTTCACGAACGACTAAAAATGACCATCCAAACTAACTAGCCCGTAATCTAGCTACAAGGAACTTCCCAACTGTGTGACTTCTAAAGCGAAAATGGAGTAGAGACCTCTTGGTCTGAAAACACCCGAAGTTATAAACGGACAATGTACTACCACTGGGTACTTCTTCTCCTTAAAGTAAAATTCCCCAATGTAATTTAAATTTATCATCAATTGTACACCTCAACGTACAGTACCCTAATAAAAATTAAAGATAAAAAAATACGAGATGTAGATTACGCCACTTGCGTAACTCCAATATAAAAGTCAACTTTTATTGTTCATCGGGTTAATTTTCAATTTTTTCCTATAAATGTACTAACATTTTATCGGCTAATTAAAAAAAAAAAAAAAAAAAAATTGTCGGTGTCAGTCATCTCTGTTGATTTTTAATTTTGTCAGTACGGTGAATCCAAAATTTTGAAACGTTGTAGTCTGAGGTAGTAATATGTAAATTATCGAATAGGTTAATTAGCGAAAGGTTTTGATGATGTTCAAGCTGTCTAAGTATTTTATATTTTGTTGCTGTATTTCGTCTGGAACAGTATTTTTATTCATGATGAATTACGTCATTGGTTATGACGGATATTCAATCGCAGACGCTACAAGATGGCAAGTTAGTTTATTTAATCAGAATTTAGTACCAACTACAGGGGGATGTCTATTAGGAGGTGTATCAGAAGGAATTATTTTAAAAAGACAATTTAAAATTAGTTATTTATACAATTTAAAACTAAATAATAAAATTAGTAAACAGAATAAAGTTCTGTTTCTTATCACATGGTCAGCCGATTAAATGACTGAATCATTTAAGAACAGAAGAGGTAGAGGTGTAAAAGACACTAATCAGAGTTATCTTATCTGAAAGTAATGAATTTCATTATACAGCCAGACCCTGTGGTGAATGAAGTGAAGATGTCATTTGCAGAGTGGAAAATATGTGCTTTTCAGAGGGCTCGGCATGCTGATAAGCGTACTTTTCCACTCAGTGAGGAAGGCAATGGTAAATAACCTCACTCCTCGTTTTACTTAGTAAAACCTCTAGAGGTTCAAACCAGCCTTTTGGCTGATGACCTAAACAACGATAACAACATAATAAATCTAAAAAATCCAAAGAACTCAAACCAAAAAATCTATTGACTAGAAAAAATATATACTATATATAAAAATAAGTGAGCCAAAAAACTTTATTTTGAAGGTAACCTTTCTATAGGCTATTGTCTCCGTTGTTAATTATCTATTCATGAACTCTACTTTTAAAAGACCTATAATTTAAATTTTTACATGAAAAGGAAGCAAATTCAACATTTTGGGAGCCAAATAACCGAAATGACACTGATATAGAGCCTTATTTACCAGTTACGGAAGTATCAGGTGCCTATTTCTATAGTTGATTTCACGTTCAGAATGCAGTACGGAAAGTCCATAAGCAATGCGTTTAATATGGGAGTTTGAGCGCTACTACACTAAGTAAAAATATCGACTCCGCGCCACAACACGTTCTCATTTACAAACTCCTTATTGAATAACGTAATACGAAAACATACTTAATATTTGTATCGTTTTAAAGATCACGTAGCGACAAATCATTTTAGTACTGGAATAGTTTATTAATTTTATTGTTTCAAAGTAAAGAATAGTTATTGTTTAAATCTTGTTTGAATAACAGTTGTTAGTATCTTGAAAAGGTCTAAAAAGGTAATAAAACTCCTCTGGCCTAACCGTGAGGGTGACAAAGAGAGAGACGTCATACCCCTTTCTCTTATACGTACCTACGGTCTCTTATCTAAATATCAGAGTATAATAATGACATTTACAGCGTAATAAAATACGATCAAATATTCATCAGGAAACGAAAGTTTTTTTCAGAAATTTTTGATTAAAAATGAGCTTGTTAGAGCGTGGTAAGCGAAACCCCAAATATTTTTTCCGTGACCTTAAGATGGTGTCGGCGGAGGAGGGCTGATGTTTACCGTACGCCTGATAACACAACGGGTTCTCATAAGAGCTGTACTGCATTCTGAACGTGAAACAGAGTATAGTGTTGTAGTTGTGGACTCGGCTTTGTAGATGTAATATGTTTTTATAGCCCCTAGTTAGAACTGTTTTAACACAGGCTTGACTTACATCCATCACTGGAAAATCAGCAAAAAAAGCTGCTCAGACGAATATCTCAGAGGTTTGTTGTTTATAACTTTGATAATTAATTTCTTTACTTTCATTAGGTATGCATAATAAGTTCCACCCTTACCTACGATTCCGTAGGTTAGAAGGGACTGAACTATTGAATAGTACACTGATCTTAAATATTTCCTGTCCATTACCACTCGCAGTTTTTTAAAAGTGTAAATAGTCCAAACAGAAAAAAGTATTGAGGTTTTGGAAAATATCTATAATTCATACAGGTAATTTGAAATATATCGTCCCTGGCTACGTGTCTAAACTCAACTTATAATTTTTAAAATACAATGTAGCTGTTAATAACGTAAACCATTGTTACGAAATTAAACTCTTTCCTATCCCCCATAAAAGTCATGTTATAAAAAATTCATACTTTTAGTAAACTCATTAAAATTTTAAACGAATTAAACAAACCTCCAGTCATTTTCGATAAAGTTGGTTAAAATGTAAAACTTTTAATTAAAACCAAGTAATACAACGGGAAATTCATGCCCGATAATTTTTCTTTAAAAATATTGTAATTTGGCATAAATGTAGCAAATGCTAGGGGAGGTTTTTTCAACTTTAATTACATTTTGCAAATTACAAAGACTATAACGAAGTTGTAATAACGTCAGAAAATGCAAGACATGTTTTAGCTGGAAGAAAGGAATATGTTTTTGTGTGTAAAAAGCCATGTTATTAACTGTTCATGTCGTAAAAAGCCACAACTCGACCGCACATTCGTCCGACAGAGATCTGTCATTTCTCATGTTGCTCTTTTCGCATTTCTCAACCAGCCTGCCAGAACTCACTCACTGTACACAAACACACTCAATCAAACTTCTATCTCATTATCCCTGTCTCTTTTTTCCACTCATCACTCTCTTTAACGATTTTTTTTACCTTCGTCTTTCGTTTTTAACACATTTTTTCTCACCTTTATCAAAGTAGTCGTTTTTATCCGTTAACATTTTTAGGGAACTTAAGACCTAAACTGCCTTAAAAACACTGTCAAAAATAAAAGACTGATTATGAAGCTCAACGATCAGTGAAGCTTGATATAACAAATACTTTGGCTTAAATCCTGAAGTAGGACACACGTTTGTAACTAAAGAATAACACATTTCTTCTTCTTATCGTGCTCTCTCCAACCGGAGGTTGGCAATTATGACGGATATCGAATCTTCGGCACCGCAGCTCTAAACAGCTCCGTTGAGGTATAACGAAACCAGTCATGAAGATTCTTCAACCAAAAAATCCTTCTTCCCACATCTCTCTTCCCCTGAATATTGCCTTGTAATATCAAGCAAAGCATTTCATATCTTAATCCAGATATTCAATTTTCCTTTTTAGGATATTGTAAAGAATATTCTTTTCTGTTCTTATTCTCCGTAAGACTGTCTTGTTGGGTACTTTATCCGTCCAGGGTATTTTTGGCATGCGCCTGTACAACCAAAGCTCAAACGCATATATTCTTCTTATATTCGTCTTCGACATAACCGTACAGTAACAGAAACCTACTTTACTGTAAAATCCTACAGTGACACAGTTAACTTTCGTTAATCTGACATTTATGGGACCTTGAGATCTCCGGATCATAAAGAACTCTGGATACCAAGAATACAACAGTGACAAATCTCATGATTTCTGAGTGAGGACAAATGTAAATCAAATAGTAAATAAATTTTGAACACTTTAAAATAGTTTTAAAAATAACGAATTACATCAATGTATATTATGTAAAAAAGGTATTCCTTATTTTACCTTTCCGCCACAATATCTCCTTACAATTTCCTGACATTATTTTATTACTTCAGACAAATCGAGTTTCCATAATTTTAAATGCTGGGATTTCACATATAATTTAGTCATAAGCCAATTTGCAACAATTAGTTTTGATCAATTCATTATATGTATATAGTGTTCTCAAAATACTCAAACGATTATATTGTTGTACATTTTTCAACAAGGCGTTGGTGTAACAAGCAGGTCTATAATAATAAAATTGTTTACAAAATTTCCCTCATTTCCATGGCTAACACCCATAAACTTTCTTTTAAATAACATAAACCACCAGGTTGGTCTGGTGGTAAATTCGTCGCTGCGAGTCATCTATTCGACACCTGATGTATGGTTTTGTAAATTTTTTTAATCCCTAATGTATGTATGTTGCAATTTGTTCAATTCAGAACAATAAGCAACCCCATGACCAAATGATTTAAGGATGATTTGCATGATCCGTAAATGAGGTGTAGTCTTGTACAGATCAAAGCCGACCATTCCTGAGAGAGTATAGTTGATTGAACTCCAACAAACAAAGTACATCGGTAACCACTGTATAGTATTCAAATCCATATATAAAAGTTACTTTCTTTAATAAGATTTGAACCAGGAACCTTCATCTCCGAAAATTAGCTGTTAAATTGCTGGGTCGTTATGCAAAATAAAATTCGTTTTGTTTTGCGACTCCAAGTCCTTGTAGTAAAAAGAATTTTTTAAGTTTTAAGTCTAATCTTTAAGTTTCTGCTGAATATGTGTTATACAATTTAGTGTCTGTAAATATTATATAAGTGTCTGTAAATAGTATGCAAAATAATATTTAAATTGCATTTCATTTGATATCCGTCGGATAGGATTCCGGGACGCTATGAATGTCCAATGTCCAATGTCCAATGTCCAATTTATCAGACGCTGAGATGAAATAATTAAAATTTCAGTTATTTGTTAAGTTTCAGAGATGAAATAATTAAAATTTCAGTTATTTGCACACAGCAGACAGGTGAAGGGTTAAATTATTTGCACTCAATATGTAAGTTCCAGGGCTACAGAAAGTAGTAGGCTACTGTTTCTTATCATATGGTCAGCCAATAAAGTGACTGAAGCATTTAAGTTTAAGAACAGTAAGAGCTGTAAAAAAAGGTGTACGACAAGAATGTTCATTGTCACCACTACTTTTTAACTTGTATATAGAAGAGGGGCTGCCCATAACAGACAGGTGGAGTGTCAATTTTTTACACTCAATCTGTTCGTTGCAGGGCTAAAATAAATAGTTCTGTTTCTTATCACATGGTCAGTCAATTAAATGACTGAATCATTTAAGAACAGAAGAGGTAGAGGTGTAAAAGACACTAATCAGAGTTATCTTCTCTGAAAGTAATGAATTTCATTGTACAGCCAGACCCTGTGGTGAATGAAGTGAAGTTGTCATTTACAGAGTGGAAAATATGTGCTTTTCAGAGTGCCCGGCATGCTGATAAGCGTACTTTTCCACTCAGTGAGGAAGGCAATGGTAAACCACCTCACTCCTCGTTTTACTTGGTAAAACCTCTAGAGGTTTAAACCAGCCTTTCGGCGGTTGACCTAAACAACAACATAGAAGAGGGTATAAAATTTTTCCTTCACTTCAAGGTGAAGTAAAAATTGTGTGAAGTGAAGGAAAAATTTGACGCAGAAGAAACAATAAAAATGCTGAGATTCCCCAATGATATAGTAGTATTAGCCGATACAAAGAAAGAACTAGAGGGTATCTTGAACTGAATAGTTGAGATTATGAGAAAGGATTACTTCATGAAAATTACTAAGAACAAAACAAAAGTGTTGTAAAGCAGCAAGAGTGGTTTAGAAGATGATGGGAAATTTAAAAGTAGACAACGAAAACATACAGGAAGTTGTGGAATTCTGCTAGCTAGGGAGTAAAATAAAAAAGGATGGTAGAAGCACAAGTGATGTCAAAAGCAGAATTGTTCAAGCTAGAAAAGCCTTTGAAATGAAAAACACTAACATTGACTTACAGATTAGGAAAAATTTCTTAAAACACTACGTTTGGAGTGTAGCGTTATACGGGAGTGAAACATGGGTGATAGGGGCTGTAGAAAGGAAGAGAATAGAAGCTTTTGAAATGTGGTGTTACAGGATAAGGTCAAAGATTAGGTGGGTGGACAAAATAAGTAATTTAGAGGTTCTTAAGCGAATGGATAGAAAAAGAAGTATATGGAAGCATCTTACCAGAAGAAGGGATAGGCTAGTGGGGCATGTCTTAAGACATCCAGGTATTGGTCTATCAATAATGGAGGGTAACATTGAGGGAGAGAATTATAGAGGGAGGCAAAGGTTAGAATATATAAAGAAAATTATATGAAACGGCTTGCGCAAGATAGAACAGCTTGGAGACTGCACCAAACCAGTCGAGAGACTGATGACAAAAAAGAGGTAGAAGTGTAAACGGCACTTATCAGAGTTACCTCCTCTGAAAGTAATGAATTTCATTATACAGGCAGACCCTGTGGTGAATGAAGTGAAGGTATCATTTTTTTCAGGGTGAAAAGTATATGTTTTTCAGTGGGCCCGGTAAGCTGATAAGCATACTTTTCAACTGTGTGAAAAGCAATGGTAAACCATCTCACTCTTTGTTTTACTTAGTAAAGCTTCTAAAGGTTCAAACCAACCTTTCGGCTGATGATTTAAACAACGACGACGACGACAACGACGACGACAACGACGATGGCAACAACATTTATATAGGTCATAATATTGTATCCTACAACTTTTCTTACGGTTTTTTTGTTATTAAATTATAAATGAATGAGAAATTCTTGTTTACGTTTTATTGATTTGAACATGACAATAATAGAAATGAAAGTGAATACTGCGCCAACACACAAGGCGCCAGATGTTAGCACAAAACATACAATGAGAGCACAAGATAGGTACGAAGTTAATTAATTTTAGGGAATCATCGAAATCTAATTCATTTGAATGGACGTTTCGTATTCAAAATTAATAATAAAATTTGTTATTAATGGTTCGATAATTATTAAATTCATAAACGTTCCAGTCTAATTACTTCAAAATTTATTTATTTCATAATTATCTCTTGTTTTTCATATAAACGGAAATTGGAAAATATTTGTCTTGTATATAATACAGGATGCTTATATTATTAGAAGTATAATATTTAGGAACAGTTCAAAAATTTTCACCGAGTGAATTACTCGTATAAATGAGATATTTTCACTTCATTGTTTTATATTTCTAAAACAGGTTAAACTTTAATAATCTAAAGGTTATTATATACATTTATATTCAGTTGTACATATCAATTGAAATTAGATTTTCTGGAATATATGATCAACAAAATTAACAAAAGAGGATACGAAATAATATTTTACAGCACGGTTTCGACAATGATATTACAATAATTAAATCGTCTTGTTAAATAAAATACCAAACGAAATTTAAGCCTATACAGGGCGTTTCATAATGTTTTTCGGGGTTACGAAAATTCAGTACAAAAAAACTATTTCAATTAACTAAATGAAAGTTGTACGGGCCGATGCAGGGACTCAAACAGTTATTTTTAAATATCTATATATGTTCAATGTGTGCTCCTATGGTGACACGGTACACATCAACACGAAAGTCTACTAATGTGTTTGGCTCTTGCCATACACGTTCTAACATGTCCCATTTCGATAGAGTTGATTGCATTGATTTTGTGATCTTTCAGCTCAGCTAAACACCTTGTCTTTCACATAATCCCAGAAAAAGAGGTCACATGGCGTGAAGCTGGTGATCTTAGTGTCCACAGCAAAATGTGTTAGTCTTCTTCGTACGTGCGTCCTATCCAGCGCCGAGGCAATGTTGTGTTAAAGTACCGTCGAACCTTGTAATGAAAATGGGCAGGACAACCATCTTGGAAAAAGAAGCCATTGAGTAGCTGAGGCATAAGCCATAATTGTAACATATCCAGGTAAATCATGCCGGTTACTGTCGTTTCCGTAAGAAATATACATACACTGCCTCACAAAAGATCGCACAAAAAATGTTTACTTCCGGAGAATCCCGAACGTGTTTCACATAAGCGTGTGGGTTTTCAGTTCCTAGAATTAAATTGTCACTTGGTGGGTTTTTATTAAATTTCAACCGAAAAGCACGTTGCACAGTAACTACAACTTTTTTTTTAATCCCTAATGTGTGTACGTTGCAATCTGTTCAATTCAGAACAATAAGCAACCCCATGACCCAATGAGATGAGGATGATATGTATGACGTGTAAATGAGGTGTAGTCTTCTCCGACCATTCTACAGTCCGACCATTCCTGAGAGAGTATAGTTAATTGAACCCCAACCATCAAAGCACACCGGTAACCAGTGACTAGCATTCAAATCCGAATAAAAGTAACTACCTTTTACTAGGATTTGAACCAGCAACCTTCGTCTCCGAAAATCTGCTGTTATACAGCTGATTTTGGCGACGACTTTACCAATAGACAAACCCTGTGATATACTAACTTTGACACGTGAAGTTCTAACACACAAAACGACTTCTCGCTTCCCGTGGCAGCCATTTTATCTACTGTCTATGCCTAGCGGGAAACGGTAAACTAACTGCCCAGAATGTGTGGAAAAAACTATTTGAAGTGCTGTTTTGTGCAGTAGGCCTACTTGTTTCATTCTTATAAGTGAAATACTTTTTTTGTAATGAATTTTCGTAACCCCCGTACATTATGAAACGCCCTGTATTTTAACAAATTTTCAATACTAGCCTATAACCGTTTTACCAACTGAAGGCGATTTTAATTAAAATTTGTTTTGATAATACTCACTACATTCTTATATTGTTAAAAAATCTGGTGTGAAACACTCACACGAATTTGTCTTGTCAATGCAAACAAAAACATATAAAATTTATATTGAATCATAACCCTATAACTCTATAACCCTAATAAAAACAATATAAAATTACAAACATAACCTAATTTAAATCATGAGTGAATAACTTCAAATGAAAATCAACCTCTGTTCGGTTTAAAAATACGGAAAATCAATATTTGACACTAAACTAGGATCTGTAGAAAAAAATTCATGGAGTAAAAATCGAAGATATTTTAATTTTCTATAACATAATTTGAACAACTTTATCGTAAAATGCATATTAATGTCACAATAATAAAAATTCCATTTTTTACTGATTTTGATAAAACTGTCACCGGATGGCGATATTAAGTGGCAAACCTTATTTATTTGGTGGCCCAGAAAAGGGCCGTTTAAGCGGTGGTCGTCTTGGAGAGGCGTCGCTCGTAGTCGTCGTGGCGGTCGGGGAGCTGGGCGACACGGCGTGTCGTCGTCCAGCGGAGACGTCATCTTCTTCCTTCGCAGTAGTGCGTCGATGGCTGCTTCGTCGGGTCCGGTGGGCGTAAGGCTCAGTCGAGGGACCGCTGTGGGCATCGCTCGCGTTAGCGGGCGATGACGGTCCCGTCGACGGCTTACGGTGACGGGTCGGCGAACGGAAGCATCATCTTCTCTCTTGCGGGGTCGTCGATTAGTCTTCGCTGGAGTCCGGCAGCCGTGTGCCGTGGTGGACGTCTTGTTGTCCGGATCGAAAGCGGTGAGCCAGCGTGGTGGAAGCAGAGCCCGAAGAGTGACGGCTCGTCTACCTCGTTCAAGCCTAGCCTTCCTTCAGCGGCAGTTGGGTCCCCACTACAGCGTGACAGTGGTGGCCCCCAGAGCCCCGCAGTGCCGGGTCGGCTTAGGCCGTCTGCCGATAGCGCGGCCGAGGCGGCTCTCTCCGGGCCGGCGAAGGCTGACCGGTGCGGGAATGTAGCGTCCGCCACCGGTAGCGGTAATCTACCGTTCTCTACCGTTCTTGAGTTATTCTGTTCACAAACTTACACACACACACACACAGACCAATCGCTAAAAACATGTTTTTTTTTGGATTCAGGGGGTCTGAAAACGTGTAGATCCGGTGAAAACTCGATTTCGAAAAATCGACATGAAAACAATACTTTCCTTTCTATATAGGCCTTTTTATATTCATATAGGCAAGAGAGAGTAAAAACAAAATACATAAAATTAATTCATTTTGATTATCTGGTTATTTATTAAACAATCTGACATTCAAAAAATGATGTATTCACGTTTGTAAAATAATGAATTGCCTAATATAATAAATCATTGAAAATTGAATTGAAAACGTTTTAAAAATCACTTTCTGTGACTGAAAATTATTTCACTTTAGTAACGTCACACTTTCAAGAGTGTTTTACAATTCGATGTTATACATTTTTGAGATAACATAGGCCTATTGGGCCATAAATTTCTTTGAAAGTAGTTCAATTTTAACTTTTACATTTCTTTTTAAAATACAAGACGTTATTGAATTCCACTTTACTTTTTCATTTTCGTGTTAACTTAGATGGCATACTGTCTTAACCTCTATTGGTTTCCAACAAGATAGCAATAATTTAAAAAAGTTCTTTGAGGTAAAGGAAGAATGTGCCGAGAGGCTGAAGTCGTTCCCAATTTGGCGACCATGTCTGGCATGCGAGTTCTGCGTTCCACACCTTGTTTAACCCTACATCCTTTCTCCTGAAGTTGGGAGTGTGAGTAAGTGTTAGAGAGAGAATGAGTGATTGAGAGAAGATAGAAATGTTTAGTGAGAAAGATCGGTATTATCCCATGTCTAAAATACAGCCTTAAAATATATAACAGGTGGATAACCAATTTTCCATAGATATTGATTTTATTAAAATACATTCTATTTTATACTGAATAAATAATTACTGTTTACAATAATTATAAATTATCTTTTAACTAAAAAATATGCGTAGACACTAATGTTTGGTTCCTATGTTCTTTTAAAAAAATTCAGCCCTTTACTGGCTTTTTTCAACACTGATCTACTTTATTGTATAACAACTTAATTACTTCTAATATATAAATATTTTCAATTTCTCAGTTTCAGCAACTTCTTTCTCATTAAAGCAGGTCGTATTTCATTCTTTTCAGAGCCCCGGCCAGTTACATTTGATTATTTCTTAGGTGATGATATGAAGTGGTATACAGATGAAAAAATGCCAAAGACGTGACCGGGAATTGAACCCGGGACCCGGCATAGAAGCCAGTTGTGCACTACACTACGTGCCGGGCACCTATTTAATCTAATTACATAATTTTTTATTTCACTGTTTAACAAACCAAATTTAACTTGAATATTACATTGTTGTTATTTAGGTCACCAGCCGAAAAGCTGGTTCACCTCTAGAAGCTTTACTAAGTAAAACGAGAAGTGATGTGGTTTACCATTGCCTTCCTCACTAAGTGGAAAAGTAGGCTATGCTTATTAGCATGCAAGGCCCTCTGAAAAGCATCTACTTTGCAAATTACACCTTTACTTCATTCACCACAGAGTCTGGCTGTATAATGAAATTTATTATCTCAGAGGAGATTACTGAGACTAGTGTCTTTTACATCTCTACTTCTTCTGTTCTTAAATACTTTAGTCATTTAATTGACTGACCATGTAATAAGACACAGAACTATTTTTTTAGCTCTGGAACTAGTAGATCGAGTGCAAATAATTTAACACTCCATCTGCCTGTTATGGGCAAAAATATTACAAACGACTAACAAAATTAATGAAATGTTTCTTGTAATATAAACTACGAGAACATAGAGCTTCTAATTCTACTGTTTTGTGTAGAAAGGTCTACTTTAAGCGTAGAGATGATGCATATATTTCGTTATAAACCTAAAAGCCATTTACATAGACTAAGTGAGTGGGAAACGAAGTAGTTGCAAGAATCGATTTTTAGGAAGGGGCCAAGAGCATGATTTATGTGATATAAAACTGAAATAGTGCCCTCTGCGGTAATATCATGCCTACGTTATAATGAGAAAGAGGAACTTTAATGGTAATATAAACCGAAGTCATTTTGTAGGTCATATAAAAGTACGCCCTCTAGTTCATGACGATGTTAAACGAAGTAACCAACAAAATAACTTCGATAGAGGTGTATCTATCGAGAAATGATACTCATAAAGTTTTGAAGTTCGATAGTTCTGAATTTTATAATTCCGGTTACATAGTTCTATTTACCGCTTTAGAGATATAAGAATCAAGAGGTTTTACTTTGTAACAATAATGGAATTAAACTTACAATCAAATTTGATTCTTTTCTTTAGTTTTATTTTATTTATAGTTCTAGTTAGTAATGTATTTTTTACCACCAGTTCCGTTATAATAGATACACGAATGCTTTTTAACTAGAATAGTAAGTTACTTGTGAATTGAGCATAATAGTACCAGACAAGCTGGCGCCTTCGCTTCCGTCCGTTTTAGTTTACCTCCTCCAAGCATTCCAGTGTTTGCGCATTCCTACCTCATGTGCCACATTACAAACTATAGTGTTGATTATAAGAAACCCTACGATTCATTCGACCTAGCAACGTTAACGAATATTTTATTCATTTTCCAATTATTTTACAAAAATCATTAAAATACAATGTTCATTTTCTTAATATAGTTGTTTAGGTCATCAGCCGAAAGGCTGGTTTGAATCTCTAGAGGCTTTACTAAGTAAAACAAGGAGTGAAGTGGTTTACCATTGCCTTCCGCACTGAAAAAATAAGTATGCTTTTCAATATGCCAGGCCCTGCGAAAAGCACCTACATTTCACCCTGCAAATTTCACCTTCATTTCATTTACCACAGGGTCTGGCTGTATACTGAAATTCATTACTCTCAGAGGAAATAACACTGGCTAGTGTCTTTTACACCTCTACCTCTTCTACTTTTAAATGCTTCAGTTGTATTATTGGGTGACCATGTAATAATAAACTGACCATGCCACTAAACTGAGCGTTGTACAAAAAATATTTGGCATAAACATTGTAGTTTTTATACTTTCTCTTGCTTATATATGAATATATAGAGAAAAAGTATGTTACATATTGTTTGTTGATTGTTTTCATGTCGATTTTTTGAAATCGAGTTTTCACCGAGTATACACATTTTCAAACCCCTGAAACCAAAAAACATGTTTTTAGCGATTGATGTGTGTGAGTGTGTGCGCGCGCATGCGTGAGCAGAATATCTCAAGAACGGAACATCGTACGAGATTGAAGCTTTAAACTTAAGTTAGATACCACTAGAGGACCTGACACGAACATTTTCATCAAAATCGGTCCACCTTAAGTAGTAGTTTTTCGTGTCATTTTCACTTTTTTGCGATTTTCTCAAAAACGGCTCCTAAGAGTTTTTTAAAAATTGTCTTATTTATTACACTTTTAAGCTCTACAAGATATGGTAGGCGCCATGTCTGCTGAAATACTTGAGAAGGCTGTTCTCTCGTAGAAAAAAGCGGTTTTTTAAGACTGCAAGCTTAATATGTATTTTAGCGCAAAAGAGTACAGTAATCCCTCGTTATCCGCGGAGTTACGTTCCGGAGCGTTACCGCGGTTCGTAAAACCGCGGATAATGATACCTTATATGAACGAAAAGATGGGGGTTAGGTTCTGAAGGAAAAGTCCTGTAGTCGTTTTAAGTGTTTAAGTGTTTCAGGAACATTTCGCCATTATTATAATCTATGAAGATTTAATAAATACAGTACTGTACGCATAAACAAGTTTAAATTGCTTTAAAATAGTTAGTTATGGCTCTTTGCTTCTTCTTCTTTTCAAACTCTTTGTGGACTTCTTCGTATGGTATCATCAGCTCCTGAGTCTTCTTGAATTGAAGGGCCCTTTCCATGACGGGACTCATCTCTAACACGTGACCAGCGAACTACGTTGCCATGCTGATGATCTCGTTGATGGTTTGTGAAGAAATGCTTGGCTTCGTTTAAGGATCGTCAAACAAACAAAGAACTGTACGTACGTACGAAGAAGTTTGGCTGACACATGGAGGAAAACGTACGAAGAAATAAATAGTATGGTTCCTGGGCGTACGTATGGCGGTGGGGGTTAGGGTTGTACTGGCAAGGCCCGGTACCCGGTGACGCGCTCACTACGTACAGTACGCGGAAATCTAGCTTAGCTCATGGCGGCCGTCGCCATACTAGTGTGTGACTCAACATGAACGACCATGGCCGGATTTACGGGAGTGCTACGGGGTGCGCCGCACCCCCAGATTTTTGGGATGTTTGAATTTAGTATCCAAATACCTCATACCTTCCGGTGAGCTCGCACCTCCAGATATCAAGACCTAAATCCGTCCATGATACGGACGCCAAAAAATTTATTCAAACACATGTTTTCAGAATTGTATGACTTCCCCACCAAGTACGGTGTACACTAGGTGAGAGTTTTCTCACCTAGTAACTTACGTATTTTAAGGTTTTAGGCCCACGGACAAAGTCCGCGGATAACCGAAACCCGCGGATACCAAGGGATTACTGTTTATTTATAATAAACGTTGTAGACAATTTAAAAATCTACAACTTTTATATCGAACATTTTTTTGTATAACCTTAGTTTAGCGGTAATTAGTGATTTTCTGTTTTTTCCATAAAAATCTGTAAAAAATCGATTATTTTGTAAGATTTCGACCGTAGTATCCATTTTACGACAAAAATGCATATAATCAAATTTATAGAAAATTAAAAGATCTACAAATTTTTATTTTAAGCATTTTTCTCGACAGAGCCTAGTTTAGCATGAAAGAGTGATTTTCCGTATTATTACGCCAAACTAAGGTTGGTTTTCATTTTGCGTCTTTCACTCTTGATTAAAATAAGGTTATGTTTTTTGAGGTTAGTTTTTGTTTATTTTTAATGTTTATTACTAATATTAGGTTACATTGTTAATATTTTGCATTGGCAAGGGAACGTTGTGTGAGTGTTTCACACCAGACTTTGTTGTACAAAGCTTAGTTTAGCGGCAATCAATGATTTTGTTTTTTTTTTAATTTTTTATAGCTAAGAACACTCTCGACGAAGTCACCTTTCAAACTAAATCAAAATCGGTTCATCCGTTTGGGAGCTACGATGCTACAGACAGATACAAACGTTAAAGTTAAACTTAAACCGTCGGTGGTTAAAAATTGGAGTTAAGCAGAATGATGAACTGTTAAATGCAGTTCACTTAACTATACATATGAGTCGGGTCATTAAAAAAATGATATAATACATTAATCACACTAATGGATAGTTAATTTCTCAAATAAACTCTACTTTTATAAATCAAAAGTAAACAGATTAATTTAAAGGTTCAATTACACGATAGAGTGCCCTTTATGAATAACGGTAATTATTTTTATGTAAGTAATCTGTCCACTAATTAAGAAATAATGTTAAAACGAAACGCATCTTCAATAGAATGGTAGGAAAAGCACTTTACTTGAAAGGCTAAACAAATTATTAGATAACTCCCGTGGGTATTCTAACGCACCAGAGATGCAGCTGTGGCCTAACCACTTACTTTGTATATTACTCTTATTATTATCACTGTTACTTTTTGGGGCTAACCATAAATTGTAAATAAATATTATATTTTCTACTTACGAAAATTGTACAAAATATTATATATACGAATTTATGTTCACTCGATTTTATATTCTGCTGTACTATGTTCTGTATTTTTGAAATAGTTCCATATGATTTACTATGTTGTTTAGGTCATCAGCTGAAAGGCTGGTTTGAATGTCTAGAGACTTTACTAAGTAAAATGAGGATGATGGTTATTATCTAGGATTTACCAAGTTAAATGAGAAGATGGTTTACGATCGTCTTCTTTACTGAGTGGAAAAGTAGTCTACGCAAATCAGCATGCCAGGCCCTCGAAAAAGCATCTACTTTCCATCCTGCAAATGACACCTTCACTTCATTCACCACAGGGTCTGGCTGTATAATGAAATTCATTGCTCTTTGAGAAGATAACTCTGACTATACTATTTTTCAGGGCTGATTAGCTCTGAACATACGCATTGGCCTTGACCCACTGTATAGCTAGCCAATGACTTGCCAGTAACGTTACCAATACTTGCTCTCGTAGCTGTATTACATATTTTGCAAGCCATTTTTTTGGTCTTTCAATAACAATTATAACCTATAAACATACAACCAGCTGATTATTACAAAGTATTGCATGTTAACGCGCTCTGTAATCGATCTATTCCGTACGATGTGCAAGACACGAGTGAATTACACGGTTCTTATACGCATGTGCACGTAATGTTCATCAGCCTGAAACATTCGTACAATCTGACAACACTGACAAACGTTCTTATTGGTCAAAACGCGTGGAACAGCAGAACTCATCAACCGTGAAAAGTATTACAGTGTCTTTCACTGCTCTACCTCTACTGTTATCAAATACTTCAGTCATATAATTGGCTTTTTTGTACTCCTAGAACTAGCAGATCTTGTATTTAAGTTTTCATTTTTTCTATACAAACTATTGAAAAATTCTAGGGATTCTTATGTACAAGGGATAGTACGCAAGTTTTCAAATATCCATATTTTCACATACGCATATACTTCATATTGTGGTTTAGGTCATCAGCCGAAAGTTTGGACTGAACTTCTAGAGGCTCTACTTAGTAAAACGAGAAGTGAGGTGGTTTAACATTGTCTTTCTCACTGAGTGGAAGAGTGGTATGGTTATCAGCATACCAGAGCCTCTGAAAAGCATCTACTTTCCACCCTGCAAATGCCACCTTCACTTTATTCACCACAGGGTCTGGCTGTATAATGAAATTCATTACTCTTATAGGAGGTAACTCTGACTATGATTCACCGTTGATGAGCTTTGCTGTTCCACGCGTTTAGGCCAACCAGAACGCTTGCCATCGTTGTCAGATTGTACGAATGTATCAGCCTGACAAACATGACGCGCGCATGCGTATAAAAGCCGCAGTAGTCACTCGTGTCTTGCATCTGATACTGAACACATCGATTATGCAGCGCGTTATAATGCAATACTTAACATGAAATATACGAGCTGCGAGAGCAAGTATTGGCAACGTTGTTGGCAAGTCATTGGCTAGCTTTGAAGTTGGTTGGAGGCAATACGTACATTCAGCGCTCATCAACGCTAAAAAATAGTACAATGTCTTTAACTTTACCTCTTCTGTTCTAAAATGTCATATAATTAGCTGACCATGTGATAAGAAACAAAACTATTTTTTGTAAATCTGGAAGTAGCAGATTGAGTGCAAATAATTTAACACTCCACCTGGCTGTTATGGGCAAATATACTTCAAATATGTGCACAAATCTCACAATTAAATTATGCATTTATTTTTGAGATAACACACAATAAAACGGTTTATATGATAAAATCAATAAAATAATATTTAGTTTGTTTTAATTATTTATACCAAAATATGTGGGTAACTTATTATAATAATAATGGCGATGATTTTTGATTTTAGTTTTATGTAAAAAGAACTTAACGACGCGACGAAGAGATATGAATTGAAAGGTATATAATGGAAAAGCTCTCCAAGTGAAGAGATGATAATAAATTGGAAATTTGCCAAGCTTTATTTTCTCTATTCATGAATTGACATCACCCTTTAAAGATTTAAGCTTAAAATCTATTCTCTTCAAAACTATAAGCTAATTTTCTTGATTTCATTAACAATGAGGGCTATAAAGGATTCCAAATAGATAATATAATAAGTCTTAATAGACAAAAGACAGAATAGAATTTAAATAGAAATAGTAAAGGAATTAAAGCCACTGTAAGAGAGTAAACAAGACATTAATTGAATGTGGTTAATAATGTAGTAAGTTGTATAGTGAATGAATATGAAGTTCAGTCAAAGTAAGTCTCGTTTGAAATTTAACAAAGCGTGCGTTAATCAAATATTATACGAGACCTGCATGTTTCATTCACTGTAATTCTGGTTTAATTTAAACAGAATAAGATTGGTGCTTTTGTATTATTGGACGATTCACGAACATAATCGCACGCGCGCACATTGAACTAAAACATATCAGTTGTAATATTACATAATATAATATTAGGTCAAAAAGCATAAAATATATCATTGAAATGAGGTTTATCCAAGTATACTGGGTGTTTCGGAACTCTCTGGAACCGCTTAGTAACATTATTCTTTGGATCGAGACAAACAGAAATTACAACATAAATATTGGTCTCAGGTGTCTAATTTTCTGTCTATGATCTGTTTCTCTTTTTTACAAATTTTTTCATACCTCAATAATCGTTACGATATTAACTTGAAATTTTCTATAAGGTGTTCCAATGATATGATATTGAATGTGCAAGCTTTATAGAATCAAAGTTCATAGCGGATTTCTAAAAATTAAAATTTGATTTTTTTTCGAAAACTACGGTTTTTTTATAAACTGTTGCCGACTGCCCTACCAATATTTTCGCCTGTAGACGATTCCAGTACGTGTCTATCACGTGGAGCGCTATAGACACGCAAAGCTAGCAGTGCCTTCCATCCACTATGAAGTGGACTCGCTGGAGGGGTATTTAAGCAGACCCGCGAGATACACCCTCCAATCAACTCTCAACCGGAGAAGAACAAGGAAGAAGAGCTCCCGACCGAAGAAGAAGAGCCCAGCCGAGACCAAACGCTCCATCCCTGGTCTACGCTACCGGTGGCGGACGCACATTCCCGCACCGGTCAGTCTTCGCCGACCCGGAGAGAAACGCCTCGGCCGCGCTGTCAGTAGACGGCCAATGCCAACCCGACATTGCGGGGCTCTGGGAGTCACCCCTAACACGCTGCAATGGCTGCCCAACTGCCGCTGAGGGAAGGTTAGGCCTGAACCCGGTAGCCGAGCCGTCACTCTTCGGGCTTTGCTTCCAACACGCCGGCTCACCGCTCCCGACCATCAACAGCGGCCCTTCTCAGGGCTAACCAAAAAACACACTCGGCCCTTTTCAGGGCCACCAAACTCACAAGCAAGGTTTCGCCACGTGTCGGCGGCGACAAAACTTAGCAAAGACAAAAAATGCGCATTTAAACGATGAATCCAACAACACCTTGTTCAGTTCAATCGGATGTGAAATAACTGAAATACGAAATTTTTTATGTTACTAAAGCATAACCTCACTTTTGGTAATTCCCAAAACTTTTCTTCTCATAAAATGAATATTGCAGATATATTTCTTATTCAATGCCAAAACAAATTGAAGAAATTGTAAATTACAGTGATAGATTGTGTCTTATTAAGAAATTAAATTGTTACCTAGCAAAAAATGTATTTTGACAGGCTACTTCCTTTTGGCGTTGTGGTTAGCGCAACTGGCTTCTACGCCGGGGTCCCGGCTTCGATTCCCGGTCAGATCTGGGATTTTTTCATCACTCATTTTAATATATCATCCTACTCACCGTTTGCATTAGCAGAAATGGCAAAACAGTCACATGTAAAAAAAAAAGTTTTTAAAACACGTTTCTGATAAAATCGCAGAAACGTAAAACACTTTTGCATGAATAACTACTGTTTACTACATTTAGTGTACCGATTTTAATGAAAATGTGTCGGGTTATCTTGTGGTACTTATCCAAGTCTTAAATTCGTTCGGCTCACATAATATGTTGTACGATGGTTTTTTTTATGTAATTTTATAACAGTTTAAAGATTTTTCTCTTATAGAGTAAAAATTATAGTATATTACTTCAAACACAAAGCGGTTAAAATGTTTGCCTTCAGTCACGAACCTCAACAGTGTTTGGATTCAATGTGAGGGAAGCGTTTCTTTTAACTGTCTATAACGAGTAAAGTTTCACTCCATTAGGCACTAATTAATGACACTTAATGGAACTCGAATGGTTTGGTCAACTTTTATAAACAACAAACAACAGTTACTATAGACGTACTATATTGAACCATTAGCTACGACGTATAAACTTGTAAGTGCACACAGCCGGGTTTCAGGAAAATGGGTTATATGACTGGTAGATTACTTTAATAAACTAGTTAAAAAGTCAACAACTGACAACACAAGAATCTCCTTTAAGTAATAAATATGGCCTTCGGGCCAACCCAGTCGGTCAGCTGGTAAAAAAGTCGCTATTAATTGTTAAGTAACACCAGTTATGCAAGCGACTTTGTATGGTGACCAGCTGACAGCCATTCCTGAACAAACTCCACTGGGGGTCACTGTTAAAAAAAAAACAGCGGAAAGCAGCAATCAAATTGGGTGGTTGTCAATAAAGTACAGTTCCCGATAACAAATAAAAGCTAAAAAAAAAAAAAAAGTAATAAATATGACATGAGAGATAATATGTTTGAAATTAATTTCGTAATAACAATATTAAGGGTACTTTCTCGCTTCTAATTGAAGGGATGAGAGGAAAAACAGGTTCAGTCACATTCAAAAAAGTTTTCAGGAGTCGTCGCCGGAAGTCAGATTTTTGTTTTGTTTTACGTTTGACTGTTTTGCAATTGACGCTAATGCAGACGGTGAGAAGGATGATACAAGAAGACGAGTGATGAAAAAATGCCAGACCTGACCGGGAATCGAACCCCGACGTAGAAGCCAGTTGTGCTAACCACTATGCCAACGGGTCGGCCAACGCAAGCCAACTGTTTGACAGCTGATGTACGGAGACGAAGTTTCCATGGTTCAAGTCGTTATAAAGGTAAAACACTTTTACACGGATTAGAATACTAAATAGTGGCTATCAGTGTACTTTGATGGTTGGGGTTTAAATAACCATATTATCTCAGAAATGGTCGTCCTGAACCTGTACAAGAATACCTCATTGGGTCGTAGGGTTGATTATTGTTCTAAATTGAGCAGATTACAATTTACATAGATTACTCAAAAATAATAAAAAGTCATATATCTTACGCGTTATTTCCAAAAAACAGTGAAGAGAATAAAATTTTAAAAAATTAAATCTAAATTCGCACAAAAAATCACGTTATGCGCTAGTGGCACTTTACACACTGGGTTGGTCTAAATTTTTTTTTGGTTTAACGTCCGACTGTTCTGCAATTACTGCTAATGCAGACGATGAAGGATGAAATTATTTTTGTAACGTATGAAAATATGCCGAGCCTGAATGGGATTCGGATTCAAGTACTCATGATGAGAGGTGAGTCAGTTGGTCATTGCCGCGAGTCAGTTGTTTACCAGTTGGTTGGGGTTTAATTAACATATACTTTTAGGAATGATCGGCCTGGGTCTGTGCAAGACTACACCTCATTTACACGTCATACACATAATTCTCACCTTATTAGGTCATGGGATTGCTTGTTTTTAATTAAACAGATTGTAACGTACACACAGTAGGGATTAAGAAAAAAAGTCGCACTATAGCGAATAGGACAAAACGGGACTGACGAGAATTGCTTGTTTACTATGACGTATTAGATGTATAGTTCTGTGCCAAACAAAATCTATTTCCTAACTAATTATGGTTAATTAGAACGGGATAACAAACTAGAGTGTACTAGTTTGTACTCCAGTCTATAACATTTACATTTATTGCTGTCTTTACCGATCAGCGAAATTGTTTTTCTAATTAGGGGGCACCATGAAAGGTTTGAGAAGGCGCAAAAATTAGTTTAAAAAAATATATTAAAATTTATGAAGTATAATCTTTATTTTTCTAAAATTGGAACAAAATTTTAATTTGGAATTGGTCGTTATAAACGAAGTTATTAAATTGCATAAGTAGTCTTAATTTTTGGTTTGAGTTATATTTAGCATTATTTACTTATTAAAAATACATGTCCTGATCTATTTGTAATTATACTTTAATTATTTGACCATTGAACCCATTGTCCTAATAGGAATCGACATGTAACTAATTACCAGTAAAAGTGTTACAAAAAAGTTCACATACATAGGCCTACATACATATAAATGCGGCATTAATTACAGTTAAATAAGCGGTTGAGGGGGGGCTCGAAATTAAAAGTTTGAGAACCGCGGATTTAGGGTATTCTTCGAATTCATTGACGGTTCATCACAATACATCAATTTTACAATCCTAAATATGGTTCAACAAAACGAAAATGTGATTCCAATACTGGAAATTTCTTGCACAGATTTAAAAAAATGAACTGGTATTTAAAATTATTTTTGTAATGCGGCTGATTTAATTATCCAGTAATCCAAAAAGCAGAATCTGTGTCTTTTGAGTTATATGACCGCATTTCTTTAAAACTTTATAATACAAATACAGTAACGTTAAAATAGGTTTTCTTACCTGGAATGATAAATTGTGTCTTAAATAAAAATGATTTTTTATATAAATTTCACTAACGTAACCTAACCAAAGAAAAACAAACATACAACACTGATTCACTAAACTCAAAACACTAACTTAATCGATTTGTCATTACTAAAAATGTACATACATTCTGCACAATTACCTCAGGACAAAATTTAGTTGTGGTACATTCTTTTTCCCAAGAATTTGTGAAAAAATAATGGTATCAAATGACAATTTACTTCCTTCCGGCCATATATCACCTCTGCTACTAACCCCCCCCCCCGCCGATAAGCCCCTGCACTTCACCTTAATCGGTAAGGTAACGGAAATAAAATTGATTCCACGGGTTTGTTGGACGTATTGAATTTAAACAAAAATAAATGTAATATTTCGTTACTGTTTTTTTATAGGAACATTTTAAAGAAATGCGGTCGTATAACAGAAAATACCCCAGAGTCTTAAGTAATAAACTGTAAGTTTGTGTAGATGACTTGGAAAATTATAGGTAAAAATCTGTCAAACATGCCGGTACTGAAGACAAAAGAAATGTAGAATTGTTTCCAGTAGAATTACATAATAGACAGTCTCAATCAAACGCATTTCCGTTTACCGACTTGTGGGTTACAGTTTAATTAAAAATCTTTCATCACATCATTTCTTTTTCCCTCAGCAGAAAAATATTTTGACAGTTTAAAAGCATTTACTCATTTCCTCAGAATACTATGGTGAAACTGTTCGCAATTTAAATCCAGTTACATTACCAGGAATGGGTTACGATCCAGGAATGGATTGGTGTACAATGGAGACAATGGAATGAGATGTCAACATTGTATTCATACTACGTAGTGAAGGTTTGATTGGCACATTCTCTCAAATTAATTGCCCTGTTTCAATATTACTAATCAATTCCATCAAGGGTGTTGTGCTCTCCAAATAATAATCAATGTATTTCGGTATTACAGTGTAAAATATTAACTGTTGCGTCATCAATATTTAACCTACTTGAACCCGGGACTCGATGGGAAATTATAAGCCATTTATAAGAAATTTTAATTTTCGTAGAAAAAGAAAAACATAAACATCTGGTATGAAACACTCACACAACTTTCTCTTGCTAATGCGAATAATTAAAAATAATATAACCTAACAGTAATAAAACGTTAGAAATAAACAAAAAACTAACCTCAATAAACGTAACCTAATTTTAATCATGAGTGAAAGACGCAGAATGAAAATCAACCTCAGTTTGGCTTAATAATACGGAAAATCACTCTTTCACGCTAAACTAGGCTCTGTGGAGAAAAAAGCTCTACATAAAGTTATAGATCTTTTAATTTCCTATAAATTTGATAAATATACTTTTGTCGTAAAATGCTAAGGCTAAAATCTTAAAAAATCTATTTCTTTTTACAGTTAAATAAACAGCTAAAAACAGAAAATCGCTAATTACTGCTAAATGTAGCGTTATACAAAAAAATGTTTAAAATAAAAGCTGTAGGTTTTTAAGTTGTCTACAACATTTATTATACACATTTTTGCGGAAAAATGGATATTAAAGCCGCAATCTTAAGAAAAAACAATTTTTTTACGAGAAAACAGGTTTCCCAAGAATTTCAGGAGACATGGCACCTACCCTATCTTGTAGAGCATCAAAAACGTAGTAAATGAGGCGATTTAAAAAAAATCCTAGGAGCCGTTGTTTAGGAAGTCGCAAACAAGTGAAAAATGACCTAATAAACTAAAACTTCCGGTTGACCGATTTTGATAAAAATGTACGTGTCGGGTTCGGTAGTAGTATCTAACTTAAGTTTTAAGTTTCAAGTTCGTACGATGTTTCGTTCTTGAGATATTCTGTTCACACACACACACACATAGACCAATCGCTAAAAACATGTTTTTTGGGTTCAGGAATCTGAAAAAGGTTAGATCCGGTGAAAACTTTATTTTGGAAACTCGACATGAAAAGAATACTTCCTTTCCTATATACGTATTCATATAGGCAAGAGAAAGTAAAAATATGTGAATAATAAAATAAAGTAATTTATTTTATACAAAAGAGTCAAAGTCGTAAGTATATTTAAATATTTGAATTTGAAATCATGCAAAATAGCAATTTGTCATCAGCATTGATGAAAGTTAAAACGACCGTTAAATTACCCCAACTTTTTGAAAACATTTCTACGACAAAAACATTACATTGATACCAAAATGACGCATTATATAATAGTTTTAAAAAAAAGAAGTTTGTACAGAATGGAAGTCAACTATAATGCAAAGGATAACATGAAAAAACATCAAAAAAAGAACCAATCTAAGAAAAATCTGTAGCCCAAGAAAGGTAAATATAATGATTTCAAGCAAAAAATTTAATCAGAGTACAAAAACAATAGAAGAATCAATCACCAAAAAGCGAATATGATTACCTGGATACCTGGTTAGCCTGATAGAACAATTAAAAACAGCAATAGGAATTGAAAAAAACAAAAAGACGAAATTATTCAGTATAGGATTAACTGGGACTTTATTTTAAGAAAAACTGAGGGAAAATCACATTGTCAGGACCACATCATCATCAACATCAGATGAAAACTGTTCCGCAGATTTCAGAAAGAGGAAATCGGAAAACATTCAAGGAAAGATGGGAACAAGGAATAAGGAAAGAAAATCACAAATTGAATTTGCTTGGCCATCTAGACCTATTTTTGTTTTAGGAAACTACAGAATTCGTGAAAAAATAAGGCAATATTAAAAACACCCTTTCTTGCCACGAGATGACAGCCCCACATGAATTTCAGCAGAAATTTCATGCCCAATCTCAGAATTTCAAAATTGCATGCTCAATCTTGTAGAGCATAAGTTATACAAAATTCGGTGATTTTTAAAAAAATCGTGGGAGCCGTTTTTTGAGAAAATCGCACGAATACTAGTTCCGGTCGACCGATGATAAAAATGTTCGTGTCAGGTCCCCAAATGGTACTTAAATTAAGTTCCACGTTTTAACTTCGTACGCTAGTCCGTTCTAAGATATTATTTTCACACGCAAACACGCGCTTCCTCATGCGCACGCAAACTAATCACTAAAAACATGTTTTTTGGGTTCAGGGGGCCTGAAAACGTCTATTTCCGATAAAAACTCGTCTTCATTCTCATGAAAACAATACTTTTCATTCTAATACATTCAGATATTGCCCATAACGAGCAGGTGGAGTATTAAATTAATTGCACTCGATCTGTTGGTTCCAAGGCTACAAAAACAAGTTCTGTTTCTTATCACATAGTCAGCCAATTATAAGACTGAACTATTTAAGAACAGAAGAAGTAGAGGTATAAAAGACACTAGTCAGAGTTATCTCCTCTGAGAGTAATGAATTTCACTAGACAAGCCAGACCCTGTGGTGAATGAAGTGAATATGTCATTTGCAGGGTGGAAAGTGGGTGCTTTTCTGAGGGCCTGGTATGCTGATAAGTACACTCTTTCAACTCAGTGAGGAAGGCAATAGTAAACTACCTCACTCCTCGTTTTGACTTAGTGAAACCTCTGGAGGTTCAAACCAGCCTTTCGGCTGTTGACCTAAAAAACAACACACTCAGATAGGGTAAGAGAAAGTAACAAGTTAATCTTTTGGTTTGTATTATTTCTACGGGAATTTAAGTCTAAAAAAATATACTAAATCCAAATTTTGAAAAGACAGAAATAAATAATATCACTGAGTACTGCATTATGAAAATAGGGCAGAATGAAAAAAAAAATGAAAGTTACTGTTTCCCGTAGCTTTGTGTAATATTGAACACCTTTCTCTTTAGGAACCAACAGAATTTTTAAGTAATCTAAAAGAGAATTATTCAAGAGCGAAAAGGAATGTTAAGTAGCACGACGGTTTTAACATAACAAAACTGATTTGAAAGTAATCTTAAATGTAGCCTAAATATTGATAATCCAGGTAGGTACCACCAACTTAAAATTTATGAGAATTTTATGAAAGTACAAAATTGAAAATTTAATTAATAATTTTATCAAAAGTAATAAATTATTGATTGAATGTATACACTTGACAACTCAGCGTTAAAAACTAAATTATAATAAAACTAAAAAATTTAAATTTTGTTCATTACGTACATTTTTTTATCAAGCTAACATGTAAAGTTTAAAAAACAAAAAAAAATATCAAACAAAACGATCTACTCATTAAATACGGTGTAATAAATAAAATTTAATAAAAATATAATTTACTTGAATGTATATAATAAAAAATAAATTAAAACCATTCTGCGACAGTAGCATGTCACGCTTTTACTGAACGCAAGGCATAATACTGTTGTAGAACAGTACACTACTTCAGCGCACAGTGTACTGCATATCGTGTTAGCATGCAAGTTAGACAATTTATTATCCGATTGCAAGTAGCGCTCTTGAGTAGAGTAAAAATAAAATGAAAAAACTATATTTATAAAAAATAAACAACAATAACAGTAGATCTAATTTTATTAATTTTTTATTAACTTATATAGGTTTATAAAGTCACCTACGCGTTTCTAGAACAAATCAATAAGTTATTTACAATTTGTAGTTCACGTTAACTTGCATATATGATATATTGTATTTTTTAACTCTTTTCAGCCCACATTATTTTCTAATGAAAAAAATATATTTTCAGTTAAATATTTAACGTAAAATAACCTTTTATTTAAAGAAAAATAAATAATATATAAAATACAAATTTTTATATTTCTCAAATACTTTTTTATTAAGTATTTTATTTAAAAATTTTAAGAAATCTGTTGATTAGGTCATCAGCCGAAAGGCTAGTTTGAATTTCTAGAGACTTCATAAGTAGAACGAGGATTGAGGTGGTTTAACATTGCTTTCCTCACTGAGTTGAAAAGTATGCTTATCAGCATGTCAGGCACTCAGAAAAGCACTTCCTTTCCATCCTTCAAATGACACCTTCACTTCGTTCACAACAGGGTTTGGCTGTGTATTGATGAAATTCATTACTCTCAGAGGAGATAACTCTGACTAGTGTATTTTACACCTCTACCTCTTCTGTTCTTAAAAATGTTTTAGTCATTATAATTGGCTGACCATGTGATAAAAAACAAATATATTTTGTTGCCCTGAAACTAGCAGATCGATTGCAAATAATTTAACACTCCACCTGGCTATTATGGGTAATTAAGGAATCTATTGAATTATTTAGACAATAGAATACTGAAAATTTTATTTTAATCCAAACAAGAGATAACATTCAATAATATCAACAAATATTGCTGTTATTAATTGATTTATTTTTAACAATAATTAATTTATTACAATATCATAAACTACAGTTTAAATACACACAAATTTTAATACAAATCAGTGAATGATAATAAAAGAACTTAACAAAGTTAAAATACCCTAGATCTACAATTAGAAATGATGAATACAAAATAATACATTTCTATTCAATATACCATTACATGATAAATGAAAACACAAAATAGTACATTTTCATATTATTTACTTATTCATAAAAAGCCTATCTCTTTTTGCCTATAACGGGCAAGTAGAGTGTTAAATTAATTGCACTCGATCTGTTAGTTTCAGGGCTACAAAATATAGTTCTGTTTCTTATCACTTAGTCAGCCAATACAATACAATATGTCTGAACTATTTAAGAACAGAAGAGTTAGAGGAGTAAATCACACTAGCGTGTAAAGTGGGTGCTTTTCGGAGGGCTCGGCATGCTGATAAGCTTACTCTTTCAACTCAGTGAGGAAGGCTATAGTAAACCACCTAACTCCTCGTTTTTAATTAGTAAAACCAGCCTTTCGGCTGTTGACCTAAACAAAAATACTATTTTACGCGACAACGAGGTTGTTTTTTATGTATCTATTTTTCTTCAAAATCAAGAAAATTAAAAAAATAATCTTTTATACATACAAGTAAAATGTATACTTTTATAATTTTAGAATAATTGAATATAGTACTATTTCTAATTACTCTCAAAACTCGTAAGCAGAAAATCAAATCTACCGTTAACATTTAACTTATTAACATATAAAACCTATTTTACGATGAATTTGGAAAAGCGATATCGAAATTTTTGGGACCGCTAAGAAAAGTTACATTCAGAAAATTCAAGCCCAGCAGTCAAAAATACTTCGCATGATAACCAACACCCCACATTGCTTAACAAATTTAACATTGCATTCCGACTTTAAAATGCCTTTTGTAACAGAAGCTGCTGAAATCAAATATTCAAAATTTAATACAAAATTAACAGACCCCCATCAATCTTCTAATACAGCAAATGTCAAAACAAATTTTAACGCGCCTCCGCCTACATAGATAATAGAGAAATATCTGCTGAAGTTTAGCTTTCTAGATTGACAGTCAGTTACAGAATTAGTGACGAGTGAGTGAGAGCTTTTGAATTTATGTACCGGGTATCCCACGAAGAGGTGCTATTTTTGAATTAATACGCCGGACGTATCGCACACTCTACAGACTGGAAACTTTACAATTATAATAAATAGATATTTAAAAAAAATACCCCGAGTTTTATTTGCAACTGTAAGCAGACATAAATGTCATTATTATAACACACAAAATCCACATATCTTACACGAAGAGAACTAGAAATCAAAGGGTATAACAGTGTGGGTTGCTGTCACCAAGGATGGTGTTTTATCGTACGACATATCCCATCAGACAATGACTGAAGACAGAGACGCATCAATTTTAACTAATCACTTAGTTCCTCATCTTTCTCAGGTGGAGATGCAGGACTTTTTTACAGCATGATGGAGCTCCACCACATTACGATAATGTGGTAAAAGCGGTTTTAAACCAAAATCTTCTTAACCGTAGGATAGGTCGCAGCAGCGGCCTCATGGACTGGCCTCCACGATCACCAGACTTGCCTGTTTGCGATTTTCTTCCTAAGAGGCTTTTTACAAGAAAAGTTTTATTCTCACAGCATTGCAACAGCCGATGAATTAATGAAGCTGATTGAAGAGGAACTGCTGTTGATAGCTCGGCAATTGTTCAAAAACGCTTATGACTCATTTTTGTTTTGTTGCTATCAGTGCATAGCTATTGATGGACATTAGTTCGAATAAAGGTTAATGAAACAAATTGTGTTCATTAATAATTTATCACTTTTATATTTCTTTCATTTTATTACTTAAGTAACATTGTAACAAATCACCAATTTGAAATGGTTATGCAAATAAAATTACTTTCCACCATTTTATTTTGATTAATCATAAGCAAATGAAATTCGAGGGTACTTTTTTACATATCTATTTATTATAACAGTAAAGCTTCCAGTCTGCAGAGTATGCTATATGTCCGGCATATTAATTCAAAAATAGCAACCTCTTCGTGGGATACCCGGTAAATACAGAAAAGTTTATTATTTCTGCGTGAATGCATGAAAGCCGTTTCTGATTGACTGACTTTCTAACTCAGCACTAAATCTCTTACTTCCCAATATTTCTGACAACTCAAATTTGGCACAAGTTGGTTTTACGATTAAAAGGAAAACAACGCTATCACGTGCATTTTGATCTATTACGTCTAGGGTGTAGAAACAGGGTGATTACAACAATAAATTATAATTCTATACCTTTAATTTAAATGTAGCATTATAGGAAAATGTTAAAGATTAGGTGGGTTGACAAAATAAGTAATTTAGAAGTTCTTAGACGAATGGATGAAAGAAGTAGCTTACATGGAAACATCTTACCAGAAGAAAGGAAAGGCTAGTGGGGCATTTCTTAAGATATCCAGGAATTGCTCTACCAATAATAGAGGGTAATATTGAGGGAGTGAATTGTAGGGGAAGTAAAGATTAGAATACTTAAAGCAAATTACAAAAGATATAGGGTGTTACAAGTATGGGGATATTAAACAAACTGCTAATGATAGAACAGCTTAGAGAACTGCATCAAACCAGTCGAGAGACTGATGACAAAAACCTATAATTAATTTTTCATTTACATTTCAATATAGATACAACTCTCTACTACTACGTACTGAATTTATATTTCAAAATTCAATACGTTATAAAAGACGATATTAAAATTTCAATAATATTAATTGAAAATTTATAAATTTATCACCGGATTCACATATATCGGAGACAAAAAAATACAAATACGCCGGTTAAACAGTTGCGGTTTTATTGTGCGGATTTTTGGGTGAGTGACTAATGACGGGTAGAGAGTAATTTTGTTGCAGTCCGGGCGTCGTTAGTATTTTGTTTTCTAGTATAGAGTAGAATGTTCTACGATATTTATGTACTTTTTTCTATCGTATTCTTTACCTTTCGAGATTATTCGAAGGTTTGTTTGTATTTAAAGCCCTTTTCCTTAATTATTCAGAGTTGATTTGAATAGTGTAAAGTGATTTGTTAAAATCCTGTTTGTGCAAATACGTCAGGTATTGAAGCAGTTTCTTCGTGGCGGGCAGTTATACAATTTGTATCACTTTGCACGTAAGAATTCCTTAAATATTTGATTGTAAATTACCACATTTTTATTTAGTTAAATTTCGTTTTAAAGTCTTAAGTTTCTCCAACATTAAAAAATTAGTCTGTTATTAAGTTAAGAAGTTTAATGTAATTTCTATTTGTATCAACTGTAACAATCAATTTTTAAATATTAATATTTTTTTTAGATTGAAAAGGAGGTTTTATTATTTATAAATAATCGGATCGCATAAGACTCGGTATAAACGACACAATATGACGCTTCAACAATCCCTGAAAGTGATGTAACTGGATATTTTACTTTCCAAATAACCGCAGAAAAAACTTTTAACTCAAAATTTAACACTACATTTTATTTGTGTGCATTAATTAACGTATCATGGTAACTTGTTTCCCGTACGCTTCTAGACAGTTTGACGGATCCTACCAAACTTTGGGTTCAATCAAACATTAAGAGGTAAGGTTAACATTCAGTATTTTACTTAAACTAAAACCGAAGTCGAAATTTAAGTCTCAACGCCTAAAATGCTGATAATGATAATAAACGATTGATGATTACTAAAAATTAAACTGTAAAGTTTTATCGAAAAATTCACTGTAAAACATTTTTACAGTAAAAATGGTTTTTAATGATGGATGGAGAGGAACAGAAAGGGGACTGGATCTCTTTGTTGTAACATGGCTAAAATTTTCTTATACTTTTCTTGTTGAACTTAGCAAAATAAATTAATTCAAATTTTTTGTATTTCTACAATCCTGCGTTTGGTAGAGTGAGTCTTAGTTGTCGAATCTCAGACTGATTGGTCTAGCAGTTTCTGCACCAGAACTAATGAAAGACACCCTTGCGTGCAGACAGAAATCTTTCTAAGAACCACTTTTTGGAAAGGAGGTCATGAAGGTGAAGATTAGTTGACGTTCGGATGTCAAAATCTTTTTATTGCCACGATACATTTTCATGGTATATTATGGATGGCATTTTCATGGTTTTTTTATGGATTTTAAAAACTTTCAAGAGTTATTATACGCGCCGAACAGTTGAATTCATTATAGACATTATTGAAACCAATACGGAATTAACACTAAAGAATACTTGGAAAGGGTTCACAATTGCTCGTGCTTTAATCATATTTAAGGATTCTTTACATGATATTTAAAAAAACACACTGAAAAGGCTTGGAAAAAACTTTGGCCTGAGGTTGTAAAAAAACTGTTGATCTTCCTTCAATTGAAGACGAAGTAACCCGCTTTGTTACACCTACTCGGAAGTTGGTTGGACAGGGGTTTGAAGATATGCAAGAGTGTGATGTTAATGAGCTTTTGAATTCACATTCTCAGGAATTGAGTGAAATTGAACTCGAAGAAATGATTACATCAGTCTCAGCAACATTTTGACGCCCTATAAGAAACTTCAGAAAGATCTCAGAAGCAAAACAAACCAATCCACTCTTCAATAAAATTCCAGTAACACCAGCACCTGAACAACAATCGTCAAGCAGTAAGCAGTAGCGGAATTATAAAAGATGTCGTCCAACCAGTGTCGTATAACACTCAATTGTAAAAGGCACATGCCGCTTAGTGATACTCAACGTAAGAATAAATATAAAAATTATAAAGGTTTAATGTTATTGGAAAAAGTTGCAAATTTAGTAATGAAACTATTAAACTGTACACCCAACATAACGTATTTTTTTAGTGTTTATTACGTTAAATATGTATTTCTTTTTATGTTTATCCCCAAACCTAACATTTACCATTAACATAATAGCTTGCCTACCGCGAATTCGTCAACCGTGAACATTGCCGAGAACGGAACTCTCGCGGTTGACAAGGGTTTACTGTATTAAAAAAAACACTTTTCTTCGTGACCTAAAATAGTTGTTACAGATTACAAACATTTTAAACAATCAGCCTAATAAAAATTTAATCACTTTTTTACTTTTTCAAAATTATTTGAACAAATCCTTCCACACACACAAAATTTAATAATAATATAATCGTGTAATCACCAATTTGGCTTTCAAACTTCTCACTCCTCTGTCTGGCGTTGACAGAATTATCGATCTCATCTGCCCTAGAGACGATAGCTAATAGTTCGGGTGTATTTTTGGATGTTTATCCAAAAACAATGTTTATAAGCCTTTAGGATATGCACTTCAAAGTAAAACAAGGTAACAATGGATCTCAGCTATATTCTGATAGAGCTGATTTACCCCCAGGACAGCGCCCTGGGTCCAGTGTTAAAAGCCGTTAGCACATGCGATGTTTCTACATGTCATAACTCGATCATGGCAATTTTGCATATGCTATGATAATACTGCCAACGGCTACTGATTCGTCAGATAACTCGCACAAAGTTCAAATCCATTAAAACATCAATATATAAAAATCTGGTATGAACCACTCATATGACTTTCTCTTGCCATTGAATATAATGAACAATAAAACTTAAAATAATAATAATAAAACATTAGAAATAAACAAAAAAAACTAACCTCAAAAACATAACTTATTTTAATCATGAGTGAATGATGCAAAATAAAAATCAACCTCAGTTAGGCTTAAAAATATGGAAAATCACTCTTTCACGCTAAACTAAGCTCTGTAGAAAAAAAGCTCTAAATAAAAGTTGTAGATCCTTTAATTTCCTAAAAATTTGATTATACACTTTTGTCGTAAAAGGCATACTAAGGCTGAAATTTTAAAAAAACTTGATTTTTTTTTACAAATTTTCATTAAAAAAAACAGAAAATCGCTACTTACAGCTAAACTAAGCGTTATACAAAACGATATTTGGAATAAAAGTTGTAGATTTTTAAATTGTCTACAACTTTTATTATATACATTTTTGCGTTAAAATGCACATTAAAGCCGCAAACTTAAAAAATAAACAATAAAAAATTTCGTAAATGAGGCGATTTTTAAAAAAATCGTAGGAGCCGTTTATGAGAAAATGGCAAAAAAGTGAAACATGACACAAGTAAACTACTACTTCCGGTTGACCGGTTTTGATGAAAATGTTAGTGTCGGGTTCTTTAGTAGTACCTAACTTAAGTTTCAAGTTTCAACTTCGTACTATGTTCCATTCTTGAGATATTTTGTTCACACACACTCGCGCGCGTGCGCGTGGACGCCAGTCGGTAAAAACATGTTTTTGGGGTTCAGGGGGTCTGAAAACGCGTATATCCGGTGAAAACTCGATTTTGAAAAATCGACTGAAAATAATACTTTCCTTGCTTAATATTCATGTAGGCAAGAGAAAGTAAAAATACGAAACTATTGACAAATTCAATACCTTCTAGATTCCGCTCAGCAATGTCATACGATATTATATATAGACAGACCATTGACATACATTAGAAAAACAAGACATAAATTCAAAACGCCCCTTTATTCACTTTTTTATCAAATCAGCAAAATTACAATTTGTTCTGATATAAAGGAACAAGAACAATAAGTAATAAGGTTAACATAGAAAAGAGACTAATTTACAACAACATTACACATTAATAATAATTGTTACAGATAACCTTTTTGTAATTTTAAAAATTAATTTTGAAATGATTCAAAATTGTAAAAAAAAATATTTATACACTACACATAAAAATACCGAAAATAAAAAGTTAATGGTGTTCGAATCTGTTAAGTAATCCAACTCATTGAATCTGTTAAGACTTGCATACGTTTACAAGTTTATCGCGAGATGATTTGGATGTCCGTTTAGTCTTTGTTCGTATGTTTTGCTAAATCGTGTAATTTCCTGTCTTACTGAGTTAAGTCGTATGTCGTTATACATATATTTGTTTCGTATGTACCATGGTATTATAAGAGATGATCGTAAAAATTTTGTTTGAAAACGTTCTAAAATGTCAATATTGGTATTTTTTTTGTTGCCCCCCAAAGTTGTATCTCGTACGTCAACACCGGCTTGAATAGTGTCTTGTATAGCGTCAGTTTTGATTCAGTTGACAGTTGTGAGCGTTTTCCAGTTAACCAAAAAATATTTCTCAATTTTAAGTCCAATTGTCTTCGTTTCGTCAAAATGTGTGTCTTCCACGTCAGTCAGCGGTCCAGATGAAACCCCAGGTACTTCAAATCTTCAGACTGTGGTAACACAGTGTCATTAAGTACTACTGGTGGGCACGTCCGTCTACATAGAGTGAATGTCACATGAACTGACTTAGTTTCATTCACCTTAATCCTCCACTTCTGTAACCATTCTTGCAAGGATATCAGAAAATCTTGCAGACAAGAAGCTACAGACGGATCTTCATCCACAGTCAGGACAGCCGTTTCATCCACAAAAGTTGCTAAAACTGTATTTTCTGTAGTCGGTAAATCTGAAGTAAACAGAACATACAACAGTGGCCCAACAACACTCCCTTGACGTACGCTGGAATTAATTTTGAATAATTTTGAAACATTTCCATCAAATTTTACTTTAAAACATGTGTCATCCAGATATGATTTTAATACTGTGTAGAAATTATGAGGTAACAGCGTTTTCATTTTGAAAAGTAAACCCTTATGCCAGACTTTATCAAAAGCTTGGGTTATATCCAAAAACGCACAAGAACAATAATGTTTTTTTTTCAAATGCACTGTTTATTACACGAACCACTCTGTTGATCTGCTCAATTGTACTGTGATGTTCACGGAAGCCTTCATGGTCTGGTATAAATTTTGATATAAATGATTTCAATATTTTTAGTAAAAGTTTTTCAAATAATTTTGAAAATATTGGCAAAAGGCTTATCGGTCCATATGAATTTACACTAGTAGGATCCTTGCCTGGTTTTAGCACCATAACAATTTCAGAGATTTTCCACAGACCTGGAAAATAGCCAATTCGTACAATTGCATTAAATATTGTATTTAAAAGTATAAGAGTTTTCCTTGGTAATTTTTTTAAGAATTTTCCCGTCATAAGGTCATGTCCTGGAGCTTTAAAGGAAGGCAACTTGTCGATAGTCGATTTTAGTTCTTCGGGAGTAAATTTCCGTATTGGAAGAGACATTTGATAAGGGGCTTCTAAGAAATTACCAATCTCTGTATCATCTTCATCTCTTTATTTACTAAATCGAATATTGTACATAAGCTCAAAATTATGTTTATAAAACAAAATATGAATGTACAAAACAGTCATAAGAGCTATAACTTCAGTATGGACTTGCGGATTACAATTAAGGGATTCTACTACCGTTACAAACAAAATACATTCAGGCAAAAGGGAACAAAGTTCTACGTACAATAACACCATATCCCTACTACGTCACAAACAGCCCATTACACAACAGCTCGCTTATACCACGCGCCACAGAGCTAGTGAAACTCCTTTATATATTCTTTTTGCATTAAACTTTAAACACATAAATCTGTACTTACAGCAGCTGCTTTTGCGAAACATTCCAGGTAATTCGCTGATAAGGTTCAAGTGCCGATGACCAAGAACGCTTTCGCAAAGGAACTAGTATACTGTGTAGTTGCTGCAACGAAGTCTATAGAGGTGATAATTTTAAAATTTCGAATTTTCTAACTGGTATTTTATTAACAGATTGCAAATTAACTAGATAAATTTGTAAAAAATGTAACAAATTATTAACACTATGGGTTAGAAACGCAGAGAAATACCTTTATTTTTAAGGTGTAAAAATCGTAAAATATACCATACTTTTGCGTTACTTGCGTTTATCCTTTGTAAAAAAGAAATTTAGATTACATAATAAAAAAGTAGAAATTATAATACCTGGATATTAATTGGACAATATGGCTTACGGTTTTTTTATTTTTCGTATTTTCTGAAATTTATTCACTTTTTCTTATTAGTAACCGTACTATTTTAACAGTTTACGACACAAAGAAAGGTAGTAGCCCATTTTTCTATTTTGAACAAAGTACATACGTACGTGCGTTATTTTTACACGTACAAAAGCTACACCGAAATTCATTTATCTGCGTTCTCTCTTCCCCAGACGGTAGAATAACTCCAGCTAGGAACGAATAAAACTAAATTACATGCATAAACAGAACCAGAGACGTAAGAGCCCTTAATCCGTTATTAGTCCACGCGGCCCTTCAAGGCCTTGATAAACAACTCTCTACAGAGTTTACTGAAAACAACCCTGGTTTCTCATTAATAACTCTTTTTTCCTAAATTACACTCTTTTTCAAACGCCCTTTTTAATAAAAATAAATGCGTGTTGTAGCGGTAAAAGCTGAGAGTACTTCATTAATTAATGTAGCATAAACTATTATTTACGCGCATATACGAGTGCAGTCATATAAAATGCACGGTGTTCTTATTTAGGAGTCTATTTAAAAAAACGTTGTATACTCCAGTTAGAAGTCTACTTTTTTAAAAAAAAAACAACCCTAATTGGGGTTTAATTAAAATGTTCTTCAAACAATTTTCGTTGATTAAAAGAAAAATATTTTAAATATTTATTCACAGATTTCTTAAGATCATTAATAAATTCAAATAGTAAATATTACTGTAAAAGTTTTCTTCTTCTTTTTCTCTAGCCTTTCTCCATCCAGTGTTGGACATAGGCCTCTTCCAATTTCCTTCATGGTTCACTGACGATATTGAAAAGTACCAATTTTAAAAAATAACCTTTTAAATTATATATTTGGCTATACGGTCAATTATATATACGGCCAATTTGGCTATATGGTGGTCCAATGTTTGGATCCTGTTACAATACAACTCTGAATATTCTTCAAAGACACTAGTCAAAAGCAATAACAAACGCACCTTTTTACGTAACCAGTCATACCCTCCACGAAGACCTGAAAATACCAACGGTTTGAGACGTTGTAAACGCAACATACTACTCATTACACACAAAGACAATTAATGGACCACATAAATCCAAATGTCCAATCTCTTTAAACTAACGATGTTAACAACCGACTAAAAAGAAGGTGAAATAGGAATCTTCTCCGATTACCATAAAAAAGCATTTCCATTTAACTTGTCATGCCGATTAAATTCATAAAAAGGTTATTCATCATAGTTAATAAATCATTATCATTCAAAATACTGGCCCATATTCATTGTAATATTTCACGCCGAAATCGGTCGCTGGATCGATTCACATTCACGTCACATTCCCCCCATTCCTCAGTCTTGCCATCTCATTTATTTGTTGTGCTTTAAAGGTTGTACAGTTGTAAATAAAAATAAAGTTGAAGCCAAAAAAATATATACATTTGATCCACCGGTTGGCCTAGAGGTAGATCTGTCGCCGGGATTCAGCTGTTTAACAGCTTATTTTCGGTGACGATGGTTCCTGGTTCAAATCCTAGTAAAGGTAGCTCCGTATAAATCCGTAGACAGTGGGTTACCGGTGTAAGTTGATGGTTGGGGTTCAATTAACTCTCTCAGGAATGGTCGGGTTGGGTCTATACAAGACTACACCTCATCTCTCATTTACACGTTATGCTCATTGGGTGACGGGGTTGCTTATTGTTTTAAATTGAACAGATTGCAACGTATACACAAAGGATTATAAAAAAAGAGTATACATACATTTTTGTTGAAAACTAAAACAAAATAAATTAATTTTATTACACTTTACAATAAATATAGACTGCAATTTAATATTTTATCTTCGTAAAAAATTTATTTAAACTCAAATTTCAGAGAAAACTGTAAAGTGTAATCGATAGATTCAGAAAGACGTGAACTGCCTAATAGCACTAAAAACAAAAACTGAAAAAAAGATTTTTTCGTTTCGTGTCCCCTTAAAACCTGATGCTGTAATCGGGTTCTGTAAGTTTTAAAATAAATTAAAAATTTTATTCGCGGGAAAATTAAGGCTCTTTACCGTACTATATAGACTTTACATTAAAATAAAATAAACTCGCTAGAATAAATTAGGGTTATATTAAATTTAATTACCTGAACATGGACCAGCTTTCTTTGGAATGAAATGTTGGTCTCTTTGATGAAATTTACCATGATTACAAATCGTGAATCGTGAAGTTATTGTCTGAAACAATACAAATTATATAATAATTATTAAAATAAGTATAACAAATTAATGTAAAACTTATGTAACTGGAACACAATAAATATCTTAATTAAAGTTATGTACGTTTTCAAACCGATTCCTGGTATTTACTACATAAACCCTAATAATATTTACATTATAAAACAATTAATATTATTGTTATTATCTACATTAATTAACACTGCCATTTATTTATAGTATTAAAAAATAATAATTAAAAGATTTCTGAAAAGTTCAATATTATGTAATAACAATTTTCATAATAAACGTCCTCATTATGAAACAGACAAAGTTCAAAATGAAATTAACGGAAAAGTATTAAGATTGAAAAATCTATTATGACTTAGTTTCTAGCGATTTTAATTTGAAAATTTTGGACTAGGTAAGTCTATTTTTAATTTGTGTAAATTTTGAAATTATTGAGGCTAAAATATGTTTTAAAATATGTTCTTATTACATACTGTTGAAAAGTTTATCAAATTTTAAAACGGTATTTGTTTTACCATAAAGTGAAAGGAAGACACAGGTGTTCCGTAAGTGTACATACTAATTACGTTTATAGCTGCTATTTTAGAATGTAACTTTTTGAAATTTGTTTTCATCAAAATGTTGAAAATTTAAATACCTTTATAATAATTTAGGTCTACTAAAGAACAAATTTTGACATTTAAAATTTTGATATTTGAATCCATGGCTTTAGTTTCGTTCACACTTCGTATTTGAACGAAACGGTTTGATGTTTTACATGATCCTTAAATATGACTTAGTGAGGAATAATTTTATTTTCATTTTTCTGTATTCATCCATAACATAAATGAACATAAATGAATGAATGCTTTACGTGGTCACCCCGAATATACAAATAAAAATTTTTTTTGCATTATAAAATCAGTAAAATTACAATTTGTTATTTTATACAGATACCAAAAAAATAAGTAGCTACTAATAAAGTTAACAATGGATATAAAACGCACAACATTATTGAACTATTAAATTATTATTGTTTATTAATAAAATAAATTATTTTAGAAATTATTAAAAATTGAAATTAAAAAAATTATATACATGAATATACGAGGTGTGGCTACTAAATAACGAGACTGACGTTGTAAAAAATTTTTATTTTATTTTATACATAATCACTTATTGTCACCTTCAATACACACTCCTTCACTATCCCTACAACGCTCCATGCGAATTTTCCATTGTTCGAAACAGTGCTGGAAGTCATCTTCTGTCAGCTCCTTCAAGACACGCGCCTCTTTCTCTTTTACAGCTTCCACAGACTCAAATCTTGTCCCTTTTAATGCAGATTTCACCTTAGGGAACAGTTAGAAGTCACATGGTCCAAGATCTGGTGAATAAGGTGGATGATCTAACACTGAGATGCTGTACTTGGCTAGGAACCTCTTAACAGATAACGCGGAATGAGCTGGCGCATTGTCTTGGTGGAGAACCCATGATTTGTCCTTCCACATTTCGGGGCGGTTTTTCCTTACTCTTTGACGTAGTTTAGAAAGTACCTCAAGGTAGTAATATTGATTAATTGTCTGACCTTCAGGAACCCAGTGAAGGTACACAATCCCATGGATATAAAAAAAACAATCATCATTGCTTTACATTTTGACTTGCTCATTCGAGCTTTTTTTTGGCTCTCGGTGAAGTTCGGCTCTATCAGTATATGGATTGGTGCTTCGTTTCCAGATCATAAGTAAAAACCACGTTTCATCACGTATTATCTTCTACCTGTTCTCTAAGGTGAAATCTGCATTAAAAGGGACAAGATTTGAGTCTGTGGAAGCTGTAAAAGAGAAAGCGGCACGTGTCCTGAAGGAGCTGACAGAAGATGACTTCCAGCACTCTTTCCGACAATTCGCATGGAGCGTTGTAGGGATAGAGAAGGAGTGTATATTGTAGGTGACAATAAGTGATTATGTATGAAATAAAAATAAAATTTATTTCGTCAGTCTCGTTATTTAATAGCCACACCTCGTATATGTTTGTAAAATAAAGTTCTTTGTATTCAAATCTTGTACTTAATTCTGATTTATTGTATCTTTTAAGTCTCGTAAAAGTACATTCCCTGTTGTCCAGTAGGTTTATCACGAAATCGTCCGTTCAGTCCTTTTCACATGTTCTGCTAAATATTGTAATTTCTTGTTTCACTAAGTTAAGTCCTGTCGTTTTAATATGTCTATTTCGTTTGTACCATAGTATATTTAAAGCTGTTCGTAAAAAGTTTGTCTGCAATCGTTCTATTATGTTAATATTGGTATTTTTTGTTGTCCTGTAGAAGAGGTAAAAATAATATAGTAGACTATATCAAATTTTATATTTATTTATATATATTTTTTCCGAAAAAGTTAACTTAATAGTTTTTTAACGTTTTGAGAACTAATCATATTGGGTTATTTCCACGTGATATCTGTGAATCGAATACTGTAAATCCTGTGTTTGAATCACTTGGTTAAACAGTCACCTTCGTTTGGCACAAGCAAGCAATCAACCTTCTTTTAGTTTTGTATATTTTATTTTTTTATATTGCATTAATAGAAGTCGGTTACAGGAGACTTCTTTGAATTAAGGAACGATTGGTTGTAACTTGAAATAATCTTTCAGACCAAAGCCGTGAATCGAATCCGGAATTTTCCGCTTTGCAGTGAGGTACGTTGACCACTTCTTAACGGAGGGAGTATATTTTACTTTGTTTTTACTCAGTTTATCTTAGAACAATCATCGATTTAAATTTGATAAATATATTTATAACAAACTCTATTATGAGACAACCTTGTTTAAGAAACTTAGTTTCTTAATTAGGTTTTCTGTAATTATATCACAAAGCACCCTAAGGTAGTCATTAATGAAGATTCATTAGTGAAAATGGAATGAAATCTAATATAGTTTAAAACAATAGCATGCTTTTAGCATTAAGTTTCAAAGTTGGCGCTAAAGTGTTACTAATTTAGAATCAGTCGAAGCAATTAAAGTTTAATAAACAACTTACATGTTAACAAAAACAACGATCCATACAAAATTATGAACATAGTATTAAAATCAACCACATTATCATATTTACTACTGTATTTTGAAGTAAATATATTAAAATATGAAAAGTTGTAACACTGTATTCGAATAGGTTACATAACCCACCACCCCATATGTTTTCCTAGAGTGGATTTACCCTTGGGAAACCTGTCAGAACCAATACACTCGTCAATTTTCCCATCACTTCTTTTTAAATACCAGTGACATAATTGACATGTTTGAAAGGTCTTTGATGCGAGGGAGGCGCTTTGTAAATATATACTGTGCAAAAAAGATTTTCATAAATTAGAAAAAAGGATCCTTAAAATACAGTAAAAATATAAAAAAATAAATTCAGTTATTTAGACGGTTTTTGTGGCTGAGTAACTTTAACGATTGATGAATGTCCTTGTATTAAAGTTATATATATATATATATATATATATTCATGCGAGGATTTACAGCCTCAGCCGTATCTCGCTTCCTAAGCACCACCTCTTTCTGTCTCACTAGTCCCCATCGGAAAGCCGCCGCAAAGACCTCCTGCACCCCATCCAACCATGTCACTTCCGGCCTACCCCTCTTTCTTCTACCGGCTGGCGTCCACGCCCAGACCCTCTTTGACCACCTACCATCCTCTATTCTCTGCAAATAGCCAAACTATTTTAACTCCTTCCGGGATATGGTATCCATGATATTTCCTTGAACGCCGATAAAGTATTAAGTTAAGGTATTAAAGTTACCTTCCGAAAATTACCTCCCTCAAAATGTTCCGAAGTTTAGAATCCAAAAAAAAAAATTATATATATATAAAATTTATACCAATTAAACTATGTATAAGCATTTTATGCGTCAGAATGCTTGACAATAGCGAATAAAGGGGAAATAGAAGCAATTGAAAAAATAGAAAGGAAAATTTTAAGAAAAATATTAGGACCTAATAAAAACGAAAAACATGGATATTGCTTAAAATCAAATAAACAAATACACGAAAATCAAGAAAGAATGTCAGGCAATCAGTTAATCAATTCCTGGACAATGGATTGGTCGTGGAGGGCCTCAATCATGGCCACCAAGATCACCAGATCTTCCTCTATTATATTATTGCGTCTGGGGATAAACGAAAGATAATGTCCCACTAGACAAAAATTAATTCTCGTGAAGAATTAATTGCCCGTATTATAGATACGGCTAGATAAAGGGAAAGTCCTGAAAATTAAGAAACGCAAAAAAGCAGTACACAAACATGATAATGACGGGTTCATTTTTGAACATCTATTATAAAAAGGTGCGTACAGTTGACCAAACCCAATTAATTTTTCTTAAAATTAGTAATGTATTATACTAAATAAAATAAAATTTTTTGTACTTATTTATGTTTTATTTTTGACTTAACTTACATCAATTTTCTCAGAATTCAAATTCTCTACAATTTATGTTTAAAAATTTTATGTATTTTATACCAATTTAACAAAGTTATTGTACATCAAACGTAAAAAACGGGGTTTGACGCCCTAATTTCTCGCATTTAACCCCAAATCCTTCAAAAACTACCTAACGTACAATCGTGACACGTATTTTATTAGCTTTTCAGGTCAAAATACATAAAACCCACAAATTTTTCCACTTAATTTACCTTGTAGTATTATATAAACAGTTCCGTGGGAGGTGGTGGGTTGTTTACTGATGTCGGAACAAGTGGCCAGGCGGCGGGTTTTTGGTTGGTAAGGCGGTTGCGGCCTCCTTGGAGCTGGACGAGGACGCCTCAATTGAGTCCAACACTACTTCCTCCATTGTCTACTTCCTCCATTGTGAGGGAATGAACATGAGTTTTACTCGCCGCCTCGGATATATAAAAAAATAGTTGAATGCGCTGTAGAAATGGGGGGGGGGGTAGACTTATGAATCACCCTGTATACTACGTAACGTACCTTCTTTCACCAATATCACTAATATTCTTTCATTTCACCATCATGAAATCACCCACTTTCACTTACTACTTGGTTCTCATCTTCATTTAATTTCGTCTTAAATTTTAATTTCACCTCACGCGGTCTAAAATTGGCTCTATACGGGGGGAAAAATATCTGTATTTCATCCACACTAAACGGGTTTTACTAATTTGTAGCACCAAAACTTTTTTGAGTGTAGACTCCCTTTTAACATTAAATATAATGACCTGAAAAATGTAGAATGAGGGAACTGTAAGCATTTTAATCTCCTTAGATGGTGCTTCAGGGTAGTGCAGTTGATAAGACAATCAAATAAGTTAAACTTCTCGGGTTTAACTCTCACCACATGTAAAAAATTGTTACATCTTTTCATTCAAGTTTTCAAGTAAAATCCATGCCTATAACAGACAGGTGGAGTGTCAAATTATTTACACTCAATCTGTTCGTTGCAGGGCTAAAATAAATAGTTCTGTTTCTTATCACATGGTCAGCCAATTAAATGACTGAATCATTTAAGAACAGAAGAGATAAAGGAGTTTAAGTTTGATATTTAATAAAGTGGTTTTTCTTTATCAATACATTTTTAATTTAATTAGAAACTTTAAGAAAGATGATAAAATTCTGAGTAATAATGTTCTTAAAATTAAAATAGGGCTACAAAACATAGTTCTGTTTTTTATCTGATGGTCAACCAATATGACTTAATCATTTAAGAACAGATGAAGTAGAGGTGTAAAAGACACTAGTCAGAGTTTATCCTCTGATAGTAATGAAAGACTCTGGTGAATAGGTGAAGGTGTCACTTGTAGAGTGGAAAATATGTGCTTTTCAGAGGGCCCAGCATGCTGATAAGCGTACTTTTCCACTCAATGAGGAAGGCAATTGTAAACCACCTCACTCCTCGTTTTACTTAGTAAAACCTCTACAGGTTCAACCCAGCCTTTCGGCTGGTGACCAAAACAACAAGTAAAATCTAACGAAGTAACGAATTCGTTAAACAATTTGAACGTAAAGTTAAAAAAAATACGATAACTTGTTAAAAAAAATATAATAGAATAAATTAAATGAAAGAAAAATCAATACTGTTACTTTTATTAAAGACAAACAGTTTAAGATGTCTGTGATTTTTGGCGTAGTCATAGATCCAAAAATAGGTTAGGTTGCTGCAATTAGAATTCAAAACATATGTTCACAAATTCGTTCTAAAACTGATCTAAATGTGAAAATGTGAAGCAGATTAATGTTATTTTCATTCGTATCACAAGGGCTTAATAGTAATATTCTCTGCTACTTAATCATTATTTTAAGTTTTTTAGTTTATATTTAAAGAAAAAGAACATCAAAATCCTTTTGCAATAAACCTTCTCTACAACAGTGAAGATACTCACAGACTGAAATGGTTTTAAAACATTGAACTTACCTTTCCGATTTTGTTAATCATTTAATTTTTTTCTACTTTTATAACTAATTATCATCATAATCATCTCCATAACGGTCATCATCACCTTCAGCTTCAACTATTTCATATTTCAAGATATAAATGCACAGTTCTGAGTTAAGTTTAGATTTAGTTTTTGTTCAGAGTTTAGTATTTTTTTTAAAACAGACATTACGTGTAAATAGTGTTTTATATTTTCATTCTGTGTTGTTTAGGTCATCAGCTGAAAGGCTGATTTGAACCTCTAGAGGCTTTTCTACGTAAAACGAGGAGTTAGGAGTTTCTTAAATGATTCAGTTTTACAATTGGTTGGCCATATGATAAGAAACAGAACTATTTTGGTAGCCCTATTTTAATTTTAAGAACAATATTATTCAGAATTTTATCATCTTTTCTTAAAGTTTCTAATTATATTAAAAAAATTATTGCAAAAGAGTTACCACTTTGTTAAAAATAAAAATTAAATTCGGATCAAAACAAAACTGCCCAACCGTTTACATAAATAATATCCGCTGCCTTACATTAACACTACTCAAACAACGCTATTTCGTCTTACACTTAGACAGACAATTTACAATGGAACGCACATGTCACAAACACAAAACACGCTTTTATCAATTGAAGTCCTTACTCGATAGACGTTTTAAATTAAACACGTGACATAAAACAACAATCAAAAGGCCAATCTAAATATATAGAGTTCAACTTTAGGGGTATATTAAACCTTCACATAGGAAATTTATACAGCTATTCAAAACAAGATTCTACGAGCGATACTGCAATGCACATCACAAACTTAATCCTGCACAAAGACTTATAAATCCCATATGTAAATGACGTCGCGAAACAACTATACAAGACGATGCACGAAAAATTTGAATTACATGACAACCCTCTCATGAAAAACATGTACGCTAGGGGGATACCGGGTACTCAGTACAGACGTTTAAAACAACTCTGGTCAAGGGATCTTCTTGGCCAATTGTAGGACTGTAGTTGACGATTGCAAGCTCCAGCAAGTAATTCAAGTTTTGGAACCTTTAGCTAAGAAATAACCTTTAGATATTTAGAAATTATTATGATATTGTAAAAACAGATAGGCCGACTAAATTTTTAATCAAAATGTCAAAAAATGTTGCATCAAATTTTTTATCTATATCTTGAATAGGTTACCTAAATAAATTTGACAGTTTGAGATAATTTACACTGATGGCTCAAAAACGTCTTCTGGAAGCGGGTGTGCTGTGTTAATGAATAAAGAAAATGTATTCAAATTACAATATTGTTCCTCAGTATTTTATTGTGAGGCATATGCGATAAAAAAGCTTTTGAAGTCATAACTTTATCCGATTGTAATAATTTGTGATCGTGACAGATTCAAGAAGTGTTTTAGATTCCCTTAGAAATATTTAACAAGATGAACCAATGATTCAACACATCATTAACGTCAATCAAAAAACAACTAGCGACAGTAAAACAATAATTCCTTTGTGGATTCCTTCCCTCTTAGGAATAAAAGGGACCGAGAAAGCCGATCAAGCAGCCAAACGCGTTACTACATGCTCCAAGAGAATAAACAAATTTTCCCATCGAGATCTACAGATGTTAAAAACAAATTTTAATTCATTTGGAATGAGCGATGGAAGATTTTAATGATTGACCTACATAGTACCGACTGACACTCGAGACCTTAAACCAGAAATTTTTGATAACAGACTTGAACAAGTGACACACGACTACTAATTGGTCACACTAAACTGATATACAGTCACCTCATGACGAAACAAGACCCTCTTTACTGTAGACGTTGCAACATGAAATTAACTGTAAAACATATCCTTGTGGAATGTCCTACCTTGAACACTATAGACTTGATCAAGTGACACACGAGTACGAATTGGTCACACTAAACTGACACACAATCACCTAATGACGAAAGAAGACCGTGTTTACTGTAAACACTGCAACATGAAATTAACTGTAAAACATATCCTTGTGGAATGTCCTTCCTTGAACACTATACGGAGACAATTTCACTTACCGGACACATAACAAAGATTTCGTTAATTACACACTATACAAAAACACTAGACTTTATTAAATTTTTAAATATTCAAAGACAACTTTAGTGAAACTAAAAAGACAATTCATATAAAATAATTTAAAAATCTAAGATTCAATTAATTGTTTAATGTAAATTTTGTTTCATTGTAAAACATTACTGAAAACCTAATGTGTACTGTTGTAATCCTATATTATGTAATTTGTTTTTATTGTGTAACGGGGTCGCTAAAAACTTAAAATGTTGGCGGCTACAATAAACTAATATTGTAAAAAATGCTTGTTAGCGGATATAATAAGGTTATGAAATGTGTTGGTGGATATTAATGAAATAAAATTTTCGGAACCTAGCGGGGATCAAAGCCACGACATACCATTAAGAACGGAAAAGTAAAAATCTGGTGTTAAACACTCACACAACTTTCTCTTGCCAATGCAAATAATTACCAATATAGCTAAACATTAGTAATAAAAAAATTAGATTTAAACAAAAACCTCAATAAACATAACCTAATTTTAATCATGAGTGACGCAAAATGAAAATTAACCTGTTTGGCTTAAAAATATGGAAATCTCTCTTACACGCTAAACTAGATTATAGAGATAAATGCTTTAAATAAAAGTTGTGGATCTTTTAATTTCCTATAAATTTGAATATAAACTCTTTTGTCGTAAAATGCATACTAAGGCTAAAATCTTAAAAGAATCGATTTTTTACACGTTTTCGGGAGAAAAAAACAGAAAATCGCTAATTACTGCTAAACTAAGCGTACCAATAAAAAAAAGTGTAAATAAAAATTAAAGGTTTTTTAATTCTCTACAACTTCTATTACATAAATTTTTGCGCTGAAACGCATATTAAAGCCGCAATCTTAAATAAACAATTTTTTTACGAGAAAACAGCCTTCCCAAGAATTTTAGCAGACTTTGCACCTACCCTATCTTATAGAGCATAAAAATTGTAGCAAATGAGGCGAATTAAAAAAAATATCGTAGGAGCCGTTTTTGAGAACATCGCAAAAAGGTGAAAAATGACACAAATAAACTACTACTTCCGGTTGACCGATTTTGATGAAAATGTTTGTGTCGGGTCCTCTAGGGGTACCTAACTTAAGTTTCAAGTTTCAACTTCGTACGATATTCCGTTCTTGAGATATTCTGTTCACACACAGACAGAGAGAACACAGACCAATCGCTAAAAACATGTTTTCTGGGTTCAGGGGCTCTGTAAACGTGTAGATCCGGTGAAAACTCAATTTCGAAAAATCAACATGAAAACACTACTTTCCGTCCATAAACAGACAGATAAAGTCGCTTGCCCATATTGTATTCATATAGGCAAGAGAAAGTAAAAAGTAAAAAGGGTATTTTATTTCATTTGTATTAGTAAGATCAAATAAAATTCAATTAATTTTGAATGTTTTCTCGTAGTTACAATAAATCAGGATACGCTTTCATACAAATTGTTCAGGTTAGTAAACTAAAAGAAATAGAGATTTACGTAAAAGCATTTTCACATGGTTTGACACTGAACTAAAAGCGATCAATCAATCGAAATGAATTGTAAGTTTTACAAACACCGACAGACAATTGACTAGACCTGAATTTATATCGAGAGTTAAAATTTTAAAAAATCTAGTATTATATATGATTTTTCCATAAGATAATATTTTATTCTAAAAATCTGAAAATATTGGGTTTTGACATGAAAAACAATAAAGTGAGACGTTCTATAATGTTACGATATTCCCGAAAGACACGTTGTCAGTTTTTATCTTGAGATAAATGAAAACACATTAATCTGTACATGACATCAGGAAATTAAAAATATACTCTTTGTTAAATTTATGGAAGATAAAAATTTACAAAGAATATCATGTGAATTTAAATAAGAAGAATTTGATAAAACAATGAAATCAAAATAAATATTAAATGCGATTTGTTTAACTTAAATGACACAAAAATAAATTTAAATGTCAGACTAATGTAATGTACAATAATTACAAAATTAAATTCCCAACATTATTTTTGACAAGGTCATAAAATAATAGTAATACAAAATTGGTAACAAGATGAGTGTTACATAATAATGATAAAAATAAAAATATAGGAAACTATGTCGTAAAATACACAGGTTGTCTAAAAATCATATTACTTTTTTGGAAGTTCTGCAGCAAACAAAGAGTTAATACAAATATATGAACATGAACGACTTTCTAGCTTTCGGGGATCTTACCAATTCAATTTGCGTTACTTGAAGGCTACATACCATAGAGTTAGAAAAATTTATAGGTTCAAGAATCACCAAGAGATAATACAGTGGAAGATTATCGAAAATGAAGAGAAAGTTAGCCTCTGCATTTAGAAAAGCTCACTTATACAAGAAGACAGTACTCTCAAGTCATGCCGAGATCAGACATTGTAATACCGTGATAAATTATTTATATCTATTGAATGATTAATGAGGTGTTGTCGTTACAAATTAAGGCCGATCAATCCTGAGAGAGTATGGTTAATTCAACCCCAACCATAAAAGTATCCTAAATGGGAAACCACTGTTTAGTATTCAAATCCGTGTAAAAGTAACTTACTAGTTACTTTACTTGTACTAATTACTTACTAGGATTTGAACCAGGAACCTTAGTCTCCATAAATCAGCTGACTCATGGCGACGCTTTAACTCTAGATCAGTGTTTTTCAACCTGTAGGTCGCGACCCCTGAGGTGTCTGGGCAGGGTCACGAAAAACGGGGTACTAAACTAAACGCTAATATTAAAAATATTAGCTATTGTTACAGTTATTTATTTAAAAAAGAGACACAGATTGTACATTACTTTTAAAATTTTTCCCAATTCAATTAACGCGAAACTTGAGGGGTTATTTGAAATTAACCAAATTTGAATGTTTGAATTTTTTTTGTAAAATTTTCAACTGTGCTCTGTACAGTTCTGGGAATTACTTTTTAATACTTAATCCAAAATTTGTCAGTACAAACATTGTTGAAAGTTAATTTCATTGCCTGATCACGTGATTAAGCTCTATCAGTTGATCATGAAGACGATACAGCTCAGCATTTTGTACAGCTTGCTGCTTATTAAATGGATTGACTCCCATAAATATCCACTCATATCCTTAACTAAACTTTCACAAATCCTTAAGTAAAAATTATACGTAACTATTGTAAATTTTTAAGTATTTTTTAACATTATTCAGAGGGGTTCGGCAAAATACTCAACGATTTACCATGAAGTCACCTGGAAAAAAGAACTTGTATCTTAAACGTCTTAGTTTTTTTTTCTAGCTTTTATTAGTTATTGGGAACTGTGCTTTATTGACCAACAATTCGATCGCTGCTTTTCGCTGTACTTTTTTGACGTGATTCGGCATGAATTTTTGAACAGGGACCCCCAGTGGAGTTTGTTCAGGGATGGCTGTCAGCCTGTCACCATACAAAGTCGCTTGCCCAACTGGTGTTACTTAACAAATAATAGCGACTTTCTACCAGCTGACTGACTGGGCTGGCCCGTCATTCGATTGTACCACGACGATCAATCCATTATCAACATTGCAAATCGATTGTGGCCGAACACACTTCGGGGCATTTAATACGCTTCCTGTGTTTTCAAATTTCTTATTTAACTTTCGTAAATGTTTTCGAGTCGGTAACGACACACCTGAAAACTTATTGCTAAATTCTTCCAGTACTTTAACAGTATTTTTAAGATGCTTCCACCACAACTGAAGTATAAAGTTCAGTTGTTACTACACGGAGACGTACCTCACACTAGCCACTGTTACAGACAACTAATGAATGCTGTACGTAATGCTGCCAACATTACACAATTACCAACTTATCAAAATGAAATGTCCCATCTCATGGGGAAACCGACATATGGGCCACCCGGTAGAACAATAAATGTGTATAAATGAATATAATAAGACGCTAAATATATCAATTTACGCGTTAAAATTTGCTGCACAAATTCACATAGAGAAACATACAAATTGAATTCTCAAACGGGATCTCAGTGTCTGGAAAATTAACTCAAGATTCCAAATGGGATCTCATGACCAAATGTTATTATGAGGCTTCAAATGGGATCTCAAAGTTGGTTAAGAAGACCTTGAAAAATCTGCTTTACAGTCAGTTGTTTAAAACAAAACTTAAAAAATCAATAACGCTGATGACGATGATGAAAAAGAAAAATTCAATTTTTATATAAATTATATATTCAAATGATATAAAAATGAAATAACCGTAGAAAAACGTGTGTAGCGTACCTATTACACCAGGATTAAATTCTGTCAGTTATTTTCCTTCTTTACTTTTTACGCTTTCCCAACGTCTTTACAACAGAACACTCTTAATATCACGAACATAATAATATAGTATTTCATTTTCTGATTTATTTTTAATATTAATAATGTCCCAAAAAGAATTTCTTTTCAAAACTGCTCAGGTGTTTTTTAATATTTGAAAGTCGTTCAGAATTCCATTTTACGGAACGATGAAACGCTTTGTTAAAGACTTCAGCTATGATGTATTTATTGTGTTGTAAATATGCTTATATATTAATAGTAACTAGTAAGTTCGTAAAGTACTTCATATGTATACAAGTTTAGATGTTGAATAATTGTAAAATAAACATTTCATTAAGGTTAACTGCAACCGGATGATTGAAAGTCACTTTTTAACCGTTACAAAATGACCAATCTGAAACTATGGGGTCCAGGCTTTTTGGAGCAGCGGCAGAGAATAATTTCTTAACAAAACAGTTTTAAATGTCAACAGAAAACTACGTATTAACATAATTATTACCTCTAAAAATTAAACTTGCAATATTTTTACTTTCTCTTGCCTTTATGAGTATGTAGCCTACTTAGGAAAGTATTGTTTTCATGGCGATTTCTTGAAATCGAGTTTTCACCGGATCTACACGTTTCTAGACCCACTGAACCCAAAAAACATGTTTTTAGCGATTGGTCTGTGTGTGTCGGTGTGTGTGTGTGTGTGTGTGTGTGTGAACAAAATATCTCAAGAATGAAACATCGCACGAACTTTAAACGTAAAACTTAATTAAGTTAGGTACTACTAGAGGACCCGACACCAACATTTTCATCAAAATTTGTCAACCCTAAGTAGTAGTTTATACGCGTAATTTTTCACTTTTTTGCGATTTTCTCAAAAACGGCTCCTACGATGTTTTTAAAAATCGCCTCATTTACTTCATTTTTATACTCTATAACAGCGCTTCTTAAACTTTTTTTATATAGCGACCCCCTTCAAGCTTAGGAAATTTTAAAGCGACCCCCTCCTCCATATAATGAAATATATATTAACCGTAGATGTAGATGTAATATCGCACTATTGATATGATTTTTATTTGTATTTATATTTGTACGTAGTGTGTATACTAATTTTAAAATTTTATTTATAATGATTGAAAAGTATCAGATCTTTGCGACCTCCTTTCAGTAGTCTCGCGACCCCCCTGGGGGTCGCGACCCACAGTTTAAGAAGCGCTGCTCTATAAGATAGAGTAGGTGCCATGTATACTGAAATTCTTGGTAAGGTTGTGCTCGTGTAGAAAAAAATGTTTTTTTTAGATTGTGGCTTTAATATGCATTTTAGCGCAAAGGTTATATAATCAAATTTATAGGAAATTAAAAGATCTACAACTTTTATTTAAAGCATTTTTCTCTACAGAGCCTAGTTTGGCGTGAAAGAGTGATTTTCCGTATTTTTAAGCCAAACTGAGGTTGATTTTCATTTTGCGGCTTTCACTCATGATAAAAATTAGGTTATGTTTTTTGAGGTTTTTTTGTTTATTTCTAATGTTTTATTACTAATTTAGGTTATATTATTCATTATTTGATTAGTAAGAGAAAGTTGTGGTGGTTTCACGCCAGATTTTTATTTTTCCTTTAATGCATCGTTTTCCACGTATTCTCCGGTGACTAACGTGCGACTCGTCTCTATGAACCATCCGACAATAGTCAGCGATCATAGTGATGTTCCATCTCCCCTGGTAACTGGGTTCCATCTCCTTGATACCCTGGTGAAATCTTTCCCCTTGCTCTTCACTCACAGTGCCAAGATTTTCCGGGAAGAAGTCGATATGTATGTGTAGGAAGTGTACTCTCAGACTTATATTACACACCAAGTCTTTGAAGTTCTTTAGAATAATTTTCTACTATGCTCTTACAATTGAAGTACTTATTGTTACCAAGAAATTTCTGAACAACTTCTTTTAATGCTTTCCATGCTGCTTTCCAAACTTCAGTCATTGTATATTCAAAACTTTCATCTTTTAAAAGTTTTCGAATATCCAGACAAACAAAAACACCTTTCTATTTTGCTTCTGAAAATCGTAAAAATTTGTCACATAAGTATTTAAAACACTGTCCCTTTTTTGATAGTGCCTTTACAAATTGGTATCGAAATAGAGAAATGGATGGTATGTATTCATAATACAGTCGAATTCCGATATAACCAGTACCTCGATTTAATGAATTTTTTTTCTCGGATTTCGAGTTCGTTATGGTATCGAGGTTCAACTGAATTGAGGGAAACGGTATGATAGTTTGAACTGTAGCCTCCGTAGCGTAGTGGTAGCCCACCACGCAGAAGTCCCGAGTTTGATTCCCGGCCAGGGTCTGGAAAATTAAAAAACAACACCGTTAAATATCCCACCATAGTCGCTAATGACCGAGCTGTTGATGTGACTTTAAATAATTTTTTTATGCTTAATGTGTATATGTTGCAATCCGTTAAATTCAGAACAATAAGCAACCCCATGAGATGAGGATGATGTGTATGACGTGCAAATGAGGTGTAGTCTTGAACAGACTCAGGCCAACCATTCCTGAGAGAGTATGGTTAATTGAACCCCAACCATCAAAGTACACCGGTAACTACTGTCTAGTATTCAAATCTGTATAAAATTAACTACCGTTACTAGGATTTGAACCAGGAACCTTCATCTCCGAAAATCATCTGTTAAATAGCTGACTTACGGTGACGACTTTACCTCTAGACCAACCCGGTGAGTCACTTCAAGTAAATTTTAAAAAAGTCTTCCATAATGTACAACAAATGTTGTACTACTACAGGTTGTCTTTACTTTGAGGTGAGAGAAGCGGTTAATGACATTTTTTATAAGACATAAATTTTGTATAAATACATGATTAACGTACAATGGTGTTTAAAAAAAGAAAAAAAACTTGAAAGTACAATAATGTATTTGTTTATATATATTATTATTATTATTAATTCGTTGATCGACCGACTAAGGATCACGTTAAGCACTATGCATTTTGGTCTCTTCTTCTCAGGATGTCATTCCTCTTATCTGCCCAAAAAACCTTCATTCGTTCGGAATGCTCCTTTCTTCTCTCATCCGTCCACCTCCCACCAGTACCCTCTCTTCTTGCAGATTGCACAGGCGGCGGGCTTCCCCCAGAATCCGCACGAAGCCCTTGCACCACTTTATGTAGTGGAGGATTGACACCCCCCTGGGGTAGAATTTTTTGTTGTTTATATATATATTTTTGTATATATTTATATATATATTTGTAATCTGTGTGTTTATACCGGGTGTCCCAAAAGTCAGAGCACGACGAACTATTTCGCGAACTAGTGATGTTATTCTTCAAAACACAATATAATCTTATGAATGTGAATAAAAACTACTGAAAATCATGTTCGTACATTTGTTCCGCCATCTTAAATGCAACTTTTTTTTAAATACGAAGGTGGTTAGGTGGCACATCATTTCCATGTAAAATTTTGCAAAAAATCCACTGATGAAAACCGTTTTCAAATATCTCTAACCGCTTTGAAGTTACAGCCCGTCAAACTCGGGAACAAAGTGAAAATGGCCTGTCTTGGATGTTAGTATTATCTTCCTTAACCGTCACTAAGAGTTAATTCACTGATCAATTTGATTTAATTTGAATTTTATTTTAACAAATCAGTGCAAATCTTTATTAACGCTTGTTCAATGCAAAATTTAAATAAGGTGAGAAACACAACACGCCATTTCTTATTGTTGACTATGTTACAGCTTTAAGTAATTTTTGATAAATTATTTTATTGAGGCTGTAACTTCAAAACGGTTAGAGATATTTGAAAACAGTTTTCATCAGTGGATTTTTCGCAAAATTCTACATCGAAATGATGTGCCATCTGACCACCTTCGTATTTAAAAACAAAGTTGCATTCAAGATGGCGGAAAAAATGTACGAACATGATTTTCAGTAGTTTATATTCACATTCATAAGATTATATATTGTGTTTTGAAGAATAACATCACTAGTTCGCAAAAATTTTTCCGTTCGGTCTTTTGGGACACCCGGTATACAGTGTATGCAATTTCCGTTCGTTTGTAATTAATTTTTTAAACCATGAACAATGCGCATTCCAGGAACTCTACATAATCTGTGTTAATATGCGTAATAACTTCTCGAGAGCAATTACCAGTAAATTTTTGTTAATCATTGAAATATCATTTGCAAACAACAAAGCTCTGTCATTATGAATGACTTCTGGAAACCTAAAAAGAGTTAGTAAGAGAAGGGAATACTGTATACTTGTATAGAATGACATGAATTTTTATTGGCATTAAAAACTTTCGGTTGAAAATTTAAATAGTAAAGTAAAAGGATTTGTTACATTTTATTTGAACGGTACAAATAGGCATATATAGGTGATTCAAAAAGAGCGCCGGTTTTGATATATCAAATTAAGAGATTTATTTTATTGAAAAACTGAAAATAAATACATCAACAAGTTCATCTTACCTTCCGATTTCATGTATGAAAAATGATGTCATGCATGTGTCCTCCTCTACTGCGCTGGCACGCATCAACTCTGTCCATGAAATTGGATATTACTGCACGACAAGTTTCGACTTCCATTTGCCCGATAACCCGTCGAATTTCCTCCTTCAAGTCGTTGATGTTTCGGGGTTTATTGGCATACACCAATGACTTCAGATGACCCCAAAGATGAAAGTCACAAGGCGTCAAGTCACACGACCTTGGTGGCCATTGATGGTCGGAATTACGAGAAATGATGCGATCCTGGAACCGTTCACGGAGCAACAACATTGTTTCTCGTGCAGCAACTGAATTTTATACGGGTGATATTGGAGATCGTACCGAAGAATTCTCCGTACAGAAGAACATCGTAAACCCAATTGTTGAGAACGGCGGCGTATTGATTTTGCTGGGCTAACAGCCACACGGTCACGAACCAACGCAACGTTCTGCTCAGTTCGGCCAGAACGACGACGTCCAGAACTTTTAAGGTCGACTGTTGAACCCGTCTCAAAAAACTTTTTCATGAGCCTGCGAACTGTTGATTCATTCGGTGCTTCATTACGTCCTAGAGTACCGCGAAGTCGCCTGGCAGTAGCCGCATAACTCTCTCCACTCTGGTAAAATGTTTTGACGATTAACACTCGTTGTGCAATAGTAAACTTCTCCATGGTTAGACACAGACTGCGAGAGTACTACACTGCGAACAAGAGAAACTATAACTGAATCGTCAATCGGAATGTTCTCCGAAATAGAAATGAGGTCTAACAATGTTGCCAACCGAGAAACAAAAATTTACCAGCCGTTTAAAAACCGGCGCTCTTTTTGAATCACCCGTTATATCAAGCGATCATAAATATGGAGGGACTTAGAAAAATCAATAATCATCTTAAAAATTTTAGTACAGGGTATCAAAATACTGTAAAAAATATTCTAAAGAAAAACAAAATGTTTTTACTTTTATAACGTGAAAGAAGATTATTCTATAATAGCTTTTTCATTAAAAAAAACCTGAACTTTACAACCAAAATTACAGCATTGTAACAAAGACTCCGTAAAAAAATGGCAGTTCCATTATGTAGAAACTGGAAACTTTAAGATACATTTTTCGTAAGAGGATAAAAACAAATCTCGGGTAAAAACCATTTCGCACCCCCACGTTATATAAACAAGCCTGTCAAACGCAACCCTATTACTAAACCAAATATTTGTTTTAACCCCGTTGATGTACAGTATAAAAGACGAGTAGACAGATACCTAGTAATACTGTCGTGATTCTCGGGTAAAGAAATACGGAAGTAGGATGGGGCAGAGACTAAAATAAGGAAGATTGTCAAGACAAATAATGAGTTAGTCTAAAAAAAGAAATATAAGCTCTTTTGTGACATGTCTACTATGGAAATAGGACATTCTCTAAATCTTGTGAAAATTCAGCGAATCACGCGAGAAAACTCACTTTCTTTTTTTAGAAAATAAATGCTTTCAACTCTTGCTTTACATTGGTTTGAAATCGACATACTTTAAGAAGTATATATGAAGAAGAAATAGACTCGGTAAATATTTTGTGAAACCCGTTTCTATAGAAATGTCAATATTTAAGTCAATCAAATATAACTTACAACTGGAGGTTATAGTTTAAAATAACATTGAGTGAAACTTTATTGAGTAACCATTTTTTAATCATCAATCATCAAAATGCTCTAACACTACTGATTTTGCATTATTTTGAAGACAAAACCGATCAAATCTGTAGGTCAGTTCATTGAATACTTGAATGATACCTAAAGTTCCCGGGTTGGATTTTGAACTAAAATTTTATTGAAAAAGCAATTCAATCCGATGATACTGTTCCATTATCTACAGTTATAATTAATAGCAAAAAATTTCAACTAATTGTAAATTAAATTAATCAAGAGGTAAAACAATTTAAAACTACCTTAGAAGTACATTGCAAGTTTTGAGTGGATTCAAAATTCAGCCCTTTACAGATTGCCTACTGTGAGACATATTTCTATGTCTCTATTCGTATTGGTGAAAATACTTTGAGATACGTTATCAATGCCTCATTTTTTGTGGTTTTTGACTTACTCTGGTAGTGTAAATTATGGTAATATCAGCAATCCTTAGTTTTTGTTTTTACTCAGATGTTATTCATTTTGTATTTATCATTAATGTTTGCACTTTTTTAAAAGTATAATTTTTAATTTATTAGTGTTATTTTTAAATCAATAAGTTTCAATAATTTTTTCGTTTCAAGATAAAACAACATTTGTTTTGCTAATAATTTTTAATTTTCGCCGCCTTCTTGTCCTAGCGAAGGTTCCGTATTCGATTCTTGACTACTAGGTTCTGGAAAATTATTACACGTTCAAATTTATCGGTCCTTAACCCAAAGTACCTGTTAATAACCAAGATATTGAGGCGACTTTAAATAAACTAAAATATTATTCTCGAAACATAATGTACACGCTGAACCGGGGTTGTAGACGAACATGGGCAAAGAAGATTGTTCATTCTTCCTCTCATTCAAACCGCATCAAATCGGATGCCTAAATTCATAATAAGAATTTGATTTCAAAATACGTAAGTAAAATAAAAATTTATTTAATAAAAAATAAAAATCTCGTTCATAGGAGTTGGCTATTTAGTAAATAAAAACAAAATATTATTTTAATTTTGCACTGTAAATGACACAAACGTAAGAGATGACAAATTAATTAAAAAATATATAGAATAAAAAATGAAAAATAAAAAGACACGTCAAAATAACAACAGAACAAAGCAGTTTGTTTGTAAATGTGTATTCCAGTATTTCAACAATTATTTTAAAATATTCAAGAATAATATCTAAATACTCTGACATCTTTCTAAAAATACTGTAGGCCTACAGTATAATGAGAATTTGAAAGGTCTCCTTTTATTATAGGACCGTTTGATGTCTTTCATTTAAATTTTGTTTGTTTTTATATCTGTGACATCTGTGGCGAATCCCATTGTGAACCCTACACTACCACGAAAAGAACAAAAATCTTTACTACAAAAAAAGTTTTTCTTATTTATTTTTCCCGCTATAACTGCATCCATCAAGTCTGCAATAAGTTCCTTCTTTTATATTGTTCTTTTCCGTTATTCTTTTTCTTTTTCCACATCACGTTTTCATCTTTCACACCCTTGGTTATTTCATCGTTATTTTAACATTACTAATGCTATGGCGAAAGACAGACAGACAAGCACTTGTTATAAAGTTATTATCTAAAAAAAACTTTTTCTTTTTCCCAAGTTTTTCTTTCTATCCTTGATGCGTTTTTAGTAAAAAAGAATCAGTTTCTAAACCAGTATACTTAATCTCTTTCACCTTAATTGTAAGTACATTCTTCACTGCTTAGGCGCAGTGAAGAAGATTCAACAGCAGTGAAATATTATAAGCAGTGAAGAATATTATAAAATTAAAAAACAACTATTACTGTACTTAAGTGACTTAATTCATTTCCTATTCCGGTGTACTGATCACTTCTTTTTTCTTCTAGTATTGTTGTTTTAGTTTTTGTGATATTTTTGACTCGTCACTATAAAGAAATACTGGGATTTTCCGGTGTAAATTTAAACAGAAATTATTTAGTATTGCACAACCGTTGGATTGATCTCACATATCAATTGGTCAAAACTAGTTAGGGTTAAGAGAACGACATGTGTATGTTTAACGCATGACTTCTCAGATGTCTCCATTCTGTCGAGGCCAAAATAGGGAAAGATGTCCCTATTTTGGCCTCGATAGAATGGAGACATCTGCGAAGACAGGCGTTGCACAGTGTATCCCAGAGAGAGTAGGGGCAGCGATGCTTCGGGATGAGGAGAGCTGGAAGTTGGTCACTCAGTTTGCGGAGAGGGTGGTCGGGAGATTGCGGATGAAGAAGACATCTGGAGATCAGCGGGATCGCCCTCTTCCACAGTATATCAATCCTGTCCCGATATTAAAAGGTAGGCTCACTAATTTCCTGAGCTGGTGATGAAAGAGATGAATGAAAGTGAGAGCGTGAGTGTTGGTCAGTGACAGCGAGATGGGAATTAGGCTACGGTTCCCTTCCACGCCCCGCTGAAAGAATGTACATTTTTTAACCCGACATTTCCCTTGTAGTAAACAGTTCCAAGGGAGGTGGAGGGTTCTTTGCTGATACGGCAGTGTGAGTTGATTCTCCTTGAGCTGTGTAAAATTTTGTGGCGTTTCCGGTCGTGTTACGAACAGAATGTTTTCAACAATCTCTTGTTTAAATCTGAAGGCTGGAGCTCTTGGACTAATCATTCGCGATACGGATACAATTTTAATTTTTTAGCAGCTTTCTGAACACTCGAATATGACTAACAAACTTGCAAGAAAAGGTTTCGTAAACTTTTCCGTGGAGAATTGAACAATCTTGTTTTCACATTCTCTAAAACGTCATCTGTCAAGAGAGTTGGTCGACCACTATGTTTTCTGTCCCAAACACTACCTGTCTCTCGAAATCGGTTTGTTGGCCTAAAAATGAACATTTTTTCTGGTGGAGGAACACCAATAAATTTAATTTGAAATTATTCTTTTACACTCGCGTACGATTTCGTAGTAAAGTATTGCTCAAGAATGAAAACCTATTGTTCTAGGGTAAAAGACATTCTGTTCGTAACACAACCGGAAACGCCACAAAATTGTATACAGCTCAAGGAGAATCAACTCACACTGCCGTTTCTATAACGGTTGAGTAGGGCTACCAACTTCGTGTCACAAAATAAAATTTCCCTTTCGTAGAAAAAAATTAACAGACATTAATAATTAGATAACAGGACTAAAAAATCACTCTGTAGTTGTCGGATTTCTCTAGCTACTGCATTTTTTCAATTTAATCTGTTGGACCATAAAATTTTTTGACAAATAACGAATAACATAAAAGTTTTACAAATTGTTTTCCACGTTTTTTGCATATTACTTATTTCTTGGAGAGCTTGAGAAAGTCATATAAATGTCGGAATATGTGTATGTACAAGATAAACTGATAAAGATTTCAGGCTGGTAGGTTTAATGGTCTCTGAGAAAAATGTACCTAAGTGTTAAAAATCTAAATTTACGAAAAAAGGTAAAAAGCAAACTGTATACAAATCACTAAATTTCCCATCAACAGTTAGTCAGACAGTTGAACCATATTATGCTGAGAATATTAATAACGGTGAAGTAGATATATCAAAACACTAAAATTCCGTTTGCAATGAAACGGGTAGTATATGTACCATGGGGCTGCAGTAATTAGTCTCAGACATTTTGATTGGAAGCGTTGCACTATTTCTATATTTGATTGACTAGCTGTACCCCATAGCTCTAACCCATAAGTCCAAACTAGTTTTAGTATTACTTTGTATACGAGTACTTTATTTTCAAGGGAGAGTTGAGATGTACTGCCTAAGAGCCAGAACAATGACGTAACTTCAGCCCAAGTTGCTTTCGTTTCGTCCATAGGCTATATGACTTCTCTAAGCGAGACTTCGATCTAGATGCAAACTCAGATACTTACATTCCTTCTTCTGTTAATTTAATATTTTTCTGGTAGATCTAGGGCTAAACTATTACAAAACATAAAAACCAAAAATTATGCATAAAACCATTATACAGCCTCCCTTTCAGTGAGCTCTGGTTAAGAAATCCTCTAAAAAATTTTACGATATAAAGAAAATTACACGTAAACATCAGACGCTACATCAACTTAACAGATGAGACCAATGTTATCATAACATGAATGAGAATTAGACACACAAAACTAACGCACAACCACATCCTCACCAAACTCCACAAACTGCGAACATTGTAACTTATTACAAACAATCAGACCCATAATAATCGATTGTTGTTGTTTAGGTCATCAGCCGAAAGACTGGTTTGAACCTCTGGAGGTTTTACTAAGTGAAATAAAGAGTGAGGCGGTTTAACATTGCCTTCCTTACTGAGTTAAAAAATAAGCTTATCAGCACCCTAGGCCCTCTAAAAAGCAAATATTTTTCATCATGCAAATGACACCTTCACTCATTCACCACAGGGTCTCGCTGTATAATGAAATTTCTTACTCTAAGGGGAGATAACTATGACTAGTGTATTTTACACATTTATCTCTTCTGTTCTTAAAAATGTTTCAGTCATAAAATTGGTTGACCATTTGATAAGAAACAGAACTAGTTTTGTATCCCTGGAACTAACAGAAGAACAGAATTACTACCAGCCTTGGAACAACAACATTAATCTACTTCCTTACTGAGAAGGCAAACATTGCCTTCAGAAAATATCAGGCAAGACTTGAAAGTTACGAAAATGTATTAGCCATAAATTTTCTAAACAATGTCGAAGTTAGACGCCTGAAACGTTACCATGTTTTGAACTTGTCTGAAAGAGATTAAATGTACAAAAATTATAGAGAAAAGTATTCGATATTGTAAAATGAAAAAATATCTTTGTACATAGTAATTTTCTCTTTTAATACATGAGTAATTGATATAATGAAGGTACTCAAGGTAATGAAGCTTCAACTTGTGATTTGTAAATTCAAAAGATTTGTTTATAGTTTATTTTAAAAAAACTGATTGCAGATAATATTAATTAAAAAATATATATATACAGTTCTACTTCTTCACAAATAAACAACTTCAAACAATGCATATTTAAAAAAATATGTAAAAACTTAATATAAATACAAATTATGAACCAAAACATTACAAAAATAACAAAACAATTAACAAATTAATTAAAACATTAACAAAATAATTAAAAAATGTAATCTAAATTAATATCAACGCAATAATTTGGTTAAAATAAACTCTCATAAAATTTAATTAATAAATATTTAATATACAACTCAGTTGTACCACTACGTAATGACTAAATAGTTGATACGACTTAAAATTTTTACATTAAACTTACGAATAGATACCTACGTTATCTATTAAACAAATAAAATTTTTACAACTTATTTTGAACATATAATGTACAGGTACTGTGAACTCCTAAAGCTCTGTACATTATTTTTTACCGGTCTGATAACCATTATAAGAGGTCAAGGGGAAAAATTAATGTAGCAAATAAAAAAAGAGAGGAAGAAGTCGAGATCGCTTTTTTCAAAAGTTGAAAATAGATTTTGCCTTTGTTTATACTGGCCCGTAGTATTTACGTCATAGGTTTATTGGAAACAGGCCATATGGGCTATAGTAAATGATAAGTTTTTATTATACAATATTATTTAGTGCAACCTTTTGAATAATGTTATAAAAGAACCGAACAAAAAACAAAACAATAATTATATATTTTTAATAAAGAAAATACTTTTTATTTCACATATCGTTGGAAATTATCAATGAAACATCGTTCTCAGTTATCTAACAGAGTTTTGATTTTTTTTTCTTTTAATTGTCATCGGGAACTGTACATTATTGACAAACACCTAATTTTATAGCTGTTTTTTGTTGTATTTTTGGCGTGGATTAGGCATGTGTTTGAACAGGGAACCCCAGTAGAGTTTGTATACAAATGGCTGTAAGCTGGTCACCATACAAAATCGTTTACCCAACCAGTGTTACTTAACGAATAATAGCGCCTTATAACCAGCTGACTGATTGTGCTGGCCCGATCTTAGTTCTCAGATGTCAGACCTTAATACCCACGTAAACGATTAAAAAACACAAAATAATAGTAAAATCAAAGGCTGAATAAACAAATGGCAGGATTAAAAATAGGTTTTTGTAATCAGATAGGTTATTTAAAAAAAAATTGAAAAAAGAGATTAAAATGGATTTTGACAGTAAAATTGAAACGTTAGGAGAAAATTTAACTGATCAGATTTCTGAAATTGATTTAAAGATTATAAAGAACTAACAGGTCAAGTAAAATTAGCAACTGAAAAACAGTTAAGTGGTATGGGTAATGCAAGAAACGATTTAAGCAATTGAAGAATTAATAGGATTAAGCAATTAAAAGAGGTAAATAAAAATTTGTTGACAGTACAGGTAAAAATATACACTATACTATTTTTCAGCGTTGATGAGCTCTGAACGTACGCATTGCCCCCTACTCACTTCATAGCCAGCCAATTACTTGCCAGCAATCTTGCCAATACTTGATGTCGTAGCTCTGTTATATACTTCGTCAGCCATTTTTTTTTGGTCTTTCAATAACAATTATAACATATAAACACACAACTAGCTGATTATATTACAAAGTATTGCATGTTAAAGCGCTCTATAATCGACGAGTTCAGAACGAGATGCAAGACACGAGTGAATTACTGTGGCTCTTAAACGCATGCGCGCATAATGTTTGTTAGGCTGATACATTTGTACAATCTGACAACGCTGGCTAACGTTTTGATTGGTCTAAACGCGTGGAACAGCAGAGCTTATCAAGAGTGAAAAGCATTATAATATAATGTCTGATCTCTCCTCGCCTGCTGTTGTTTGCTTCCTTTCCGCTGTTCTTTGGTTGTAATATCTTCTCAAGGTACTTGAATTTTTCGGTATTTTTGTCTACAAATATCGCGAAGTGGTTTTAACAATCGTTATATATTTAGGTTTTCGAAGGATATCTGTAGTCCAGCTTCTTCTGGTTGGTTTTTAAAAACATTAAATCATTGTTTCCGTATTCTAGAAACGATTGCCAGGTCGTCTGCAAAGCACGACCAGCTGCTGTTTTATAATTTTGATCCTCAAAAAATGTAAGTATAAAAAATATAAGAAAGGGTACATTAGTATAAATTAGGTTTTCGAAGAAAATCTGTAGTCCAGCTTCTTCCGTTTTGTTTTTATAAACGTTAAATCATTGTTTCCGAGTTCCAGAAACGATTGCCAGGTCGTCTGCAAAGAAAGACCAGCTGTAGTTCTCTATACCATCATTTTGATCCTCAAAAAGTAAGTATAAAATATAAGAAAGTACATTATATTAAGTATAATTTGTTGCAACAGTTATGAACTTTTATGGTTAGTTTAAAAAGAAAATTTCTCTTGTTTTCTTTATGAGAAAAAATTCATTGATTAACTAATTAGAAAAACCAATATACTTAAATAAGGACAAGTTCAATGTATGACCCAGAACATTCTGCAACGGATGGATAAATTTTATGACTGCCATTTATAGTGGAACAAAGACTTGATTAAGGCATTGTTCGCTCAGAAGGGAATTCATTCAGTAATGAGTGCGCCCTTTATGAGGAAGCAGCAGGGAACAGAGATGGTTAAACTGGAGCTACTAACACCTATCTTAAGCATACCCTATTATACTATATGAAAAATTAACTAATTGTGTTTCTAAATTATACCTGTATTCATCAGGGAATTATTGCTGGCAAGAAACATTTATTCACGTCACAAATAAAACCAATCGCAGTAAAATACAACCCTTTTAAATATAAACTTCCATTCAAATTATTAATCACGAGTCATGTATCTAAAATGCAGGATATGGTCCAGTGTATTTAAAGTGGAGTTAATTTTTTTCGTTAAACGTCCGACTGTTCTGCAATTACTGCTAATGCAGACGGTGAAAGAAGAAATGATTTTTTGTAACGTATGAAAATATGCCGTGCATGAATGGGATTCGAACCCAAGACTGCATGATGAGAGGCGAGGACGTTACCAACTACGGCAGTACTACACCAATTTAAAGTGGAGATTCTGTTTGTCCTTAAATACAGAGTTCTACCAAACGGAATAAAAAAAATCTGATGTGGAACACTCACACAACGTTCTCTTACCAATGTAAATAATTAAAAATATAACCGATATTTAATCATGAGTAAACAATGTAAAATTAAAAACGTAACGTAATTTTAAAATCCTTTTCATGAGACGACGCGTTTCATGGCTTGTGCAATTCTTAAAAAGGCTTACCTTTGACTTATGGCAAAAACCATTAGTGTCTCCTGTATCGACTCTTTTAAGAGAAATCGAATGAAAAAATTTTTGTTTCCAAACTCTGACTTTAATATTTGACTTCCGGTTGTGGGCCACTTTCGGTCGAAATTGTAACTTCAAACCCAATGATTTCTGTATCTACTCTTTAAGAAGAATCGAATAACACTATTTCTGTTTCGAAATTCCGACTTTGATTTCTTGACTTCCAGTTTTGGGCTACTTCCGGTCGAAACCGAAACTTCAAACCCAATCCATGCCCACGAACGTTGTGTGTAGATTACGAATCCGAAAACCGTTTGTTGCTTTCTCTTGTAGTTTCTGCCGGCCGCATTGGCGTAGTTGGTAACGTACTCGCCTCTCATCATGCGGTCTTGGGTTCGAATTCCATTCAGGCATGGCATATTTTCAAACGTAACAAAATTCATTTCATCCTTCACCCTCTTTATTAGCAGTAATTGCAGAACAGTCGGGCGTTAAACCAGAAAAAAAATTTGTAGCTAACTTTGATTTCTTGACTTCCGGTCGAAACCGAAACTTCAAACCCAATGATTTCTGTATATTCTATTCTTTAAGAGGATTCGAATAATACTACTTTTGTTTCCAAATTCCGACTATGATATCTTGACTTCTGGTGTTGGGCCACTTCCGGTCAAAACCTGAGTTTCAAACCCGATTTAGGCCCGCTAACTTTTTGTGCAGATTATAAATCCGAACCGTTTGTTGCTATCTCTTGTAGTTTTTTCACATGTGGGTATGACGGACAGACATAGGAAAATGATAGACGATAATTTAAAAATTGCCACCAATAAATGACTGAATGACGATAAATTACAATCAAACTCAGTTCGACTTAGCGTCCGATTAGCGCACACTTCTTAATAGCGGACAAATTTTTTGGTCCCACGAGTGTCCGTTTTTCAGAAGTTTGACTGTAGGTTACATACTAACACCGCTATCTTAAAAATCTCGTTTTCGAACATACTAGAAATGGTGGAACCAATCAAACTTATTCTTCTCTGGACCATTTAATATGAATAAATAGGAGAGGAAAGTATTGTTTTCACGTCGATTTTTTAAATCGAGTTGTCTCTAAAAATAAACGTTTTCAGACCCCCCCTTCCAACCCAATAAACATGTTTTTAGCGATTGGTCTATGTGCATGTGAACAAAATATGAGAAGAACGGAACTTGTATGAAGTTAAAACATAGAACTTAAGTTAGAAACCATAAGAGGACACGTTACAAACATTTTAATCAAAATCGATCAACCTTGAAGTAGTAGTTTATTCGTGTGATTTTTCACTTTTTTGTGATTTTCTCAAAAACGGCTCCTACGATTTTTTATAAATTGCCTCATTCACTACACTTTTTATGCTTCACAAGATAGGGTAAGCTCCATGTCTGCAGAAATTCTTGGGGAAACTGTGCTCTCATAGAAAGATATGTTTATATTTTTTTTAGTTTGAGGTCATAATACTCATTTTAGGGCAAAAGTGTATAATTAACGTAGTAGAACATTTAAAAACCTACAACTTCTATTTTAGATTTTTTTTGTACAACGTTTAGTTCAGCAGTAATTAGTGATATTATGTTTATTTTTCATCAAAATCTGTAAAAAGTAGGCTAGTATTTTTTTAAATCCGACCGTAAAGTGCATTAGCATGCACTTTACAAACAAAAGCGTATATAATTAAAGTTGTAGAACCTTTAAAAACCTACAACTTTTGTTTCTACCGGTTTTATGAACAACGCTTAGTTTAACGGCAATATGGTGATTTTTTTTCTTTTTCATCAAAATCGGTAAAAGATGGTATTTATAAGATGACAGTGTTAGAGTGCATTTTGCGACAAAAGTGTGTACAATTAAAATTATAAGAAATTACAATTCAACAATTTAAAAAACAGGGAGGATAGGATACCTAAGCAAACACTGGGTTATAAGCCGGAGGGTAGGAAAGAACGAGGACACTCGAGAAAGAGATGGGGAGATTTGAGAGGTTCAGAGCAGGCAAAGATGCCTAATCCTTGAAAGGCAGAAGAAGAAATTAACAAATTTACAACTTTTATTCCAAACATTTTCTTCTAGTTTGATTTTCATTGCATCATTCACTCACGGTTAAAATTAGCTTAAGTTTTTCATTTTTCATTATGTACTCATTATGTTTTTCATTATGATTAAACACAGGTTATATGGTTCATTATTTAAATTGGTTAAAGAAAGTCATGAGAGTGTTTTACATTAGATTTTTATTACAATTATATTCAAAGTATATGAAAAATACAATAAATATATTTCACTGAACAAATTTTAGGTATGAAGAATCATGTTCAAATAAAACAAGTTACATTGGTAAGAAGAATCAAGTTTAAATAAAACAAGTAACAAAGTTAAAATAATGAAAATGTAAAAGTTAGCAACACCAGGACAACACTGCAATAAATCAGTGAATACAGTATCTGTAATACAGAAACACAATTTATCTTTAAATTATTCTTAAGTGCCATAAATCTTTTTGTAATGAAAATTTAAGGAAACATAAAAAAAGTTTCTGCTTGAATATTTCAAATAAATCTTAGTAAATGTTTCATTTTCACAATTAAATAAAAATTACATACTTTTAAATTTCTTGTCCTTTATTAAGTTGGAAGTTTTGTGAAAGTTGTAGTGTGGTATACATTCTACATGAAGAGAAAAAAACTTAAAATTAGCATTGGTTTAAACATAAAATATTACAGTTTATAAAACTTTATTACAGTGCATATTATTTAAATAACTCTAAAAACATTATTTTCTGTATTAAAATGAAGTTAATACTTGGCTAATGTTACAAGACAATAATTTAAAGCATTTTACTTCAGTTCATTGGAAATGATTTATGTGCATGTTTTTATTGGAAAATTTAGTCTGTTATGTTACTAACAGGTAGGTCTGTATGTCTACTTGCATCCCTATACTTATTGTTTTATCCTGTAATGTTTTTTAAACTAGTTGATGTCAGGTCAGTTCAGTTTTTATTGACCCATTTAACATACCATTCTATATTCTTACACCCTCTTTGATTGATGTTTTCTTCTTCCGTAAGACGATTTAATTGTTGCTTCTATTTTTACTCTTTAGAAAAGCTTTGTAATTTTCAGTTAGCTGTTTTAGTATGTTATGTAATTCGTTAACTGTCTAATTCATCCCAAAATTTGTTGCTGTTTTTGATTAAATTTTGAGTCAATGTCTTGGTCTGTCTTAACCATGTTAATGTTGAAACGTTTTCCCAGATTTTCAATTCCTCTACTCGCACCATTGTAAAAGTACAAAATTGTACAAACGATGGAAGTTATGGTAATTCCCAATTACTATAACTTCCATTACTCAGATAGAAACCAAATAAATCATGTTAGGGAAAAACCCCCATTGTTAGAATAGTTACATTAGAATTGGTCAACCACATGATATGGTATTTCATTAGGCCGGTGTATTTTCTCCCTCTTGTGTTTTTGGGCCTTTCTTACACCTACCAACTTTCAACCAATCATTGGGGTAGTTCTTCCCAGTGGCCCTCCAGGTTGGTTGAACAGTTTGTGGGAGAGGGAGGCTTGTCAACCAGAAGTTTCCTGGTTCGAACCAAGGAAATTCACAATCAGTTCCCTTGGGACTTAAGTGTGAAATAAACGGTTAGTTAAAAAGTAGAATTTGAAGAAGATACTAGGAGAATGAGGAGTGTAGGAGAACGAGGATGACAAGGAGAATGGAGAGGAGAAGAAGAAGAAGAAGAAAGGGGAAACATTTAATTTAAGGTAATTCATTCAGATATTTTATTAAGGGTTTTAAATTTCTTGTTTTTATATTAACATCATGGCAAAAAGGTTGGCTATAATTTAAAATACGTTAGGATAATTTTTGTTACTAGTTAGGTGATTTAGTTAGTAGTTTATTATTCATTAAATATTTCCTGTAAGTAAGGAGATAAATCTTTTTTATTTATTTCTCCCATGCTCTGCTGACAGAGCTGGCACCCAACAATTTTTATTAATATTATTTTTTTAGTTCACAATAAAGTATTTGCCCACTGATCGAAGTTGATGGTGGTGCATACTATATACCGAACAACTTCAGTAATCCAAAATTTTGGATTATCTGAACCGATATCAAATTTATTGAACATCCTTCTACACATAAAACATGTTTAAAAAACTAAGTAATTTTATAATGAAAATTATTTTTTAATAAACTTCTTAACAAAAATTTAATTTAAAAAAATTATAAACAGTGCAGTTCAAAATAAAAAAACGAACATAACCAAGTTCTAACACAAGATGTACTTACAATGTAAATCACTTACTGGTAAAACATTTCTTTTAGTTCATTGGCAATTATAAGAAAGTATACACTTATAGCAAGCTACATAAAACCTCTTGGTAATTGTTTGCTATCATAATGTCAAAAACTTTGATGATAAAGCGATATTTTAAAAATGCCTCATAAACATGACATTTGTTGTGGATGTGGATGCATACATCCTACATACTGCAGAGCTTTTGTCAGTGCTTTTGCTGTTTCTGATGGTAAAATAAGCCAGTCCGATGTTACATATTTCATCAGTTTTTGATTTATTTTTATTATGTACAGTTTTTTGGATAGTCCCAATTAGTTCGGATTAGCAAAGTGTGTGCATTTGCACTTTATGGAAGACTCTCCAAAATGTGAATATTGATTTTTTAGAATGGTGGATTGACTACCTGAAGAACTGTACTTCTTAAAGTGACATTCCATATTGGTGAATATGATCTTTTGTCAATTCTTTATATAAATTATGGATAGGTTATTTTTAAAACCTTTGATTCAGTCTGATTAGTTCACATACTTTAACTCCAAAAGTCTGTAAGTTAAAATATGCCATCCATCTGCACCATGTGAAGGCAAGTGTACTTACTCAATCTTATTCAAAAATAAATCTTTATAATGCATCATGCAGTTTGAAATTAATTCTATTTTATATAATGAATTTATATAATAAATTTCACTAACCTTTCTTTTTAACTGTGTCAACTTTTATTTTCACTTACACGTGTTTCGGTGGATCCACCATCATCAGAGTAAATAACATATAATTGAAACTAAAAACTTTATTTATTAAAAATCTACAGAAGATGATTCATCTTCAGTCATTTGTATAAAACTAGTTTTATAGTGAGAGAAAATAGTTTTAAGGTTAGTGAAATTTATTATATAAATTCATTATATAAAATAGAATTACTCTATCTTATCTTCAAATTCTTTAAAGAATTTTGAGTTTTGAGAAACGACAAGCTAGAAAAAGTTGCAGCTCTATAGAACTTTGCAAACTGTACAGTAATTTATAAATAGCAAAATTTATGCTTAAAAAAATGTCTGTCGGGTTGTTGAAACCTTTGAATTTTGGATTTAAATGCAGTTTGGTTTCTTTGAAGTAACTGTATCAAATATCCAGGCTGTGTAATAAAATCCATTGTATTCAGAGGAAATAAGTCAGAATAGTCTCTTACACCTCTTCCTTTTCTGCTGTTGAATGTTAGTCATTTAATTCTCTGAGGATTTTGGAACAAAATTATTTTTTATAGCTCTGGTACCAGCAGGTTAAGTACAATAAGTTTAACAATATACCTTCAAATGACAAGGAAAGCTTAAAGAAATAAAAATTAAACCAAATTTGCAATGTAGCTCACAATGAACCAGAAGAATTAATGATATTCAGTAGAGTATTTTGGGAGAAACTCTCCCTTGATTTTTCCATAAAATAATCATAATAAATTTTTGCTCACAGAAATATACTAAATATCAAAGAGTGAGATTTGTTAATCATTTGACGAGACAAAGAAAGAACTGGAGCATATCTCTAATGGAATGGATGAGATCATGAGAAAGGATTACATCATGAAAATTAATAAGAACAAAACGAAAGCGCTGTGCACCAGCAAGAGTGGTTAAAAAGAGATGGGAAATTTAAAAGTGGGCAACGAAAACATACAGGAAGTTGGGGAATTCTGCTACGGAGTAGGGATTCTGCTAGGGGTAATTCTAGGGAGTAAAGTAACAAAGGAAGGTAGAAGCACAAATGATACCAAAAGTAGAATTGCTCAAGCTAGAAAAGCCTTTAATATGAAAAACAGCTTACTGACTACATACATTGATTTACAGATTAGGAAAAAATTCTTAAAACACTATGTTTGGAGTGTACCATTATACTAAAGTAAAACATGGGTGATAGGGGCTGTAGAAAGGAAGAGGATAGAAGGTTTTGAAAGTGAAAGAAAAGTAGGTGGACAAAATAAGTAATTTAAAGGTTCTCAGGCGAGTGTATGAAAAAAGAAGTATATGGAAGCATCTTACCAGAAGAAGGGCATATCTTAGCTAGTGGGGCATATCTTAAGACATCAAGTTATTGGTCTATCAATTATGGAGGGTAATATTGAGGGAGTGAAATGTAGGGGGAAGCAAAGGTTATAATACATAAAGCAAATTACAAAATATGTAGGGTGTTACAGGCATGTAGATATGGCATGGTATGGGATATGTAGATAAGGCATGCAGATATGAAACGACTTCCGCGCAAGATAGAACAGCTTGGAGAACTGCATCAAACCAGTTGAGAGACTAATGACAAAAAATTATTTTAAATATTTTAGGAGAAATAATTGGGAAAAGAAACAACAAACAATCAATAAAAGATAAAATAAGAAAATTAGAACAACTTTTCTTGATGTCAAAAATACAAATACAACTAGAAAAACATTTCCAAAACAGGAAATTTTGATATTATAACCGAGTTTTAAAATCAGTGAATCTTTATATAAGTGAAATGGTTTTAACAAAAACAGGTCCAACGCAAAAAGACTGAAATCACAAAGAAAAATATATGGATCACATGTGTTAGATTTGGAGGAAAGGGGTTACAACCTAAAAGGACTTATAAAAAGATATTGAAAATATAGAAGAATCAATCATGAAAAAAGAACAAGATACTTTAATACTGTAAAGTCAATGAATAACATTATAAATACGCAAATATTCAATATTTGCAACAGTAAAACCAAGTAAACTTTTATTATAAACAACAGAAAAAATAAAACCAGTAAATGAATATTATGATAAAGCAGTAATTAGAAGTAAATTATTTGGGTTAAAAATTCAAGTCAGAAATGACTAAAGAAATTAAGACATAACTTCTCAGAAGAAACGTGATTTCTTGAAGAATGGAGACGTATTGGAAAGAAAAGAAAAAGATATCCAAAAAGTAAAACATCCTGAATATTATTTGTGAGTGATGTTACTTTATACTGATATCTTGGAAAAGTTTTTTCGCTCTCCATGCTTTATGAAATAGGAAAGTAGAATACTCCTGGGAGAAGCATAACTACAGTGTATTAAGCGGCCTAATTTTCTCCTGTGCTTGTCCTCCAAGCAAATATTTTAATTTCTACTATTATGCTGTCTGTAGCATGATTAAAATCTAAATTTTTACTTCTACAAAACAGTATTTCAGAATACTGAAGAATCGTGGTAATTTAATAATACATTTAAGTATCACAGCGTTAATGCAACAGTTTTTAAACTTTCTGACATATCAAGCACAAATAAAATATATCATCACTCAATAAAAAAAATTACTTTCTACATTTTGCTGTATCCAAGTTGTTTAATATTGGTTTCAAATAATGTTATTCTGGCCCCAGTAAAACCGTTAATGGCATAAAGCTCGTCTATAAAGCACAAGATCCTGGTTCAATTTCTATCTAGGGTCTCGAAATTATTACAAGTTGAATTCACTGTTCCAGTTTCAGGATATCGGACAGTAGTTATTAATAACCAAGCTGTCAAAGCAACTTTAAATTAAAAAAAAAAAAAAATATTAACATTTTTTAAAGAAATCAAAAATCGATATAATTAACACTAACAATTACAATTATTTAAGTTATTAGTTGGCACCATAGCAGCAGAATCCATATTAATATTTTGTTTTTTGTGTAACATATTATTACAAAAATACAAAATATTAATTAACACTAACAGTATAGTATACATGACTAAAACTAAACTTTACTAAAACTTTAAATGACTACTTTATATAAGATTTATTTTCAAATTGTAGTTTAAGTTTATACATTAAATTTTTATTAGAAAGCCCTACTATTGTTAAAATATTGAATTTAAAAGATACATGGGAAAACATAACATATGGTAAACAAAACAAGACCAGACATTTGTTTGCGTGAATCATTTTTGATATAATGTATGACTTCCCAAAGTTTTGTATCTACTAACTAAATACTCTACGTATATTGACTATCTGCCAACCTGTCATAATTAATTCACGTCAGTAACAATACAGGCATAAACCCACCTGAACAGTTCTCACACTGACAACTTATACTTTGAACAAACATTAAAATAAGTTGCTTGTTTAGTCATCTGTATTGTTTGCAGTTTTAATAATATATAATGTCTATAATTAATGCCACCCTCTCTGCTTTTATTTCCTGTTTTTATTAAGAAATACACAGTTACAGTAAGGGTGAATCACACGAGACAGACACTTTGGTCTGAGTACAACCGATGAGCTACAAACAAGAACTGAGTACGCAGCAAAACTATCTGGTATATTCTGAATCATAAACAAATCACTGATTACATGAGAACTTTAGTTGAGTTGTGGACAACATAAGTGATATCTTTACAATTAAAATCATACCTAAGACACTCATCTGTCCATAGTACGTTTTTGATCTATATTAGGAGCAATTGATATGGGACATGCCACGTACATACTTATCTTCTTCTTTAGGTTCCGAATGTTGGCCACCATATTTACAATCTGAACCTTATCCACTCGTGCTCGAAACAGCTGTGTTATCGTTTTCAAGTACCACATTCTCAGATTTCTCAACCAGGAAATTCATCTTCTCCCCACGCTACATTGTTCAGCTATTCTTCCTTGTAATTTAGATTGCAGCAACTATTATATTTTCTCGCAGCGCATTATATGTCCCAAATCTTTATCGTGTTCGTGACTTATTTTGATATCCGCAAGCATCTCAATACCTTCTCATTAGAGATGGGATCCAACCAGGAGACTCTCAACATCCTTCTGTAGAACCTCATCTCAAATGCTCCGCATGTTCTACTCATGAAATCATTAAGCATCCAAGACTCCACGCCATAAAACATAGCATCGCAATAGTCGCATTTTTATTTTAATATTCAAATCGTGTGTTTTGAATACTTTACTCATTCTAATAAATGTCTAACGAGCTTTTTCAATCTATTGCATATTCTAATCTCTTGAGAATGATTCCATCCATCATTCAATGTCATTTCCAAATACTTATAAGTTAATTCAATACAGATTAAAAAAAATACTACATGTTCACTTATTTCAGCAAGTGTATCACCTTTTATAATACAGAGCACGTCTATAATCATGTTAGAGTATAGTAAATCTATTTCTACTCTACGCTCTTCATTCCCATTCTAAACCTTCATGCCATGAGTCGTCACACATGTCATGCGATTGTGTGTTATTTCTATTGGTTAATGATTTACAATGCAGTATTTACTAAAAATACTGTACTTATTTTTATTTTTTCTTCCTCTGTATTTCTGTTATTTGGCGATTTCAGCCTTAGTAGGTATGTACTATTTTACAATAAAAGTGTACAGAATCAAATTTATAGGAAATTAGAAACCTACAACTTGTATTTAGAGCATTTTCCTCTACAGAGCTTCATTTAGCGTGAAAGAGCGAATTTTAAGCCAAACTGAGATTGATTTTCGTTTTGCATCATTCACTCATGATTAAAATAAGGTTATGTTTTTGAGATTCGTTTTTTTGTTTATTTCTAATGTTAGATTTTATTGTTAATTATTTGCATTGGCAAGAGAAAGTTGTGAGTGTTTTACACCAGATTTTTTTAAAAATAAATGCAAATAAGCATAATATTTTGTTGGTGATAAGTTTACTGATAACTGCTGTTATTGTTGTGCCCTGGTTGGGTTCAGTTCAAAGTACCAGTCTTCTATGATTCGTCCAATCAATAGTCCCAAGTCCAGCAAGAGTATAAATCATATTTCTTTTCTCAGCTGATATTATTAGTGTATCAGCACTACTCATTCATTGAACTGAATTGTACCAGGAAGATGGCATAAAATGATACTGGTGTAAATGGAAATTTCATTTGTTATCACAGAAATTTCTTTGGTTGTTTATTTGATAATTTGAGGGGTGAAGGGGTTTTGGCCATATAAAAGGCTAAACACAATATGCAAGTAATAAGATAAATGCAATTTTTGGAAGTACAAAATTACAGGTTTGATGAATTTTGTGCGTATAAGCTACTTGGTTCCTGGGCTTGAAAATGATTTTGCAGAATCTATTATATAGGGCAGGTTTCCCAACTGGTTATTTATAGCATTGGGTACTTGAGGATAATTAATTGGTTTTATGTTGGTGTACTTGTTTTTGTTAAAAAATCTGTGCAAAATGTTATAAAGCGCAAGCCTTAAATTAAGCCGTAATATTAAAAAAAATTATTTATTTATTAATTTTGACAATTTGTTTTATCATCTAAAATTATTTACTTAAATATTTGTTTTTTTTGGAAGCTAATTCAGTAGTATTTTAAATATTTCCTTCAGCAAAATTTAATTTTCAAAGAGCTGATTGTTGCAGATAAAAACAAACTATCAAAATTAAAAAATAAATAATTAATTTTTTTAAATATTTCCAATATTTTAGAACAATAAAAAAATTTTACCGTCGATCGATTCAACCCACCTATCGTTACATCTCTGGACCAGAATGTTACCATTATTCCAAACGTAACAATGCAAAGAGTTGATCAAATTTACAATACTTAAATGGAAAAATGTTAGAAATTTACATACGAGTATTTCTGTATTTAAGCTAAAATACAGCTTAAAATGTATCAAAATTGATATTTTTTAAACGGTCGAAACATTTTCTAATGATTCCTGACTATAACAAGTCTTCATTTATTCGTGGGAAGAAAATATTAACAAACTAATGAAAATCAACGATATTTCCCTATGGTTCAAATTCCATGGGACAAACGGTATATTGGTTTCAAAACAGAATTGTATTTTGAAAATAAACAAAACATTGATGCCTTAATGTAATCTTTGAACAGTGAAGTTTAGATGATAGCATTGAGAGGGAAACATTAGCATGAAATTTGTCAACCAATGCACTCTCCCTAAACTCAATATGTAATTATCACAACTGCACTTAATTTTGCTGAGACGAATAGAAGAATATGTATGGTAAAAATAATAAAAAAATAAAAATTGAAGTTTTAATAAATACAATAATACATTATAATAATAATAATTAATGTACAATAATTTTTGATTAATTTAAAATTATTCTATAAAATTTCAAACTGATTATAATGTCATAAAAAATAAATAATTTTTTTATGCCATAAACATTCCTAATATACTAAAATTTAAACAAATATTTATTAATTATTTAAAATAAAAAACATATACATGTTATCTTAAATTAAAAATCACAGAACAGGTTATTTGATTTGTAATTATGATAATTTACATTAATGTTAATATAATGTTAAAGGTAAAATTTCAGTCCATTATGTTTAAATAAGACACATTGATATTATTATGATACATACACTGTCAAGCATTTTAATATGTAATTGAAACAATTAATTAGGCTTACAAATCAAAAAGGATTTCTTTGCTATGTAGACTAACTTTTTCCTTTAATATAATCATTCATTTACAATAGTGACATTCATAACCCTTTCAGTACCAACGTCCGGAAAACAGGACATCGATATCTTTTATGTAATTATAAATCCGGTTTACCAAACGTCCGTACATTATGCATAAAATACCACCGCCCTGATAACCGAACATTTCCAAAAAAACTTTTAAACAATATAATTAATGGAATATAGTATTTTGAAACCGCCTCTGCAGTGTAGGACTAGTACGCTAGCCTACAAAGCGAAAGGTCTCGGGTTCGATTCCTGGTTAGGGTCCGGAAATTTTAACACGTTAAAACCACTATTAGAGCTATCCATTTGCTATTTGTTTATAGATTAAATAAACTAAAAAAATCTATTTTGATATTATTAGTGTTAAACAATTTCTTTTTTTTATGAACACAATAAAAATTCATTTTTAACAGGACATTTTATTTTTCTATAACGTTGAAATTATGGTCGGCAATGGCAGGTTTATGCCATTTAAGTTTTCAAAATAAGGGCTGGCACTTTTTGTACAACCTTATTCAAATTAAATGGCACTTATCAAACTTTTAAATATTGTTTCGGCACTGAAAGGGTTAAGGAAAAGATGCAGAGGACAGAAATTTGCAATTTACATGTTCAGTGCAAATTGCAAAAAAAACAAGTACAATACAATTAATTTCTGACAGTAAATTTGCTTGGGCAATTATTGTTTTTTTAGATTTGCAATACATAGTTTTACAACAACTTTGGATGGCAAAAAAGGAACTAAATACCACAAACTATATGGGTTAAGAAACGAGACAGAATTCAAGCCTTAAAATTTTGATAAGGATATTAGAATGAATGGAGGAAGTCTTACATCAGATACGTAAAGAGCTAGAAATGATTGACATGATAAACAGATGAAAACTAGAGTATTATGGGCATGGAGAGAAGTACCATCTTTACTGGAGTTAATTTTAGAGAAATAGCCAAGGAGCGTAGGCAGACGAAGATCTTGGTAAAAAATTTTTTGACAGTGGTATAAATGATCCTTTGTAGAACTATTAAGGACAGCAGTGCCCAAAATAAGAATTGCTGTTATGATGGCCAAAGAATAAGATATGGTTCAGTTATCTAGTCCAAATGAACACAATTACTTAAGCTCTCCATCATTAATTACCCAAATAAAATATTATATGTATTTGGAAGACTTTCCTAAATTGGCCGGCCCGTAGTGTAGTGGTCAGCACAACTGGCTACTATGCCGGGGTCCCGGGTTCGATTCCTGGTCAGGTCTAGCATTTTTTTCATCTGTAAATCACCACATATCATTACCTACGGACAAGCCCAAGGCTTATGTAGGCATCATCACTCAATAAAAAAAAAAAAAAAATTACTATTTGGAAGCAAACTTTAAGCATGCTTTCAAAATACTTAATTGGAAAGAAGGAGGCCTTAAGATGGTCAAAAATTGATGAATCTACATTATGCGGGCGATGTGATTTTACTGCCTAATAACCTTGGTTATAATAAATTAATGCTTTAAGGAATTCAATATGAGTATGCCAAGGTAGGCTTGAAGGAAATTTCTCTAAAATAAAATTTATGATGAATTTAGTTCCCAACGAACAAACTAGCGTCATCAAAACTGAGGTAACAGTAATGGATAAATAGATTTATCTTGGTCACAAAATTCAGATCACCAGAGACAACCAAATGTACAAACTATACAAAAGAATAATGTTTCCTCGGACCATCGATGGTAAGCTTACAGAACTTTAGTAATGATAAGTCAATCTGTCTAACGAGGAAAGTTTTTGACCAGTCTGTGCTGCTGGTAATGACCTATGGTGCTAAAACATAAACTTAAACCATCACATCTGCTATGAAACTTAACAATGAAACTACAAAACATGGAATGATCAGTGGTTGGCATGTTACAGTGGAACCTTATCAGAAACAAACAACTATCAACTTTTTCAACTCCTTTATATGCAACTTTTGCTGTTACTGTTTTTACAGTATTATTGGTAAACTGGTTATCAAGAATTATACATCGTAACCGCTGGTTAGATTTGGTTTGATTGTTTTATATAGTTCACTAGGTGCCTATTTGAACTACTTTTTCTGATTGTTGGTCGATCCAATTAGATGGTATTTGATGGTTCTTCTTTTAGTAATAAGAACCAAATCACTCTGGATAGAAATATATTTGAGAAAAATATCATCAAGCTGTATAAACTGAGATAATGCTGAATTGACAAAATCTTCAACATAATGATACTCTGCAGCTTTTTCTATGGAAATTTTGAAAAGTGATGAATAGTCAAAGCACGCAACTGAACTGGAGTATGGACAGGAGTTCCACACTTCATGATAAATCCGAAATTTTTTTATAAAACACTTTTAACAGTAATTCATTGCATTTGCTTCTCTGCTCTTGTTTATCCACTATTGCTTCCTTAACTAGTTCATGCGATCAAAATCAATCTGTTTGAATTTCTTGCCTGATGCGACATTCATCCAATCCCTGTTATGTGAGAGTTTGGAGATTAAATCCCTTAAAATGCAGCATTGCGAACATCAGAGAAGGCTTGTAGATTAATCCAGTAGGTTGGACTTTTGCACCCACTGAGTAAGTTTTACCCACATACTACACCATGAGTGAGATCAAGCAAAGTAGCTCTAAACCCCAGTGCGACATGCAAAATACTGCCGTAACTTAATAGGCATGGGCAGTAAAACATTCATACTAGTCACTCAGCAATTTATTCATGAAAGGGTATTTACCCAAAACAAACACTTAAGTAAGCGCTTGGTTCAGGTTAAACCCAGCCTCAAGATAGAATTGGACATAGGAGTAACCAGGTAGAAACTGGGTTGATACAAAATCTGCAGACAACGGCTAATGTGAATTGTTGATTAGGAATGTTAATTTGTTGATTAGGAATGGCATATGCACCTACTGCTGATATTCAATGTTGGGAGTATCAAAATATTGCGAATGGTGTCACACTGATTGCAATGTTAAAATGAAATTGCGGAGGACATGCAGTCCAAATGACTGATGGGAGATGGCCAAAGAGAATACTTGAATGGAGACTAGAAGCAGACAAGTGATGCATAGGAAGACATCCCACATGATGGACCAACAACATCAAGAGAATGCACAGAACTCAAAATAGAAAAGCGTGGACAACAAACACTTAACATCTGCAAAGGGCTTGTTAAGGGTGATCTTGATAAGGGAAAACTACAAAATAATATCATTTCTGTTAAGTTAATTAAGTTTTAAAATTCATACAAATTATTGTACAAATATTGTCATCTTTAATTCATTACCAATTTTAGAAATTAAAATACTTGGAGACGAGTATCTGATCGAGAAAGTGCTGTGTCAACGAGGCGACAAAGTGCTAGTTAGGTGGTTGGGTTTGATTCTATGCATGATTCCTGGGTCGACAAAAATCAGCAGTCGTGGGACTGACTGACAGAAGTGACTACTTAGTTAGTTAATTAAATTAACAAATGAAATAAAAAAGATTTTTTTAAAATTAATTGATGGTAGTCGAGTGTGACATGACAGCAAACGAAAGATTTTTCCCGGGCAAAAAAACACAGTCTAGGTATGCCAAAAAAAGTAGTCACTTCAAAAAACCATTCAAGTATTTTCAAGCACAATAAATTATATGAAAAGTGATTTAAAAAACAACTATTAAATTTAAAACATAAATCAATGGCTCACTTATTAAAAGAGTATAAAAACAGGATCCAAGTGGTACAATTTGTACTCTTTGTCAACAAGACTTTTTTATCCTGTCAATTTAGTAAACAATAATAATTTATTTGGATTAGATCAATGCGTTGAATAAAGAATGATATATTTACTGTTTTAAATTTATAAACATGACATTAATAACATAAATGTTAAAAGTGATTGGTAAATACTTTGATATGATGAAAGAAATTTAAATAAATACATTATGATGAGATTTAAAGTTCACATAAATAAATTATGTTGTGAGCAGGATTACTACCAAATGAAAATTCGAACATGTTGAAAACAATAACCTATCTTACTGTTATAATTATGTAACAATACTTTAGGTACAAAGGTAAAAAATAAATGAGCAGCGGAGATAATTTAACAGATTAAAATAATCTTTGGATTGTAGTATAAACAGATAAGTTAGAAGACAAAATAGATTTTTTATACAATTAATTTTGATGTAATAGACATCAATTCAATTGACTTTAAATTAAATGGACAATTGTAATGGTGTGCTATTCTTTCTAAGTTACATTACGAAGTAGTGTAAAGTGCACAGATCAAACTGCTATGATCTGCAATAATGATCAATTTTACAAAGTGTGGCAAAAAAGTTAATAAAAATTATGGCAGAAGATACATGACTCACTGGGTTGGTCTAGAGGTAAAGTTGTTGCCAAGAGTCAGCTGTTTAACAGCTGATTTTCAGAGACGAAGGTTCCTGGTTCAAATCCAGTTAAGATAGTAACTTTTATATGGATTTGAATACTAGACAGTGGTTACCGTTGTACGTTGATTGTTGGGGTTCAATTAACTATACTCTCTCAGGAATGGTTAGCACAAGACACCTCATTTACACATCATACACATCACCTCATCTCATTGGGTCATCAGGTTGCTTATTGTTCTGAACTGAACACATCGCAACAGACACACATTAGGGATAAAAAAAGATGATACACAAGATTAGATATAAGATGCCAACTTGGGTTGCTAGAATCTGATACAAGTTTCCAAAAAAATGATTGAAGAAGAATAATAAGAATGGAGATAAAATTATAATTTGAAAGACAGCAGTACATGTCGTGATTCTGGCGACACAGCTGAAGATGAAACGATAAAGAAACCAAAACTGTCTATAGACTGTGATACTATAGATAAAATGATTCATTGACGTATTGAATGATGTTTATTGACACAACATCGGAACAAGATGTTCAGTGTTTTATTAAGAAAATTAAAAATATTTTTTCCCTCTGCAATTGACTTCACTTCATTCCAACGCCATTTTTTTGTATTATTTTGTTCTTTGAATATGTTCACTTTCTTTGTGGTAAATAATTCCCTATTATTAATGAGTTTTAAATTTTTTCTATTAAGTGAAATAATAATTTTGGAGCTATTATTACATATGAACAAATACATAATGTCATTTAAACTGGTTTCTCTTATTATTGCTTTATAAGTAAGCATTATAATGTTTACTTAAATTTAGTGTAAATTTTAAACAAAATTTACTGTTTAAATTTTTAGAACTGTTCGTTTAGATCTAATGTTATTTGGGTAGTCAAAAATGTATACATGCCAATTAGGTTATGTATTAAATTAAGTTAAACAGTACAACAGAAGTCTTTGAATTAATAATATTATAAAAGTTATATCTTTAATCGATGACAATTATTTTATTCAGCATCAAATTAAGAAGAAAATTAGAATTTTTAAATAATGAATGATAGATTTTCCTTGTACAGTAAACTCTCTGTTATCCATGATAGGTTTCATGATATGAAAAATTTATGTAATGCGGTAGATACTATAAAACGAAAACTAAAGTGATAAAAATAAAATTAAAAGATTCAATGAAAAAAATTACAAAAACCTTTAAAACTAACATTACTATTGCTGTAGAAATGAAAAAATGAAAAGCAAAACAATTCATGGAAGAAAATCATACAAAATTTTTAGTATCAACTAACTGATAGAACCTGCAAATGAATTAGTGTCTAATTTAATAAAACCGTTGTTATGGGAGATAATGAGAATGAAAAAGGCATTTCTGAGTGATACCCTGTGACATTAATGAACAAATATTTGAACACTTGGCAGATTAACAAACCAAAAATCGAACAAAAAGAGTGACTGAAGATGAAGAAGAAAACTTACTGTGCAGCTGAAGATGACACATGAAACAGTACTACATGTCAACAGACTACTGAAGTATCTAGAACAGCAAGATGATTCATCGTTGACCAACAAACTAATGCTACATAAAATGGCTGATAAACAATACAATTTCAAGTGAAATAAAAATTAAATTTAAAATTGTCATCGCATTAGGGCCCCCGATGCGACGAAAAAACCCGATAGAGGTTTTTTAATGTTTTACAACTTATATTATAAACACTTTTGCCCTAAAATGCATAAAAACAAAAAATGTGAAAATGGATTATTTTTTAAAAAAATTAATAAAGGTGTAATTTGTTTATAAATTTGATTCTAATCTTAAAATAAAATTTTATTATAAATAAAATAAGGTGTTTCTATTAAGGATAAACTTTTTTCATTATAACTTTCTGTCAGTATTGGTGGTTATCTGCAAATTTTGTAATCCGTTTATTGTTTATACCGTGTCAGTCATTACCACATATAATCAAGAGTTTACAGTACATACTTTGAAACAAGCAAAAAGCACTTGTGCTGTATGAAAAATCAACATAAAACAGATTGGCAATCAAAGTGTTAATGTGTTATGCAAATGCAAACACAAGAATGAAGCTTGAATTTTAGATTACATGCCCTTCCAGTCTGTTTGTTTTTCCATACGATAAAATATAACCTCAGTAATCTAAAATAAACTATGTAGTTTAATGCTAATTATTATTAGATAATGAATTTATAGACTAATATTTCATACAGCTGAATGGTTTTTACAAAAGCTAGAAAACAAAGATTGTGATTTAAAATTTAAGCTCAGTCTTATAGTTTAATTCAGAGTGTCTTAATTTTCAAATAACAAAAACCTACAACAAATGACATATTATCAATTGAAAGTTTAAAAATTATCTCTTTCAGAAATATTTCCTCGTGCACTTTTCCCACTCAATTTGTTTTAGATTAAATAACTAGTTCATAAAAAAAAAGAAAAACAATAACAATTATCAGACTAAAAACTGATCTTATTTAACAACTAAAACAGATACATTTAATATTAAAAATAAAATAAGTATTAATTTCTAATGCGATATATGAAGCATTTATACCTTATACTACACAAAGCGTAACACTATGGGTAGTTTTCAGAAACTTATGTCAGCTTACAAAATAAATTAAGAACGGTATTAAAATAGTTTTAATTATAGTTGTAATTATTTAAATTTGCTAGTTAGCATCATAACAACAGAATCATATTACTATATTGGTTTTTTAAAAAAAACTTTTTATATTTACCTTTTACTGCTTCTTATACTTCGTTTTTTTACAAGTACTTTCATAGTGCACACCACTTCTTCAGGTAATAACATATAGCTCTAGAAACTGTTTATGAAGATTGTACCTTCCTTTGTGAAAGGTTTGAATCGAACCTTTTTTATACTCACCTTTTCACAGCTTCTTTTTCTTTTTTCTTTACTTACAAGTACTTATGAGGTGCGCACTGCTTCATCAGGTAATACCACAAAAGCTTCCAGAAATATTACGAAAAACGCATCTTTCTTTGTGAAAGTTTGAATCAGACTTTCACAAAGGAAGATGCATTCTTCATAATATTTCTGGAAGCTTTTATGATATTACCTGATGAAGCAGTGCGTACCTGAAAAGTACTCGTAAGTAAAGAAAAAAGAAAAAGAAGAAGCTGTAAAAGGTGATTATAAAAAGTTTTTTTAACTCATTATATTAATATGGATTTTGCTGTTATGATCCTAGCTGATCACTTAATAATTATAGTTTTAATAAGCACTATTATTATTATTATTATTACATAACTGAAGATCTGGGAGTGAAGATCTGGCTTGTTTAGACACCATGTGACTGCGATTGTGGCCAGAGCCCGAAAAATGAATGCATGGATCGGTAAGGTCTTTGCCAATGAGCCATACTAACTGGTATGATTGTATAAGTGTCTGGTTTGTCCCCTACTTGAGTACTGCGTTTCAGTTTGGATCTACCAAAGGGGCATCATTGAGAAAAAGGTAGAGGATGAACAGAAACAATTAATCAGCATCCTGGAGTTAAGGACCAAGCTGAAACTTAAGTGTTTGGGTGTAGGATTCAAGAGACTAATTTTGTTAAGATATTATATATACGTATAAAATCAAACAAACATTAATGTCCGGGCTATTTGTAAAATTAGCTTAAGGGTACAGAGTGTCTCAGTAAGAAATCATAGGCTATTTTCTGGTGTAAACAATAGCAAGTTAGACCCGACTAATAGATGCATTGATGCTACAAAATGAAGTTAATGAAGAAATTGACATTTTGAAAAACAAAATGACCTGAGGAAGACAGTAAATAAATGTTAGGTGTGAATATATTTTATGTGAATACAGACTGAAAGGTAATTATGACGTTATAAGTTAAGATTGAAAACTGAACAATAAAACCCTTTTAAAATTACACGCATATTTTTTCTAAGTCTGACTGCTTTGCTCATAAATAATAAATAATACAGACTATATATACACTAATAATAATGCAGATGATGAACATAAATAGTGACATATAAAAATACCAGATCTGACAGGGAACTGAATAAGAGACACTTAGTGTAGAAGCCAGCTATGCAAATCAATCACACCACACCAAAGAGCCAGCCAACATAAAAAAATCCACTGTCAAATATTTAAAAGAAAACATATTTAAAACATAAAATTTGTTAAATAGTAAGAAATAATGTTGACTAAATATTTTGTACTTGTTAAACATTATCGCAAAAGTTAAAAATTTAACAGTAGTAGATAATTATGCCAATTTCAAATTTTCTATTAGTATAATAGAAAGGCGATTATGAACAAAATTAAAATAAAATCGTTAAATCAAAATGATTTTTTTCAGCAATATTACTTATAGTTACTTCAAAAAGAATTGCCAAGATAAGTTTCTGAAAACAACAATTGTTGAAATTGTAATGGAATGATAAAAAAAATCCTAAATACAAATTATTTACAATGTTTGAACTACTTAAAAATTCAGTTAAAACTATAGCTACCAAAAAATTGTATTAATAATTATAATAACTACCTAATTAAAAAATTAATACAACACGTTTGTTTTACTAGTAAAAAAATAATTAAAAATAAATACAATTATAATCTTATTTAAACCGTTATATATTTATGTACAATGATATACTTTACAATATAATATTAATAATAATTTAAGGCATTTTTTTAAGCACTTTGTTTTAATGAGGCACTTCAAAAGGTACTAATTGTGCCAACATAATAACTACATGACTTACGATATGGAAATGAGTGGTAGTAGTATCTATAGGTATATATGTGGAGTATCCTTTTTCACAAAAGCACATTATTTAATTTTATGTAGCATTAGCATTTAAAAATGGTGATTTCTTGTACGAGGGTCATCTCTAAAGTAAAGACCGTTCGGAAATTTCTCGCCGTGAGGTTGGCTAACCTATGTGGTGGAAGGCCAGTCTCGTGAAATACATACTGCACTGTTGTTTGTCAGTTATCGTGTAGTTGAATCTTTATTTACGTTTGGTATTTTTGCGTTTTGAAATGAATCAGATAATTGATGTTGCCGCCGACTGCGAAATACGTTTTTCAACCATCAAAACATTAAACCGGTCGAAATTCATAGGCAGCTGGTTGCTATGTATGGTGATAATGTAATGAATGAAAGAATTGTTCAAAAATGGTGTGAAAGGTTTAGAAATACGAGAGTTGAAGTGCATGACGAACGTTCGGGGAGGTCCTCAATTATCAATGAGGACTTATTGAATAAGGTCGATGAAGAAATCAAAAACAATCATCGCGTGACAATATCTGAATTGGTCCTTAGTTTCCCCGATGTTTCAAGATCTGTTATTAGTCGCACTGTGCGTGACCATTTAGAGAGTAAATGGTCACTACCACAGGGAAGGTTTAGGCGCAACCACAGGGAAGACCATTTAGAGAGTAAATGGTCACTACCACAGGGAAGGTTTAGGGGGGTACAGGGAAGGTTTAGGCGCGTTGGGTGCCGTACATGTTATCGGAACGTCACAAACAAATCCGAATGGGATCTGCGTTGGAATTTCTGATGTGCTACGGAGAAAATGGTGATGAATTCCTTCATGCAATAGTTACCAGCGATGAAACGTGGATTTCTTATTACATGCCAGAAAGAAAACAGCAGTCATGTAAATGGCATCATCTTCAGTCACCAACGAAACCGACAAAGATCAAGCCACTGCCGTTTGGAAGGAAATTGATGGCCAGTCTTTTGGGATTGATTTGGCATACTGTTGAGTTTATGCCACGTGGAACAACTGTAAATGCAGAATATTACTGCAAATCTCTGCGCAAGTTACGACATGCCATTCAAAATCGGCGCCATGGACGGCAAGACACTTGATTTACTAAGAAGATTTGAATAGGAAATTTTCAGTCACCCACTGTACAGTCCAGATTTAGTGCCTTCAGATTACCATTTGTTTGGCAAATTGAAAGAATTTTTAATTGTACGCAATTCGCAGCTGACCATGAACTTAAAGATGCTGTGAATCAGTGGCTAAATGAATTGGTGGCAGAAGAATATGATGAGGGTATATTGAAGCTGGTGAATCGCAACGACAGATGTCTTAATTCATACGGCGACTATATAGAGCAATAATGTAAGTTACGTATTTTATTCTGTACCACTTTGTTTTTATATATTTTTCTGAATAAATTTTTTACTATAAAACGGTCTTTACTTTAGAGATGACCCTCATATATTGATAGCGTAATATTCACTATCTATAAGTGTACATTATTAAAAAATATAAATATTAAATTTTAAATAATTTTTTCACTTAATACTAAATAATTTATTATAAATTATGTACATTAAAATTAAGGCTGTAATGTAAGTTTACATAGTAAATAATACATTTATGTGACTACCTAACCTAACAATATTTAATAATAAATTTAAAAATTTCAATTATATAAAATATTTTTTATTAACAAGACGGTTGGTTTTCCTCAAGTTAAAATATTTGAGACAACAAATTTACAATAATAAGGCAAGAATATAATTAGAAAACAATAACAATGGAAGAGATTAGTGATGTAATATTTTTTAAAACTTAAGTTTGTGATTGACAAAATGTGTTAAGTAGGTACATATTTAGTTGAGTAGATGACATCGAATGCTCCATCTTTACAATTTGAGGAAATATTAACAGACATTCATTGCCAGAATGAACAATAATATTATGGATATTACGTCACACAAAACCACCAAATACAACAGATATTTATCATCTTCAGTTGCAATAATAAAATGTCAACGAATGCACACTTCAGTCGGATTGTCATGACAATCTATTGTGTATTTGGTGGTTTTTTTTATACTATATATACGATGGCCATCCAGAAAGTAACAGAGGTTTTGGTGGTGTATTGAGGTGATGGGTGGGGCTACAGCTACATCTTGGTGCCATAATATTCCTACACACAGTATGCATCCAGCATTGGTAGTGTGTGGTCTGTCTCAGCTGGAGCTGATGCCAAATAAGCTTGCCGGTATAGCTGAACGAACAGTTCGGATCCAGTCTGTAGATCAAGTACTTAGTACTTAGAATTGCCTACTGAATCACAGGCGCTGAATGATGTAAATTATCATCTATTAGCGATAATAAAAACATTCAATTGTAAATATTGTCTACAACAATTAACGCCTACCACATATAACACATTACAGACTAATGTTTTCAGGTTAGCTGATATTTATAGGCAACGTGATTCTGATCACAGCCGTTACAACATTGACCCCCACCACTCACTGAGGCAGCCGAGCGCACCATAACCAAAATAAATCTTCTGCACACTTCAGAAAACCGGCAAGCTTGTTTGGCATCCGCTCTACTTTTCTCTCTGTGACTTGTTAAAATGTGTGCTGCAATAGAAACCCCTGCCACTTGCAAGGTGAGTTCTGTGATTAGGTTTTTGTTGGCAAAAAAACTACAAACCAATTGAAATTTATCGTGAACTTTGTGATGCGTACGGAAAAGGAATAATGAGTGAAAGCTGAGTGAGGACCGTAATTATAACCTGAGCCTTATGACTGATAACCGTACCAGAGAGCTGGCTCTTAGATGGGAGGTATTTGATCATCCACTATACAACCCAGATTTGGCCGAGCGACTACTTCTTTTACATCTTCCCAGCAATGAAGACATGGCTTGCAACACAACACTGTGATACTGACAACGAAGTGCATGCAGGTGTAAACTATTGGTTGAAATTGGTATTTCTACAGAGACGGTATTGAAAACTTGTGCCATGGTATGATAAATGCCTTAATTTGAATGGTGATTATGTAGTAAAATAGCTTAAGAGCGTACCTTTAAAATGTACATATAATAAAATTTGATTTTTCCATATTGTAATTTTTTTATTTCAAAACATCTATTGATTTCTGGATGGCTCTCGTAATTCTAAACAATACACAGGAAAATGTTTAACAAAATTATTACAGACAGTATCATTTTAGAATACATTAACTGCAATAATACTAATTCATTTTCATCAGTAACAGGTGTTATTGGTACAGTTGTACCCCTCGTTTATACGGACCAATCTGGATTAAAAACTTATTTTTTATTCATAAATTGCAACTTTGTACATACAGTATTTGAAAACTGCAACCTATATACCAAATATATTATAGTTTCTTTTAAACACACATTGACTTTAAGCGAAATAAAATTTTCACGCTACCTTGCTTATTAATGCATTTAATCATGGAATGAAGGTTTGGATAATTGCATTGCTAGCCAAGGAGAGTACTTTGAATGAGATTAATTTAAATAAGCATATTATTGTGTTATAAAATTATTCACCATATTTTTTTATCACACCTCGTATTTTAGTACAGATTAATTACAATTTTGTCATAAAACAAACATTAAAAATTAATGAGGATTATCTAGAAATCCCCTAGATTTGGTGTAAAAGGAAATTATTGTATTCTATTTTTTAGTTTAATGTCCCTTTCGTAAAACCAGATGAGTTTTTTAATTTTTGCTGAAAATTTTATTGATCATAAAAAGATTACAAGAAATCAAATACAATGTAATATTGTAAACATTATGATGTAATGTTTATTCTATGGCAGTCTGATGTACGAGAATTGAACAAGAATCTGTAGTGTAAAAATGCATTACAAATATGACATTAAAAATTCATTACATGAACAATAATAATATAATAAATAATATTACTACTGACAATAACATGACGTACTGCTAAGTTTTATAGCTCATATAACTAGCTGCAATATTCAATTCAATTTATAGCTACAATAAAATTTAAGTGAATTAAGTAACAAAACAAGCTTAAAAATTAAATACAAATACAATTTATTAGCTTACTACATAAATAACAACTTTTCAAGTACTGATTTTTCTACTCACAAAAATGTTATATTTTTTATTTTAAAAAGCAAATGCATACAAGTTATTTTCATGGTGTTTTACTAACGTTATTTAGAATACAATAATAAAACATTATTAAAAATCTGTATACATTAACTAAACAAATACACAAAACTGGTAAAAACAAAAGTACTAATATTTCTACACAAATATTAAAGTAATTTCAGTTTAAATTAAGTAACAAATAAATTTTAAAAATATTTAATTTTGATCGTTTCTATAAATCTACATAATATGTATAATTAATAATTAGGCAACGCATAAAATTATCAATTTAGTTAGCATTCAATTTAGTTAGTTAATTCAAATAACAGTATGACTTGAATAAATAAAAATCTGGTGTGAAACACTCACACAACTTTCTCTTGCCAGTGAAAATAATTAACAATAAACCTAACATTAGTAATAAAACATAAGAAATAAACAAAAAACAAACCTCAATAAACATAACCTAATTTAAATCATGAGTGAAAGACGCAAAATGAAAATCAACCTCATTTTGGCTTAGAAATACGGAAAATCACTCTTTCTCTCTAAACTAGGCTCTGTAGAGAAAAATGCTCTAAATAAAAGTTGTAGATCTTTTAATTTTCTACAAATTTAATTATATACACTTTTGTCGTAAAATGCATACTAAGGCCGAAATGTTTAAAAAATCAATTTTTCTCACGTTTTCGTGAAAAAAAACAGAAAATTGCAAATTACCGCTAAACTAAGCGTTATACAAAAAAATGTTTGAAATAAAAGTTGTAGGTTTTTAAATTCTCTACAACTTTTGTTATATAACGTTTTGCGCTAAAATGTATATTAAAGCCGCAATCTTAAAAAGAAAATGTTTTTACGTAAAAACAGCCTCACGCAGAATTTCAGCAAACATGGCGCCTACCCTATCTTGTAGAGCATAAAAAAAGTAGTAAACCAGGCGATTTTAAAAAAAATCGTAGGACCAGTTTTTGAGAAAATCGCAAAAAAGTGAAAAATTATACGAATAAACTACTACTTCCGGTTGACCGATTTTGATGAAAATGTTCGTGTCGGGTCCGGTAGTGGTATGTAACTTAAGTTTTAAGTTTCAAGTTCGTACGATGTTCCGTTCTTGAGATATTCTGTTCACACACAGACACACACACACACACAGACTAAATTATGTAAATGGCTAAAAACATGTTTTTTGGGTTCAGGGGGTCTGAAAACGTATAGATCCGGTGAAAACTCGATTTCGAAAAATCGACATGAAAACAATACTTTCCTTCCTATATATTCATATAGGCAAGAGAAAGTAAAAATGTTTTTAACCGATAGTGAAGAGGGAATTTCAAATACATATGTCTACTTTTTCATACAATCAGTTTACAAAATTGTAGTATAACTCAATATTTTCATTTATAAAAAATCAAACTATTTTTTTAATTTATTTACTTTAAGTGGTGTCAACTGCTTGGTCATTAGCAACTACGGTGGATTATGTAATATTAACTATGAACTTTGACTCGTGAAAATTTCCAGACCCTGGCCAAGAATTGAACCTGACACCTCTGTGTGGCAGGCAAACGCGCTAACCACTATGCTACGAAGTCAGCCAGATCAAACTTTAATAATATTGTAAAAAGTATGTAGGGGAAAATTTTGTACCTTGAAACTTGTCCATGAAAATAAGAAGTCCAAAAATCTTGTACTAGATGTTATAAACCATTTAAGTGAATCAAGGGTCAATTACAAATGTATGTTTATGAGGTTATGTTACATCCAATTTATTTTTTTATTTTAAGTCACATCAACATCTTGGTAATTAGTGACTACTTGGGGTTTGTAATAATGGGTTTTTACACATAATAATTTTCAGACCCTAGCTGGGAATCGAATGTGGGACTTTTCTCTAGGTAGGCTAGCTACTATAGAGGCGGTCCAGCTTTATTTAAAAAAAAAAAAAAAAAATCTGCTGTGAAACACTCACACGACTTTTTTTTTGCCAACATAACCTAAGTTAAATCATGAGTAAACAATGTAAAATGGTAAATGACGCTAAATGAAAATAAACACTCTGCAGAAAAAAGAGGGAACACGTTTTTTACATTTTCTACAACTTTGATCACATACACTTTTGCCATACAATGCATATTAAGACTACAATCTTAAAAAAAAACAAACAATTTTTTACCACAAGAGAACAGCCCCACCATGAATTTCAGGAGACATGCCATTTATCCTATCTTGTAGAACTCAAAAAATGTAGTAAAGAAAGGAATTCAAAAAGAAAAATTGTAGGAGTCTTTTACGAGAAAATTGCAAAAGTAAAAAATTTCACGAATAATCTACGACTTCCGATTGACCAATTTTAATGAATTAAAACATATTTGATGGGTTCAAGGGACCAGAAAAAGTGTACTTCCAGAAAAAACTTGATTAATAAATATCAACATGAAAACATAACTTTCCCTCCCTATGTATTTTATAGGGCAGAAAAAGTAAAAAAATTAGATTTGTGAGTTTAATTTCCCGTTAGTGTTTTTCTACTGACGTCCATAAGATTTGATTTATTTGCTGTTGTACATTGAAGATGTGTAGGATATCCAGTATAAATTTGTTTTTTAAAAATGTAACCAAAGAAACTGAACATTTTTTATTAAGATGGCATCTACAGTACCTTGGAACAGTTTTCCAAGATACATTATCTATATAATATATTATATAACTGCCCATAACAGACAGGTGGAGTGTCAAATTTTTTATACTCAATCTGTTAGTTGCAGGGCTAAAATAAATAGTTCTGTTTCTAGTCACATGGTCAGCCAATTAAATGACTGAATCATTTAAGAACAGAAGAGGTAGAGGTGTAAAAGACACTAATCAGAGTTATTTCCTCTGAAAGTAATGAATTTCATTATACAGCCAGACCCTGTGGTGAATGAAGTGAAGGTGTTATTTGCAGAGTGGAAGATATGTGCTTTTCAGAGGGCCCGGCATGCTGATAAGCATACTTTTCCACTCAGTGAGGAAGGCAATGGTAAACCACCTCACTCCTCGTTTTACTTAGTAAAACCTCTACAGGTTCAAACCAGCTTTTTGGCTGATGACCTAAACAACAACATATTATATAAATTAAAGCTGTAAATTTAAATTTAAAGCTGCCTAATCCTAAATTAGGAAAATAATGTTTAAAGTTAAGGTGTAATAAAATTGACACCGATTGTTTGAAGTAAAAATGATAACGCAAAGAATAAAAGTTAAAAAAATATTTCAAGGTACAACAGTCCCCTCTACAATTAGAATAAATAACTCTGAGAACCAGTATCTAGTAAAATAAAAAAAAAAGAATCTGGTGTGAAACACTCACACAACTTTCTCTTGCCAATGCAAATAATTAATAATAAACCTAACATTATTAATAAAATATTAGAAATAAACAAAAACTAACCTCAAAAACATAACCTTATTTTAATCATGAGTGAATGACGCAAAATGACAATCTAACTCAGTTTGGCTTAAAAATACGGAAAATCACGCTTTCACGCTAAACTAGGCTCTGTAGAGAAAAATGCTCTAAACAAAAGTTGTAGATCTTTTAATTTTCTATAAATTTAATTATATACACTTTTGTCGTAAAATGCATACTAAGACCGAAATGTTAAAAAAATCGATTTTTCTCACGTTTTCGTGAGAAAAAAAAACAGAAAATCGCAAATTACCGCTAAACTAAGCGTTATACAAAAAAATGTTTGAAATAAAAGTTGTAGAATTTTACATTATCTACAACTTTTATTATATAACGTTTTGCGCTAAAATGCATATTAAAGCCGCAATCTTAAAAAGAAAATGTTTTTATGTAAAAACAGCCTCACGCAGAATTTCAGCAAACATGACGCCTACACTATATTGTAGAGCATAAAAAATGTAGTAAACCAGTTGATTTTAAAAAAAATCGTAGGACTAGTTTTTGAGAAAATCGCAAAAAAGTGAAAAATTATACGAATAAACTACTACTCCCGGTTGACCGATTTTGATGAAAATGTTCGTGTCGGGTCCGGTAGTGATATGTAACTTAAGTTTCAAGTTTCAAGTTCGTACGATGTTCCGTTCTTGAGATATTCTGTTCACACACAGACCAATCGCTAAAAACATGTTTTTTGGGTTCAGGGGGTCTGAAAACGTATAGATCCGGTGAAAACTCGATTTCGAAAAATCGACATGAAAACAATACTTTCCTTCCTATATATTCATATAGGCAAGAGAAAGTAATACAGCGAAAATATCAATTTTTTTCTTAATTATACATTTTAAATTAAAATATTATTGTTTTACAGTTCCTAAAATTTCTGATGAAAAATCGCCATAAATCTACATGAACAGGCTGTATACTTACAAACTAAGACTAAAAAAGCAAAGAACTATTGCTCAGATGTTGAGAACTTAAAAAAAATTAATTTTTGAACTCTGGGATAGTCTGAAAAGATTGAGATGAAAAAATAAGGATTTTTTTGGAAAATAAATACAACACTTTTAAAAACCTTGCACTATAAACATGAGACAGTAAAAATTAGTAATTTTTCCAGAACACCAAGAATTAACTAATCAGAAAGAAGAAAGCATTTTTATGAAAACAAAATTCAATTTAAACGAAATACTTAGAATTAAAATGAATACTCAATGTTCAGTTACTTTTTAATACGTTGAAGACATTTTCAACAAAATTGGTCTACAAGAATTAATGATTGGTTACCAATCAATTAAAATGTTAACTTTATCTCAACCAGGTAACTTTTTTGGAATTTAATTTTTATGCGTTACCAAAACCAAGATAATTAAATAATAAAATAACTAATTAAAAACAGACTAATTTTATATAAAACACTACCTAATTTTTATGACTTTGGTAATAATCATAGTCATTAAAATGTCTACTTTTAGCAACTCACCAAATTAAATCTCAGGTAATTAAAAAAGGCATCTGTGATTTTAATTAATTTAATAAATAATAACACACTAGAAAAACTGCAAGTTTATTATTTACCTTTGTATGTTTTAATGTTAACTTTCCTCATGAGATGTTTACTCAATAAACATACAAGTACCGGTTGCATTGGCGTAGTTGGTAACATGCTCACCTGTCATCATGCAGTCGTGGGTTCAAATCCCACTGAGGCATGGCATATTTTCAAATGTTACAAAAAAAAATCATTTCATCTTCCATTGTATATAGTTACACCCCAACATCCTCGCTGATGACCGTTGCAGTTGATGAGACGTAAAATAAAAAACGAGATGTTAAATAAGTAAATTAAAAAAAAAAACATACAAGTACACTTAGGTGAGACTTATAAAGTTATGTATACTGAAATCACGAAAACTTTTTGCAGTTTATGTTGTTTCAGAAAAATATGTCACATCTACACTTTTTGAAAATCAAGAAAAATCACTTCACTCAAGACTAGTAATTAAGGAACTTTTTCTTAAATGAATCTTGAGCAACTAAAATGAGGTCCCCGACTGAATTAAGTTTCCTTTATGGACCTATAAACAGCTTAGCCAGAAAAAATTTTAAAAACTATAACGATACAGAATTTTATCGCAGTTATTTTAATAATGTATTACAGAAAACTCTCGATTATCCGCGACATGTTAAAGAAATAAAAAATTTACATAAGTATAGTGGTTGTCATTTAGGTCATCAGCCGAAAGACTGGTTAGATGAATGATGAAAGAATGGTTTTTATTATTGGTCAGCTATAAATCCTGAAGAAGTGCATGAACATCCTCTGCATAGTCCTAAGGTTATAGTATGGTGTGGAGTAACGAAAAGCTGTATCATCCGACATACCTTTTTGAGAAGAAAGGTCAAACTGTTACAGTGCGTTCACAGTGTTACCTGTTATTGTTAAATAACTTCCTGATCCGTGCACTTTGGAGAATACACTTAATTTGCAGAAGCATTTGGTTTCAACAGAAGGGGCAACTGCTCATACAGCCAATGTTGTGATTGTCATTTCGAGAAGAAAGTTTTCTGGCCATGTTACCTTTCATAATGGGGACATTGCTTGGCCACCTCGCTCCCCAGCCTCAGCACTTGTGACTTTTTCTTGTGAGGGTTCTTCAAAGGCAGAGGGTACATAAACAAACACTGCACACTGGTAAAACTGGAAAAAACCATAAGCTAAGAGATCGCAAACATATCTAATGTAGAATTGGAGAAGGTGTTCGACAGCTTAAGTGCAAGACTGGAAGAATGCATGGCAAAAGATCGGCATCATCTGAAAGATGTTATCTTCAAATCTTAAAGGATAAAATAAACTGTTCTTTTATTTTTTTCAACAATTGACATTAATAACTTGCTGTATTAAGAAAACAGAATCATTTTCAATTTTTGTATTGTTTTGATTTAAAAAACAAGTCAGATGTTTTTGTCCCCCCTTATAGATGGAAAATGCTAGACCTGACCAAAAATGGAATCTGGGGGATCCTTGGCAGTTGTGCGTCTATTGCAAGGCAAATTTTACAAGAAAAAAACAGTGGTATTAACAAGAATACAGACTGGTCATACCAGGTTGACCTTCGAGGTCATGTTAGATGATAGTAATAAATCAATGGATGGAAACTGTAACACATGTGTCCACTGGTAAACAGATTTTGGAAGAGTGTACAAACTACAGAGGTCTCAGAAAGAAATTAAAGTACATCTGTTATTTGGTTGAGATTAATAAGATAAAAAAGCTTTTTGAAACAACATGGACTAATTATTTATATTTGAATGGAATAAGTTTGAACATTTATGTTACGTTGTGCGGAAAGTAATTATTTATTTATTGTGTTTGTTGCACATTTGGTAGGCCCTTCACACCCAGCATATACATAGGAAGGTACCAAAAAGTAACCAGAATAGCGTTTCCGTGGGCGGTGCTTGTGTAGTACGCATTTCTGCGGCACAGACGTGTATAGTGAAACTCATTGCGAGTTTATTGCTACCTGTGTTGTCAACCTGGCTTGTTCTGTTCATCTGCAGTGATTGTTTTTTGCTAGCGCTGTTTTGTTTTTTATGATGGCAATTTTAAATGAACAACGTGCAACTGTAAAATGTTCTCCTCTACTTGGTAAAAAATGCTGCTGAAACTGTTTTCGTGTAGAAAACAGCTTACAAAGATGACGCTATGGGAAAAACTCAAGTGTGCGAGCGGTTTGCTCGGTTTAAAAATGGCGACATGTCGATTGATGGCAAACCTCTTTCTGGACATCCATCAACTGCCCCAATCAACAAAAATGTTAAAAAAATTTGAGAGCTTGTGCTCTTAGACTGTCGACTGACAATTTGGAAGTTTTAACATTGCGCAACAGTGTTCGTCAAAACAGATCAGATTTGTGGCAGACAGGAGACTGTTTCTTCCCACCACGACAATGCACCTGCACACAGAGTCATCTCTGTTAAACAGTTTTTGGCTTAAAATGACATGGTTCTACTGCCCCATGCACCTTACTCGACTGACCTGGCTCTGAGACTTTTTTTGTTTCCACACATGAAAAGAAACATTAAAGGAAACCAATTTGACAACATTAAAAAGGTCAAGAAAAAACAGAGGAGGAGCTGTCAGCCATTTCTAAAAATGACTCAAAAATTGTTTCGAATAGGTAGTGGAAGCACGGGTGGGACAAACATATTAGCTGTATGGAGAGTATTTTGAAGAGGATATGGTTGTTTTGTAAACAATTTGAAAATAAATAGCTTTTAAAAAATAATTTTGGTTTCTTTTGGGTACCCCCTCGTATGCATATCTATTATTAAACGTTAGATGTTTAATAGAGTTCCTTAAGGTCTCAAATATTGTTTGCTTTAAATAATTAAAAAAACATTTTATAGGCCTACATCCTTAGCTGCTGTATGGTAATTTGGATGTTTACTAATAATACATAATTATATAGATTTGAATGAATTGACAACACTGCTTTTTAAATTTATTGTAAGTTTCTTCGATGGAGTTCTTTTTAACACAATTTTAATAAATGACCATGGTAGTCGATGCCCAGTAAACTTAATTAAAAAAATATTTAATAAGTAAATTAGTGGAGTTAATTACTTAAAATTAACCTCCTACTTAAAAATTTTCAGCTGCAATTAAATTTGCAAGCTGTAAAGCAAGATAAAGATGAGTATTTCAATCATAATATACTTCAACAAGGTTAGTTAACTAATTAAGAAAAAATTGCTGTATTGAAAGTTCTGAATTTTAAGTACAATGAATATTTTTGTTTACTTTGTACAAAAATATTTACAATACATATTTTATATAAATGAAATACAAATTAAAGAATATTGTAAGGCCGAGCAAAAATGTATTTTCATAGTAATGCAACTGTATTATGTACTACCCACACATATATCGATGCCAAAATAAATAACATTTTTATTCTCTTGTTTACACGAAAGATTGAAGGAAGCACAGTTGTTTACATGAGTAAATGTTGGAAGATCAATGTGACAAAGAATAGTGTAGGATTTAAAAATAAATAAAATAGAGAATTTTTATACAATAATAATTTCGATCTTATATCAGGAGATAATCTTTAACTGAACTTTTTATCTATAACAAAATCTACATAAATTAAACAATACTTTAACATATTTAATTATTTAATAATTAATAAGCTATAAAATCCTAAATAAGCGAAAGGCAGTAAATAAACATAGATATAACATAATAATAATTTGACTAAAAAAATATACTAAGTCTTGTTAATCTAATATTCACAGATAAAACTTAAATATACATAATCATGATGAGCATTTATTAAAAATAATGCAGATTATTAAATTGATATTTGTAGATATGGTCAGTAGTTTGAATTCAACACTTATTTTTTGAGAAAATGTACAGTCAACATGATGCATGTAATGTGCATATTCACATAAAAGTGTTACATCTAATACCAGTTAATAATACAATAGTGCCAATTACCTTCTTCTGAATGTAATAACCATGATACCTAACCAAAATAAGCTTTACTTAAAACATGGAACTTTATAAAAGAGAGTGGAAAGAAATGAAAGACTATATAAGGTGGTTTCACCATGTACAGTATTAGTGAAGAGCAAACTGTGGTGAAAATATTAAATTGGCAAATAATGGGAAAAAGACAACGAGGACGGCCTTGGAAACGATAGTATGACAGTATGAAACAAAGTTGCAGAGTGGTTACCGGCTGTTAAGGAAAAATAATAGAGGAAAAACTAGTGGATGTTTCGCCACTTACCTTAGACAATGAAGAGAAAAAATCCAAATCAAACACAAAACAAAAAACTAAAACCCTTACAGTGGATGGTGTTTTAGCAATTTAAAAACATACATGTTTTTGTAAGTTATGAAAAAACTAAATATATTGGTATAGGTTGCATCATCAAATGGCCCAAATTAAGTAATTTACCCAGAACATTACTTATTTTCTCTGCATATAATTTACTTTAATTCTCTAATTACATTCCACTACAGAAGTAAATGATACATATATGTAAGTCCTAAATTTGTTACAATTTTTCTCTCCAAATAAAATTTTACAAAATTACGATACTTTTACAATTAATTCCTTACGGAATTGGATTATTTACATTCTTGGATCAGAAGAAAATATATATACGCTATCTGCATAAGGAATATTTGTGCAATGATGTTCTAATTCCAAGGTTCCAGGAGTAATACTTTTAATGAAAATAATTGAAGACCTTAGCAGATGAAGGTATTACATTACAAAATTATTGTTTTGAGGAAAATGCGATTGAAAATCTAAGATTCCTAACTGTTTATGAGTTAGTTATGAATTAAATTTGGTACATACTTATTGTCCCTTCACGAAAAATTATAAATGAATTTAAAAATTTTTCAAATATTCAACATTATTCTTTTATATCAGTTTTCTTATAACGTTCCTGAGCATATAATTCCTTCATCCACAAAAATTCTGTTTCCTTTGATAATGGATTAACTGTAGGCTATTTCAATAATACAAGACAAAATTTTGCATTATAGTCTTTTAAAGAAATTCTTCTTTCTAGAATTTCCTTGAACGAAAGCTGAAATTTCCTTGAAAGTGCGCATTTTATGCCACCGAAGAACCTAAATATATATGTAATATTCATCAATCATGAAAACTACGTTTTCAAAAAATGACACAGTACTTCCATCCACTCAGCTCTTCAATTATTACAGTGAAATTTAAAAAAAGGACCATATACGAAATTCTGATGTAAGAAACAGGCTCGGTGAGTTACGTTGAAATACAAGAATACCAGCCAGCATTAGAATTGATCTTATCAAGTCAATAGAATGAAAGAAAGTCAACTGTGAAAGAGATGAATAATATATTACATTCCTGGTGGAGCCCAAGAGATTGGATGACCACAAAAGAGATGGGCTGACTAATTCATAATTGCAACAGTCTTGTAAGTCTAATGATTAAAGGAAAGGTAGATAGGTCAAAACAATGTACGTTACTATAATGGTAAAATTGATTTTTGTGATTAATTATTTAGCTATATTTTTTAAACAATACTCATAAATAGCTCATTACATCCAAACAAATTAATAAATCTATTTAAAATATCAAGATTCATGGTCATTTAATGTTACTAACATTTTGTTTTCAAAGCTACCAAACTTAGCTGACTAAAGTGCCAAGAGTAAGCTACACTTATTTATTTCTTTTAAAACTCCTAACTTTATAATATGAGTTATAAAAAATTAATTTACTAATTTAATACTTTTATATTTTTGTTTTACATGAGTAATAAACGAAAATGTTACACATCCTTTAGTTCCTTTTTTAAATTAATTTTAGAACAAGATTACAATCTTAAAACTAAGAATCGTAAAGTTTAATATATGAAAAACAGTACTATTTTAAGAAACCCAACTTTTATTTAATTACTAGAGAAGTAATTTTTAACCTACATTCAGCAATAATTCATATCCTGTATTTTGAATACAATTTAAAAATACATTGCTATTGTTAAAGTATTTTTAGAACAAGCGTCACTCATGGGTTCTACGTCTTTTGAGTTTAATGTTTACATCTTGATTTCAGATAAAATATGAATAGAGTATTTATAACATTAACTGTTCTAAAATAAAGTTTAACTTAATTTTAATAATCTACTGGGATTTTTACATTTAAAACTACTCATATTTCAATTTATCAATTTTTAGATTAACAAGGCCTTTTCTCATGTAAATTTTTTACAATTATTTTTAATACACTAAAACTAGAAGAGTATTTCAACACGTTTTGCCCTGAGGACGCATACACGCTCCAACGAAAACATTTCTGCTAGACTGCGGACATGAATGTCCTATTCAGATATTAGTTTATGGCTATTTTCCAGCCTGCAGGTAGCTTGAATCACTTACTGTTAAACTTGTAGGCCCTCAGTAAACCTTTCGAAGTGCTAGATTGCGGTGATCCTGCATTATCTCAGCATAATTGTTGTTTGTAGATTTTAAGTTGTACTTGTTTTGAATCGTACTCTGACTTTTAACTTGTAAACTTAAAGTTATAATTTTGTTAATTTAAAGTTATTTCTAGCAAATTTTCACACTGAGAAAATAATCAGAAAGGTAAGAATTTTAATGCTTTTGTTGTTTTAAGTACTAACATCACTGGAGAATTTTTTGTACATGTACACAGGAACCTTAGTTGTACTTGTGCCTTAATAAAATTTAAAAAATAATTAAATTAAAATATTTTCTATGGTAGTTTTTCTGTTTTTTGTACAAATTCTTCTCAACATAAACATAAGCAAAATTTTACATAATTATCCATCATAATAAAAAAAAATCAAGTAAAATTATGATTAAAAAATACATTTATGAAGAAAAGCACTCTCACAGGACTGTGGATGCATAAACTAGCGCATCATACGATTTGCTAGGACTGAGGATAAGTCAGCATGTCCAACCATATTTCTATTGCAATTAATGTCAGTCCACGGTCAAACATGGTGTTTTACAATACAGCGCTTAACATATTAATAATTTTATTCAATAGGAACTAATCCTAGACACTGCTATAACTCTTCGAAAAATGCTACACGTGATTTTGTCGAACCAGACTTAACCTTTCTTAAAGTTGAATATTTAGTTTCACCTAACTTCACCTGTTCATTGTGTAAATTATCAAGTTCATTTTGTTTTTCACCGACTTTTAAAACTTCGATTTCAGAACGTAGATCGCGAAGTTGATCTTGTAAATGTTTACTCTTTTTTAAATAATCTACTCGTTCTTTTTCGATTTCTAATGAAAGTTGTTCCATATCGTTATCGGTGTGTAAAAGATCATACGAAGAGAGATCAGCGGATGTAAGTGTAGGATCTATATCTAATTGTGTCGATTGAAGATCTAAACCGGAACCTGTAAATAAAGCTGCAACACTACCATTATTATATGCTGAAGCTGGATCATTTGACTGTATTGCTGGGTCTGGATATAGTGTTGATAAACTTGAATTTATATATGCATTCCTAGACAGAAATTCTAATAATTTTTCTTTTGCCTGTTTTTCTGCAAGACGAGCTCTATGTAATTCATCTTTTAATCGATTAGCTTCTGCTGCACATCTTTCAGATTCATCAACTAATCTAGCTGTTAATTGCTCCGCTTCTCTAGTTTTTCTCTCTAAATGAACTTTCTCTTCTTCTGTTTTCATAGCAGATAATCTAATTCGTGTGATTTCTTGTTCAGCTTCAGCAGCCTTTTGACTTAATAACATGGCTTCTTCTTCAGCGACTCTTGATTTTTCCGCTAACAAATCGGCAGTTTTTTCTGATCGTCTTAAAGCTTCATTTGCTAATCTAATTTCTTCTTGGTACTGTAAAAGTCTTTGTTCCATTGCAGCTTTTTCACGTTCGGCGGCTTCTCTTAATTGTTTTTCCCTAGCTAATTTATTACGTTCCATTTGTCTCCTAAATTTTTCTTCTTTAGCTTGAGTTTTCATTTGTTGTACTTCCATCGAATCTGGTTTCCGTCGCCTCATAAATAAATCATGATTGCCCATACATAAATCTAATATTAATTTATTCATTCTAACTTTTGAAGTAAAGAATACACAATTAGGTGCAGATTTTTCAACAGGTTTAATAACAAATTTTTTATCATCAAAACTAACATGTCGTATTTCAGACCAAGGGAACGTTGTTTTAGGTGTTAATTTATTTTCTTTTTCATACATATTTAAACCTAATGCAGTTACACCTAACCAAAGATCAGTTCCTTTCTTATTACTTATTGGAAAATAATTGACACCATACATGTCGAGATCTTGAGCGATCTTTAAGTACTCCATTTCTGCTTCATCTCTAGACATTCCTCTATGATCTGCATACCAGATTTTTATCCTATCCTCCCACATTTCTGGTGTCATTTGGTATTGATCTATAACTCGTTGCGGTAATAAATCTTCGCTGGCTAACATGCCCGGTTTATAAGTTGCTTCATCATAATCACCATATTTCGCTTGCACCGCATACGAAGCGAGCAAAACTGATGCTTCTGGTGGACAATAAATATCCATAGAAAGAATTGCTTGTTTAACTTGTAAGAAAAATAAATGTTGGGTAACTTCTTGGACTAACTCTTCAGCAACATCTTCTGGATAAAATTTTGCAAGAAACATGAAAGTTGTTGTAGGTTGTTGAGATATCGCTTGATCTTGAACTTTTTTGTCTAATTTTAACCAAGCGATAAAACCTTTAGAATCTTCGTACTGCAAACCAAAATACCACGTTTCTCTAAGTCCAATGGTACGACAAACTAAATCGAAAAGATCTCTTCCAGTAGCTCGCCATTCTAAACTAAATTCTAATTCGGCATCTAATGTACATACTTTAACTGGAAATGATTTACCTATTTTCTTGCGTCCAAAAGGAGACATTCTCTCTTTCATTATATTAATATAAATCAATATTCAACAACAGATTATAAAGAAAATAATATATTTTGGAATGTTTTTCAATGAGTTTATAATTCACAAGCTTATTGAAACACCGACATTTTGTAAAAAATAATTACTCAATGATCCTCTTACTAGAGTATTTTCTTTTTGTTTTAATAACACTTACTGAACCAATCTTTTCATTAGAGTGAGAAGAAAGTTTATTTAGCCATTCAAACACCCAACCTGTAAAAGTAGAGAAAGAAAAAAAATGAAAATAAAATGTAATAAACAAAAGAATTATTGTATAAAATAATAAAACCTATATTATTTCTAAACATCTTATACATACATGTAGATATTTATTTATAACATTTTTAGAAATCATTCAATTTTCTTGATAAAATAAATAATAAAAAACTTAATTAAATAAATACTAATATTATAGTGAAATAATATTTATTTGTCAGAGGTAACTTTATGCTGCCAAGACGGTGATTTGAATCTAAGAGTGAGATGTTACATTGTTAAATTTTCTCCGCGTTGCTGTACAGCGTGGAGTTATGGACTCTTAAACAGGGAAACATCAGAAATATTGAGGCATTTGAGATATGGTGCTATAGGATATTGTGGAGTGTAATAGATAGAGAGAATGACAAATGTGGATGTATTTTTTACTGTAATTGATGAAGACTATAAAGAGAAGAAAATTTGAGTGTTTGGGCCATGGTATGAGAGGAGATAAGTACTCATTACTGAGGCTTATTGTCCAAGTAAAGATTAAGGAAAAAAGAAGTGTTGGGCGTAGAAGACTTTCCTGGCAGCGAAATCTGAGGGAGTGGTACGGGTGTGATTTGGTGGAGCTGTTCAGAGCCATGGTTAACAGGATCCAGATCGCTATGATGATTTCCAACCGATAGGGGATGGAACCAAAATAAGAAGAGGTAATTTTAGAAACTACCCAACTGATTTAAAAAAAAATATTTTAATGTTGAAAAGTTTAGTTTCCTGAGTAACACAGGCATCACGTAATTTATAAATTTTGAAAAACATTTTCGACTGGTAAATTGATATTGCCTTATATTTTATTTGTTTGGGAAGGTGTTTTGTCTATCAGTAAAACATCATATAAAATTATTTCATCATTGGTAGCAATCTTTTAAATAGTTATCTATCATTTTTCTTTGTCTGTACGTCACACCCCATTGTCCAAAACTACAAGGGGATAGCAACTTACGATTTTCAGATTCACAATTACACAAAAAGTTAATGAGCGTAAATTCGGTTTGAGGTTCTGGTTTTGACCAGAAGTCAAGAAATCAAAGTCAGAAACTACAAAAAATCACAACAAAGGGTTTTTGGATTCATAATCAACAAAAAAAGTTAGTAGACCTGGATTAGGTGTCAAGTTCAGAACTTGAGAATTTAAGCTGGAAACAAAAATAGTGTCATTCGATTCCTCTTAAAGAGTAAATAGACATCACTAATGGTTTTAATAGTATTAAATCTGGTTCTAATAGTATTAAATAGTTCTGTTTCTTATCACCTGGTCAGCCAATTAAATGACTGAATCATCTAAGAATAGAAGAGGTAGAGGTGTAAAAGACACTAATCAGAGTTATCTCCTCTGAAAGTAATGAATTCCATTATACAGCCAGACCCTGTGGTGAATGAAGTGAAGGTGTCATTTATAGAGTGGAAAATATGTGCTTTTCAGTGGGCTTGGCATGCTGATAAGCATACTTTTCTATTCAGTGAGGAAGGCAATTGTAAACCACCTCACTCTTTGTTTTACTTAGTAAATCCTCTACAGGTTCAAACCAGCCATTTGGCTGATGACCTAAACAACAACAACAGTATTAAATCAAAGGTAAGCCTTTTTTGAAAAATTGCCAACAGCCATGAGACTCTTATTTTTTTCAAAAAACTTCAAAATTTTTTTATCGGCCAGCCATCAAAAAAAAATGTTATTATGGATTTAATTTAAACTGACATTTAAAACTGCTGGCCGGAAAATTTCATACCTACAATAAAATTTTCATCTTTAATGGGCATATAAAAAATGAATAATCTACAAAATATTTTCATAAAAGCCAAATATTTTGAACACAACGAATACACAGACAAATTAAAACCTGTTGGTTCGTTGAATTTCTCATTAATGATTTTTTTTTCATAGATAAACAGATTCAATACTCTTTGGCTTCTAATAACCACTGGGCAATATACAGAACACCTGTTAAAATATTTTAAAGAATAAAACGTAACAACAGTAAAATTTGACATTGCTTTTACACAGAATATGAATTCTCTAGTGGTATTGATCAGAAAGGTACAATTTATAAAGAAAAATAAATTAAAATAATATGAACATAACTTTGTTTTATTTCATATAAAAAATTTCACTAGTTCTCTCAGCTGTCTTTATCCTTACTATTTACTACATACACGTGTTTCAATGGATCCACCCAATAACATTCGGAACTTTAAATTCTTTTATTTAAAATTTATAGACCAGACCCTCACTGCTACCTTCACTGATGACAGCAATATTCGCCCGAGATCAAAACTATACAAGCTTCACTAACACTCCAACATCATTTCAATCTCTTACACGAATGGTGTGAAACATGGAAAATAAAACTTAATACGGCAAAATCCCTTCACGTAACTTTCACACTCCGTCATGGTGATTGCCCACCAGTATACATAGACAATGAACATCTCACAAAAACAGATAAGGTCAAGTATCTCGGTCTGACTTTTGATAAACGACTAACTTGGAGCACACTATCAAACAAACATTCATTACTGAATTCCCGACTTAAACTTCTGTATTCCCTACTTCACAAACGATAAAAATTACCAATAGGACAAAAATTACGCATATATTGTTTTCTTTTGAAATCTATAAGGACCTACGGGTCCCAAATTTACAGTTCAACCAAAGCCTCTAACTTGCAACGAATTCAAGCATTCCAGTCAAAAACATTACGCTTTATAGCAAAAGCACCTCTTTACGTTAGCAACAAAACCTTACATACAGATTTGAAAACACCAATTGTACAAAATTCCATCGAATACCTATACAAACGCTTTCACGACATGTCACACGAACACGAGAACCCACTGGTGCATTCACTTTCCACCTTCCATTTACCTGATAATGGCACTAGACACCTTAAAAGACGCTGGAGTAGACATCTGCTAATTTGATATACAAATTTCATTCTTGGGGAGGCACCAATGAGGGCCCTATCACTCTTATGTATCATGTCATTTACACAATTATCATAATCATTACACTTGCTTGTTGTACAAATTTTACAGTAGTAAATAAAGAATTAGAGAAAAAAAAATTATAGAAGATATTACATCTTCAGTCATCTATATAATTTATATATCTTTTAAATCTATTATCTACAGATTTAAAATAAACAATGTTAGTTTCAAACTATATAGTGTACTCTGATGATGGTGGATCCACTGAAACACACGCAAGTAGTAAATGGTAAGGATAAAGGCAGCTGAGAAAGTTAGTGAAATTTTTATTATATAAGAGAGAATTGATTTCAAGCTACAGGTCTACACGTTTTTTTATAAGAAAACAAGATATTTTGCACATAATTATGCTATTTAAAACTTTAAGTACTAGTTACCTGTAAATATTAAATAGATACCTGATTGTAATGATAAACTCATGCAAAACCAAACAATATGCTTTAATTGTTCAAAGATAACTATTTCGCGTTTTCTGCCGTTATTTATTTTATCACTTATGTTTGTCAGTGAATTTATTTTCTTTCCAAAAATAAATGTTTCCTTTCATAAAACTGTTAATGACATTTCTATACTTCAGGAATTCATTTACTCAGAAAATACTAACATGCAAAATTAAATTTACGAATCAACTAGTTGATTACCATTGATTCTTTTCAATGGGGTCTCAGTAACAAGTAATAAGGAAATGGATTAAAAATTAAATATTCACAAGAACACAAAAATGGGAATGAAAAATAAAATTTTAAACATGAATCTATTTGTCGTGATCATTAATAAAGGGTGGCAAAAACTAAACTTAAAAACTGGAAGGGTGGATGGATAAAATTTTAATATGAATCCCATATTCAAAAACAAAATAGTTCTTGAATAGCAAAAATAGTAAAATTCAAAATATAAAAATTTCAAGAAAGAAAGAAATAGGCTACATAATATTGAAATTTAAATATGTAGGGGAAAAAATAACACCAAATATGCCAGAAAAGTTTGGTATGAAAAACAAAGTATAGAAATGGAAATTTTGTATCATCTTATAAATTACATTTTGTAACAAAATTTATATTAAAAAAATTCAAGCCTAATGCATTATGAAAATGTAGTTCTCCCAGAAGCCATATGGTATAGAGTAGAAAAGAGAATTTTAAGAAAAATTCATGGACTGAAGTATGAAAATTCAGTATATTTAATAAGAACATCAGAAGAAACTTGTGAAAAAATAAAACATAACAGGGAAAAGAAGATTTGAATTTCAGACATATAGCCCTATCAAATGAAAACACATTAATAAAGAAAAAATTTCATTTCTATGGAAATAGAAAAAAAGGATTAATGTACATTTCAAAAAACACGAAAAAGACACAGGAGAATTTATTGTGAAACACTCACACGCCTTTCTCTTGCCAATGTAAATGACAAACAATATTTTCTATGTTTAATCATATGAGTAAAGAATGTAAAATGAGTCAACCTCTGTAGAACTTAAAAATATGATTAAACCACTAATTGATGCAAAATAGGCTTCATAGGAAAAAGTTCTTAAAATAAAAAATGTAGGTTTTTTAATTTTCTTTGACTGTACTTAAATAGTACACTTTTGTTGTAAAATTCATACTAAAGCCGTAACCTTAAAAATTCTCAGTTTTTACCGATTTTAATGAGCAAAATACAGAAAATAATTAATTAATGCTTAACTAAACTGTAAAAAAAATGTTCGAAATAAAACTTATGGGTATTTTAATTTTCCACAACTTTTAACTTACACCCGCTTTTGCCCAAAAATGCATATTGAAGTCGCAATCTAAAAAAAAAAAACAATTTTTTTACCTTGAGAGCACAGCTTCCTGAAGGATTTCAACAGATATGGTGCTTATTCTATTTTGTACAGCATTAAAAATCTAGTATATTAGGCGATTTAAAAAAAAATTTGGGGTCTTTTCTGTTTTCTGTATGTCACTATCAACCTGAATTCCCTGAAGGGTTGCACACATGTTCATTTCTCCCACTCCCTGTCTTACTGAATCCTCAACTGAGACAGACACACTCACGCACGCGTACAAACATCAAGTCCCAGTATATAGTACTTTGTTACTTGTTCTGTTGTATTATTTTGATTTTTTAATTTACAGGTTACTTATAACTTGTTACTAAATATATTTTAATTATTTACATTGGGAAGAAAAAGTTATGTGAGTGTTTCACACAGACTTTTAATTTTAAGTTGTCACATCTTCTGGCATTATTTATAATAACCCCCTTTCCTGAAGGAACTCTACAGCATCTTCCTCCGTCCAAATATTATTAAATAACTCTACAAAATTCATAGTAGAATGAACCTGTGAAATAGGATTGGAGTTGACATTACGCAGGATATTGCTAGTTAGATCGGCGCGCTAGATGCAGGATTGGGAAAAGTGTGCAACCCTTCAGGAAATTCAGATTTGATAGTGGCACACAGAAAACAGAAAAGACCCAAAATTTGTTCACACACACACACACACACACAGACCAATCACTAAAAACATGCTTTTTGGGTTCAGGGGCCTAAAAACATATATTTTTGGTGAAAATTTAATATGAAAACAAACTTTCCTTTCCTCTAAATTCACATAGGCCAAGAGAAAGTAAAAAGATAGACAATAAAATAGCAATATTTTTTTCATGATTTACATGAAAGTAGTTTGGAACACATAATAATTTTCAGATTCTAGCAGAGAATCGCACCCAGTACACAGGTTTTGGAGCCTACCATGTTAACCACTGCACCACAGAGGTGGCTGCATAACAATATTTATAATACACGCACAAGAATGTAAACTTTATAATACTGTATACTATGTTACCTCAACACATTCTAGATGAACACTTTTATAAATTCATCAGCCAATTTAACCTAATGCATGCAGATATTAACCACATTACTTAAAACAGATTTCCTTTGATTCACTGAATATTAAATTATAAAACCTTTAAAAAAACCATTTAATTATTTTAACTATTACTGAGCAAACATTATAAAACACTCAGAAAATATACGTATGTTACAACAAATTTCAGATACTTTAAAAACACATGCATGGTTAATAAAAACTTTCTTCTCACTTTTAAAAAGAAAAGTAAATTGACAGCCCAGCACAGATTACAATATTAGTCAATAAAAAGTTAAAGGCTAACATCAGTAGGTTAATTAGAAATGGATTAAAGTTTAAATTTAGGCAATACCGATTTTTAATTATTGGTACAAACGGTTTTTAATTTTAAAGTAGACTGATTAATGTGAGTTAAGTGCCTACAATTGATAAACTTATAAATCATAACCTCCTCAATAAACTACCCAAAAAAAACTTCATTAAAAAAAAGGAATGATCAATAAAATACATTGAGAAGAACTATATAAAAATTTATTTTAATAAACAACTTTAATAAATTTACTTTAATAAAAACGGATGACAACACATTATTACATTTATCAAGTCTAAACAAAAAAAAAAAAATTAATAATTGATGTTCCGAGCATGATATAAATAGTTTTTCTTAATTTTTACAACACAATAACTTATTTGAAAAAGGATTATATGTAACTCCAGGAAATTTTATTCAATACAGTTGAAGTATTCTTAAAGCATGTGATAACAAAAATTCTGTTACATTTAAAGTACATAAAAAAATTACATAACACTTCGTGGGCATATTGATACAATGGTAACAACTTTTAAAACCAATAAAGCTCCTTTAAAGTATAGGTATATTAAAAACAAATCAACAGACAAAAAGAATGAATTACTTTTGAGATTAAAATTGTCATTCATTGTTAGTTAAGCAACAGTTTGAGTTTTAAATATAAAGGCCTATAATTCTGAAACTGATTTCTTTTATTGAATGTTACATAAATAGAGAAATTTAAAATTTCATGACACTCTCTACGAAACTGATTCTTTAATTAAAAATTATAAAAAATGAATATATAAACAGAAGTCCAGAAATGCTTCTATTAATGAATAACTTACCCTTATGAAATTATGACACTAAATTTTTAAAGCTTTAATTATGCTGCCACACTTGGCATCTTACGGTTTTAAAAATATTACAAATTCATAAGAGCCCTGAACTGTAGCTTCCATAGTTTTAAATAACACAAAAATTATGGGTTAAAGACAACAATTTTAGGTTTAATGATCCTCATTCATGCACACAAGTAAAAATTCTAATGGAGTTGAATCAGTTGATTGGGTGACAACTTAATAACAAAGCTAACAAACACCAGCCCTAACTTGACAACAAAGTGTTTCTGGATTCAAGTTTAAAAAACATATTTTATTCTTATTTTTTTGCTAAATATCAGCTCCTGAGAAATTGGCATGCTTTTTTGAATAACCGTGTACACGAGGGTACCCAAAGAAACCAGAATAGCGCTGCTGTGGGCGAGGAAACAATACATGTTTCTCCTGCTAGGTGTGTATAGCGCAACTCGTTGCCAGTTCAATGCCACCTGTGTCATCAACCTGGCTTGTGCTTGTCAGTAGTAACTTTTCGCACAGGTGCTGTTTTTTCTTTCTACGTTTTTTATGATTGAGAGTTTAAGTGAACAATGTATGGCTGTGAAATTTTGCTTCCTGCTAGGTAAAAACGCATTGAATTGGTTTTGATGTTGAAAAAACGTTACAAAGTTGACGCCTATGGGAAAAAGTCAAGTGTACAAGTGATTTTCTCAGTTAAAAATAATGATAAGTTGATTGATGACAAACCTTGTTCTGAATCAACTGCCCGAACAGACGAAAATGTTTAAACAATTCGTGAACTTGTGCTTGAAGACCAACAACAGACTATTGAGCAATTGCTGAAGATAAGTCTAATATCTTGGAGCTCGGTTCAGCGAAATTGAACTGATGATTTGGGAATGAAAACAGTCCTGACCATCAAAGATATGATTCGTTTTGCCAAAAAAACAGCATGGTTCCACTGCCCCATGCATCTTACTCGAACATGACCTAGCTCCATGTGATTTTTTATTATCTACACCCACAAAGAGGCACGAAAGGACTCAGATTTGTGAACATTGATCACATAAAGGAAAAAATGAGGGAAGAGCTGTCGGCCTTGGTGATGAGGAGCATAAAAAATATTTTGAAACAATGGAATCACCGATTCAACAAATGTAAAAAGTGTAATTGAGAGTACTTTCAACAGGAAAAGTACTTTTCTAAAAAACAATAATTGAAACACATTGCCTTAAAATGATAATTCCGGTTTCTTTTGGGTAGCCTCGTGTAATGTTTTTTTTTTTATTGAGTGATGATGCCTACATAAGCCTTGGGCTTGTGCGTAGGTAATGATATGTGGTGATTTACAGATGAAAAAAATGCCAGACCTGACCGGGAATCAAACTCGGGATCCCAGCATAGTAGCCAGTTGCGCTGACCACTACACCACGGGCCGGCCATATACATATTAAACCTACAACCAAAAAAAAACCTGATACCCAGGTAAGCTATTTATTTTTATACAAGCCTAGTATTGAAATAGATAATGCACTTAAAGTCAGTACTAAATGATTATTAATTACATATTCAAGAAAAACATATTAGCTAACATGGCCATTTATTTATAAAAATATATAACAAGTACACAAATATTGGTATTCTAATTACCACAAAAATGTAACAGTAAACTATGTAACAAGCCAACAGTCAAAACAAAATAACTTCAAACACTTATCAGCAATTATCAATTGTATTGTCATTTTTAACCGCACCAGTAAATTAAGAATAGACGCCCGATTCAGTTTTACAAAAGAAAACAAAGAATAGTTTTTGGTTTTGAAAATCCTCAACCTTTCCAATTGTTTTACAAAGTACTATTTTTTAACTACGGTACAGCTGACATTACCATTAAGTTCATAATAATGATATTTGAAATGATATCAAATCAGTTACTAAAATCCAAACTTGAATATTCATGAATTTGTAACTGTCAAAACAATTTCAGCCTTTTTGCTTATCAAATTAAATTGAATGATGCAGATATTTCATAAGGTAGAATTGCTTTCAAAACTAAGAAATTGACACACAACCTAACATAACCTAACTTATTAAGGGTACATTGACAATCAATTTAAACATGTTTTAGCCTAAGAATAAACTGTTCTGCAAAAATTACTACCCTCGTTAATGCTGTGTGCATATAAATAAATCATTTATTTTTTATTTACAATAAAAAATCCTAATTTTCCACCAAAACAACACAAACTTTTTAGTACAATACCTTTTAAAATTTTATTAAAGCAACTTTAATCCCTAATTTTACAACAGTAATCTCTTAAAACTTATATTCATTAGTTACATTTTACAATTCTATAGATCAGATGACATTAAAGAAAATTTTAAATTTAGGGTCGGTACAGTACCTTATTGCATGGTAAAACAATTAGGCCTACTTAATTGAATGAGTTTAAAAAAAAATACAATTTGACTGTTGCACATAGGCAGGGCGTACATTTGCCTACTAAACTTGGTTGTTCAAAACAAAACCCCAAACATAACCTAACTTATATAATTCCAACCTAACGGTTATAAAATTTTCTAGAGAAATTCATTTAGATAATTTGAAAACTACAATACGAGAAAAGTCTATTGATACCGCATAAGTAACCAATGTATTATTAATAACATTTTAAACAAAAATAAATCGTCGCGATAGCTCAATAAAGTAATGATAAGAGTTTCCAAGTATCCAATAAAAATAAAATGAGTCATTCTTAACAGTTAAGCCCCCGTAAATACCTACCGGAACGGTTAAATTTAAATTCTTTGATCTATTTTAAGTATCTCGATTACGCAATTTGGCAACACTGACAGGAAATTTAAATGTTAAAACTACAAATTATAAATACTTAATTTTAATTATGTAGTCATTTTCACTCACCATGTGTGGAAAGGTTGAAAAGTTTTGGGTGTGTGTACGCAACTCAGTTAATTAATTGCAACAACAGTTCCATGTTACACAGAAAGTATTTCACAATTTATAATACGTAATTTTCATACAAATACGATAACTAAAATCACAATCTCTTCGGATCTTCATTAAACCGTTTCATTCATTATTTTTCCATCACCTTACACTGTCACTACGAGTTTGCGCTATTGTTCATCGGTAAACTGAACACATTTGACAAAATATCAACAAGCTTGCGCCATCTAGTGAGATAACATAAACTAAACATTGTCGCTACGATACATATCCGCACTCTGTATTCTTGTTTCTAAACTAAATCAAAAGGTAAGTCAATTTGAAGAACATCTTAACAACGAACAACATTAAATTATAAATAAATTACTTAGAGACATAATACATATTTTTTGTCCATTATTATTTCGTATTGGAGTCGCATGATATTTCACTTTGTAAAAATTCTATTGAAATAATTTTTGTGAAACTTTGTTCTGTAATTGGACTGATAAAATTTTATCAAAACCTTCAATTTATATACTCCTTTTGGCTGATTCACTCACAGATTGGGCTGACTGACAGGCTTATTGCTAAGATTTTATAAAAAAATTAACAAAAATATTTCTTAAAATTATTTTTTGGTATCTTTAAAAGTGGTTTGCTACATTTTTTTGCATCCAGGAGACTCCAAAAGGGAGTATAGGACATGAATCATTGGGGTCCATCCTTTTCTCTATGAGGTCCTCAAGTGGTGTAGTATGTAATTTAAGGTTTGTGTCAATTTTATACCAATATTTTAATACAAAGCTGTGAACATAAAGTACCTATGCTAAATTGTTATACCTATTGTTGTTAGAGAAGAATTTCTTTATTGTTAGGGAAAGAAGTAAAACCACTTTTATTTAACTTTGATGAATTATATAGATTCAGATCGATAATTTTGATGAACACAAAAGCAACAGATTTTTGCAGTACCTAGAAGTCTGAAGATCATCTGTTTATTTACTATTGTTTATCTATTAACCCTTCATGGACAGAATTAGTTTCATGTCACAGATGCACTATGGGTTGGAGTAAAAACGTTTTTTAGAAAAATGAGTTTTCCTGGATATAAAACTGTTTTTAAAAGTGCAGGACCTACACAAATTTCATCCCATTATTTTTCTCCACTTTTACTCAATAATAATGGATGTAGATTTATCCGTCTTTAGTCTTGAGTGAAATGACTTACGCAAATATATTCGTAAATAGAATTAACTAAAAAAAATATTTATATGTAGAATTGCAGAACACTGATCTTATGATAGCCAGGAAAAACTGGCAGGCAGTGCTTCTGCAGGCACAAATTTCCTGGAATATTTAGATATTTGGAATAATTTTGATGACTAGTAAGAAGAATTTTAGTAAAAATCTGTTTTGGTTTAATTTGTAAATATGCAGATATATCAGCAAAATGACCTATGGAAAAGATTTTTTTGGCAGATATATCTTTCAATAGTCTGTGAAGGGTTAATACATACTATTACAAAGAACAGTAGTACTTAACTTTCGTACAGAGTAATTTAAGTGACTAAAAGTACTTAACTTTCGTACAGAGTAGTTTAAATGACCAGAGCAATTATTTAACAATTTTAAGGTTCATTTTAATATACTGTAGAACTCTGATACCAAAATTATCCCAATCATATTTAAAAATCAATATTTTTTCTGAATTTATTAATTTTTCTTTTCCTGTAAATTACAACCCAACTGGAGTTGGTTGCATGCATTATGCCATTGGATGACTTCAGAATTTTAATGACCGCCATGAAAAATAGGAAAAGTATGAATTGAAGAAGATAACTTAACTGTGGACGAAACATGGATACACTACTATGCTCCAGAGACAAAAAACTGTCAAAAAAGTGGGTTTTTGAAGGTTATCAGGCATCAAGAAAAGTTGTACACTGTAAAATCAGCCAATAAGGGGAAGTCCACAGTAATGTACGCAGAATAATCTATATCAATTACTTGAAAAATGGATATATGATGAATGGAGAGTATAAAATTGTACTATATGTTGTAATTACACCAGTTGAGAGGAAATTAAGAAAAATGTCCTCATTTGGCAAAGAAAAAATTGTTTCCATCAATCGATGCGTGCATGCATGCACAGTTTCAATGCTAAAAACTATGGAATTAAAGTTCAGATTATTAAAACATCCATCGTATGTATAGTCTAGATTTAGCCCCTAGTGACATTTTTATTTTCAATTTTAAAAAATGGCTCGGCGGAAAACAATTTATATCAAATGAGTAGGTCATCGCCCAAACAGATGAAATTTGAATCCTTGGAGGGTTTAAATAAAAAAGTTTGAGAAATACTGGGGAAAGAATCGAGCTAATAGGAATCAATGTTGATAAATAAAACTATCTGCCCAAAATGAAGTTGTTTTCCTAAGGATTTGTTGAATGACACATATTATTCAATGCTGTTTTCCCTTTGACATATTAATGAGATCCTATAAAAGTTAGACATAAAATAATAGCAGACGCCTAAATTGATTCGTCCAGTAATCTGAATTTCTGACTATCTGAATCCAAATTTGTTTAGGATAATTCAGATAATCAGTGTTCAAGTGTATTATTATATATTTTTTAAATCATACCTAATTTTTGTTTTTTGATATTTTTAAGTACATGTTAATACGATTTTTAATATCTAATACTCCAACCAACGTCTATTAAATTTTTGTAATTCTGTATTTTGTGATCATAGATCATAACCGTAAGTGTGTGTGTGTGAGCGTTGTAACATTTTTATTAATGTTACTTTATTTATTTATTAATTTTTCCTTTTTCTGTTATGTTGAATTTAAATTTCGTTATCTTTTAATGTCGCCGTAATCCGTTATCTTGTTATCAATTTGCATTCATTCTGTCTTTGTACTGCCGACTGCTGTTATCTGTACTTTCTTGTCGAATCCGTTTCTTCTTGCTTTTCATGTTCTCTTGGTACATGTTTAGCGGGGGGGAAGGGGTCGGTGACGTCAGAACCGAGGCTTCATTATGAATGATTTGATATACTCGCTCTCTCTTTGCAATTGGTCCGGAAGATGTTCGGTTCTTGAATTATGTGTGCCGTAAATTTTATTGTTTCTTTTCGGGGCGCTTTTACGTTGCTGTATGACTAATTGCAATTCCCGTTTTTTTTTTACGGGACCAGCTTTGGGGAGCAGTTCCTTAAAAATTTTATACAAGTTTTACTAATCCTTTTGGGCGACATGGAAGCCAAAAGGTCAATTTCAACTATTCTAACTTTACCTGAAAGTGTCGCCTTTTATGACTTTAAATCGACTCATCTGTAAACTAATTCTTTGCACAAGATGAATTTTTGGGCCCAAATATTCAGTAAACATAAATCTGGAATCACTGATTTTAAATGGACAAGTCGCCTTTGGTTTAAACAAGTCTCCGGCTAGCTAACTAGCATGTTCTTTCGGGGATCATCCTTATTCTTCTAATTCTACTCATCCGTCTTCTATTTATAATAACTGATAAATTTCTTATATTACAAATATTTTAATTTTTATAATTAATTTTGTTAATCATAAAAATGATCCTTATTATTCTTATGCTTGCTGCATTATGCAATTTTGCATAATCTTGTCTCGTGGTGGACGAAACATGTTTTGCATTTAACTTATAATGTTAATATTGTATTAAGCCTTTTGTTTTTCTGGCTTTCTCTTATTTTTGTTTCATTAATATTAAAAATAAAAATTTGAATTATTTTGCTAAAATATTGCATGATGATTATCTTGTAAAATTAAATTTTTGTTACTCAAGGTAAAATTTACCTTGTGTTTCGTTTAGTGAAACTAATTATATACTTATTTTTGTTTTTTAATTAAGATCAAATCTTTTAAAGAAACTGTTTAATCATGTTTTTTTATTAAATTTTATTTTTTATGAATCTCTTTCATGTAAAGGCAATCGGATTAATTCTTATATTTAATTTGGTACTTTCATTTGATTTCTATTTATCGCTTATTAATTTCTAATAATTATAATTGTAAAACCGAAATGGTCTTTTCTATTTTAAAATTACTTAAAGATTTTCTTAAATTATATTTCTGGATTCAGTTTAAAGCATGCTAAATTATTATTGAGCTCGTACTATATAATATAAAATTTTGGTTATTAATTATGATAATTTCAATTTAATGCCTGCGTAACGTTTTTGTAATTCTTCTTAAATACTGAACATAAAACTTAATTTATCTTATATTTATAATGGTTACCTATCTATTAATATTTTTTTATTAAATTTTTAAGTAATCAAAATTAATCTTGTTAATTTTATTTTCTTGGTACCACATCACCGCAGTCTGTTTTTGGGGTAGTTTTTTTTTCTTTCTTGTCCTCTGTGCCACTTTTGCTTTTGGTAGCGAACCTTTGGGGTTCGCGTGAGCAAAAAGGGGCTACAGCGTGCATGTGTTTGTCTGTAGAGAAAATACTTCAGTAGTTCTTATTGGAAGGTGGTGCATTCTAAAGTCTCAAATAAGAACTATGTAGGAAAGCTGCTGCTATAAAGAGAACTTACTGCAGTTATTTAAAACTTTATTTTCTTTTATTTATTAACTAAGAACTGTTACATTGTAAGTAGCTGCATAGTTAGATCATTAGTTTTAATAACTTTTTTATAAATGTTTATTTTGCCCAAAACAGGCAGTTGGAGGGTTAAATCATTTGCACTCGATCTGTTAGTTCCAGGGCTACAAAACAACAGTTCTGTTTCTTAACACATGGTCAGCCAATTATATGACTGAAGAATTTAAGAACAGAAGAGGTAGAGGTGTAAAAGACACTAGTCAGAGTTATCTCCTCTGAGAGTAATAAATTTCATTATACTGCCAGACCTTGTGGTGAATGAAGTGAAGGTGTCATTCACAGGGTAAAAAGTAGATGCTTTTCAGAGGACCTGGCTTGCTGTTAGACATACTTTTCCACTCAGTGATGAAGGCACTGGTAAACCATCTCACTCCTCGTTTTAAATTTTAAAGTATCTAGAGGATCAAACCAGTCTTTTGGCTCATGACCTAAACACCAAAATGTTTATTGATTCTAAACAAGAGACTCAGTAATGTTAGTTCAGTATTTGTGGGCTGTTAGCTTGTCACAGCTTAAGGGGAGTAGTAATCCCTAACTAACTCAATGCTAATGTTTGTACCTTTTTCTCAAAAACTATTTAAGATAGAACATTGAGGTTTTTTTAGATAATTAAAATTCAGGATTTTTACACCTTGTGTGTATGTGGTTTTTTAGTATCTTGTAACTTAAATTTTCTAAAAATGTTCAAAATAAAACCCTGTTTTATTCAATAAATTTTATCTTAAACTATATTTTTTTCTTCCATATTTTTGAATATTGAAAATCTACACACGCACACACACACGCACACACACACACACACACACACACACACACACACACACGCGCACACACACACACACACACACACACACACACACACACACACACACACACACACACACACACACACACACACACACACACACACACACACACACACACACACACACAAAAGAACTGATTGTGCTGAACATGCTGAAAAATTTCACCCTGGTATCTTCAATAGTTTTTGAGAAAAATTTACATGAAGTTAAAAAATATAAACAACCAGAAAAACACATTTGAAAACTGACACACAAAAAACTTGATGTCCATCAAAGGTGACAAAACAACTGGTTAGGTTATAATAAATGAACGAAAAATCAAGTGAGCCACCGCCACTGCTATCTTGTAAGAGAAAAGAATGTTTTTTTACTACAAAAATTAAAATGATAGAAAATACAGCACTAGAATCACAAAAAAATCATGGTAAAGACAGAGACATGACAATTTTATAAAAATAGGCAAACTCCAGCCGGACATGAAGTTTTACAAAAATTAATAAAAATGTTTCTAGTTGTCGTAAAAGGATAATTTACGCACCATGGGAAAGGGGGAATTTTAAAATTTAATTTTAGATGAAAACTTGAAAATTGATTTTTTAAAGATTTTTTTTGATGAGGTACTACTCCCCTTAAGTAATTTTCCAAACTACCATTGGTACAAATCCAATTCTAGTCTAACTGAGCTGATCTGAAGAGGCCTCTTATAAATTTTTGATTAAAAAATAATTTGGTAAAATATCTATGACTAAACAGTATTTACACTAATATTTCAACTACGTAGTTTTTTTAAAACTTTTTTAGTGATATAACTTGAAAACTCTCATTCAGAATAGGCAGCCAAGTCCTGTCATTAATTTTTTTTCGAAAATGATACTTTTCTTATAAGCTGTCGTAAACTTTCAAAAGATATCTACTGTATTTTGTATTCAAGTGTCACTGACTTTGGTAAATTTTCTATTGAAGTGATTTCTTTGATCTGGTTGTTAACCAGAAATATTAATTACTAGGTCTTTGAAATGTTACCAAAGTCAGTAGTAATGCACCTTAAATACTGGTTACAAGAATAAAAACTTGTCAATGTTCTAACCTCTTATGAGAATGTTTAGATGAAGTTTTCATATAAGTTAATAATGCAGGTTATCCAAATTAACTTAAAAAGCTTGGATTTAAATATTCAGAAATTTTGATAATTGGACAACTCAACTTTTGCTAATATTTTATAGGATATCAAAATATTAGAACATCATTGAACGTAAGTTTAATTTCTAACTTATCTACAGAATATTTATATGATAATGTATCTTAGCCTAGATCTACCAAAAAAATAATGAAAAAAGTAGGACGTACATGTAGATTGATGTAATAAAAAACCAAACAGTTCCTTTTATCCTTAATGGGGCAGCGAATATCTCTCTAACCTTGAAATGGTGACTTGTGTATCAAATTTTATTTTTTTTTTTTTTTATTTTTTTTAGGCCCTCATTGGAGCAAAATTAATCGATTTATAGAAGATCCCTAGTTGTTTCTCCTATCCGCCCAGTAGTTCTTCATCCTTTGCGACACTCTCGCCCTATCCTCCACAGTCCAATGTCTGTTTGTCTGCCTTTTAGGTACTTCTGGAAATTTCGTGTTTGGATTTTTGATCTTATATCCTTCTTCTCTGTTCAAAATCTGTGTCTCTGAGATATCCAGGTCCTGCAGATCCTGTTGAACTTCCTCAAACCAGGCGTACTTGACTTTGGTTCTCAAAAAGAAATCCAGTACCTGTCTGGTAAATCTGGATTCTGGCAGTCTCCTAAGATGTCCAAAGAACCCAACTCTTCTCTTCCTCATTATCTCGGAAATTTCCTCATTTTCCCTGTATAGAACCGAATTTGGCAACAACCTATACTCATTGTCTACTCTGTGCTTTTTGTTTATTATTGTTCTGAGGATTCTTCTCTCTGTCTTTCTAAGGTCCTCCATCTTCCCACAGTGCCTCAACCTGCCCAAAGTCTCACACGCATACATTACCACAGACTTCGTGACCGTATTGTAGTGCCTCAATTTGGATTTTATGGACATTGACTTCCTCTTATAGGTGGACCATGTCAGTCTTTGAGCTCCCTTGAGTTTGTTTACTCTTGATTCCATGTTTATTTTTTCGTTTAGATTATATGTGATCACCTCTCCCAAATACTTAAATTATTTTATTTTACACAAAAAAAATAGTTTTCATTTTTATTTACTTTCTCTTACCTGTCTGAATATATAGGAAGGAAAGTATTGTTTTCATGTCAATTTTCGAAATCGAGTTTTCACCGGATCTACACGTTTTCAGACCCCTGAACCCAAAAAAACATGTTTTTAGTGATTGGTCTGTGTGTGTGTGTGTGTGTGTGTGTGTGTGTGCGTGAGCGTGAGCGTGTGCGTGTGCGTGGGCGTGGGCGTGTGCGTGTGTGTGAACAGAATATCTTAAGAACGGAACATCGTACGAAGTTTAAACTTGAAACTTAAGTTAGATACCACTAGAGGACCCGACACGAACATTTTCATCAAAATCGGTCAACTGGAAGTAGTAGTTTATTCGTGTCATTTTTCACTGTTTGCGATTTTCTCAAAAACTGGTCCGATTTTTTTTAAAATCGCCATATTTACTAAATTTTTTATGCTCTACAAGATAGGGTAGGCGCCATGTTGGCTGAAATTCTTGGTGAGGTTGTTTTCACGTAAAACAACTGGTTTTTTAAGATTACGGCTTTGATATGCATTTTAGCGCAAAAATTTATATAATGAAAGATGTAGGCAATCAAAATCCTACAACTTTTATTTCTAACACTTTTTTGTATAACGCTTAGTTTAGCGGTAATTAGCGATTTTTGTGTTTTTTCTCATGAAACGTATGAAAAATGGATTTTTTTAAGATTTCGGCCTTAGTATGCATTTTACGACAAAAGTGTTTTATAATCAAATTTATAGGAAATAAAAAGATCTACAACTTTTATCTAGAGCACTTTTCTCTACAGAGCCTAGTTTAGCGTGAAAAAGTGATTTTCCGTATTTTTAAGCCAAACTGAGGTTGATTTTTCTTTTGCGCTTTCACTCATGATTAATATTAAGTATGTTTATTGGGGTTAGTTTTTTGTTTATTTCTAATTTTATTCTAATGTTAATGGTATCTAACTTAAGTTTCAAGTTCGTACGATGTTCCGTTCTTGAGATATTCTTTTCACACCGACACACACACACACACACACGCACGCACACACACGCGCGCGCGCACGCACACACACACACACACACACACACACAGACTAATTGCTATAAACAAGTTTTTTTTGGGGTTCATGAGGTCTGAAAACGTGTAGATCCGGGGTGAAAACTTGATTTCGAAAAATCGACATGAAAACAATACTTTCCTTCCTATATATTCATATAGGCAAGAGAAAGTAAAAAAAAAAAAAAACACTAAAGGGATTAATAATTTCTTGACCCTAGCCAGAAATTGAACCAGGAATTTTTCGCTTTGTAGCCTAGCCACAGTGCCATGGAGGCAACCTATTATTTAATTAGCCTTATCTTACGCAACCAGCCCATTTTATTATTTTATTATTATTGATAGTTTCTTTATTTTTTGTTGGCTCATTGGTATAGTGGCCAGTGCAACTTCTAAGCCAGAGGTCCGGGGTTCGATTCCTGGTCAGTCAGTTTTGACATTTTTCATCTGTATATCACCTAGTATCATTATATAAGCACAAGTTATGGCTTATGCAGTCATCATCAACCCAAAAAATAAAAAAGAACTAATTTTTCCTGGTACTATAAATAATAAAAAAATACAACTACCTAATTTTTCCTGGTGTTTTAACACTGTTTTAAAAAAAATAAGTCCTGATGGTTTTTTAGAAACCTAAATTTTTCCCTATGACATAACAATTTTAAGTACTTTATGACCATAGAGATATGATTATTAAAACATGACTTAACATTAAAATAAGCATAAAATTATTCCTATTGTAGATATCTTAATTGCTTGTAACCCAATAATTTTCTATAGATATTGCAATGGTATTTAAAAATAATTTATTAACTCAAAACGATTTAAAAAAAAAAAACAAAAAAAAAATGAACTAGGTGTTTCATGTAACTAGCCTGATAGAATGCTATTAACTGGCCGTTGGGACTTGATATGCGAGAAAAATTGTTCTGATATGTTTGGCTCGGCTAGCTACTGCCCTCTTATTTACGTTGGCTGATAATTTGCCCTAGGGATTTTTTTCTCCTCCTACTGTTATCAGAGTTCACTCCCTCTAGTTCAGCCTTACACAAAATTTTACAACTAATGTAATTTTTCTCCTTTATTATATTGTTTATACAGTTTAAATTGTAAAGAATATTGCGATAAATTAACAGAAAAAAATGTTTTGATAATAGTGGTTTCGTGTAGTTTAAAGGCTTAATTTTTTACCTGCCTTAATACACTACCGTTTGTCCAATTGTTGATTTTTCTAGTATAGAGTAGAATGTTTAAGTAGGGTCTACTTGTTTCATCAGGTTCTATTATTATATTTCTTCTATTATTTATTTATCTCTTACTTTCTAGTATCCTCTTTGTGTGTTTATCTTGAATAATGCATTTCCTCTATAAACATCCTATATAAAAGAGCTGGACCCTCTGTTAATTGAATTCAGTTGTAAAGCAGTTAGTAATGTCAGAAACCAGAGTAGAAGAGTATGAACCGGTTTAATATGTTGCTAATTAAAAACTATCATTAGTGACAGCAAATAGTTGTATTTTTATTAAAATATAAACAACTGTAAGTAAACAATTTTTTATATATTACTTTCTCTTGCCCTACGAATATATAGGAAGGAAAGTATTGCTTTCATGTAGATATGATTAGTAGATATTTTCAACCGGAAAACGTTATTTATTCGTGTCATTTTTCACTTTTTTGCGATTTTCTCAAAAATGGCTCCTACGATTTTTTAAAAAATCGCTTCATTTACTACATTTATTGTGCGCTTCGTGATGAGATAGGTAGGCGCCATGACTGCTGAAATTCTTGGGGAGGCTGTTCTCTTGCAGAAAGAAATGGTGTTTTAAGTTGCAGCCTTAATATGCATTTTAGCGCAAAAATGTACGTAATAAAAGTTATAGAGAATTTAAAATTCTACCACTCTTATTTTAAATATTTTTTTGTATAACGCTTAGTTTACCGGTAATTAGTGATTTTCTGTTTTTTTTCTCATGAAAATCTGTAAAAAATCGATTTTTCAAGATTTCGGCCATTTCCATTGCCACTTCCATTTTACGACAAAAATGCATAATAATCAAATTTATGGGTAATTAAAAGATCAACAACTTTAATTTAGCGCATTTTTCTCTATAGGCCCTAGTTAGTTTAGCGTTAAAGAGTGATTTTCTGTTGTTATTAAGCCAAACTAAGGTTGATTTTCATTTTGCGTCTTTCACTCATGATTAAAATTAGGTTATGTTTATTGAGGTTAGTTTTTTTGTTTATTACTGATGTTTTACTACTAATGTTAGGTAGGCCTACATTGTTTATTATTTGCATTGGCAAGAGAAAGTTGTGTGAGTATTTCACACCAGATTTTTTTTTTGTATATACAGGCTTATTGTAAACGACCATATTCTCTTTTTAGTTCTAGTTTTTATATTCGTTTTAGAAATATTTTTTTATGAATTTAGTAAGTCTTCTTCTTCTCTTCTTCTTACACTCAAGGATTAGGCTTTTGCCTGTTCCGACTCACATCAGCTTATTAACATTTATATCATTTAAATTACTATATTGTATCATTCAACTTGCATTGAGTCTTATTTTATTTCCCTTTATTACTGCCATCTTTTCCGCGGTCTACCAACATCCCTTTTACCTACGGGGTGGTAATTTAAGATATTTAGAGGGAATCTTTCTGCTGGCATCCGTTTAACATGCTCCTTCCACTGATTGCGAATTTAGTAAGTAACCATAATAATAATATATATGGTAATTAATTAGTTTTGTTGATAAAAATACTTGCTATAAGTTTCATTAAGGGAGGAGTTTAGTATAACCGCACTCACACACTTAAATGTTTATGTTATTGTTTGTATTGTGTTATCTGTCTGGAACATTCTGGTTAGAAAACTCTAGAAAGATGACTTAGCAGCCTATGGTTTAGCACACCTAAGGTTAACTTGTATGTGCACTAGTTTATCCATGATAGTCTTGTTCGAGAACTTTTACTTTGAAATTGAATGGAATTATCTTATTATTTTATAATAACGAACCGAACTTCTGTAATGTTAATTAAGCCTAAAGAAGGGATAATGGAACCATACATGGTGCTTTAGAATGACAATTTTCTTTAAATTGTCACCAATTTTACTTAAATTGGCCAAACGACAACCGATGTACGATTTATGAAATTAGTGGCAGGCTTTCGAACCCTACCTTGCTCGTAGGGGATGATAATAAACTATTTAAATAATCTTTTCGAAATATGAACAAAATCGATAAAAACCGGTATTTTTTTTAATATTGCGGTCTTAGTATGTACGACAAAAATGTATAATAAAAGTTATAGAGAATAAAAAAATCTGCGACGTTTATTTAAATCATTTTTTCTGTAGAGTATAGTTTAGCGTATATTAGTGAATTTCCGTATTTTTTAAAATCCAAAGGAGGTCAATTTTCATTTTGCGTCATTCATCCATGATTAATATTAGGTTGTTTTTCATTTTACATTGTTTACTAATGATTAAACATAGGTTATATTTTTCATTATTTATATTGACAAGAAAGTCGTGTGAGTGTTTTATACCAAATTTTTTTATTAATAATGCCTCAAAAAATCGTTTCATAAAATAAATATTTCTATGAAACTATAGAAATTTTTCAAATAAAGTAGTTAATCTTCTCACAATCAAATATTAGCCTTCTGCTTGATCCGGCTCACAGCAGCGGCAAACTATTGAAATATCGCCATCTTTTGTGTGGCCTCCTCACATCTCTCCTCCCCCCCGGTCCGTATTGCAAAACACTGAGAGGATCCTCCTCTCAGGCATTCTCACTAAAAAAAATCCTCGTTATTTCGAATTAAATTAACTCCTTTATAAAGGATTCAATTTAATTCGAATTAACAAGCATTAATTCCTTTATTAAGGAGTTAATTTAATTCGAATTAACGAGTTAATTTAATTAAGGAGTTTAATTCCAAAAAAGAGTTCAATTTAAATAAGGAGTTTAATTTAATTCGATTACGAGTTAATTTAATTAAGGAGAGTTAAGGAGTTAATTTAATTCGAATCAACGAGGATTAACTCCTTTATTAAGGAGTTAATTTAATTCGAATCAACGAGGATTAACTCCTTTATTAAGGAGTTAATTTAATTCGAATCAACGAGGATTAACTCCTTTATTAAGGAGTTAATTTAATTCGAATTAACGAGGATTAACTATTTTATTAAGGAGTTAATTTAATTCGTATTTTATAAATACGAAATGATGGAGTTTGGAATTAGAGAGGTCCGACTTTATTAGAAACTGGAAGAACAGGAGTATGTACATTATTTTTGTGGTAATTTACGATAGAGTGATTTACCAGAATTGTACCCAATCTTCATTGATGGAGTCGTTTTTCTAAGAAGAAGGGAGACACTGATTGTGAATTACTGTCAAAAGAACACTCAAATTTACAAAATTTTTAAATATTATTAAAATTCTGTTTGCTTGCTTTTATTTTATGGCTGAAAAAATAAGAGTTTCAATAAAAACGTAATTTTTTACCATGTTCTTTTATGGTTATATAAAAAGTATGTAAACCAAGTTTTTATATGGAAAATGAGTATGAAATTGTAGGTGAGGGTATGTCTTTAGCTGACTCTGCAATCAGTACAGAGTTTATGTTTAGCTCTAAGAAGGCACACATACTGAGGGTGAAAGGTTCTTTATGTAAACTTGATAGGGAAACACTCTAGAGGAAAATAGGAGGAGGGAAAAGGAGGTATTCCGAGTCAAGAGCAAAGAAGAGGAGAGGTAGAATGTTGCAGTCAATCTATTCCCTGCCACCCTCCTCTCTATGGGGCTATTTAGGCGTCGATAGCCAATTTAGGAAGAAGGAGAATTTATGGCATATGGCACACATCTTGTCAGCTGGGGGGCAGGAAGAGGGCAAGACGAGTTGAGGCAAGTACTATAGGCAGTTCTGATATTGGTTTCACTGCAACAGAATCTCAGCGTTTGAATCCATGCCAGCTCATTTACAAAGATCCTGCTGTTGTTGTCGTCTGGCCATTTTGTCTTTATTAAAGTTTTTCTTTTGATCTAGACAGCAATAAATTTATATTCCCAGACTTAGTAAACTTATGATAATTTCACAAATTTGTATAAAATTAAAAAAACCATCTTTAAAATGAAATGAAACATTTAAAACATTGTAAATCAAAACCATAAAATGTTTGTTACCCAATTACAAATACTGCTGATTAAGTAAAAATATTACAACCGCATATATATTATCTAATATGTATTCTCTGTACTACTTACAAACCTATTAATGCTGTTTAAGAAATGCATATAACTAAAAATTATAACCAAACATCTTTCTTTAAATGTTATATAAATAATCCCTTATTTTTAGAGTCTGTTGTGTCAACTACAGTTACACTAGCTTTGTACTTTTAAGTTTGAAGCTTTTTAATCTGGTAATAATGACAGTTTAATTTTAGGCTTGAGCCGAGAATTGAATATGGAACTTTTGACTAGTACTCTACAGCTGGACCATCAGGGAATTACAAATATTTTATTCATATAATAACTATTTTTTTAGTTAATGTGCTATGTACCCACTGGATTGGTCTAGAGGTAAAGTCGTCGCGGCAAGTCAGCAGTTTAACAACTGATTTTCGGAGACGAAGGTTTCTGGTTAAAATCCTTGTAAAAGTAGTTGCTTTTATACGGATTTGAATACTAGACAGTGGTTACCGATGTACTTTAATGGTTGAGGTTCAATTAACAATAATCTTTTAGGAATGGTCGGCCTGGGTCTGTACATGACTACACCTCATTTACACGCGATACACATTATTCTCAACTCATTGGGTCATGGGGTTGCTTATTGTTCTGAATTCAACAGATTGCAACATCCACACAATAGGTAGTATAAAAAAACGTGCTTTGTAAAGTGGCTATTTTATTCGTTTCAATTCAAAGCGCTGTTATAGTAGATCAAAAATTACATTAGCAGGGATTTACATTTAGATTTTGTTCAAAATCAACATTTTAATGGTAAATAAATATTTTAAGTTTTACCTTGCAGCTTGCAAGCAATCTCATTTTAACAATTATTATCGGTTTTATGTAATTTAATATTATTACATCTTATATTGTAGGTTATAACTTTATACAGTCCATTTGTGGTAATGTTTCATTAACCTACTGTGGCCAGTTGGTAGTTCCTCAGCACATCTAACATCTAATCTGTTTCCGGTTAAAATTTATCAGAGAAGACGCCAATTTTTTTGATGAATCAAATACCAGGAATCTTGAATATCTTGTAAAGTGGTAATTTCTTTATACTTCCAGATGCATATCCTGTATCCTTTTGCCGATGACTCCTACGACCGCTTTGAACGACATCCAATAGCTATGTTATGTGATGCACTGCTCAATGTACTAGAGAGCAATATGAGAAGATCCTGAGCTCGATTCCTGGCCTTGATATAAAAATTTGAAGGCGTTAACAGCCACAGTTCCACAACGAACAGTAACACTAACGACCTGGCGGCTTAAGATAAATTTATGTGACTTTAAATAAGCTAAAACTGTTTCTAGGAATATGGAAACAGCTAGAAAGATAAATGTCATGGTCGTACAAGCAGAAAAATGGGACTACAGGCTAACTTTGACAAAACTAAAAACATATTGAACAAAAATCAGCTTTGTGTAACCTTGAAGACAAAATAGGAAAACTAGGAAAATTTAATAGTTTCACGTAACTTGGGGAAATATAAAGAAAAAAAAACTAGCGAGAACGCAACGAAGACAGTAGGTGAGAAAAGATGACTGCCGAGAAGTACAAGTATAAAGCACTCTCTAGACAAGCCAAGATGAGAGATTACAAAATTGTCAATACCTGCGTGTCGAGTGAATTCCTTGAAATTATTGCGAAGCTGGTCTTAAGAGAAGCAAAAAAATTCGAGAGAAAGATTCTTCACAAGGCAATGGGTTCAACGTTCGTATAAGGTACAAGGAAGAGAACTGAACAACAAAAACGAATGACAAATGGAAACAATCAGGAAACGAAATCTGAATTCTACGAAATTTGTTTAACATAGTTAAAAAATGGTTAATAAACACATATTTAGAACAAAAATAATTTACCAAAGGTTTAAGAATATAATATTAATTCAATAATATATTGAAGGAATTAGAAAAGATATATAGAAAACGGAAATAAACCAAAAGTTCATAAAGGACCGAACGAATTCAGATAACTGATTTTAACTGAGTTTAAGCCCTTGAACTGGGCAGAAGAAAGGAGAAAAGTCTGAATTGAAAAAATGCTGAAAAAGTAGGCTGCAGAAAGAGTTTCCAGAAATGTCCAGAACTTTACGTTGTTTCAAATGACCCTAAAAGAGGAAAAAAAGTTTACTGCTTAAAATAATAATAATAATATCAGAATATTTAAATAGATTCTTTAACAAATATTGGAGCAATAGCAATAATTCTGGAGATATAAAATGAAATTGAAAAAGTACGACATACGTTTATAAAGGATTGTTCGTTTTGAAATGAAAGGTTCGTAATAGAAAAGAAACCTAGCAATGATTTCAAGCCGGGCTGGCGGAGGCAATTGGCAGAAGGGTAGTTTAGGCACCTGGTGCATCTGCGTCGTTTGCAAGTCTACTGCCTAGGAGACAACTTATTCAATTTGGCACACTGTTGGGTGAATAGAATAAGGGACACCTGACACTCTGGTTCACTATTGATTGCATGCTTCATTTAATTTATTTGTCTTTAATTACAACATACACCGGTTAGAAACACTAAAAAGTTTATCTACAATGATAAAATAAGTGGAATGGAAAACTGCACAAGGTTCCTCGTTAATTCTGAAGGAGTAAGGTAATTTTCCATTTAATTGGACTACAGAACATTCAGAGGAATGATAAAACACAATTCAAGTAAAATATGCAGGCTGTGGTCATTGTACCTAAAAAAAACGATCAATGAAAACACTTTTTTTGTTATTAGAAATTGACTATAATCTGTTCTTTATAGAACCATAAATAGATTTGTCAAAATTTAATTGGTATGAAAGTGGAGGTAATTGAATTACTCGTAAATAATCATGAACTTCACTTCGATGAAAAGTACTGAAATCCAGTTTTCTAAAAACAATTCTTGGAATCAAAAACGAGACTTCGATTAGTTTTTTACCAATACAATTCTGTATTTATTAAGCATACGAAGTTGTGTGCCTTATAAAATTATGTGAGAGGCACTTCCATTCAAAACATTACACCTTCGAAATGACTGCCTTAAGCGACCTACACACATGGAAATGTGGTTCGCTCATCTCGATTCGGCGACCAAATTTGTAGGCGTCGATCTCTACACACCATAGTGGGAAATGTCAACAACGGTTCGTACGAAACGTCAGTTTTCTCTGAATGCGGTCGACTAAGTTGGGTGGTTTTTTTGAGTGACCAAGTTGTGATTGCGCGAATTGGTCTTACATTAATATTTTAAATCTTTATATATAAAAGGAGATGACCTGACTGACTGACTGACTGACTGATCAACGCACAGCCTAAACCATAATAGGTACAGACTTGAAACTTGGAGGGAACCTTTGTTGTGTTATGTAGGGGCGCACTAAGAAAGGGTTTTCCAAAATTTTGATTTTAAAGCAAACTTTTAGCAAATTTTAGCAAAAATTCCCCCCCCCACTGATGCGAGGATAATGAATCAACGCGAAGCGCTACGCTTACGGCTGGTTCTCCAACACACAATTACCCCTTCCATAGGCATATTCCATAGCTTACCAGTACTTGCGTTGCACACTTTCAGACGGTAGGCCTATTTGACAGTCACTGTGATAGCGTCAAAAAACCGTTTTATTTAAAACCGTTCTTCTCAGAACAAACTATCGTACTTCTGTGCTTTAGTCGTTACTCACCGTTCTTCTACGAACAAATTTTGTTAACTTAAATTAATTATTTAATGATAGTGATTTGAAATCCAAGAACACATTTTCAGTAACTAAATATTACTGTTATTATATTGAATGTGGATCTAGGGCGCAGGCCCGAAAAAAAGCAGACGGTATTTGACAGCCACCAAAACAAAAAATTACAAATTTAGGCTACATATTCAGAATTAAATGATTTGAACGGTCTATTTATAAAAATTTTCAATTATTTCAGTTTTATTGATTAAATAAATTTGATTGCAAATCTATTATGTAAAATCCTAATAAAGGATTTTGCAAAATTTTGATTTTAAAGTGTAGAAATCGCAAAAATTTCGTCCCATAAGAAATACACATAAGTAGCCTATACTTATATATATGATTCGTTTAAAACAGTAACAGTCGGCCTACAGCGGATGTTAAAACTCGCATTTTATTCTTAATCGCATTTATAATCTATAGCTATTTTCCCAGAAGTTGAATTGACGTTAACAACGATTTTAATCTATGTTTTACTTTTGTCACTCCGGATGTTGTACTGTACGTAGTGTTTAATTTTTTGACCTAAACTGGATTAATATTTTAATCTGAAATAATTCCAGAATTGTTGTAATTAGCATAATACTTATAAAAGAAGACGTCCTGACTGACTGACTGATTCATAATCAACGCACAGCCGAAACTATAATAGGTACAGACTTGAAATTTGCAGGGAACCTTTGTTATGTTATGTAGGGGGGCACTAAGAAAGGGTTTCCCAAAATTTTGATTTTAACGGGAGAAATCGCAAAAAAACGACGTCTCCCATATGAAATACACAGAGATTATATCGGATCTATAGATAAGTTGAATATAATAGAAAAAAAGCCAGAAAATAAAAACAGATGTTTGACAGGTATTCAACAGGTTTGAACATGTTTGACAGGTTTTGTTCAACGCACTGCGGAAGGTTGGACTGTCTAATTCGTGCATGCTATTGATGAAGATATGGGATTATAATATTTTTTCTATTGTATATAAGTCATGAGATAAAAGACAATAACTCGAGGAGTTTTATACTATTGTTAAACATGAAATTTTTCTTGAAATGTGAACAGTCAAAATTGAAAACCTAAATTAAAAGCCTCTTATACTATTTTTAACATAAGATATTTTGTAACCAATAACCTTTGCGCGGGCGAAGCCGCGACGGGGGACGCTAGTCTCCTATAAACAATGTGAAGGACTATTACAATAGTTATCTAAGAATGAAAAACTAAACTAAAAACTAGACCAAAACTAAATTAAAACTAAACTAAAAATAAAACTGAAAACCTAAATAAAATATAAATATCTAATACATTTAAATAAATTAGATTTAATTTAATTTTATTATTTAGAAATTTTGATACCCAATATAAATCATATAGCCCCTACTCACATGAGTACCCTATATCTCGCCTCGATGTTATACTTCATTGAATTCTTCCGTTTACATTGTTTACTCATGAATAAAAATGTATGTTAAATTTTTATTTCTTACATTTCCAAGGGAAAGTCGTGTGTTTCACACCAAATTTTTCGAGTTTTTATGAATTTGACATATCCAACTGTGGTAAGTGTTAAGATATTTTAAATTTGCCTACTTAGTTCAAAAATATTATGGTTAGGAGGGGCAGTGTTAACTTTGCATTTTACTTAATATCACTTCTATAATGTCCCTTCCGATATTAGTTACCTATTTATTTTTAAACGAAGTAAAAGTCTGGTTACGAAATGATATTTAAAATTATATCAATAGTCTTAAGAAGTTGTTATAAATTCTCTACAGTGTCTGGCTATGCGCCGTGACTATAGGCAATACAGTATCAAAGTATAATTTACGAGACATGTAAAATCTACATAAATTAGTTTAAGAGTTACTGTATGCTAATATTTGTTTATATTTTATTGTATATATGTGTGGGCACCTTTTGTTAAGTCAGACTGTTGACTTAGCTGTTGAAGAGGAGGAGTCCATTTCACATATTTTTGAAAGATGTCCCTATTTTGGCCTCTACAGAATGGAGACATCTGAGAAGATAGGCGTTGCACAGTGGATCCCAGAGAGAGTAGGGGCAGCGATGCTGCAGGATGAGGAGAGCTGGAAGTTGGTCGCTCAGTTTGCGGAGAGGGTGGTCGGGAGACTGCGGAGGGAGGAGATCAGCGGGATCGCCCTCTCCCACAGTAAATCAATCCTGTCCCGATTTTAGTAGGTAAGGTAGGCACACTAATTTTCCGAGATGGTGGTGAAAGAGATGAATGAAAGTGAGAAAGTGAGTGTTGGTCAGTGACAGCGAGAGGGGAATTAGGCTGCGGTTCCCTTCCACGCCCCGCTGACAGTATGTAATTTTTTTTTAACCCGACATTTCCCTTGTAGTATTATATAAATAGTTCCGAGGGAAGTGGAGGGTTTTTGCTGATGTTGGACCAAGTGGCCAGGCGGCGGGTTTTTGGTTGGTAAGGCGGTAGCGGCTTCCTTGGGGCTGGACGAGGACGCCTTAATTGAGTCTAACACTACTTCCCCCATCGTGAGGGAGTGAACATGAGTTTTTATCACCGCCTTGGATTAAAAAACAAAACACTGTTGACTTATTGGGACCCAAAAATAACCGATGATAATAAATATATTTCATTTCATTTCATTATTGATAATGTATCGTGGAATCACCTAAACTACTTCTAAACTACTTCTAAACTGCTTTGTCAGTTTAGAAGATTATAAAATGTATTTCTGTTGTTGTTGTTTAGGTCATCAGCCAAAAGGCTGGTTTGAACCTGTAGAGGTTTTACTAAGTAAAACAAGGAGTGAGGTGGTTTATCATTGCCTTCCTCATTGAGTGAAAAAATACGCTTATCAGCATGCCGGGCCCTCTGAAAAGCACATATTTTCCACTCTGTAAATGACACCTTCACTTCATTCACCACAGGGTCTGGCTGTACAATGAAATTCATTACTTTCAGAGGAGATAACTCTGATTAGTGTCTTTTACACCTCTACCTCTTCTGCTCTTAAATGATTCAGTCATTCAATTGGCTGACCATGTGATAAGAAACAGAACTATTTATTTTAGCCCTGCAACAAACAGATTGAGTGTAAATAATTTGACACTCTACCTGTCTGTTATGGGCAAATGTATTTCTATATGATTAAAATTTAAAAAATAATACTATTAAACATTAATAATAATGATAATAATGCATCGTTCTATTTTTATAAAATTTGGTCGAATATTTTAGTAAAATACATAGGTCTATTTTTAAACATAATAAAAATGGTTGGTTCACAAGCCTACGCTGATCACAAAGTAGAAATTAGATTTTGTAATGAAGGGGTTGATATCACTCTTGTCCCTCATTCGCTCATACCAATATGATTGCCCGTTGATGAGGGCTGAAATACATTTTAGTTTATTCATGCAATTTATGATTATCTCGTTCTCCTTCTTCACCCATCTATCTCTCTCTACTTGCATTTTCCAATATGAAATTTATACACATGTTTTGCATTTGATTACAATTGCGGAACTTGTTTTTCACTTTTATCGTATAATTTAAATTTAAACAACTGTTTGTCATTCCACACCAATTTAAAGTTACTTTAGATTACTTTCTGTTATTATTATTTAATTTTGTACAACGCGATGTACTGAAACAAATTAATGAATTTATATAATTACATAAAGTTAATTTAATTTTAAAATTAACTTTAGTACGGACATTTTTTGAAGTATTGTTACAAATGGAAAATATGGAACAATGATAAACGGCTATTGCGTAGGTTTTGGTAGATGTAATTTATTACCTGCCGGACACCGACTGGTCTTTGTTTAATTGTTCTTATTATAGTACAGAGGGGAAGGTATGATTTCGGTTTTATTACTCTAAATGTTTATTGAATTTATTTCTTTATTACATTTTTTAGTTCTGGCTGACTCTATTATATTCTTTGTGCTTCTATTATTTCTGTTTATTCTTAATCCTTCTAAAAACTCGATCGGTTATATAAATCAGCCCTTCTTTCGTCAGTTCAGTTGAAAATAGATTTTAAGTTAGTAAAGTATTGGTTGAGCTATTGTGTCGTAAGTGCTATGAAGTAAGTTGTTGAAAACCAGTTTTGTACATTACACCTGCGTTATTTTATTTTAGATAACTTTAATTTAAGTCTTAATTTTTAAAAACATTTTGTAATCAATTTACTCTATTGTTAATGATTAAAGTTACTTAATGAAGTCTACAATGGTCTAATTGACGAAAACGAAAAATTAGCTTCCTTGTGATCATGTTTGAATTTGCTTTGATCACTTAGCAATGTTGTTTTTAATATTTGACATTCAGAAAGTCTTAAAGGTATCTCATAGTTTGAAGTTTTTGTAACATTAAATTTAACGTAAAAAATAGTAAAGAAAATTCGTAGAGGGACTGGGCTTTCTAAAAATCAGTTCCTTAAAATTACAGCGTAAGTTACATTTTAGGACAAATACGCAAATAACAGAAATTAAAAATCCATAAAAATGCTACAACTTTTGAATTCAACATTATTCAGTTTGAATCTTAGTTAAGTCGGTTCTTACTATCAAGAACAAAGTTATAAATAAACATATTAAGTATTTACAATGAATAAATATCAAAAACTTCCGTCACTTTTTCACTTACTCACTTCGCCCAATACTTCCTTTGTCTCTAGCTTCCTGTTGACATAGACATCTCAAATTCAGAAAATGTTTTCCTTCCGTGATAAAAAATTAACCAAAGTATTGGAACTATCATAAAAATAACATTATTTTAGCACCTTCCCAAAAAAACTACAGTTCTATAAATCGGCATGCACATTCTCTATTTAAGAGAATTATAGTTTTTTTTTTTTAATTTCGACCGATTGCTCTTTAAGGTGTAGAAAGAGGGTAACTACCCGAAAGCAATAAATATATTTCTGTATTTTTTCGAAGAGGTTAATTCTTAAGCGGGACTGAGTTGAAGATATTAACATATTTTTTGGGTCCAGGGAACCTAAAAACGTGTATTTCCGGTGAAAACTCTATTTCGAAAAATTGACATGAAAACTAGTATCTTTACTCATCACAAAACTATCCAGTATTTAAGTGAATTAAATAATTTGTGTCCAGTATATAAATATTTAAACCGATCCAGTTTGTAAATACTTGCGTACGCATGTAGAAACTTTTAAACGCGATATTTCATTCTGAAGTCTAGTAAAATGTATAGGTTGTAACTGTATGGATCATCACGTAGGGTGCTGACATGCAAGAAAGTTAGAAACCCAATTTAGTAGTTAAAGTTTAAACTTTCCACGACTACACTTTAGCTGATCTTTTTTCCCTTGCGCTTCTTTTTTTTGTTGTAAAGACCGTCTTTTCCTTTTTTCCTTATTCGTGGATAATGTCAGCAGTACAATATCTTTTAGCGCTTCGCATATTATTTCAAATAAAAAACACATTTAGCTTTAACATTTTAAGCATATTTTATTTAAACCATTGTACGTAAAAGTGTAGATATTTAAACTTTTCATCAGTTAAACCATTTACCAAAATATTAGTCGACAACTGAAGTTATTTTTTTATTCATTTAATTAGATATTTTATGATAAGCTGTTGAAGTAAGCGGTTCAATTTTTTTTTTATCTCTAAAGCGTGTACGCAGTCTGTTCAATTTAGAACAATAAGCAACCCGATGACCCATGAGATGAGGATGATGTATATGTCGTGTAAATGAGGTGTAGTCCTGTACAGACCAAGGCCGACCATTCATGAGAGAGTATTGTTAATTGAACCCTAACCATCAAAGTACACCGGTAACCACTGTCTAGAATCCAAATCTGTATATATGTAACTACCTTTACTAGGATTTGAACCAGGAACCTTTGTCTCTGAAAATCAGCTGCTAAACAGCTGACTCACGGCGACGTCTTTACCTCTAGACCAACCCGGTGGGCCAGCGGTTCAATAATCTTAATAAATATATGTAATTGATACAAAAAAAATTAAGAATGTCCTCTTTAATTTTTTCATTGAAATGAAATTCAACATATATCTGGTAACAGATCTGAAAAGATCTTTGGAACCAATTAACTACTTCAACATGCGGTAATTGTATTTATTGTGGGATCTTATAGGGGTAGATCTAAATAACCATCAAAGTACACCGTTAATCACAGTTGAGTATTCAAATCCTAATAGAAGTAACTACCTGTACTCGGATTTGAACCACGAACCTTCGTCTCCGAAAATCATCTGTTCAACAGCTGTCTCGCGGTGACGACTTAACTCTAGACCAAACTGAAGGGTAAATTACTAATGTTTCCGAAAAAAATACGAGCAGAAAATAATTATGTAATTTCTAAAACGTTTTAGAGAAGTTCTCGTAAATAGAATTATTACTAGCTGGAAGTATTAAGAATACGTGAGTAAATTTATATCAGGTATCTGTGTTATCAGCAGAAAACTTATTATTATATGGAATAATTTTATAAACAGTTATGTTGTAAAGTTATAATACTGTACTTTTTCTTTGCGCTTTGTGTGTACACAAATAAATACAACTACCTACTCCATTCCGGATCCATTAAGGATCCATTTAAACTAAAAACTTTTCAGTTACATAAAACTTTATTCATTCTGTCTTCCAGTTTCACCAACAATTCTTCTCCCTCCAACTTTTCTTTAAAGGACGATTTTAATATGCACTTTGATTACCACCTTAAGGTCTTTAAGTACCTCACTAAAAAGGAATCTAGGTACTTAAATTACGTTTTCAAAACGTAGTAAGAAAGAGGAAGCGTGACGTCATAATAAAATGGATGTTATGTCTGTTTGAAAATTAACTGTTGTGAGTACCATAAAGTTTGTAATTTAAATCCAACTTTTGTTTTTGTTCCCATAAGTAAAGATAAGCTTAATGTGAACTGAAATTTTTGGGTTTTACTGACAATGAGATTTTGTGACTGTGCAATGATGTATTATGAAATAGTTACTAGAATAAAACTGAATTGTGTTATTTACACGGTTAAAAATTATGGTCTTTGAAAAATTGCCAATACTTTTCAACTTTTCCATTTATTTATCGTGTCAGTTTAATCAATACCAACTCCGTTTTTACTGTTGGTGCTAATTAAAAGGAGTGGGGATATTTTCCGTTTCAAAAGTTTTTGTAAGAAAAATACTACATGTCTAATACGATATCCTTCTTTATACGCGATTTTTATGAAGTTTTTTTTAGTAAGTATGAAAAAACTATGGAGATTTACCCTCATGGTAGCTTACCATAAACACTGTTCAAAGTCCTTCAAACAGAGTGTCTTAATACGACTGAGGTGTGTTTAGTAATTTACACCTTTGGTGTTACCTCAATTATTTTATGATTCTGAAAACGTGTTCTTACAGAAAGTAATTAATATTTCTTCTTCTTCTTCTTCTGCCTTTCAAGGATTAGGCATTTCTGCCTGTTCCGAACCTCTCAAATCTGCCCACTTCTTTCTCGAGCGTCCTCGTTCTCTCCTGCTCACCACCTTATAGCCCAGTGGCTGCTTAGGTATCCTATCCTCCCTCATTCTGTTCACATGCTCTAACCACTGCATTCTGTTTTCAGATACCTAGTCATTTATAGGGAAGATGTTGAGTTCTTTCCTTATCTTGGTATTCCTGTGACGATCTTCTCTACTACACCCATACGTATGTCAAAGAAATTTTATTTCAGATGCTTGCAATCTACTCTCCTCTCGCTTTGATAGCATCTAAGTTTCACTGCCATAGAGTAGGGTCGGCACTGCTACTCTTTTTTATCCGAGGCGAGAAAAACCACTACCTCAGTTCACTCCACTCCCTCACGATGGGGGAAGCAGTGTTGGGCTCAATTAAGGCGTCCTCGTCCAGCCCCAAGGAGACCGCAGCCGCCTACCAACCAAAAACCTACCGCCTGGCCACTTGATTCGACATCAGCAAACAACCCTCCACCTTCCTCCGAACTGTTTTTATAATACTACAACGGAAATGTCGGATTAAAAAATCGGCACTGCTATTGTTAAGCTATATAAAATCTCACCCTCGTGTTTTTTCTGGTGCTATTTTTTAAGTTGCGGTGGATAAATAAATTAATATTTAAAAAACAAATTATAACTTAACTCGAGTTTGGTATCCGTTTGTCTGACAAATTAAAATAATAAATACAGTAATATAATTAAAGAGTTGTTTATATTGGAAATATAATCATTTAATACAAAAAATATGGCCTTAAGCTGTAAATATTGAAGAAAATAATACTAATCCCTGTTGATACTTTTTTGTTTTACGTCTGACTGTTTTGCAATTTCTGCTAATGCAGAAGGTGGAGGATGATGTTTTATGAAAATGAGTGATGAAAAAATGCCAGACCTGACCGGGTATTTTCTTTTCTTACTAAATCAACAATAAAAATAATCAAAAAGAAATATTTAAGTATATAAAAGAAAATGTCTTTAATTATTTTTTAACTGTCATAGATAATTATAAAAATCTATTCTACATAAAAAAAAATCTGTGTGAAACATTCGCACGACTTTCTCTTGCCAATGCAAATATTGAACAATATAATCTAACATTAGTGATAAAACATTAGGAATAAACAAAAAAAAAAACCTCAAAAACATAACCAAATTTTAATCATGAATGAATAATGCAAAATGAAGACCAAATTTCACTGAATAAAAAAATCATCAATCAATAAAAGAAAAAAAAAATTTAAATCAAAACGTTTGGCTTAATAATACGGAAAATGATTCTTTGACGCTAACTAGGCTCTGTATAAAATAATGCTTGGAAGAAAAAGTTGGAGATCTTTTAATGTCCTATAAATTTTATTATATACACATTGTCGTTAAATGCAAACTAGGCCGAAATCTTAAAAAATCCATTTTTTACAGATATTCATGAGAACAATAATTAGAAAATTAGTAATTACCGCTAAACTAAGCATTACACAAATTTGTTTGTTTGTAATAAAAGTTGTAGGGTTTTCAATTTTCTGCAACTTTGGTTACAATAAATTTTTGCCCTAAAATTCATATTAAGGTCGCGATTTAAAAAAAACCTTTTTTTCTACGAGAGCTCAGCCACCCCAAGAATTTCAGCAGAAATTGCGCCTATCCTATCTTGTAGAGCATAAAAAGTGTAGTAGATAAGGCGATTTTTAAAAGAAATCGTAGGATCGTTTTTGAGAAAATCGGTAAAAGTGAAAAACTACTATATCCGGTTGACCGATTTTGATGAAAATGTTTGTCAGTTTCTCTGTAGTACCTAACTTTAATTTTAAGTTTTAACTTGTACAATGTTCCGTTCTTGAGATATTTTCACACACACACACGGGCGCGCGCGCACACACAACAACAACAATCGGTTAAAACGTGGTTTTTGGGTTCATGGGGTCTGAAAACGTGTGTATCCGCTGAAAACTCGATTTCGAAAAATCTTCAAGAAAACGATACATTTCTTCCTATACATTCATATAAGCAAGAGAAAGTAAAAACGAAATGAAATTTTAATACATTGTCTTATAAATAACTGATATATCGATATTAAATTATCTCATTTGTTCTAGCTAAATGTAGCAATGCTACCTTGTACAAGATTTGCTGTATACCTTGGACAATTCGAATTGGCACAAGCAGCTTCGGTGTTTATCTACTCCACTCTTTGCCCCTCGCCATGCAACGACGGTACAGTCACAGAAAATACAATCGCTACTGTAATATGCGACTCACCCTCGATCACTACGCTTTTTTCACTGTTTTTATTAATAAATGTCAGACATAATGATGTGACTAATTTGTTTTCATATATGATTTTCTGTTCATTAGATATTCAGACCAATTTGTTTAGTTAGTTGCGTGCGTCTGTAGAGTATAGTTATAAAACTATACTCTAAAGTATAGTATAGTTTAGTTCTTGTAATTCAAAATTTAAATTTTTACTGGGACAAATTAAATAAATGTTTTAAAATACAATAAATTTGTGTGTTTGTACATTGAAATAAGGTTTTAGGCATTTGCGTACTTGATAATTTGTAGACCTTGTTGAAAGAATAGGTTATTGGTATACTTTATGCGGAACTGTGTGTACACGTACAGCAAGAGTTGAGCCAGTTCGAATTGTCCACAGTAAACAACGTACATCTTTCAAGAATTTCTATGAGTTTATAATATATTTTTAAATTTTTGTATTAAAAATGTTCTACTTAAAATGAAGGCAATAAACTAAATTATACAGTTTGAACAAAACTAAAATTTAATAAGTAAAGAATGTTTAGGATTTTATGTACATACAATTAAACTCTAATTATTAAAGAGTGTGCAAGATTACACTACATTGTAACCGGCTTTAGTATTATAGTTAGAATTGCATAACAATTTCATGTAATTCACCGGAAGATGCAATTATTGCAAAAAGCAGTGGACAAAAGAGCTTACAGAGAACGAAACAACCATTTTCAGAGCAAATTGCCGACTATAATGTCAAAGCATCTCAGTTAATGGCACATCAAAACAGATTTGCTCGTACAATTGTCGGTTGTAGTACGGTGCGTTATTTCTAAATAGTTATGTTGAGATGATACAAAAATGATAAAGAACGGACAAAATGTTTGACATTTACTATTTTAATAAAATAATTAATTTTATAATTTATTAAAATAAATATTTTTGATGATGTCACAAATGAATGGGGTTTTAAATAGGTATGTGGAGTGTAATTTAATTCCGATTGAAACTACAAATTTCATAAAAATTCGCTTATCAGTGACATGGCAAATCCACCAGGCGTCATAAAAAGATTGAAAAGAAGATGGAGCAGAGATCTTCTTTAATTTGTATGTTTATGTACGCCTTGTAGAAAAAGATAAATGAAAAATATTAGATGTAATTTTTACTTTCTCTTGCCTATATGAATGTATATAGGAAGGAAAGTATTGTTTTCATGTCGATTTTCGAAATCGAGTTTTCACCGGATCTATATGTTTTCAGACCCCCTGAACCCAAAAAACATGTTAGCGATTGGTCTGTGTGTGTGAACAGAATATCTCAAGAGCGGAAAATTGTACAAAGTTGAAACTTGAGACTTAAGTTAGATACCACTAGAGAACCCGACACGAACATTTTCATTAAAATTAGTCAACCGGAAGTAGTAGTTTGTTCGTGTCATTTTTCACTTTTTTGCGATTTTCTCAAAAACTGGTCCTACGATTTTTTAATAATCGCCTCATTTACTACATTTTTTATGCTGTAGGGTAAGCGCCATATCTACCAGAATTCTTAGGGAGGCTGTTTTCTCATAAAAATAATTGTTTTTTTAAGATTTTGGCTTTAAAATGCATTTTACCGCAAAAATGTATATAATAAAAGTTGTAGAAAATTAGAGAATTTAAAATTCTACAACTTTTAATTCAAACATTTTTTGTATAATGCTTAGTTTAGCGGAAATTAGCGATTTTCTGTTTTTTCCCACGAGAAAGTGTAAAAAAATCGATTTTTTAAAGATTTAAGCCTTAGTTTGCATTTTACGACGAAAGTGTTTAGTCAGATTTATAGGATATTAAAAGATCTACAACTTTTATTTAGAGAATTTTTCTGTACTGAGCTTAGTTTAGCGTGAAAGAGTGATTTTCCGTATTTTTAAGCTAAACTGCGGTTGATTTTAATTTTGCGTCTTTCACTCATGATTAAAATAAGGTTGTGTTTTTTGAGGTTAGATTTCTGTTTATTTCTAATGTTTTTATTACAAATGTTACGTTATAGTGGTTATTTTTTGCGTTGGCAAGAGAAAGTTGCGCGAGTGTTTCACACCAGATTTTTGTTTTTGTTTTTATTTATCTATTTTATTATTAGTACTATTGGTAATAACTTTTCTTCAACAGTTTACTTTTTATTGGTTGTATTTTTTCATACTGTACTATTGTAAAAGTACAATATTGTACAAACTATAGAAGTTATGGTAATTCCTAATTATTATAACTTCCATTACTCAGTAACAACCCAATAAATAATGTAAGGGAAAACCCCCCATTGTTAGAATAAGTTACATTAGAATAGTAGTTAGACAATAATTTGTAAATATAGCCAACGGTCAATCATCATCTGACATTGTTTAGACGGGTAAATTTCTCCCTCTGTGTTTTTGGGCCTATCTTCCACCTACCAACTTTCAGCTAATTACTGGGGTAGTTCTCCTGCCTGTTAGACCACCAGGTTGGTTGAACGGTTGGTAGGAGGCTTGTCAACCAGAGGTGTCCTGGTTTGGCTCCCAGAAATTTACAATTAGTTACCTTGGGACTTAAGAGTGGAACAGAGGAGTTGTTTAGAAGGGCAGTTTTTGAAGAAGTGAGTATGAGAACGAGGAGAAGAAAAAGAAAGGAGAAATATATTCGAGATAAATTCATTAAGGGTTTGGTTAAGTTTTCTTGTTTTTTTTTTTATTAACGTCACGTCAAAAAAGGTTGGCTATATTTTAAAATAGGTTAGGGTGTTTTAAGGATAATTTTGCTTGTAATAGATCTATTAAATATTTAGTTTAGAACAAGGAAATTTAGTTTTGTTATTTATTTTCTCATGCTCTGCTGATAGAGCTGGCGCCCAACAATATTTTATTAGGTATTTATTTAGTACATATTAAAGTATTTGCCCACCGGTAAAGTTGAAGGTGGTGCAAAACCATAGTATATTTTTCGTTTATTGTTATTCCAAATTTAACATTGCTGAATGTTGTATTTTATATTCGTGCCTGTTCTTATTAATTTTAATGTAATATCGATGCTCTCTCATCTCTTGGTTGTTCACTATTGTACAATTAAATATTAAAAATAAAAGTTAAAAAAAGTAATTTATTAAAATTAAACATTGCGATTAAAATGATTCATTACCAATTACAAAAATAAATGAAGTCACTGATTTGCAACTGATGACATCAGATTGTTCCTTTTCTTGGATATAAAACCCCAATTTTGAAGCAGAACGCATAAATATATTAAATATTATATTTTAATATTTTTTGTGATTGATTGATAGATTTTGTGGAGGGTTGAAAACCCTTTACAATTAGACCCACAAAGCTAGTGTGTTGTCACCCCCAAATTAACCTCCATAGACCAATGGAGCATTCTTGTATTGTACATCAACAACTGAACAGTTAGTGTAAGGCTGCATTATCTTTAATCCCTCCAGGACCAAAGATTGACTATTCCTGTTGACGATTCGTACTGACCTACTGAGCAGGACAGTTAAAGATTAAGTGGTTCACTCGCAATTTCTAACTCTAATCCATAGCATCGACATATCAGTCTATCCTTTTACACTCCTTGGAAAAGCTTTCTAAATATTTTGTATTTTGTAGCCAATCAGTAATTCTATAGCATGCTTGAACTGCTTTTTGTCAAATTCAGTGGAGGAGACGCAAATCTCTTCGACTGATAACAGGCAGAGAGCTTTACGACAAAGCGCATATACTTCGGATGCTTAAATATTCGTGAAAATAAAAAAAAGTTAATATAAACATACGCTGTAGCTCAAAAGTAAAAAATATTTTATGAAAATACTAACGTATTGTGTTTAAAAATGCTAATGAAAAATTTTAAGTTGGAAGGCGACTTTAGCAGCTAGAGGAAAGAGCTTGGCCACATGGTTAAACTTCTTCCAGCCCTCGCATCATCTATGTGTTAATTAAATATTTAAAAAATTCTGTGGAATAATCGCTGTACCATAATATTAGTGAATTTTGATTAACTTCTATACTAAAAACAATGGTTTTGTTCGAATTAATGAGCGGTTACGGAGTTAATAGAGGTTCAGAATTTTACTAATAACTCAAAATTTAAATATGCTGCAAGTCTGATATGTCGTACATACAATAACAACATAAAGTTTATATTCCGGTGAAATTGTAAATAAATTGTACGAGCGGTGTTTGAGTTATAAATCTCTAAATGCATCCGATCTGTTGCAGCAATAATAAAACCGGCTCATTTTTCTTCTTACCCTGATATCGTAATACTAAAAAACTTCTAAAAATATGAAACTGACATGTAACAACGCATATTAAAATCAACTAAATTTTTGTTTATAGTACGTTAAAATTGAACAAACGGTTGGACGAAACAAGGCTCCAAACTCAGGTATCTATAATAAAGAAATCAAAAGTAGTTAGATGCATTTTATGTAAGTATATCGTTATAACAGTGCTTAAATTTTCTGAATGTTACTTTTTGCAGCTGGACCAAAGACGTGAATTCAGTATTCTCATATAGTTTTAATATATTATTATAAATTTTTATTCTTATTTTTGAATTCAGTTTAAAATTTTGCTTTGTGGTCAGCACCCTAGCCTATAATACGGAGTCCGTGCGTTCGATTTCCAGCTACTGTTTGGAAATTACTTCAAGTCAAAACCACCGTTCCTGTTACAAAACCCAAAGTAGTCGCTAAAAACCAAGCTGTTGATGTGACTTTTAAAAAATAAACTATAAAAGGGTATAACATTTTAAAACAATTATGAAGCCAAATAAAGGTACTAAGACCACCAGCTTGATATTGAACATACCTAATATAGAACCTGATAATGAGAGGTGTAGTATCAAAACCAGCTAGATCCAAGAAAAAAAAAATTGTTTCTGTTTTATTTTACAATTTTTCAGTGTTATGAACATAGTATCTAGAAGAATCTGTATCAAAACAACCCATATTCAATGAAAATACCCAAAGAAATTCTGAAGTTATTTTTAAAACAAGCCACATCCATACTTACAGAAATAGCCAGTGGGTGTGCTAGTGCACTTCTGTGGTGAACTTAATTATATTTTATCAAAAATAATGTCATTTGTAGTTAATGCAGTTACGTCAAGACAATTTTATTACAACATCGTTTAATTTTGTTATTATGACAGAGTACTATTAAGTGATTACTTTTAATTGCTTGAAATATATCGATTTTGAATAATTTAGTTTTAGCACGACACAGTACTCACTGAAAAGTGTATTTTTTGTATAAGTTATAGTTAGGAGTAGTTACTTTATTAAATTAGTTGAAATTGAGTTTAGATCAACAACCGAAAAGCTGGTTTGAACCTTTAGAGGTTTTACTAAGTAAAACGAGGAGTGTGGTAGTTTACCATGCCTTCCTCACTGAGTTCAAAAGTAGCCGATGCTTATCAGCATGCCAGGCTCTCTGTAAAGCATCTACTTTGCACCTTGCAAATGACACCTTCACTTCATTCACCACAGGGTCTGGCTGTATAATGAAATTCATTACTTTTCGAGGAGATAACTCTGACTTGTTTATTTTACACCTCTATCTCTTCTGTTCTTAAATAGTTCAGTCACATAATTGGCTGACCACGTGATAAGAAACAGAACTAGTTTTTGTTGCCCTGGAACTAGCAGATAGAGTGCAAATAATTTAACTCCACCTGCCTGTTATCAAAGTCATTGCTCAACTTAATAAATAAAACCATGATTGTTTCACAAAAAAACAGTAAACTTTTGTTTCAAAACCAGTTAAGACCTCGAATAAGTTTCAAAACTAGCCAAAAGAAAAATTAGTTTTCCTAGATTTTGAAAAAAACATATTTTTATTATATTAATACACACTAATGTGGGGTTTAATACTTGAACTATTAACCAAGACGGCAGATACTGTAGTTTAAATTGAAATAGTGTTTCTGCTTTCCTGAAACGTTTTAAAAAATGGATGTGGCTGATTTTGATACTGAACCCTTCGTAAGGAATATCAAAGGGGGTAAAATGGGGTACACATTATTTGATACTCGTCTCATATAATACACACTGAATGTCTATGGTTAAAAAAATGTCCATAAATATGAAAAATCATATAAAATTTCATTCACAAATTCATAAAATACGAAAATACAATTATTGAAATATCACTAAAAATCAAAGAGAAAGTAATTGGCATTAAAAAATATACTACTGGCACAATACAAAACAAATAAAAGAAACAGAAAAACAATAAAACCTTCTGTAAAATAAAAAATAAACGAAAAATTCCATAAAATCCTATTGTTTAATATACTTATGTTACAATTCAATATCAGTTACTTTCCTATCTTTTGATATGATTCTGAAATATTTTTAGACAGCTGATAACAATATCAATTCTATTACATAGAATAACGATTACGTACGTCTGTATCCTAGTCTTACGCATTATAAAAATACTCATAAACCCGATGAATAAAAAAGAAACAACAAAATTTGAACACATGCAAATAAAAATAAAATCTCCTTTATACCGAAATAATTTTTTGTTTTTTATATACGTATGCTATATAGGTATGTACATGTTATTGATAATAATGTTATATATTTTGTTGCTTTTACGCCGTTTTGTTACGTTTTGTAATGAAATTATGTATTTGTGTAGTTCATACGTACATTTTTAATTCATAAACGATAATAATATTAATTATAACAACACATTAAAGAATAGGCTCAGTTGAAGTAATATATTATATCTCTATTATCTTCATTTTTTTTCAGGTTCAGCAATCGATAGGTAAAGGTTTTAATAATCTCATCTCAGCAGCATTGACTCTTGATATCTGCTGACTAAACCATACATTAAATCAGGGAGAACTACGTTGTGGTAAATTTGAAAAACTGAGTTTTTCCGCACTTTACCGACGAGCGTTTTTCTCAGATTGTATATAAGTCCTTCGACAAACTTTTCCAGTTTGAGTTTTACACCTCGTGATTGGCGTGGCCATGGCCACGCTGCTAGTAGCCACGTCGCCAAAAAAAATGACTAGTTGCGTGGCAGCTACCTGGCCAAGCCAGTTTCTTTGTAGATATTGAACAGAATGGACGTTGAAGAAGCTATTTGGTTGTGCTGGTGTCGTAAGAAATGGCGGAGGCAAAGAACAATTTGAATAAGAAATCTTTTACTCGGTAGAAAAGGAAAGGTGTATTTTACAATCTTTACGCTGATATAAGAAAAGTTGAGAGAGAAGTTTTCAAATGTGTATGAATGAGCGTACTACTTCCGCTATAAACATTTTTGTGTCAATTTCTATTGTTTTTGAATATACCAATGCGAATCGAAAATTTATAGGTTATAACTTAACCAGCTATGGCAAGTGTTACAACTCGAATGAATAGACCTATTCAATGTTATGTAAAACATGGTTTCGTCGCAAGAATGACGACGCAGCAGCCACGGACCAAACACCTGTATTTTGAGGCCTTGTAGCTGCGACAGTGCTGCCACTTCTGTCTGAAGTTACTCATTCTAATTACTAGAAAACGTGGGCGACGCAGCAGCCACAGGCCAAACACCCGTCTTTTGTGGCCACGTAGCTGTAGCTGCGACGAGACTGCCACTTCCGTCTGAAGTTACTCATTCTAATTACTAGAAAATGTGGCCACGCCGGGTGAAAAGAGTCTAAGTGACTTTGTAGTGCGTCGAGTGGTTATCGCACTGATGTTGGTTGGGTGGTCTCTATTGACATAAATTTATAACTCAAGTTTCAGAAGTAGGCACAGTTTATTGAATTTAATATCTAGCGTTTAGTTAGATTTTTACATCTGTTTTAGTACTCAATTAATAGTTTAAATATTACCCCATTTATTTCTGTCATGGTACTTAAAACTTCCGTTAATGTGTTTTATTTAATTTTGACACCTACTCACAGATATCATTCTTGGCCACACTCTGGTGTGCAATTTCCCCATTTCTGCTTTGACTACCTTTCTTCTGGAGATCTCGAAAAGTTGTGACACTTAATTTTGCATACTTTATCATTCCTTAACTCCCTAAGAACACTTTGATAGAAGGAGAAAGGAAAAGTTCACCTATACTGAATTCACTGAGTCTAGAGACATGCGACAAATAGCCTAATGCTAGTCTAGAGACAAATACTGTCTCACGTGATATTAGTACTGCCGGTAGCCCAACTGATGCCAGCTATTGGACAATGAACCGCTCTTACGTAAAAGTAATTCCGTTCTTTCCTTCTGAAAATTTAACTAATTTTCATGATCTATGTCATTAAAAAATGTTGCACTGTATATTACGCTAGGGATAATGCAACGAAGACTGTTGTTAGAAGAACGTATAATGAGCTTGGTTATGCGTTCATTCAACAGCAATCACGTGATCTATTTGTTTACTGAGTGTCTCCAGACTCTGTAAATAGACTGTAGTTACATCATGTGTGGTCGTAACCGGACACCTCTATCTAATCTCTCAAATTTCCTCTGGCATAATTTAAATTGAACTATGTCAATAATTAAATTAAATAAAAATAAGTAAATTTACTAAATAAGAAATGTATAGGCCTTTAAAAATAATAATGGAAAATCAAATTAATTAAGCAAAGAAAGTTCATTTAAAATTCATGCACTACCTCATATCCCAAGTAAATAAACGAATGTAGCTGTTTTAAGATTTCGTTATTCAAAACTACCTTGATTTAAGATGATCAGTAACTCTGAAACTAATAATTTTTATCTTCTCTACAGAAATCGTAAGGTTGTATAGCTTTGCAGTTAAACTAAATTATATACAATGCAGTATATCTTGGGATCGGTTAAAAGGGAAATTGTGAAGTAAAATCTTGTTGGGAGACATTAGGATGTACTTTCATTAATCATCGTTAAATTTAATAAATATTTAAAAGATTTAACATGAATTTTAAGGATCTTCAGTAAACTCAGATAATTTTAAACTTAGTTCAATGTAGTTTGCAAGTCCTTGCATTTATTTTGTAGATTCAAATGCGGCTGGCCTGACAAAATACAAATAGTACCGTAGTATTATGTACAGAGCACAAGAGAGTTGCGGTGCAATTAGGCCTCGGATGTTTTATGGTATAAGATAAGGGTAAATGACTGCACCGTAGTTTTTACTCTGCCGCCGCCGTCGTAGTTCCTTGGCAAGGGCCTCCGCTATCGGCTTAGACCCAGCCAGACATACCCTTCTCCTGAAAATTCATTCTCTTTCTCTCTCTTTTCAACGTCCGCGTTCTTTCTCTGTCTGCATCTGTTTAAATTTCCTTCTTAGTTAAGCTCTGCTGTACTGTTGTCACGTTCTACTCCAAGTATCACATTGAGCCATGTGCCCCGAACAATATTAAACATCCTCATCTTATCGCTGTTTCTCTCTCATGGATTTCCCTCTTTTTCTATCTAGCACTTTCTTCTACTAGTACAAACTTGTAATACTTGAGACAATCTTGAACACTCTGATTGCAATTATCATGTTAATTTTACTGTTACATTTAAATCATGTCGTTACACAATGACATACATCCTTATGTGAAAATATTAAAAAAATTTTATCTAACTTTGAAGCGTGAATATTTATTTTCTAAATTATTTTATCTCTGATAAATTTATTTGCATTTATATGCTAAAATAAAATGAGAAAATTTGATAAAAATATAGAACAGTGATACCCATTTGTACTATATGTTTTATGAGATAATAGATACTGTTCATAATGCATGAATAAGAAATAACAATGTTAGAAGAAATGAAAAAAAGAAAAAGAAAATTAAAAAAGTAAATAAATCACGTTATAGAAGATCTTAGGTTTATTGACGTTTCAACCTGCGCTGCGGATTCTCTGGTAGTGATGCATCCGATAGTTTGGTGGTCAATTCCTTTGGTGATCAAATCTTAAAATATTTTATTTTGAGCTTTATTTTACAGAAAAATTTGATCGCATCACACTATATTAAAAAGTTAAATTCTACAACTTAAAATACATTCTTAAAGCTTATTCTGAATATATTATTCTCGTATTCAAATATTTCCGTAGTTGCACTAAAAATATTACTGTTGATAATGTTACATAACATTAAGTTTTCAACGAAATCTATCAAATTGTAATAAAACAGAAATAGAGTTTTCAACGTATATACTAAAAATAGTTTATCAGTTGCTATTGCATAATTTAAATCGTATTACCCGAACTATAAAGTTAGTTTATTTATTTAAATTGTATCCTATCAGTTTAACAACAGAATTCAAATTCATGTCTTTCAAAATACATACGTATTAAACTTGTTATGACATACTATTGATATAGTTTCTGTTTATTTTAGATAGAAAATAAATTACTAAATGTTTCTCGAATTTTTCATAAAATCTAAATTTTATAACACTTCAATATTGTATTTGGTGAAAAATCGTAAAATAAAATCTAAACAAATGACCTTTTAAATTTAATAGTATTTATGTGTAAAATTAAAGGAAATTTACTTAAAATGTTTCTTTTTTTAGTATGGATTTAATTAATAATAATAATAATAATAATGGACTGAAATAGACTGTCTAGCGTTTGCTGACGATATAGCTTTGCTCACAGATAACATAGAAACAGCTAAGGCTCAACTAGACCTACTGAAGGAAGTTGCAGAACAGGCAGGACTACAAATTTCGTATGAAAAACAGAACTGATGACAACAATAAAAGGTATAACGGATAAGGCATTGAAAACAAAATATGGGAAGATTAACATTGTGGATAAATTCAAATATCTGGGCGAAATAATCATGAAGAATGGAAGTGACAAAGAGGCGTTAAAAGCCAGGATTAAGAAATTGGATCTGGCATATTTAGCTACTAAAAATATTTACAACAAAAAATGTTTCTCAAGAACTGCAAAGTTAAGACATTACGAAACAGTAGTAAAGCCTGTGCCTTTATATGCATCAGAGACATTGACCTCAGAAAATAAAGGACTTATAGAAGATGTCGAGAAGAGAGAAAGAAGGATTCTGAGAAAGATCTATGGGCCACGATATGATGAAGAACACAATACCTATAAAAACGTTTCAAACACCAAATTGTATGAAAATGTAGAGAGGATGTCAGAGACTTTCAGAAGAAGGAGAACACGATTTTACGGGCACATAAAGAGGATGAGCAATGACAGACTGACAAAGAAAATTTTCAATAACTTTGATAATACTAAGACTACTTTGAAGTGGTTTATCAATACTAAAGAGGATCTAAAAAAACTTCGAGTTGAAGAAGAGGACATTTACGATAGAGACAAATTTAGGCAGAAGACAAATGACAAAAGGATAAGTCTGCCTGTGCAATCTGCAAGAAGAGAGGGTACTGGTGGGAGGTGGACGGATGAGAGAAGAAAGGAGCATTCCGAACGAATGAAGGCTTTTTGGGCAGATAAGAGGAATGACATCCTGAGAAGAAGAAACCAAAATGCATAGTGCTTAACGTGATCCTTAGTTGGTCGATCAACGAATTAATAATAATAATAATAATGGACTTCGCTGCATAAAATATAACAGTTGTAGGTAACCAACCGAACTTTACGCTTAACGGCAAACTAAAATTTTTTTTAGTTTGATTTTTACTTTCTTTTGCCTATATGAATGTATAGGAAGGAAAGTATTATTGTTAATAATTTTTTCGAAATCGAGTTTTCACCGGATCTACACGTTTTCAGACCCCCCTGAACCCAAAAACATGTTTTTAGCGATTGGTGTGTGTGTGTGTGTGTGTATGTGTGTGTGTAAACAGAACATCTCAAGAACATAACGTCGTACGAACTTGAAATTTGAAACTTAAGTTGGCACTACTACCGGACCCGACACGAACTTTTTCATCAAAATCGGTTAACCGGAAGAAGTAGTTTAGTCGTGTAATTTTTCACTTTTTTGAGATTTTCTCAAAAACGGCTTTTACGATTTTTTTTATCTTTAAAAGTCTAAAAAAGTTAGATTTTTTATGCTCTACAGGGTAGGTGCCATGTCTGCTGAAATTCTTGAAGAGGGTGTTTTCATGTAAACAAATTGTTTTTTTAAGATTTCGGCTTTAATATGCATTTAAGAGCGAAAATGTATATTATAAAAGTTGTAGAGAATTTAAAATTCTACAACTTTTATTTCGTGTAGATCCGGTGAAAACTCGATTTCGAAAAATCGACATGAAAACAATACTTTTCTTTCTATATACGAGTATTCATAATATAGGCAAGAGAATGTAAAAATAGGTAAAATTTATTTCTTAAACAATGGCATTATCTTTTTTTGGAAGGTTTACATAACTTTTTTGTGTAGAAATCGGATGTGACATAATTTTTTATAAATATAATTTACAATCAGTTTTAAACTTTAAGTAAATGAACTATGTCGTAACAAAATTACGTTTGAGAAGGAGGTATCCAGCGAAACCCTTTCTATAGTTTTTTTAAAACCACATAGGACTACATAAGTTCGTTAAAGAAGAACAATTTTATTTCAATTTTTGTTGTATGGAATACTTTTTTTATATTTCTTTCCTTGATTCTTCTCCAGTATTCCTTCAATCTTTCTTAACTCTTCTGGCGTTCTTCGTCGGAAGGATACTAATTTTAGATTCTACAGTATTGTGACAATATCTAAAGGGAATGTGGGTTCGAAAATTTTCAAGGAAGACCGAGAGATTAAAAATGTTAACGTAAATAATAAGAGTAATAAAAAGGGTTTTCCGAGAAATAGTTCAAAATATTAGGTGAAATATAAATGGTCTTTTATAGTAAAGGTTGCTATTGTTGTAAAGGTATTGTGAGAGCCGGGTACCTATTTGGATAATGGCCTTTTTGTAACACCTTCTATTCAATCCTAATTTGTTTACAGTTGTTAAGATTTATCCAAAAGCCTTCTGAAGGATTTTGTATTTTATTATTACTATATAGAAAATCTCTGTCTTTTCTCGAACTCTCCATTAGCCCACCTAAGTGACGCGAGTTATTCAGTCAGTCAGTTTACGTTTTGTCTGTGATAGAGTAGGCCTAAGTATTTTCCATAGTGCATACCAGTACGTTAGAAAAGGTCAATGTTACTGCGAATAACTGTCTATTGTTTAACTTTTATTAATATTGTATAGTTTTTGTAAGTAGTAATTAGTAAATTGTTTAAGTTATTTATTGTATTAGTTAATTATAATTAGTTTGTTACTTACTAAGTAGGCCTAATTTAATTGTAATTTACTTGCAAATTTTAGTCCCTTATTTACTTAATTGTAAATTTTAGTTGTAATAATACTTGTAATTTTAAACGTTAGTGTGTTAATTACTAAATTTACCCAGATCCCGAAACTGATCTTAGAGAAAGTGTCACAGTATTTATATAACTAGTTTTCATATTATTAATTTCTTAAATTTAGATCTAAAATAAGACTACGCTGTCTCAAATCGTTAGAATTATTTAAAATCATCGTTGTACTGTCAAATCATTTACGTGATTGTCAAAATTTTCTTGACATTTTTCATTAGATTTTGAATTTCATTTTTTACTGATGGATTCTTTGATTACACTGTTTTTAGAAACCGAAAGTTGACAATACTGCTAAGAAATCTTATAGGTAACAAATATTACTTCGTGTTTCATACATCATACGTCATCACGAACTCCATAATTTCCATAATCATCCACCAATTACATCTAAGAATATTATAAAAATTTTCCTTACTGTTATAGATTTCTACTGTTTACAGTTTTCTGTTAATTTTTATCGTTGTAACATGTTTGCTTCTATGTCATGTAATTAAATATGTTGAAATAACCATTATAAAAATTAAATTAAAAAATGTTGTAGCATGTTGTATTTTATTTAATATATTATTTTACAACTTGCTTTACTGCTGTGGTATGCGCGTAATTTGTTTTTAACTTTATTAATGAAATTCACAGCTGTTATGAATAATTACGAGTAAAAATGGAGATGGGTCGAAGAATGAATGACATTACATTAGTGACGAGGATGGAGTTCCGAAATGTTAAATTCATTTTTTTTTAATAATTAATTTAATATAGATATTAATTGTACACGATTCCTAAACTAACAGAGCCCTGGCTCACTTTCTTCTTAATCGTATTTGATTGTTGTTTTGGTAAATCATGGGGATACATTTTGTGCATCAGTGGGTTTGGATGAGCGAGACATCCATTGCGAAAGTTTCATTAAATTGTAAAGATTGCTAGATACTGAAGGGTTGAGTATGCGTAACACCCGTGTTAATTTACAGTTCAAATGGAAACGATAGTATTTACAAGCTCTATAAGTTTTACGACGAATAATAACACATAGTTTTTGTCGCAAACAGCGAATATAATTCAGCCTTATGACTACGGCGATTCCATAAAACAAGCGTTTGCGATTATGATTAGCAATTTGCGGCGAAGTAAATATTATATATAGTGTTATGGCTTAAAAACAAACGTTTGCGTTCCAACAATTTGAAATACTGCGTTGAAATGGGGCGAGTTTTTCTTTGTATGTATCGGACTAGTGCTAAAAGCTCGTCTGTAATTAGCTAGTCAAAATCATAGGATTTTACAGGAATAACAGAGCCTATTAATAATAATAATAATAATACATTTCATGAGACGGCGCGTTTAATGACTGTTGGCAATTTTTAGAAAGGCTTAACTTTGACTTATGGTAAAAACCATTAGTGATTTCTGTATCTACTCTTTAAGAGGAATCGAACGATACTATTTTTGTTTCCAAATTCCGACTTTGATTTCTTAATTTCCTGTTTTGGGCTACTTCCGGTAAAACCGGAACTTTAAATTTTTTTAAAAAGGCTTACCTTTGACTTATGACAAAAACCATTAGTGATTTCTGTATCTTCTCTTTTAAGAGGTATCGAATAACACTATTTTGGTCTACAAATACCGACTTTGATTTTTAACTTGCGCTTATGGCCCACTTCAGGTTGAAATCGGAACTTCAAACCCAATGATTTCTGTATCTACTCTTCAAGAGGAATCGAATGACGGCCACATTGGCGTAGTTGGTAACGTGCTCGCCTCTCATCATGCGGTCTTGGGTTCAAATCCCATTCAGGCACGGCATATTTTCATACGTTACAAAAAATTATTTCATTCTTCACCGTCTGCATTAGCAGTAATTGCAGAACAATCGGACGTTAAACCAAGAAAAAGAGGAATCGAATGACACTTTTTTCCAAATTCAGACTTGATTTCTTGGCGTCCGGTTTTAGGTTACTTTCGGTCAAAACCGGAACTTCAAACTCAATCCAGGCATACTAACTTTTTGTGTAGATTACGGATTCGAAAACCGTTTCTTGCTATCTCTTGTATTTTTCTTTAATCTGGGTGTGACGGGCGGATAAAGGAAAATGATAGATGGCAGTTATTTTAAAAATTGCCACCGATAAGACAAAGTTACTAACATTCTGAATTGAGAAAAAAATGTAACGAAAATATGGAGGTCCTGGGTCCGATTCCCGGCTAGGTTCTGGAAGCCAAAAACACAAGTCAAAAACCACTGTTTCAGTTGGATAATCCATTGTAGTCGCTAATAACCAAGCCGTTGATGAAACTTTAATAAACTAAACTAAAAATAAAAAAATGTAAAAGCCCTTATCAGGTAGATAACTACGTTTGAAGTTAGAACAGGCCAGGAAGTATCCCTATCGTCTGTGACGTGATACTGTTTTAAAAATAAAAGGCAGAATTGAACAAAAATATTTTTTTCAGGATTTGTGGTTTTATGATTTAGTAAATGATCTAGCAACCAACAGAATTAAATCTGATGAAAAAAAAATTTAGCATCGTGTTGAAATATGTGTAGTTGTAAATTGTGTGGTCTGTTCATAATTTAATAATTTTTTGAGAACTTTAAAACATTTTTTTTTTAATATAAAAATATTAATATATACATATAGTATATGAAGTAAAACATGATACACACAATTCGCGATGTATTAACAAAACATTTCGCTTCTATTATTCAGACGCTTGATAATAGGTGGTGCGTTTGTCTCATTGTCATTCGGTAATCGCACAACGAAAAAATAATTTTAATTGTTAAATGTTAGTTAGGTAGAGTGGGTGGGGGTTTTACAGTTGTTTGTGAATGACAGATGTCTGTTGATAATTTGTCAAAACCAGAGCTCAGTCTGGCGGAAGGCAATGCATTATACTAACCCTGCCATGCATAATACATGCAGACGTAGCCACTTGCACGCGCTTAACGTTACGAATGTGCTATTCTCGCTTGCAACTCTGCTTCACAACTCGACTATTCTGCCATTTCACTCTGTATCGTTCTATCTCAAAGTATACAATACTCTCCCCGGTAAACCAATTTCATGAAGCTATGTTTTGTACACAGCACTATTCAAATAATTGTACAGAACGAACTTCTTTTAATAATGAACAAAATGTATCAAGGATGTCTAAATGTATTTAGGGTGCTAAAAGAGTACAAGACAAAAAAAATTTAGGAGAATAATTCAACCGTTTTATTAATTTTAAATAATCTTAGATTTTCAAACAAAATTATCTGTTTTTCTGATTTCGATACACAAAATCACTACCTATGTTATGTTTTTTTAGGATCATCTTAAATCACTGAAAATAACTTTATACATTTCTGGAAGCTCTTTTTGTAGCTCACTTGTTAAAACATTTTAGTGCAAGTTTTAAACCTTTCTTCTGTTCTTTAGGTGTTTATTCTCGTCACATCTATCTTAGGGTTAAAGAAGGCTTGGATTTTCTCTTTCATGTCGATACATGTAATGTAGTAAGTAAAATGCTCCTGTAATGTTGTATACCATAGTATTCCTAGCCAAATATTATCTGAATTTTGCCAGGATACACTTATGATTAACATTACAGGAGCAATTTACTTACATACTTATTCCTAAGGAGATAAAACAGTTTTTAGATACCATGGATAAAACAGAATGTTAACATTCTTTTACACTGCACCACCTCAGTGGTTAATTGTAAATAAACATTTCATAGTACTCCAGTTAATCAGTCAAATTTAACCCTTTAATTTAACAGCTTTTCCACTAATATCATACCCGGAAATACATGTTTTCAGGTCCTCTGAACACAAAAAACTTTTTTTACCGATTTGAATGTGTGTGTAAACGAAATATCTTAAGGGAAGACTGTACTTTGTACCCCACTAATGTTAAATTTGCTATTTTTAGGCAAATTTTTCATAGGATTGGTAAAATACAGGGAAATGAATCTTTAAACACTTATAGTTTTTGGGTTTCTCTAGCTACTGACATTTTTGCAATTTAATCTGTTGAACCGTAAAGATAAAAACAGAATAAAGAATAACATAAAATTTTTACAAATTTTTTCTACATTTTTTGCATATTACTAATTTATTGATTATCTGAAGAAGTCATAAAAATGCCGGTATATGTGCATGTACAAGTTCAATAACTGGTAAAATTTTCAGCCAGGTAGTTTCAATGGTTTCCGAAAAAATGTACCTAAATATAAAAAATCTAAATTTAGGGAACGTGCAACAAACAAAAAAGTACAAATCAAAACAAAATGTAGAAACACAACAAATTTCTAATCAACAGTTGATTAGAAAGCTGAACCAACAGCTGACAATATTAAATCAGTAATACAGATATTTAAAATTTCCTTTACTCTAAAACGATCAGCATAAAATTATGAAAAATATTCGTTCTTGTTGACATGACGATTTTTCTGGGAAAACCTGCTAAAAACTTAATTGTTTCATTAAAATAATTTTTTTGTGTTAATTTAATGTTTTTGCGTTAGATCTAGTTCTGAACTATTGAAAAACATAAAAAAAAACAGAAAATCGAAATTTTCTATTAAAACCATCATTCAGTCTCATCTTAAAAACAGAAAATTATACGAAATTGAAACTTGAAAGTTAAGTTGGGTAGCATAAGGGGACCCGGACTTAAACATTTTCATAAAAGTGGGTCAAGTGGAAGTAGTAGTTTATTCGTACAATTTGTCGATTATTTGCTATTTTCTTAAAAACGGGCCATACGATTTTGTTTAAAAGCACTTCATTCGCTACATTTTTGTGCTGTAAAAATGGGGTAAGTGACATGTCTGCTACAGTTTAGAAAGGGTTGTGCTCTCGTGATACAAAATTATTTTTTAAAATATTTCATTCATATTACGGCATAATTGTATTATAATAAAATTTGTAAAAAATTAAGAAAACCTACAAGTTTTATTCCAAGTATTTTCTCTACAGAGATTAGTGTAGTATCAATAAGTAATTTTCCATAGCCCTATTTTGTGTCATCGTAATCTAAACGTCCAACGGAAGTTGATTTCCAATTAGCGACATCTAATCACTATTAAAATTAGGTTTCAAGAGCTTTTTTCTTTTACAGAGTGTAAATTAGTGGATTTCCGTCTTTTTCTAATCAAAATACCCAAATCTAACAGAGGTTTATTTTTTTTAGCATCATTTACCACTTTACATTGTTTACTCATGATAAACCATGGTTTTACCCATAACAGGAAGATGGTGTGTTAAATTATTTGCACTCGATCTACTATATAGTTCCTATATAGTTCTATATAGTTCTACTATATAGTTCCAGTATTACAAGAAATAGTTCTGTTTTTTGTCACATGGTCAGCCAATTTTATGGCTGAAGTATTTAAGAACAGAAGAGGAAGAGGTGTAAACACTAGTCAGAGTTATCTCCTCTTGAGAGTAATGAATTTCATTGTACAACCAGATCCTTTGGTAAATAAAGTAAATGTGTCATTTGCAGGGTGAAATTAGATGATTTTTGGAGGACCTGGCTTGCTGATAAGCATAGGCTACTTTGCCATTCTGTGAGGAAGGCAATAAGTAAGCCACCTTTTTCCTCGTTTTTCTTCGTTAAGCCTCTAGAGGTTCAAACTAGTCTTTCGGCTGATGACCTAACTAGCAACAAATGTTGGTTATGGTTTTCATGATTTCCATTAGAAAGAGAAACACGAGTATTTAACACAAAATTTTTCTTGTTTTGTAAACGACTATTCTACAGATGAAAATAGACAAAGATTCTTATTACTATTGAGAAATATGGCCGGACATGACCAGGAATCGAACCTGAGAACCCTGGCATAGAAACAATAATTTTTCTATTAATAAGAATCCTTATCTTATAAAAATATTCTTGAATTAAATTTATTATTTGATTACATATATATATACATGGGTGGTAACATACTTGTAATTTATTTATGCAGTCAAGTTTGCAAGAGAACTTCCGAACTATTATAATTAAATTAAACATAACTATAACTTATTCTATTTGGCAGTTATATAATTTACAAGTTGTAATTAAATCTTGAATTTATAATTACTTAACTTTAAAAAAAATATAAAGTTTACTACAGTTAAAAAGGATAAAGTAACAACAGAATTGATAATAATCCCAGGTGTCTTAAGAATTTAATTATCTTAAACAAAGATATCTTTTCTAATGAACTTTAAATAAGAAAGCAATCTTGCAATGCTTTCTTATTACTAAGAGAAATTAATATATTGTTTTTGTTCATTGAAGAGGAGATTAGTTTTTGCAATGAGAAAGTCTTTTATTAAGTGTCGTACTTTTATTAGGTATTGAATTTTGCATTATTATAATTCAAATCGTCTTAACCTTATCTTTGAAGTAATCAGAATTAAACTTTTCTGTATAAAGATTTATCTTTGATCTGAATCTTTCTCCAAAATATATATAATTTACAGGGTGTATCTAAACTGCACGGCAATCTCTCGGAAACTGATTCTACAGCTAAAAATAAGAAAAAAATTCCAATAAACAAGGGTCCGAAAGCCAATCTTTAGCGAGTTATGGATAGCGAAAGATTTCGTCTGGATTTCAGTTTCTCCCGTGAAATAATACATCACTGAAACTCTGGAAACCCAAATTTAGCGGTAATGTTATGGTGTCATATGTTTTTTAGCCTGAAAAATTCAGGTTTTCCCTTCGGTTAGGGTATCGAGGGGCCTAAAAATAAACGTTTTAGGCCCCTCGGTGGCCTAACACTGCAAAGCAGTCGATCTTAGGTTCGATTCCTGGTTAGGGCTGAAAATTATTACGTGTTACCCATCGATTCCGAACGAAAACCCAGAGTACTCGCCAATAACTATAGCAATTGATGCGACTATAAAGTTCAACCAAGGGAAATAAAATTTTAGCCAAAAAAATTAAAGTATTTCCACACCAATTTGAAAAAGATTTCATTCCGCCTGAAAAGATAAAACCTTTCACCCGGAAAATTCTTTCATTTGTTCTGTAGTAAAAATAGATTTTCAGAAAGGTCTACTTTATAAAATTTACTCTTGCACTATGCAAATTTATTAATAGTTGAAAGAAAATTTGCGATGCAGACAAAATAAAATTTGAATTTAAATCAGATATTAGTACTATATAATGAAAGAAGAGAAAAGCAGTTACTCTTTCATAAATTTCCCATTTAGGTGTAGTTTTGGTTCCCTCTGGCTGTAACATAAATTGTAAAATGAGGCCGATGGGCTTTAGTGGAAACAGAAAAGGACAGAAGATAAAGGGTAAATGAGTAAGATAAAGAGGGTGGGAAGGTGTAAGCAGTAATGACTGGGCATCCCTCCAATTCCACTTGTTATCCACCACCAAATATGTTCATATCGATAACGGACCCACCCCACAACATCGACCACACCTTTAAGTCTATAACAGGTGTGATGAAGACTAGCCGTGTGGTGAACTATATGTTTAAGCCAGTCGCTTATATTCACTTTATTAGATTAGTCTTATAATAATAACTAAATTATGAAGTAGTATTAGCATAATTAACGCTGTAAAATTTAAATAATTTATCCGCAAAGGTTACGCCAAGTAATCCCTAATAGCTCTGCTAAAGCGATTCTTTGATAAAGTTCATGAACTATAATTTTAAGAAGATGCCCATAACAGGCAGGTGGAGTGTTAAATTATTTTCACTCGATCTGGTAGTTCCAGGGCTACAAAAATAGTTCTGTTTCTTATCACGTGGTGAGCCAATTATATGACTGAAGCATTTAAGAACAGAAGAGGTAGAGGTGTAAAAGACACTAGTCAGAGTTATCTCCTCTGAGAGTAATGAATTTCATTGTACAGCCAGATTCTGTGGTGGATGAAGTAAAGGTTTCATTTCCAGGGTGAAAAGTAGGTGGTTTTTAGAGGGCCTGGTAAGCTGATAAGCATACTTTTCCACTCAGAAAGGCAATGGTAAACCACATTACTCTTCGTTTTACTTAGCAAAGCCTGTAGAGCAGTGATTCTCAACCTGGGGGTCGCGACCCCCATGAGGGTCGTGGTGGTATTATAGGGGGGTCGCGAAACAATGATGAAATCATTTTATCATTTTATGAGAAAAAATAATTTATTATAAACTTACTTATAAAAATTTTACATGCAATAAGTACACTTACTTGTAAAGAAAAGAAATTAATCATTAATTAATTATTAATGTGATGGTTGCATTTGTTTGATGGTTGCACGTTATAACATTCTCTCACAGTGAGTATTATAGAAGGAGATTAAATTACTAAGAGCAAGCACACAACAAGTTGAAACTTGAAAATTGCTCACGTATGTGCACGTCGTACATGGATGTTCATACACGTCGCTAATATAAAAGTATAAACGCAGCAATATAAAATAATAGCAATAGTTGTATTCCATTTTTTTTCACTGTCTGTATTTTCTTAAAAGACATAAAATTAGTGCAGATTGATTATATAATATTAAAAAAACATTTTAAATTTATAATTACAGTCAAAATTCAATTATTAATAGTAAGGCTTACTATTATAATCGGCGGAGGGGGGATCGCAAAATATTAATTTTATTTATTTTTACAATGTGGGGGTCGCGGAGCAAAATAGGTTAAGAATCACTGCGCTAGAGGTTTAAACCAACCTTTTGGCTAGTTTAACATAACTTAAGTCAAAGGTTTGTCCATAACAGACAGGTGGAGTGTCAAATTATTTACACTCAATCAAGTAGTTGCAGGGCTAAAATAAATAGTTCTGTTTCTTATCACATGGTCAGCCAATTAAATGACTGAATCATTTAAAAATAGAAGAGGTAGAGGTGTAAAAGACACTAATCAGAGTTATCTCGTCTGAAAGTAATGAATTCATTATACAGCCAGACCCTGTGGTGAATTAAGTGAAAGTGTCATTTGCAAAGTAGAAAATATATGCTTTTCAGAGAGCCCGGCATGCTGATAAGCATACTTTTCCACACAGTGAGGAAGACAATTGTAAACCATCTCACTCCTAGTTTTACTTAGTAAAACCTCTACATGTTCAAACCAGCCTTTTGGCTGATGATCTAAACCACAACAAGTCAAAGGTAAGCTTTTTAAAAATGGCTACCAGTCATGAGACGTGTGATCTTATGAAAGGGATTTTTCTATGTTATTCTTATTATATGTATCTCGTATTATTCGATTTTTTAATGTTTGTTGTCTATTTAATTTTATTAATTTCTTTTTTATTGTTCGACTCTTGAATTATCCACTGGGATGTTTCCTAAAAAAAGTCTATTTATTTTACACGTTATTTGTTTATTTAAAATTTGGATGGTTACACAATATTGTACTATAATTTATGAATAAGGAATTTATATTAAAAAATAATTAGTTGAAAATTTATTATTATCAAAGTGGGAAACACATCTACAAAAAAACCCTCGTTTGGCTAACTAAACTTTCAGTGCACAAAGTATTGAAATATTTATTGTTTATGTACCTTTATAAAATTGCAAATTAATGAAGTATATAATTTTAAAAACCAATTAGTTTTTCATTAAATTTTGTAAATACTACAATTGTTTCCTATTTTAAATCGGCAATATGATTATTGCCTCTGGGGCTAAATAACAATCACATAAGTTTATATTCGTATTCGTATTGTTCGAAAAATATTCTTTCTTGTTTATTTCTTTCGAATAGGTTTTTAAAAAGAGCACGCTAAATCAATATTATAATAACTGCTTCATGATTTTCTCACGTTTCCTTTATCTCGTTCTATCTCTATCTTTTCATTCTTTCAAATTGTTTTTGTCTGCCGTGCTCACTCTGGCTTTTAAAATTTTCCTATTCGGAATGTTTTCTGTGTGATTTTTGCATCTTTAAGGTTATTCAGTGTTACTGTAAACCATGATGGTCAGAGTGTTGTTTAAAATTGACTACACCCATTGTATTTTGTAGGCATGCTGTTCCATTGTTGATTACATGTGCTGCACTATTGCAGCTAGTACAAGACTATACTAATGCAGACGCACGTTTTTCCCAGCGCTCTCCTTACGAAAATCAGGCTATAATAACAAATTTCATTTTGTTTTTGTGAACCACTTTTCTCATTTTGCTGCTCCTGATATTTGCAGCCCGGAGCACATGCCTCTCCTAATTCCGGCACTGCTTTAAATCTAATGATTTACTACTCTTTAAGAGAAATCGAATAACGCTATTTTTATTTATAAATGCAACTTTGATTTCTTGACTTCCAGTTTTGGGACGATTCCGGTTATAACCGGAACTTCAAACTCAATCCAGGCTTACTAATTTTTTGTGTAGATTGTTTTTTTTATCCGAGGCGGCGAGAAAAACTCATGTTCACTCCCTCACGATGGGGGAAGTAGTGTTAGACTTAATTGAGGCGTCCTCGTCAAGCTCCAGGGAGGCCGCGCCCGCCTTACCAACCAAAAATCCGCCGCCTGGCCACTTGATCCGACATCAGCAAACAACCCACCACCTCCCTCGGAACTGTTTATATAATACTACAAGGGCAATGTCGGATTAAAAAAAAGTTTACATACTGTCATCGGGGCGTGGAAGGGAACCGTAGCCTAATTTGTAGATAACAAATCCAGAAATAATTTGTTGCTATCGCTTGTAGTTTCTGACTTTTGATTTCCTGACTTCCGGTTTTGGCCACTTCTGATCAAAACTAAAATTTTAAACCCAATTTAGGCCCCTTAACTTTTTGTAAAAATTACGAATCCGAAAACCGTTTGTTGCTATCTCTTGTTAAGTTCAGCCGTCCTTAGTTTGCTCCTACTGTCAACAAACCAAAGCCAGCTACTACAGTGTGCACGCTAGGGTCCGCGACTTTATGGATGTCGTATTCCCATTAAGTTTACTATGTTTTAAATTATAAGTACTTAAAGTACTTAAAACATCAGTCATGATATGATGCAGGCCTAACAATTTCATTTATAAAAAAACTTTTAAAAGTATTTTGTATTTAAATACTTTTGAAAGTATTTTGTTGTTACTTTTTAATCAGCGTGTACTCATTTTAATATAATGCGCATGCTCAGTCACGTCATTATTTGTTTACATTAGGAGCAAACTAAGAGATGCTGGACTTTAGTTTCTAACATCTGGGCGTGACGGACGTATGGACTAAACAAAATGTTAGATGACAGTTTTAAAAGTTGCCACAAATTAGTATTGATAACGGGGTATTATTTATGAATTTCATAATAAATACTGTTATTAAAAATGGATTCATAATCTGTGTAATGAAATAATATTTCATTAAAAATCTGTAGATGACTTGGTGAATTCTGTTTCAATAATACGGTATTTTGCTACGAAATAAAAATAATAAATGTTGAAGTAAAGCGTTATAAAATGATTCAAGCTGTTCATTTTGGTGAGGTAAGAATGAATGGTAAAGGAAAGGCTGGAAGAGTGGAAGGGTAGAAGATGTAGTGTTTTCTGTCAAAGGGTAAAAGGATGATAAATGGTGTCGGATAGAAATAAGGGTTTATTAAGACTGTTACTTTAAGAAAATAAATGAAGTAGTAGCATTAAAGCAATAAATGTGCGTTCTGTGTGCAGCTAAGCACACCATCACCCTTTTCAGAGAAAAGCCATGAGACGACCAAAAGATATCCCTCCTGATCTACATGTGGCATATAGACGCGCGTATACAAATAACACATACATGCACGCTGTAATGCTTACTAATCTACCCGACTAATTGTACTGGATTAATGCAGCTAGCTTGTAGGCACTTGGCCAAACCAGCTACTGTTTCTTCCTGTAATTACTTCTGGCTAGGCTTACAAGCTTTTTACTTCCCCTTAAAGAATTATTACATTTGGCAGCATCATGCAACCGTCCTGGAAGGTGATGGTGGTACGTACTATCTTTTATCTGCTTTTGTGTGGTTTTCTGTGTGCACCCTTTGCAGTTCTGCATCAGAACTTTAATGTTTTCTCTATGTTAATTACACTTCTTTACATATATTTTTTCCTTTAACTACATGATTATTTTAGCCACAGCTTTGAAATATACTTAACACTATGAATGTATGTGAGCATTTTGTTTTACCTTGCTAAAATATATTTTGATTAAAGATTACCAGAGGCTAAAATTCTGGTTCAACGACAGTTTATAATTTAAATAAATCAACAAATACAAATTTTAAATAATGACTACTACATGAAATGATACCTGCAGCGTGATTGGAAAAACTTTGAGCCCTCACATTAAAAACAACAACTAAACTTAAAAACTAACTCAACCAACTTCACTGCTTTTTAAATTTTTGATAATATCTTCCAATAAGACAAAAATGATGCCTATAACAGACAGGTGGATTGTTAAATTTTTTGCAATCGATGTGGTAGTTCCAGGGCTACAAAAATTAGTTCTGTTTCTTATCACATGGCCAGCCACGCATCACATGGTATACGACTGAAATATTAAAAAACAGAAGAGGTAAAGATGTAAAAGACACTACTCAGAATTATCCCCTGAAAAAATAAAAATACAGTTTTGTTAGTATGTATTATACTGTAAGTTTATTTTGAAATTATACATACAAATTACAGTAAACTACTTATGTATTATGCACCACCATCATTTTTGACCGGTGGGAAAAAACTTGAATATGAACTAAAAAGATAAAAAAAAGTTAGGCGCCAGCTCTGTCAGCAGAGCATGAGAAAAATAAATAAATAAAACTATACCTCCTTGCTTTAAACTAAATATTTAATGAATCGACTGCTAACTAAATTGACTAACTACTAACAAAATAATTCTTAACCTATTTAAAATTGTAGTCAACCTCTTTTCTTTCGCAACGTTAATATAAAAACATTACTAACACACCCTTAATAAATACGAAATAAATTTACCTCAAATATTTTTCCCCTTTCTTCTTCTTCTCCTCGTTCTCCTGCTCACTTTTTCAAAAACTGCCCTTCTAAACAAACTCCTCTGTTCCACACTTAAGTCCCGAGGAACTAATTGTGAATTTTCTGGGTCCGAACCAGGAAAACTCTGGTTGAGAAGCCACCCTCTCCCACCAATTGTTCAACCAACCTGGAGGGTCAACGGGAAGGAGAACTACCCCAGTGATTGGCTAAAAATTGGTAGGTGGAATAGGTGGAAGAAAGGCTCAAAAATACAGAGGGAGAAATACACCGGCCTAATGAATATCAGATGGTTGACCGTTGGCTATATTTTAACCTATTGTCTAACTACTATTCTAATGTAATTTATTGTAACAACGGGGTTTTTCCCGACATTATATTATGAATTGTTTTTGAGTAATGTAAGTTATAGTAAAAAGGAATTACCATAACTTCCATTGTTTGTACAATTGTACTTTTACAATGGTACAAATGTCTGTAATATTTAATTTTACAACATTCCATCTTATCCGGATTTCTGCTTAAACGGACTGTAGTCCGCCCACACTAATTCGGTTAACCGGGGTTATACTGTAGTCAAAAAATAATCACATTTGACTCAACCACTTTGGCAGCCTAATTGGAAGCTTGTTCAACTGTCAAGCTTACAGATCCAGGTATGATTCTCGACAGGTATTTTCAAAATTCTAACACAATTCCCTCAGTTAATAAAATAAAATATTTATGAATGCCAAGCAATGCGAGTATGGGATGCTGGCTTAAAATATAATTTATAAAACCTACGAAAATGAATACTATTTTAAAAACTTCCTGATCAAGTGTGACAAATTTTCCAATAATTTCGTCAGAGGAAAATTACTATTAAACCTATTGTTTTGAAAGCCGTTTTCGATTAGAGGAAGCATGGTTTCACCAGAATTGAAAATGCTTGGGGTATTATTTAAGCTGTTAATAAAAACAAACTAATATTTGTTTTCTGTTCAAATTATTCACATACGGGTTTTTAGTCATTTTTCAATTAAAGAAAAATAACATTGAGAAAAAACATACAATTCCATTATCTCCAGGAAAGGATTATAATTTTGACAGCAAATGCGAGAACGGTGGCAGCGTTAAGTAATTACTCTTGCTTTGATTTGATTCTCTCTTGAACGTTGTAAAAGAGAATGGGAGTGAGCGAAAGGGTGTAAAACAGAAAGAGAGAGAAATAAAATAATTAATTTAGTGGCTACAGTATTAAGCTGTGAAAAAAAACACCCTTCACCCTCCCACGTACTTCTGTTATGTAGTTACATAAAATACAGTGATGTTATTATTAAATTATTAATACCTTTGTGTGCCGGTATTTTAAGATCCTATCTTTGACAGAACATGTTAAAATTACCAGATGTATTATACTTTAACATTGGTTAAACCCTGGTATTACACTGAGAGAAATCTCATTGTAATTTTTCTGTCTTTAATAGTTCATTATTTAATATAGAAAATATTATACTACGGATCCAAAAGTTCAAAAATTTTTCCAATATAGTTACTTCAAAAACAAAAATTAATGAGAATAATCAACTATAGTAAAACCCATTAATAAGTATAGAGTTAATATAAACAAACACGACGGACTGACAGTGGTATGATTCAGACCAGCTTATGTGATCCCAGCCGACATCATTTCCGTTATTCAAACCACCTTACACCTTCTTGATAACTTAGCTCACGGTCGTGTCAATTTAAGATTAAAACGAACTGATTTTCTAGATTTAAGTGAAAAAAATAAATTTTATAAATATGTTATTAAAATCAGCTGTTGAACAGCTGATTTCGGAGACGAAGGTTCCTGGTTCAAATCCTAGTAAAGGTTACTTTTATACGGATTTGAATGCTAGACAGTAGTCACCGGTGTACTTTGATGATTGGGGTTAAATTAACCATACTCTCTCAGGAATGGTCGACCTGAGTCTGCACAAGACTACACCTCATTTGCACGACATACACATCATCCTCATCTCATTGGGTCATGGGGTTGCTTGTTGTTCTGAATTGAACAGATTACAACGTACAGACATTAGGGATTACCAAAAAAAAAAGTTATTAATTCCAATTTATATCAACTCATGTAAGGTATTCACTGTGTTTAACTATACCTGATAATTATTATTTTTTGTGTGAATAAGGATGTGTGTGCGCGTGGAATTTGTTGTTCGTTCTTTGTTAGCATTTAAGTTGTTAATCTGTGGATTAGTAACTTATCCACTGACAAATTTTCAATATTTAAATCTTCTTCTTCTCTTCTTCGTCACTTCCAAGGATTAGGTTTCTTGAACCTGTTCCGGTATCCATCTGTTCCTCGGTCGTCCTATATCTCTTCTTCCTGTAGGTTTGTAGTTTCTGGCGGCTTTTGGTATTCTCTCGCCTGGCATGCGATTCAAATGGCTGCACCATCTGTTCCTGTCCTGCTTGATTCTGTCTAGCAACGGTAAAGCATTCAGTGTTTTTCTAATTTCTTCATTTCGTAGCCTATCTCTTCGGCTGCATCCATATATACTTCGTAAGAATCTCATTTCTGCAGCCTGGATTTTGCTGTCTACCTTTTTCGTATGTATCCAGGACTCACTGCCATACATCAAAGTAGGGACAGCAATTGTATCGTAAAACTTAAGTCTCGAGACTTAAGTTTTACGAATATTTAAATGTAAAATTAATTAAATTATAACGTGGATTTTGTGGTCTTAAGCTTTTCTCGCTGTCAAAAATTAAATTTTGGGAATTCGTACGTGCGGTACGAATATTTTTACATAATATGGCTAAATCTATAGTGAAACACGTAAAAGGAAAACCATTGAAAAGTGGCGAAAAACAGGTAATAAGAAATATTTTTTTTATCGTTAAGGAATAAAAATCCAAACGTGACTATAAAACCAACAATATAACGTGACATATTAATGAAACCGCCATGAAAAGTGGTGTTTAAAAAGTTAAATTTAAAAATATCTTATGCACATGTTACACGCACACGCCACACGCTCAAAACACGCTTCTATTAACTAAAAAGCTTACTCGATTGACGTTCTAAATTAAACATCTTCTTCTTCTTCTTCTTTCAAACAGGGATTAGGCCATGGCCTGTTCCGACTCACATTCAGCTTATATTAATAATTTTAGAAAACATCTATATTAAATATGTAATTCATATTTTATCAATGATAAATTTAAGTCTATCTTATAACATTTGTTTTTTTTCCTTATGGTACAATCATTGCCACCTTTTCCGTGGCCTGCCTATACCTCTTTTGCCTACCGGTTGATACTTGTAAATTTTTAGTGGAAGCCTATCGGCTGACATTCGTTCAACAAATCGTAAATTAAACATGTCACATAAATTAACAATCTTGATTTTTAAAGAAAAATTGAATTGATTTTTTTATTTCGGATGTTATAAGTTTGTAATATTTGTTTCCGTTTTGGAAACAAAAAACCAACTGCAATAATGGTTAACTATCTTTGTAAAAAACTATCTTATTGTACGAAGTTTTCAGTTGAATTTGGATTATTTTTCGTGTGTTTAAATAAACACTTTTTTGTTAAAAATCTAAGAGATTATTAAAAAGGGAGTACAGGACAAATCAAATTAAAAATGCCCCAACGGCAGTGTTAAATTAAATGCACTTGATCTGATGGTTCCAGGGCTACAAAAAATAGTTCTATTTTTTATCACATAGTCGGCCAATCATATGACTGAACTATTTAAAAACAGAAGAGGTAGAGGTATAAAGTACACTAGTCAGAGTTATCTCTTCTGAGAGTAATGAAGTTCACTATACAGCCAGACCCTGTGGTAAACGAAGTGAAGGTGTCATTTTCAGGGTGGAAAGTAGTGCTTTTCGGAGGGCCTGCCATGCTGATAAGCATACGCTTTTAACTCAGTGAGGAAGACTATAGTAAACCACCTCACTCCTCATTTTTATTTAGTAAAACCTCAAGAGGTTCAAACCAGCCTTTCGGCTGTTGACCTAAACAACAAATTAAAAAGTAATAAAACTAAATATTAAACCTATGGTAAATTTGTTACTTACTAGTACGCTTATTACGTTTTTATTACTACTATTGACTTACTTGCTTCCATAAGCGTAAAATAAAAAAAAACATTTTCAACCCAAGTAATTATATTTTCTTACATATGTTAATAATTTTTACCGAATAATACCCAATTTATCTTTGAGTTTACTTAGAAATATTATTTAAAAAATAAAAACATTTAGATTGGAACTCTTGTCAAACTGTAAAATGTGACATCAGTCAAGTATTTAAACTTTTTTTAATAAATACGGATTACCATACCTTTTAAAGATTTGTGGTAATTTATTTATATATTTTCTACCTGCTTAATTAGGTTTTTAATAAAACACTTTAGTGTTGTGCTTAACATCATAGCATCATACCTGTTTCTTGTGTTATGATTGTGGACATCTAATTTCTGTATGAAAGTATTTTTTTTAAATAAACTTTTTTTTGTCATAAGTCTCTGAACTGATTTTATGCAATTCTACAAGTTGTTCTATCTTGCGCAAGTCGTTTTATATCTATATACCTGCAACACCACAGAGTATAGAAGTAATAGAGCGGCCTAGTGGATGAGCGAAGTGTGTCTACTTACCCCCACTCTTTGGTTACCCATATCGCCTGCCAATTCAATCATTTCCCTTCCCACGAAGCGGTAACTAACCTATAACCTGTGCGTTTCTTTTAATTTTTTCAGTTATTGTTTAATATTATATTGTGCGTTTTGTTTATTCACTTTAGTTATTGTGTGTGGATTATTGTGCTTAGATTATTGTGTGTGAATTATTGTGCGTGGATTTTTGTGTGTAAATTATTGTGTGTGGACACTTATCCAGCTTTAAAATTGGTATGTGTGTGGCGTACGGATGCAGTAACCGAAAAAAGAAAACAGAAGCTGTAGAGGGAATGAAAATTTCTTTCCACCGTTTTCCTAACAATCCAGAACTCAACGAAAAATGGATTTAAGCAAGCAGGAGAGATAACTGGAAACCATCTAATCACAGTCGTATTTGTCGTGACCATTTCAAAGAAGATGATAATGATAACTCTTCTCCTTTTCGAAGATATTTACAAAAGATGCAGTTTCAGCGATATTTGCAGAATTTTCACCATATTTATAGCCGCCAACATCAACTTCAAATGTAAGGAGAGTTTTAAAACGTGCTCTCTCACCAATTTCGCCCTCAATATCGGAAAAAGTACAAAAAACTGATTTCGAAATAACTACCGAAAAACTTAAGAAAACCCAACGGAAACTAACTGAAACAAGAAAACGGTTAAGAAATATGCCATTAAAACAAAAGAGACTAAAGTTAAAAGTGGCTACTTTAAAAGATATCATAAGAGAATTATAAACAAAAATCTTATTCAGTCGGAGCACGGTGATCTATTCAGCAATATTTCAAAAACATCGTTCTGTCTTATACAGAGAGAATCACAAAAGCACACCAATCTCAAACTGAAAAAGCTGTACGATGACCGCCTTCGTAATTTCACCACGACTTTGCATTTTTTGTCTCCTAAAGCGTACAACTTTGTTCGACACACTTTTCAGGCCTTCCTCATGTCCGAACGTGGTAATACATTAATGTAATGTGGCTAAGTGGTATTCTTCAATTAATGCCGAACCAGGGTTTAGGAGAAGTTTTCCGAGTACTAAAAGAAAAGTGTCAAAATTAACATGGTTTGGTGTGCAGTTTAATGTTCGCTGCAATGGCCATTAGGCAGCATGTAGATTGGGATGGAAAAAAAATTGTATGTCTACATGGATCTTGGACACGGAAATACTGACGACGGAGCTCCAATAGCCAATGAAGTGTTTGTCATTCATCTCGTATGTGTCAATAAGTTATGGAAAATACCTCTGGAGTACTTTTTTTTAAAGGAATCACCGGTGAACAAATTTATTCTCTGACCTTTCAATGCTTGCACATTCTATCTGACGTAAACATCAAAGTTACCTCAATCACTTGCGATGGCACATTATCTAACTTTTCGACTTTCGTAAGATTTGGTTGTAATTAAAAAGACTCAAAACAAAAATTTAGAAAAAAGATTTACCTAAAACAAAAAATAAAGTAACCTAAAACAAAAAATAAAGTGAACCAGAACAAACATTGAAAATCTATTAATTACCACTGAATTATTATTTTTTTCATTTATTTTCTTAATGTATTAATTATAATAATAGTCGACAGCCAATTTTGGTTTTTTATTTTTACTTATTACAGTAACGAATCAATCAATATACATCATTCATTTAGTACTTTTTAATAAACATAAATACCAGTGATTTCATATTTTGTATAATTTTGTTCATCTGGCTTTCTATATTATTTAACTTATTCTCTCAGTTACACTGAAAACTAACAGAAGCAAAACCAAAGAAATCCGAGATAAGGCAGAACAACTAAACGAAACAGAAGCAGCAGTGTGATGGCAGGTGGGTGGGCTAGGCGAGGTAGGTAACCAAGGAGTTGGGGGGTCAGCGCACACAACCGCCTGTCTGCCGCTTATGGAAAGGCTTCTCTAGTTATTCTATACTCAGTGTGCAACACCCTACATCTTTTGTAATTTGTTTTATACACTCTAACCTTTGCCTCACCCTACATTTCACTCCCTCAATATTACCCTCCCTTATTGATAGACCAATACCTGGATATCTTAAGATATGTCCCACTAGCCTGTCCCTTCTTCTGGTAAGATGCTTCGGTATAGAAATAAACTATAACTTCAAAAATTTACGAAAATTTTCTTGTTCAAACAAGAAACTGTGAGTAATTAAATTTCCTTCAATATTGATTTGAATAAGGTAAGCTGATTTGCTCCCAACATATACCTAATTATTATTTTCTGAATCGTAAACTCTTCATATTATTACACTGTCAAGAATACAAGAATACCTCTCACTTATATAGTAGTATATCGGATAGTATAAGATAGAATTAAACCTTGGTAAGTTACTATTAGCAATTATTTTTTATCATTTAACCTGGCTATTGAAAGAACTATTCTGACTACTTGGACGCCACTCTTTACTGACTCTAAAATCTAAACTATTGCTAAAAAAAATTTATTTTAAGGAAAGCACGGATCGAGAAGTTTTTTTTGACACTTTTAATTGAAATTTAGTATCTGTTATTACATTAATACAACAATTTCTAAATGTTAAGCTAATGTTCCAAAACTTTATTTACTTGAAAGAGCGTGCAGTGATCACCACAGTCCTACAGTTGGCCAAGAAGATCTCTTGGCCAGAGGCGCTTCAAACATCTGTGCTGAGCACCCGGTATCGCCCTAGTGTACATGTTTTGTATGAGAGGGTTGTCATGTAATTCAAATTTGTCATGCATCGTCTTGTATAGTTATTTCGCGATTTTAATTACGTATGAGATTTGTAAGTCTTTGTGCAACATTGAGTTTGTGATGTAAAAGGGGCATTGCGTTATCGTTCGTAGAATCTTGTTCTGAATCACTTATATACGTTTCGTGTGTGAAGGTTTAGTAGATCTCCAAAGTTGAACTCCATATGTCCAGATTGGTTTTAAGACTGCCTTGTAAATTGTTAATTTGTGTGACATGTTAAAATTAAAAAAATATAATTTAGAACGTCTATCGAGTAAGCGTTTCAGTTGATAGAAGCGTGTTTTGAGTTTGTGGCGTGTGTGTGTAACATGTGCGTTCCATGTAAGTTTTCTGTTCAAGTGTAAGCCTAAATAGCGTGTTTGTGTAGTGTGAGGCAGCAATATTAATGTAAATGGTTGGGCAGTTTGGTCGTCTAAGAGTCAACATCATTTGTTGCGATTTGTTTTCATTAATTTTAATTTTCCAACGTTTAAGCCATTACTCTATCAGGTGTAAATGGTTTTGTGTCTTTCAAATTGCAATTAAAATAAGTTTAACCTGTGTACTTTGTCGTAAAATGCATACTAAGGTCGCAATTTTAAAAATCCCGTTTTTTCCCGGATTTTCATGATAAAAATTTGTGTAAACACTCACACGACTTTCTCTTGCCAATGCAAATAATTAAAACTATAACCTAACATTAGCCATAAAACAAAAGAAAATACTAACCTTAATAAACATAACTTAATTTTAATCACGAGTAAAAGACACAAAATGAAAATCAACCTCAGTATGGCTTAAAAATATGGAAAATTACTCTTTCACGCTAAACTAGGTTCTGTAGAGAAAAATGCTCACAATAAAAGTGGTAGATCTTTTAATTTCCTATAAATTTAATTATATACTTTTTGTCGTAAAATGTATACTAAGGCCAAAATCTTTAAAAAATCGATTTTTTACACATTTTCGTGAAAAAAAACAGAAAATCGCTAATTAGGCCTACCGCTAAACTAAGCATAAAAATGTTTAAAATAAAAGTTGTAGGTTTTTTAATTTTCAACAACTTTCTTATATATTTTTGCGCTAAAATGCATCTTAAAGCCGCAGTATTAAAAAAACAATTTTTTTACGAGAAAACAGCTTCACCAAGAATTTCAGCAGACATGGCGCCTACCCATCTTGTAGAGCATAAAAAATTTACTGAATAAGGCGATTTTAAAAAAAACATCGTAGGACCCGTTTTTTAAGAAAATAGAAAATCGCAAAAAGGTGAAAAATGACACGAATAATTTACTACTCAGGTTGACCGATTTTGATAAAAATGTTCGTGTCGGGTTCGGTAGGAGTATCTAATATAAGGTTCACGTTTAAAGTTCGTGCGATAATCCGTTCTTGAGGTATTCAGTTCATACACACACAGACCAATCGCTAAAAACATGTTCTTTTGGTTCAGGAGGTCTGAAAACGTGTATATCTAGTAAAAACTCGATTTCTAAAAATCGACATGAAAAAAATACTTTCCTTCCTATAAATATATATATATACATAAATTCGATGTATGTATGTGTGTGTGTGTGTGTGTGTGTGTGTGTGTGTGTGTGTATGTGTGTGTGTATGTATGTATGTGTGGATGTTCCGCTTTATCTCCTAAATTACTGAACCGATTTTCATGCAGTTTTTTTGTTGTAACTATGATGCCGGTGCAGGTTTTAGGCTATTGAAACCCTTAAAAAGTTAGCCCTAAAGGGTTGAAAATAATGTTTATATTCTACATTAAGGCTTTTATGAGGTTAGATAAAAAATGCTTGCAGTGAAACCTACCGAATATTTTGTGAACTATGTCGAAAAAAATTGAGCCGTGTTCGAGGTTATGTTTTTGTCGAAAACAAATTTATTTCACAGCTGTCATTAATTACATGTTTTTTTTAATATTGCCGGTTTAATATTTACCGGCGGCGTAGCAACGCACGCTGGGTACCGCTAGTTATTTATATAGGCAAGAGAAAGTAAAAATACAGAAAATCATTAACGGACGCTAAACTAAGCGTTGTAGAATTGTTTCAACTCTAAGTTGTAGGTATGATAACAACATTGGTGAATATTTTTAATTTATTTTTTAAATATTTTGACACTATTAATATTAGTGTTAAAATAAGTTAGTGCTAATATTTTTAAGTGGAACTTTTTCAGCATTCTGGCCTCCTGCATAAGCAAACTTCATTAGTTACAAACAAGGTATGTTTCATGTAAATGAATCATCAACGCTGGTGAAGTATATAAATACTCCTTGTACACCCTGCAATCTGCAATGGTGTATTGTGTTGCGTATTGCATTTGCAATTTTTGTAGGCGTGCTAACAGAATTCGGTGCGTCTATCAGATAACCCCACATACTTAAATGTTTATGTTTTTAGTTGTATTGTGTTAACTGTTTGGGAGATTCTGAAACATTCTTTTTGGAACCTTCTAAAACGCTAGCTTAGCAACCTTTATACATAGGTGTGAATAGTCAATGGATGGTGAGTCTTCTTTGTGAACTTGAGCTGTAAAGTTCAATAAAGTTTATTGACATTAACAGTTTAAATCTTGTTATATTTTAATAATGAATCATATAACAGTAATTGAATTATTAGTATTATTAATACCTGGATGAAGGGATGTAAGGAGACCGCGAAAAAGATGGACAAAGAAGTCGGAGCAGGTCGGAAGGCCTAATCAATTACAGGGAGAAAAAGAACAAGAAGATCGTTTAAATAATTTGACAGTTGAAAGTTATGGCATCTAGACGAGTAAGAATCTTCAAATTCTAGAATTTAGGCTATACCGGAATTTGTTATCTAGTCTTTATTCATCATCATCATCTCCTTTACGGATTAGGCCAATCGCCTGTTCCAACATCACACCATCTCTTTCTTGGACGCCCCAAACATCTCCTTCCTCGAGGGCGATACTTTAGCGCCTGAAGACTAGCTTTATCAGGTGACATCCTAAGTACATGTTCCTGCCACCTATTTCTGTACCTCCACATTTTATCAATGATTGTTTCGTCTCTCTTCAGTTCTTCTCGAATCACGCTACTTCTATTGTGTTCTCTCCGGCTACACCCCTTCACAGATCTCAAAAATCTCATTTCAGTTGCCTCCAATCGACTTAAATCTTTCTTCTTTGGTGCCCAGGTCTCACTTCCATACAGTAAAAATTTATCTAGTCTTTATTAAACACACAAATAAACTCCATTGGGAAACCCTGATTTAAAATTGACTTCTACATCAGGTCAGTAAGACAGCACAATTAGCTATCAAATTGAATAATTTTCAGAAAAAAAGCAAATTGTTTTTAACTGTGTTTCTATAAATATTAAAATATCTTCTTCAGAAATCATTTCCCATCATATAAAACAAATTAAAAAAAAAATGCGGATTATTGGGTCGTTATTGTTTTCAAATTTTGATTTCAATCTGTGGTGTGTCTGGTGAATTGTTTCATTTATATAAGGGATGTAATAATTGCTTCATTGTATGTTCGGATATAATTATATAAGGGAGCGTTAACAAAACTCTCCCCAGCAGTTTTGGTTAAAAACGTTGTAGTATTACCAAAACTTATAGTTTAGCTTACCAATAGATCTAGCATCCGTAAATGGACATTGTTTCGAGTAGCCTAAAGATTTATGAGGAAGTACATATTTTCATCAATCTGCAATTACAATCTGTAAGTCTTACGCCTGCCCGTAACAGAAAGGTGGAGTGTCAAATTATTTACACTTAATCTGTTCATTGCAGGGCTAAAGTAAATAGTTCTGTTTCTTATCACATGGTCAGCCAATTAAATGACTGAATAATTTAAGAACGTAAGAGATAGAAGTAATGAATTACTCTGAAAGTAATGAATTTCATTATGCAGCCAGACCCTGTGGTGAATGAAGTGAAAGGTGTCATTTACAGAGTGGAATTTATGTGTTTTTCAGAAGGCGCGGCATCCTGATAAGCGTATTTTTCCATTCAGTGAGAAACACAATTGTAAAGTACATCACTCCTCGTTTTACTTAGTAAAACTCTACAGGTTCAAACCAGCCTTTCGGCTGATGACCTAAACAAGTCTTAGGCATCAATTTTATCGATGTCATGGAGTTAAAACGTAAGAATCCTGTTAATAAGTGGCGTTCTCCCCAAAAGTGGTAAAGCAATTTATACTAAGCTGCAAATATTACTTACTGGATGCGCAGAGATTAAAAGTTATATTATTTAATAAAATAAAGAGAACAAAAATGTAAATTATATGTATAATATGCAATGATTGAAAAAAGAGTTAACTTATTATATTATATTTTATCGCATTACATTATTTTACATTATTATTTTTTAGTAACTTGATATTAAAATTTGTTTTGTGATATTTGATCGGTAAATTTGTTTAATCAAATCAGCAAAATTACAATCTGTGTTTTTATACAGAAACAAGAAAAATGAGCAATAAAGTTTTAACTTTATTGCTCAATAATTTAATTTAAATTAAATATAAACCATAACAATATACATTAATAACAGATGTTACAGATAACCATTTTTTGAAAATTTTAAAATAAATTAATTTTGAAATTATTGAAAAATTGAAATAATATACTATATGATTTTATATTCATCAATTTGTAATAGTAAATTAATTGTGTTCAAATATGTAACTTAAATAAATAAAAATAAAATATATTTTTAGTTTATTTATTTTTATTTATTTAGTTTTTAGTTTATTTAGTTTATTTTAAGTTGCATCAGCAACTACTTTGGAGTGAGGAACGGTGGGTTTGAGCTTGTAATCATTTTCCAGATCCTGGCCAGGAATCAAATCCAGGATCTCCATTTTAAAAAATAAACAAAAATTTAATACATTTTTTTACTATTAGGTAGATTCACAAACTGTACATAAAAACGAGTGAATGAGGTGAGTATGCAATTAAATAAAATGCACTTTAAGACTTAGAGGAGATCACCACTCAACAGTGGCCTCGGCTGGAAATTTTCTTTGAACGGTTAAATAATTGTGTGTACTATCGGCAATTACTTATTACAAAATGATATCCCTACTCCATTGTCGGCGTAGACGACTACGGGGATTTCCGGGAAGGTATGGTAAATATAAATAAATCTTGATCGGTAAATGAATAAACACCGATTCAATCGGTTGTTTTTATGACAAGTAAATTTTTCCGATAAATTAATTAAAAAACTTGTTTAATTTACTTCTTAATCGGTACAGTAATCCCACGGAACGAGGAAGTTAAATATTTGGGTTTGCATCTAGTTCGAAGACTCATGTGGAGAAGTCATATATGGACGAAACGAAAGCAACTTGGGCTGAAGTTACGTCAATCGTTCTGGCTCTTAGGCAGTACATATCAACTGTCCCTTGAAAATAAAGTATTCGTATACAAAGTAATACTAAAATCAGTTTGGACTTATGGGTTAGAGCTATGGGGTACAGCTAGTTCATCAAATATAGAAATACTGCAGCGCTTCCAATCAAAATGCCTGAGACTAATCACTGCAGCCCCATGGTACGTAACCAGTGAAATACTACACAATGATCTAAACCTGCCCTTCATAAAAATATAAATTAAACAACATAGCTAAAAACATTTACAAAAACTAGAAGACCATCGGAATCCATTAGCAATTAACCTCCTCGACAACAGCGAAGATACTCACAGACTAAAACGTTTTAAAACACTCGACTTACCTCTACGATTTTATTAATCATTTAAACTTTTTTTTCTTTCTTTTCTACTTCAACTACTAATCATCGTCAACTCATAAAAGGCATCGTTATTATCTCTATCATCGTCATCATCTCCAGCTTCAACCACTTTGTGTTTCAAGATGTCGATTCACAGTTCATCAAGTTTAGTTTTGTACATATGTATAGGCCTACATATATATTTTTCTTCATATTTAGTCTTGTTGAAACACACTACTGAGTGTGGTTTTTATTTTAATTCAAAGAATATTACTCAGATTTTCTCGTCTTTGCTTATATTGTTTGTATTTATAAACTGATTGTAAAAGAATTACTGTTACAAAAAAAATACTTCGGACAGATTGTTTTATTTTAAAGAAATTTCTAATAAAATATAAATGTTTTATTTAAAATTAAATTAAATCAATTTTATTTTTTTAAATTAAAATTTTTAATAAAATAAATCCGTTCATTTCAATCGATATAAGATAGTATAAAATAATGTCATATACAAGAGTACAGTTATATATTCAAAAACTGGCGCCTCATGCGTTGAAAGATGAGAAGCAATACTGTATTAAATAACAAAAACGATTGCTTCGTGGATCAGGAAAGGGTCGGTGGAAAGAGGTTATGGGTGGAATTGGGTGTTGAGGAGAAGCCGGTTGCTATGACAACCAGACTTCCGCTAAACTTGCCTTCCCCGCAACGAACCTAACCTCCATCGTTTTGAAACCTTTAAACAGTGATCTTGTATACTGTGTGTATATACTGCACTAAACTAAATATACTAGACACTACTGTATGTAACATTAGTGGTAACTTTTAAGTTACAGGCTATGGTAAAATCATTGAACCAAAAATAATTATTATATAAGGAAATTATTCCGGGAAGTTCATTATTAGAGAAACAATGTTTAAACTAATAACTTCCTTCATTAGTTTATTACACACTTATAATATTGGTTATTACTCAGACTTAAATAACAATAATAACAATAAAATTTCTATCAAGGAAATTAATATATTGAACAAGGGTGCCTTATACACAGTAGCAGATTTAGCATCAAATTTAGGTGGAGGTCACTACGGGGGGGGGGGGTCTGGGGTTATGAAATACCCCTCAGGAGAGCGGGCGGTCCAGGGTCCTCCCCTAGGGAAAAAATACAAAATTAACATCTTAAAAACATATTTTCTTTGTTTTTTAGTTTTTGCGCATTTTTGGGCCACAGACAAAATGGAATGATATTACTAGATATTTAAGAAATTCGACACTGGCGAATATATTACAATTGCCAATTTGAAATTTAAAAGAATTTTATATCATAATGTCTCGTACAACAAAGAAATAATTTATTTTTCTTTATTCAGGAAATTCACAGTCTGTTAGACACAATCAGTAAATGTGATACCACAAAATATGGAAAAAATTAACATGATAAACGTGACTAGAGACACAGCGTGACAGAACTCCGACGTGAATATATAAGTGTAGCACTAAGTGCAGCATTTAGATCACTGTAATGGATAGTCAATTACAGTACTACGTTAATTGATAAGATCCCGGCTCAATCGACGTTTTAGTTGCCTCATTGGATTGTTCGGGAGAGTCTGCGTAGCCAGATTTGAGATCAATGGGTTATGGTTGTTCCTAAATTTTGTATAGTTTTAAGAAAACGTCATTTATGTAGGGTACGTTTAGGTCTGAGTGTAGCGTTTTATTGGTTACATAATAGAAGGCGTTAACTATCCTTCGTAAAAGCTTTGATTTAAAAAGCTAAATTTTTGCTAATACCGATGGTTTTGCACAGCAGTAAAGCTGACTGGCATTGCTCCATATTGATTGTAGGTAGGAGCTGTAAATGAATAATGAAAATAATTTATTGATAAAGGTTTATTGATAAGCACTTACTTAAATGAAATTACTAAAATGTTTTTACGTTAGGGGCTTACTAAATACGTTATAAAAATATGTTATGTTGCGTGCTTATTTCACAGTATCAGTATCGTGTAAGAAAATAATCTATAATAAATAAACGCATGATCAAATTTGTTAAATTACGAAAGGGGGAATTCTTAAATCAAGAAAAGCATTACATACTACACATTAAATTATTTGTGTAAAATAAATTGTTGAGACAGTACGATTAAGTATATCTTTACAAAAAAACAAATCAGTGTTTTGTTTTAGAAATACAGGGAAATTGTGGCTGAAATATGCAGTAGCACAATTAAAATTTAACGTCAAATTTCAATATGTCAAATTTTTAAAAATTAACGTCAAATTTTTAAGGGGAGGTGGTACCCCTGAAAATTTTTTTTATTGATTTTTAGTTTTTAGCATATTTCACCTCTAATATGTATACACTTTCAAAAAAAAACCTAATGCAGAAGTACTTACAACAATTATTTTTGCTCACATCGTACTTGAATGCATGAAAATTTCATGCCACTTTTAATCTAAAGGTATACATAACTTTGCCATTTTATTTGAAATTTGCGCTTTGAAGGTTATTTTGCGTTTGAATGAGGGAATTTCTTTTCTTATTTAAAGGGATATTTTGTGTTTTAGTAGGGAATTTTTTCATTACTACAAACTTTATTGGATAACTTTATGTGGTTTATAGATTCCATGTGATATGTGTGGTTTGTTTATGTTGTGAAGTTTCTAGTATGCCTAGACAACAAAAATCAGCTTTTAAAAAAAGAAAACCAGGTCCTGGAAGAAATAATAAGAATAACATAGTTGAAAACCAAACAGTATGTGATAGTTCACAGACAATTTAGAAAAAATGAGACGTGCTGTTTGTGCTATATTTTTACATAAAATTTCTAAAGACCAGAGACCTCAACATTTCTTCTGCCCTGCAGACAATACATCTTGGTGTAAATACAATAAATCAAAACTGACAGGTGAACAGTACAGCCACAAACACTCTTTACCACCAGCAATAGCAAAACTTATCAAACCAATATTTGACAGCCTTTCTGACCAAAATCTTTTACGCAAGTGCCTGCTTGGCACCATACAAAATTCTAACGAGTCATTCAATAATGTGGTCTGGAACGGACTTCCTAAAACAGTTTTTGTTTTCCTACACAAACTGTGTATTTAGGACCAAATGGATGCATTTAGGGCCAGTGTTTATGATGCAGTACTTTCATTTAATGATGGCTGTTTCGGGAAAATGAAAATGTTTGAAGAGTTAGGAATTGAACCGGGTTATAATACCACCACTATTTTCCAAAAACTTGATAAGAAAAGAATAGCAAAATCAGATTATTTCCTGCAATTAAAACAAGAAAAAACCAAGCAAAGAAAAGAAAGAGACAGGATGATGAAGGTGACCCAGATTATTTAGTTTATGGATCTGGCTTATTTTAATGTAAGCAATTTTTTAATTAGCAATTTCTCGAAACTTACTTTTTTTATACTTAGGTACACTTTTCTCAGGAACTGTTTGTACTAGAAAGATGAAATTTGGGGTACATATTTATTGGTATGTTGTAAAGCTTTTGAGTTTTTTCATATTTGAAACGTTACTAGAAAAAAAGTTATTAATTATTTTGGCGCCTAAAATCTTAAAAAAATTGAAATTTTTTTTCTCTATTAATTTAAAAAGACCCTTTAAAGATTTCTGCATATAAGAAACCCCAAATATAGAGAAAATTATGATGAAAATGGAAGTTTTTGAGTTGTCCAGTTATCTCTTCTAGTTACTCAGAAAAGTGTACCTAAAGTTTAAAAATTTAACATTGTCGGTATAGGGGGTACCGCCTCCCCTGCTTAGTTTAGCGGTAATTAGCGATTTTCCGTTTTTTCTCACGAAAACATGCAAAAAAATCGATTTTTTAATGATTTCGGTATGCATTTACGACAAAAGTGTACGTAATCAAATTTATAGGAAATTAAATGATCTACAACTTTTATTTGGAGCATTTTACTCTACGGAGCATAGTTTAGCGTGAAATAGTGATTTTCCGTATTTTTAAGCCAAATTGAAGTTGATTTTCATTTTGCGTCTTTCACTCATGATTGAAATTAGGTTATATTTATTGGGGTTACTTTTTTACTAATGCTTGTACTAATGCTAGGTTATATTGTTAATTATTTGCATTGGCAAGAGAAAGTTGTATGAGTGTTTCACACCAGATTTTTTGAATATAAAATTATCACTAAAGATGAAATCAAAGTAGTAATCAATCAAAATTTACTAAGCGTATTAGAATAGCTTATTTTAGTCTGCAATAAAGTTTGGCTTAGTTTTCTAACATAAATCATATTAAAGCAAGTATTACAAACGCAGTAACAGTATAATATTGTTGTCTCAACGAACCCATTAAATAGTAAGTATACTTTATTATACTCTTTTATACATGGTAAGAATCATTTTGGCTGTAGAGGCAAATAATTTGAAAATATCAAGCCATGCCAAGATAGTATGAAGCCAAGTGGAACATTATCATAGAGAACACTATCAATCGTGCAGTTTATTTTAAAATAAAATACAAAATATCCTAAGTTTATTATAAACTTTAAATAATTTAAAGATCAGAATGAATTACGGTTAATCATTTATTTAATTAAATTTATAATAATTATACCCATGACTTCCCCACCCCACCTGACACTATCACTTGCACATATGTAGACGACACTGCTATTTTGTTTGAATCGCACGACCCTAATAGAGCGTTAGAACTGGTATAAACACATTTAGATGGTATCAAAGAATGGCTTCACATGTGGAAGATTAAACTGAACGTTTCTAATCACAACAGGTAACTTTCACACTTCGGCCTGTTGGTTGCCCAAATTTACGCATCGACGAAACTAGGCTTACAGTTACAGACAGTTAGGTACCTTGGTTTAATACTTGACAGACGTCTCACGTGGAAACCACACATCAGAGCAATCTCAGACTCACGGTTTCGTATGTTGTATGGCGTCTTAGGTCGCAAGTCCTCGCTACCTCTACACTTAAAAGTCATCCTCTATAAATCACAAGTACGGCCAATTTGGCTATATGGTGGACCATTTTTTGGAGCCTGTCACATACAACACTGAAAATTCTTCAAAGACACCAGTCAAAAGCTTTTAGAGCAATGAAAAACGCACCTTTTTACGTAACCAATCATAACCTTCACAAAGACCTGAAAATACCAACGGTTCGAGACATTGTAAACGCAACTTATAAGTCATTACACACAAAGACATTTGACCACATAAATCCAAATGTTTAATCTCTTTCAACTACCGATCTCTCTGTTAACAGACGGCTGCAACGAAGGTGGTATAAAGATCTTCTCCGACCACCATAAAAAACATTTCAATTTAACTTGTCATGCCTGTGTCATTTTATAAAAACAAAAAATCATTTCATAGTTTATAAATCATTAGAATATTATAAAAATATTGGCACCACATTCCTTGCAAAATTTCACGCTGAAATCGGTCACTGAATTGATTCACATTTCCGCCATTCCTCATTCATTCCATCTCATTTACTAGTTGTGCTGTAAAAGAAATGTACGGTTGCAAATAAAAATTAAGTTGAAGCCAAAAAACAATTTATGATACAAAATAATTTTATACAGATAGAGTTTTAGATTATTAAAATTAATAGTTTTCTGAAAATTATTATATCCTGACAATGTAATAATCTGACTATATAGTACATAAAATGAAAGAAGAAGCCTGTGTTGGGAACAGCCTATCTCATCAAGTAAGAAACATACAAATTTCTGGTACGGCTCGTTTAAAAACTTGGTTTTTTGTTATTTTATTCATATAAATTATGAAACACGGGAATGTATTAGGCGCTTTCTAGCGTTTTGGAAACAAAATATGTACCCGTTTTTTAGCGCATTTTTCACTTAGTCCATGTTTCAGATCATGTAGCACGATCAATTTTAAGAAGAAAAGTATGACGTTTTAGAATAGTGTTTCCTTATTTTCTAATTAATTTCAGCTAAAATTCAGCCTTTTAGTACAAAGAGTTAAGAAATTACAGCGTTTTTAAAAAATGTTTTTTTTTTCATTCCCGATGGACATAACGAGTTAGAACCAACGCTATATCCCTTTAATTAATAAGGGAATGCAATTACACTACAAATAAATGTTGTGAATGTGAAGGTTTTTTTCAGTTGCACGAAAAAGTTAAAAAAACTTGCATTAAAAATGTGCGTTTGGCAGCGGGGTGTTAACGTTTGTGATATGCAACCGAAAACACTATGCAGTCTGGTTTGAACTAAGCAGAAGTACCCACACAAGTTACACAGTTATCAAGCTCACGTTTGACACGAAACAGAGCGACAATGCGACACCACATCACTGCCTGCTTACCCACAACGTACCCTACTGCCCGCTTTGAATTTATAAAACCCATCTAAATATCTACATTTTTTTGGAAAATCTGTTAAATTTAAAATAATTATTTGTAGTGCAATTTCATTCCCTTATTAATCAAAAGGATACAACATTGGTTCTAACTCGTTACGTCTATCGGGAACGAAAATAACACTTTAAAAAAAAACGCTGTAATTCCTTTACCTATTTTGCTAAAAGGATGAATTTTATATAAAATTAATTAGAAAACATGCAGAAACACTATTCTTAAACGCCATATTTTTTCTCTTAAAATGATCGTGCTACATGTTCTGAAACATGGACTAAATAAAAAATGCGCTTAAAAAATGGTGCATAGGGTTACTTTGTTTCCAAATCGCTAGAAAAAGCCTAATGTACTCCCGTGTTTCGTAATTTATACGAATAAAATAAAAAGCCAAGCTTTAAAACGAGCCGCACCAGAAATTTTTATATTTCTTACTTGATGAGATACGCGGTTCCAAACACAGGCTTCTTTTTTCATTTTACGTACTATAGTAATTACGGAACTCGGAATTCCTATACTTTTCTATGTTAAAAGAAATATTTTGTTAACTTCTATCAGACATTTACATCTGTCAAATTTTAACCAGTGATTTATTGTATAATTACTTAACTTTTCACGGATCCAAAGACGAAAAAATTTGCTTTTTTAAGTAAAACATTTTTTAGATCAAGTTACAAAATATCTTTAAAATTGCATGCTTTTAATGTTAAAAATTTCAACATATCTTATGTATATAAAAAATCCCACGGTGATATTTTGTGTTATTATACAAAACTACCCAGAAAATTTCAGTTCAATAACTTTATCTGTTCACGAGAAAGTGTTCCTTTTGTATAAAAATATAAAATTTTCATAAAACAGCAAATAACTTAATAAACGACACTTACCTTAGTACATTCCTGTACTACGTAAGTACTTCAAACTTTCCGGTACTTTGTTGTTTACTTCGTATTGACAGTGCTACCACTGTAAAGAGCATAAAATACTAAACAAAATTTAAAAATTATCACGAAAATTTATTAATGTGTTCAAAAGTTACAACATTTTTATAATAATCGAGTTGTCTAATCGCGAAAGTAGTGAAAAAACTGGTGGAAGCTATTTTTGGAAAAAAAATATTTAAAATTAATTAATTTAAAAAAATTAATTTATAAACAAAGTAGCAAGTATTAATATATTATATGTATTTATAAATTGTATATGTATTAATATATCATTGCATTCAGAAAACCATACGCAATTATTGTCAACTGGCGCAAAAAAATAAAACTTGAATTTTTTAATTGTTTTGCTTTCCGGGTCCCCTTAAACAGCTGACTCTCAATTTACGCGAGGTATAATTTCCAAAAAAATCCGGATATAATAAAATCCGTATAAAAGGTAGTTACTTTTATACGGATTTGAATGCTAGACAGTGGTTACCGGTGTACTTTGATGGTTGGGGTTCAATTAACCATACTCTCTCAGGAATGGTTGACCTAAGTCTGTACAAGAATACACCTCACTTACACTTCATACACTTCATCCTCATCTCATTGGGTCATGGGGTTGCTTATTGTTCTGAATTGAACAGATTGCAACGTACTCATATTAGGAATTTAAAAAAAATATATATAAAATCGCGTAAATTGAGACTCACATGTAGTGTTGAAATAGAGTTTTAAGTTTTTTTAAGTAATGCATCATACGTAGATATTTCTATACTAAAAAAAATATGTCCTTTATTTTATTATTTAATGCTGACTGTTTTTTTCGATGCCATAGGTGTTGTCTATTACGAGTAGCTTCCTCCAGGCCCTACAGTTAACCAGTATTACTACATTACTTCTGAAACGCCTAAGACAAAAAATCAGATGGAAACGTCGAGAACTTTGGGCGAGCGGCGTTCTTTCACCACAACAACGCTCAACCCATTTATCTCTCACAACTCGAGAGTTTTTGGCCAGCAATTCGATTACCGTGCTTCCCCACCCACTTGATTTCACACCCTGTGACTTCTTCTTATCCCCAAAACTCAAAAAAATCGTTCAAAAGAAAAGGATTTGCCACGATTCCTGAGATTCAGAAGAACGCGACAGAGCAGGTGAAGGACATGCCAGAAGAATCGTTCCAGGATTGGTTGAGAAAGTGGAATCACCGACAGGGCAAGTGTGTACGTTATGGAGGAGATTACGTGTAAGGGGATCCAGACACCTAAGCAGTAAGTTAAGTTTTTTTTTAAAGTTCTGGAACTTTTTGAACAGACCCCGTAGATGAGTGGTCTGCTTTGTTATGTCGTTCAAGTTGATACTGTACTGCTTTTACGTCGCTCCGTCGTACATGTTTTGCCTGCTGTTGGCGCTGTGACGTGGCTGCCGCTGCTGATAGATAGTGCAGCGGTCACACCTCTTACAGTGCGTGTGCCAGTGGCAGGATGTATATGGGGTATCGGCCAATGCTATAGTTGAAGGTGACCAAGCAGTATCGATTCCATCACTATCGAAGGTCGATACGGAAGAATTGCCGCTCAACTTTGTGTCTTTTCTTTCTGCTCCTTACACCTTGTGCTTGCTCCCTTCCCTTCCTGTCGCTTCACCGGCGACTGCTCCTTTTCGGAGGCAGCGATGAAAGGTGCTCGCTGCGTCGGCAACTGCTCCTATTCGATTAGGCAGCGGTACAGACAACCCCGCTTCGCTTCACCGGCGAATGCTCCTCTTCGGAGGCAGCGGTGAAAGATGTTCGCTGCGTTGGCGACTGCTCCTAATCGTTTTGGCAGCGGTAAAGACGACCTCCGTTTTGCTTGCCAGCGGCTGCTCCTCTTTGAGGTAGCACCGAAGGCTTCCCCAACAATTTTTTTTTCTTCTTTTATTGAACTACACCGCCGGATGCCCTGCCACTCTGGCCGGTCCTATGACAGCTCTACAGATTGTGCTACTACAAGCCGGTGGCGACAAAGTTGTACAATTTTAACAGTCCGCTTGGTCATCATTACTGAAATCTTACTGTCCAAGCAAGTCCAAACAAGTCGACATAGAAATTTTTATAATAACAAAGTTGAGTGAAAAGATAGTTTTGATCTCCTTGAGAGCATGAAGAGAACATGAAGAGTTGATTTCATCTACTTTTAGAGTAACTTTCTCTTCAAGTCAAAATGACTACCCAACTCAATCGTTTGTCTATTGGCAAACCTAAATAGCGAAAGTTCTCAGTCTTAGCTAGAGATGCAGTTTTTAATCATTGTTACCTCTATCTACAAACTGAAGCTAAGTTACCCAATTTAAATTAATTATGATTTATTAAAAAGGCATACTTTACGGTTTATATTTTTCATATAATAAACAGATCACGATTTAAAGAATTGCATTCTTTCACTAAATAATACATTAAACATGTCATTATTTAAGAGTTTATTTAGTGTTTAAATTTAAGCGTATTTAGTGTAAATTTATAGCCTCCATTGGACCACTTTAATCAATATTATAATATGAAGAGTTCTTGCATTTCCGGTTAGCCCAGTATTTCTTTATTCTCTCGGAACTTAACTTTCTTTTTTGTCTGAAATCACCCTTCTTTTTGTCTGTTTGTTGATCTTGATTTGTAGTCTCGTTTGTTTGTCCTGGAGTATCTTAATTTTGTCTGTCTTTTTCAAATCTTATAATTTGTAGATTCCGCATGTCTTCCTTGATTTCTGTAATTCATTGTAATGCTCCTTTTACTGTTCCATAGTTTTTCTGATATTTTTTAGATGATTCTGTTTTCAGGTCTGTCTGAAAAATGAGATCCGTTTCTTTTAATCGTGTTTGTTACTGGTTCTATTTCTCTGTAGACTGTTTCATTGGAAGCTAGTCTCCAACATCTGTTTTCATGGTATTTTCATTTATGCACGTTCTGATTATTCTTCTTTATATCTTGAGTATTCGATCTATTGCTGCGGTTTTAGTCGTTTTAAAAATCGTTTCACTTACTATGTTATTTCTGGCCGCCTAATTGTTTTTTAGTGTTCTAATATGAATTATATTAAATAATGTAAAAATATTTGTACATTAAAAATAAATATGTGTTTAGAAACATACAAACGCGTGCGTGCGTACTTACGTAGTATATTTAAAACCTCATTTGTGTTTTATAAAAAGGTTTATATATGTTTTTCTGTTTTAGATTTAATACATTGGATCAAATGAATTATTCCAATGACTGTTCATAATTAATTTGTTATATGTTGAAGCTTGTTAACATAATAATTTTTTTTATAAAAAACATTAAAAAATTAATTCATAACATAAACGCGCAAATTAGTATGCAATGTTTTAATCCGTTTAAATCCTTTGACTGTTTTTATACCATTAATTAATAAGTAAAAAAACCCCATAAACATCATTAATCTCTGCAATACAGTATTTAAATTTCATACAATGTACATATGAATAATATTACTTTTAATTTCGCACACTTAAATTTTCACGTTTTAAATATTTTACAAAAAACTGGTGTTAAACACTTACGCGACTTTCTCTTTCTAATGTAAATAATGATCAATATAACCTACGTTTAATCGTGAGTAAACAACGTAAAATGAATGTTTATTGTTCCCGCGTGCTGCCTCGTTTTTTGTCTTTCTGTAATAATTTAGAATAGTGTAAAATTGGGTTGACTTCAAAATGATTGTGTATTATATTATATTTTTATTTGGAAGATTCTTTGTACTTCTATGTAGCCGCTAACGTTTGTAGGCGATCAACAATAACCAGTTTGTAAAGCAGTTAGTAATGTAAGAAGTTAGTTTTAGATGCCTTGAACAAGTGAAACAGCAGAAACCGGTTGTTGCGTTTAGAAGTTGGTCGTGACAGGCAATTCCTAGTGTTATCGTTATAATTTTATAAATTAGTAAGGGATTAATTATTTGATTGAAAGTGGCCACATTTTCTTTTTAGAATTTTAGTTTGTCTTAATTTTGTAATAAATCAAGTCTATTATTAGATTAAGACGTTTGTTGTAAATTTCGTATGTTCATTAGTGTAATTAATGATGTTTAGTTCATCAGCTGAAAAGTTGGTTTGAACCTCTAGAGGCTTTACTAAGTAAAACGAGGAGTGGGGTGGTTTACAATTGCCTTCCTCAATGAATGGAAAAGTATCCTTATCAGTATGCCGGGTCCTTCGAAAAGCATCTACTTTCAACTCTGTAAATGACACCTTCACTTCATTAACAGCAGGGTCTGGGTGTGTTATGAAATACATTACTCTCAGAGGAGATAACTCTGATAAGTGTCGTTTACACCTATATCTCTTTTGTTCTTAGTCATATGGCTGACCATGTGATAAGAAACAGAACTAATTTTTGTAGCTCAACAACTAGCAGATCGAGTGCAAATAAACACTCTACCGGGCTGTTATGGGCAAATCGTGCAAGTAGCACATGAAAATGCGATTCTTCAAGTTCACAATGATATGACTCGTAGTTAAGTAAATTAAAAACTAATTTTGTTTGAATAGCTATTAACCAAAACTCTTCTCGCCCTCTATGTTGTCATGAGAGCGACTAAGCGGTACCAAGTTAAAATACCAATGCACTAGATGGCTGTTACTAGTTTTCAACATTTAATTTTCAATTTTTAACAGAGTTAAAACCCACCGGGTTGGTCTAGGTGTAAAGTCGTCGCCGCTAGTCAGCTGTTTAACAGCTGATTTTCGGAGACTAAGGTTTGTGGTTCAAATCCTAGTAAAGATAGTTACTTTTATACGGATTTGAATACTAGACTGTGATACCAGTGTACTTTGATGGTTGGGGTTGATTTAACCATACTCTTTAAGAGATGGTCGACCTAAGTCTGTACAAGAATACACCTCATTTACACTTCATACATTTCATCCTCATCTCATTGGGTCATGGGGTTGCTTATTGTTCCAAAAATTGAACAGATTGCAACGTACACACATTAGGAATAAAAAAAGCGTTAAACCGTGAGATAGATAATACTGTTGTTTATAATTTTTACCGTTTCTTATCTTAAATGCTTTAATCATGTAATTGGCTAACCATATGATAAGAAAAATTACTATTTTTGTAGCCCTACAACTAGCAAATCGAATACAAATAATTTAACACTCCACCTGGCTGTTATAGGTAAAACAGAGTAATAATAAATTTATACGTAATTTGTTAATAAACAACTGTTGTAAAATTAAAAATAAAATTTTTTTATTTACAAACAACCTGATCCCAATAGTAGGCTTACTTACTTTACGTGACTATAAAGTTTCTTTATTTTTCAATTACTTGATAATTATATTTTTACATTTGCCCATAACAGATAGATGAAGTATTAAATTGTTTGCACTCGATCTGTTAGTTCCAGGGCTACAAAAAATAGTTTTATTTCTTATCACATGGTCAGACAATTTAATGAATTAATTATTTAAGAACAGAAGAGGTGGAGGTATAAAAGACACTAATCGGAGTTATCTTCTCTGAAGGTAATACATTTTTCATTTTACAGCCAGATCATGTGGTGAGAAAAGTGGTTTCATTTTCAGGGTGGAAAATTTGTGCTTTTCAGAGGACCTAGAATGCTGATAAGCATATTTTTCAAGTCAGTGAGGAAGGTAACTGTAAACCGCCTCACTCTTCATTTTACTTAGTAAAACCTTTAGAGGTTCAAACCAGCCTTTCGGCTGATGACCTAAACAACACACATTTTTACACTATATTTTTGTAGTAAACATTTTTAGAAATTATGGATATACTGTACCTAATAAAGAATAGGCTTGTTGTAAATCTATATAACATATGTTATTTTGTAAGGTGTGTTCATGAATAATAATACTAATACTTGAATACAGTTAAGGCTTGTTAGATTTGATGTAAAATATTGAAGTCCTGAATACAAAATACAATGCGTTTGTGAGTCGATAGCATTGTATTGTATTGGGTTAGAATATATCTCCTGCACTCGCATTTTGTCGGAGTGTTTAGTTGAAGAGAATGTTTATATTTGGTGGTGGGGGTAAGTGGTATAATGTTTTAGAAACAGAAGGTGGGTGATGGCAATATAAGCGTGGGAGGAAACATATGAAATAAGTGGATGTAATGTGACGGTGTACGGAAACGCTACTATGTAGTGTTTACTCAGGCTAAACTGTTTATGCAGGTAAATTAGCGGCTATTTGCTCAACTGTTTGAGTAATCCTGGTACGTGCGTAAGCTCTTGTCTGCTGTCTGACGGTCCACAGCTTACAATCTCGCTACCATTCATCCATGCGTTTAGGCATTTAAATATCACCTCTACCGATCGATACGTCACGTCATAATTTATTACCCTTTTAATAATAATTTACAAAAAAACACAACGTAACTTCATTGATCTGCTTCAAAAATTTGACAAACAATTTTATACTTTACTCAATATTATATAAAACTTGTAACTGCTCCCGCGCTCTGCGTAGGCTCATTGCTGGCCTCAAAGGGGTAGCGTAAAAATTTAATTTGAAAACACCGTTGGATAAAGAAAATTTACTATTAGCATCAAATAGTAGAAGTTGATGATAAAACCAGTTAGAGTTATGGAATTGAACTCTAGTAAACAGAAAGTACGTCTAATGTAGAAATATTCCAAAGATTTCAATTGAAGTTTTATCGACTAATATGCTACGCACTTTGGTATGTGCCTAATGAAGTACTCCACCGTGACTTGGGCATCCTACGGTGAACGAAGAAAATGGCAGTTGGTTAAAAAGTATTTAAACAAGTTCGACATTCATCTTAATCATTTAGCTACAATCTTCTCGACGACAATAATGAAAATCAATGATTTAAAAAGGCGAGAAATGTTTAACCATCCTTTCAAGATTAAAAAGTTAAAATTGTATTACGAATGATTAACTTTTATTTCTCAATAAACTTAATCTTAATAACATTCATTAATATAAAAACTCAATCATCAAAGTAATATTCAATCCTCAGTTAAACACACCTTCATTTTTTTACGTAGGCCTATCACATCTTCATTGTGTACTTTTCACGCCTTGATCACCTCGTCCATTAATTTTAAAACTAAAACTACGTCTTTCTCCGTATATATGAAAAGTTGTACATCTTCAGTACCCAAGAATTCCTATTATTCCTGCAGTTTGCTAAGTCAGCGTTCTAGAAGGTTCCAGACAGAATATTCCAGAACGAACTAAACAATTAACACAATGCAAACAGCAACATAAATAAAGGATGTGAGTGCGGTTATAAATAACAAAAGAAGTCATACGTCAAGATAACTATGTAGTAAAATAATTTTTCTATCAAATAAGCAAAAATTACAATCTGTTCTGTTATAAAGGAACTAGAACAATAAGTAATAAGGTCAACATAAAAAAAAATTGATAACAACATTACACATTAATAATAATTGTTACAGATATCCTTTTTGTAATTTTAAAAATTAATTTTGAAATGATTCAAAATTGAAAAAAAAGTTTATACACATACACATAAAATATTGAAAAAATAAAAAGTAATTGTGTTCGAATCTGTTAAGTAAATCCAACTCATTGTATCTGTTGTCTTGTAAACGTATAGTCTTTGTTACCAGTAAGTTTATCGCGAAATGATTTGGATGTCCGTTTAGTCTTTGTTCTTATGTTTCGCTAAATCGTGTAATTTCCTGTCTTACTGAGTCGTACGTCGTTATAGATATATTTGTTTCATATGTACCATGGTATCCTAAGAGATGATCGTAAAAATTTGTTTGAAAGTTCTAAAATGTCAATATTGGTATTTTTTGTTGTCCCCAGAGTTGTATCCCGGACGTCCACGCCGGCTTGAATATTGTCTTTTATAGCGTCAGTTTTGATTCAGTTGACAGTTGCGAGCGTCTCCCAGTTAATAAAAATATATTTCTCAATTTTAAGTCCAATTGTCTTCGTTTCGTCAAAATGTGTTTCTTCCACGTCAGTTGGCGGTCAAGATGGAGCCCCAGGTACTTCACATCTTCTGACTGTGGCACGACAATGTCATTAACTACTTGGTGGGCACGTTCGTCTACGTAGAGTGAATATATACTACGTAGGACAATAATGAATGGAGAAGGTTTAATTAAAAATATGTTAGAAGGAACAGTCGAAGATGAAAAAATATAAGAATAATATATAATGAATAAAAATAAAAATATAATATAAATATAAGGTCGAAGACCAAGCTGAATTAAAAAATGTTATGAGGCATCAAGAAATGAGGACGCTGGCGGGAAACAGAGCAATTTGATCTGTATAACGGATCTGCCTTAAAGCAAAAACCTCTGATGACGAATAGGATAAATAATGCTGAGTTTTAAAACGTTATATGTTTGGAAAGACATAGAAGTATTATTGCTATCGGGTAACCTCTTATTATTGGGTGCCTCTTTTACACCTCTTAGATGCAAGTGCTTTTAATTAAAATATTTTATTTTTCGTAAGAATGCCATAGAAAATATCCGTTCGATTTCCAGAACTGTAGTTCTTTTGAAAAGTATATAAATGATTTGTATTGATTTAGGGTTGCTACCCACTTTTTACAACTTAAGCTCAAGTGGTCGAAACGTAAAGGTTTTAGTTTTTCTGTTCAACCCCTATGGAAAAAATGCCGATTTTCGGATATTTAAGTTATCGGAGAGCTAGAGTATAATGATGAGTCAGTCAGTAAGAAGTTTCAAATTTATACTAAAATATCAACGAGGAAATACTTGGAATGTATGTTAAATTCATTTCAAGGAACAGTACTTCTTTAGCGAATTAGTACCCCACTTAATAAAGTAGAGTTTACTTTCTTGAGCGAGTTAATAGTATGAAATTTATGTGCAGATTCGGATGTGTAGCTAGGGATATTATTGTAGTTGTTACTGGTCATTTATTTGTGTAAAAAATATTATAATAATTTTACAAAAATTTTGAGTAAAGTTTCTATGACGCAATGTACTGCAATATTTCTTGCATTTAACAGTCTTTAGTGCTTTTAAAATTGGAAATCATTTAGTGCTCATTTTTTGAGATATGACGAAGCTGAAGTTGAAGATAACGATAATAATTACCATCATTAGTAAAAATGATAATTATTAAGTATATTACGGAATTCAAAAGAACTAATTCGATAGTTTAGTATATTTTAGTCAGTAAAATGTTTTCAGTGTTGGCGAGCAGACTGATTAGTAAAGATTTTCAAGTGTTTTTTGAAAATATTTTCTGATTTTGTTTCACGATGTAATTTAATTTATTTTTTAAAGTCGTTATGCAATATTTCATTGATTGGATACTATGGATAACCAGTTATAGGTCTAATTCGTTCGACAGCAGTACCTAAAGAAATTTGGTAAAAATCGGTATATTATTTCTAGTTTGCTTTAACTAATTGTACTCCAAAGTTTTCGTCCGTAAGTCGAAATCGGTTTGAGTATCAATGTTCTTTTTGCAAGTTTATTAAAGCTCTGCCTGTCTTTCGCATCCGATGACACCTCTCTCTACTAATCGAACTCTCCTCACTAAAATTCCTGGTGTAGATCACGCCACCATTGGCCACTTGATTACGAAGGCTCAATATTTCTTCTGCGCCCTGATGGGTTCCAATTAATTTTTTTTTGGAAATCTTTCGTTCTCCATCCTTTGTGCATGACCCAACGTAAATGTTTATTTATGAAAACATATTTTCAATAGAGTTGAGACTAACTGCCTAGGTGCCAAAATAGTCGAGGTAAATTCAGTCCAAGCTGTCTTCGTTCAGTCCTATAGACCTTCTTCCATCTAAAAGAATATAAAGTTATTGAAAATCGTTTTGTTCGATAACTGTACCATTCTAGACTATTATAAAATATTTATTTCTTAAATTTAAACGTTAGTATGTTGATTTATCTTTATTGGTTTTTGCTGTTTATCTTCTCGTGAACATTAAGGTCGGTTTATATCTAATTACGCAAAAAAACTTGAAAAGTTCTTTTCGATAAGTATATTTACGGAAAGTCGTTTATGACTGATTGTAAATTAATCTTTACTTTTACAGTTTTTGGAATTAAAATTTAATATTCATGATCGTTTTTACACCGGTGATATTTTCAGGAAAGTACTGACACTACTTGATATTTTAGAACAAAGTAGCAGATAAAATCGAAGAAGAATACCAGATAAAATATCAGTTTTTGAAAATGTTTTATTTTGGAAGAAACCAGGTCAGAGAATAATAGTGCAGATTACAGTTTCCTGTTGTTTGTCGAGCAGTTAGTTCTAAAAACTATCTTTCAAGAAATGGCTGGAGTTACTGAGTCATTGTAAAATAAATTATTTGAAGTAGTTGAATAGTATTTTACTTTAGTCAGTAATTATTCTTACAGTGTAAAACTATTATAATCTTCATATTATGTATTGAAACTTATTCGGTATCTGTTTATAGATATCATGAATAATAATTAATTCTTAGAATAATTAATATCATTTTAATTCATCATTTTTGTGCTTTAGAAACTTTTTCTTTAAAAGTAATGTAGTGAATAATACAGTTTCAATAGATTAGAACTGTTTCTTTTTTGGGCGAGAGTTAATACAGTTGGTTCAAAAAGGATAAGTAAAAGACATTCAAAAAGTTATTCTTAGAAAGTTTTCCTTTTTTACCTTTTTTGATTTTCTTTTATATCTTCTTTTTTGTTGAAATAGTTTTCTTTTGGGTAGTCTGACCATTTCAAGTTCCTGCATAAATCCGTCTGGTGTCATCTAATTTACATTATCTAGATCTGCAGTACAAGTACAACTGCGTTTCTCTAACTTGTTTTAACTTTAGAGCGGAATCTCTTTACTTTAGGACTTCGATATTGCATTTCTGAATGCAGAGTTGCATAGATGTACATGAGATAGTGTAGTTCTTCCCCAGACACTCATTTCCTTAACTTTACTTGTTTTTTCGAAAGCGTTTTTTGTATCTTTTATTAATCTAAACGAAAAAGAAGGTATAAGATGCAGTTTAATTTTATTTCAAGTGTTAAAATATTATCTTGTCACTGCAACAAAAATATTTAAAAAAAAATATTTTGACATACTCCGCTCTTTTCACATTACAGATTGTTTTATTTATTCATGTTGAATAAATCTGTGCCACCGAAATTTCTATAAACTCAGTAAAAGTATATTTATAAACAGATTTATCAATAATCTGTTATCTACAAAACAATAAATAGATTGGTTAAACGTTAATTTTCATAAGAAGGTATCTCCCAGAGGAAATGACTTAAAAAAAATAATGTACTGCTTGCTATTTATTACAGATATAATGAAGCTAAATTTTTATCGATAAAGGTAATAAATTATATAAATATAATAATAATAATATCTATATAAATATAATTTTGTAAATCTTTAGTAGATTCTTTGAATCTTATCCTCACCAACAGAGGCATTCAAGTCGTGGAAGAATAGTTTTATTTCTTTTTACATGATGAATCTAATTACTAAAATATTTACCAACAGAAGTTGTAGCTGATAAGAATCAAAATGTTCTGCATAAATTATGATTGCCCGTAACGAGCTGGTGGAGTGTTAAATTGATTGCACTCGGTTTGTTAGTTCCAGAGATACAAAAAATAGTTCTGATTTTCTAATCTTTTTTGCGTATATAATTAAAATTAAAATTTTATTATGCTCTTTAAGTATTGTGACACTTATTGCTATAGTCCGTTTCGGGATCTGGGTAAAATAAAATTAACAAACTATCTTTTGAAATTTCAAGTATTTATTACAAACTATAAATTACAAATGATAATGTTATTTAAATCATTATTAAATAAATTACAATTACTACAATTATTAAGATCCTAAAATAATAAATTAATGACAATAAAATGAACTTAACTAGATTACCTTGCACTTAATTAATCTTAATCCTACTTACAAACGATTATACGTGTGTATAATATACAATTGACCTCTTTACAAACGTATCCGTCATGGTATAATAATTCACTTACTGACTGACACTTCAAGACTATAACTAACTTCAAGGTGGCCTCTCCGTATATACGCTTACCTAACTTATAGAAAATACTACATTAACAAAGCTATAAAAAATACAAATTTTTTTCTGTCGGTTATGGATGAATGTTAAGAAAAGGTAAACACGTTATTTGAATAAAGGACACATTACAATACTTTAAAAAAGCTGATTATCTAAATAGATTCTACTCATTCCTTCTCAGGTAGCTAGCCGACACAACAATAGGCGTATACTAACCATCTGTACTCAATATTTCTGAACATTTCTTGGAAATAACCCGATTTATCACTGTTAGTATATTTACATTAACACTTTTAGAATCTCCGTCCTACTAGAGAATTCTGAACTCAAGATTTTCCTTATGGATATTGTCACAGTATTTTTTACTCGTTGGAAGCATTGTGCCATGCAAAAATCTTTAATTTTTAAGTAATACCCATGACGTGAAAACTAGACTTCTAAAGTTTTTCCCCAATGAGTAATGCCGAATTAACGAGCGACTTTATATGGCAACTAATAAAAGTTATGGATAAACAAACTTCACTGGATCTTTGTTTTAATTCAAGGTATAAAGAAAAAATAACAAAGGGCGGAAATCAAATTGGGTGAACATTTTAAAAGAAACTGTAATCAGGAGACAGCTCTGATAACAAACAAAGCTAATAAATTTATGCAAGTATTATTTTTTCCAATAAATTTTACGGTTACCGAAATACACGTTATGATTCTTATACAAAGGTATGAATCTTAAGTTGTTCTTGCTATAAATTGATTAGCTGATTTGTGTCTGACAAGTTTTATAATACAATATATAAGATTTAAAAATTTTGGAAGTATTGATTACATATTTAATTAGTTTCAAAACAAACTGTTTGAAACTTTGTTGATTATTTTGAAATTGAGACGCCACCGGTTTTGTTGAGGTGTTAAACTGCCGAGAATCGACACCTTAGAAACTAAGTTTAGAACAAGAGTATGATAGGGTTTCGCTCCCGTTAGAAAGAGAAGGAATGAAGGTGGCATGCTTTAGGGCGGTAAAGCGTTGCTAGGTGTTCTGGTGGCGGGGAGGAAAGATGGGGAAGTCAGTTTGTTGTATGGATTGAAGAGACGAGGGCCTGCTGTGTTTAAGGGATGCGGGGATCAGATGAATATGGTACAGATGGAGGGGAGAAGGCACAATTAGTCAATTACAGGCTCCCTGGTTGTCCACAAAGCGCCATTTGAATAATGTCAATTAATTAGATATATGTTGTAAATGCAGTAATGGAGCAATGTCCGGCTTATCTCTGACCTCTGTATTTGATTGAAGGCTCAACATTAAAATTAAAAAAAAAAACAAGTCGTGGTTATTTATTTTGTGGGAGTTATTAAACACAGGAAAAATTGAATCTGAAGGTAATTCAATCGCCTCAATAGAATTGAAAAATCTGTTTTTGATTCTTGCGGTTCTCATTTTTTAAATCCTTCAAATTTAAAAAAAATCAATAGATAGTGTTTTAAAGAGAATTTCGTGTCATCTTGCACCTCCTTCAATTTTACCGGTGGGCAAATACTTAAATATGAACTAAAAAAAAATAAAAAAATAGTTGGGCGCCAGTTCTATCAGTAGAGCATGAGAAAAATAAATGAATAAAACTATATCTCCTTGCTTTAAATAAATATTTAATGAATCTACAACTAACTAAATTAACTAACTACTAAAAAATTATCCTTAAATTACCCTAACCTATTTTAAAATTATAGCCAACGTAATACTCTGCCGCGACTTTAATACAAAAACAAAAAACTTAACCAACCCTTAAAAAATACGAAATGAATTTACCTCAGATATTTTTCCCCTTTCTTCTTCTTCTCTCGTTCTCCTGGTCACTCCTCGTTCTCCTAATCAATCTTCAAAAACTGCCCTTCTTAACAAACTCCTCTGTTTCACTCTTAAGTTCCAAGGGAACTGATTGTAAATTTCCTTAGTCCAAACCAGGAAACATCTGGTTAACAAGCCTCCCTCTCCCACCAACTGTACAACCAACCTGGAGGGCCAACGGGAAGGAGAACCATCCCAGTGATTGGCTGAAAGATGGTAGGTGGAAGAGAAGCCCAAAAACACAGAGGGAGAAATATACCTGTTTAAAGAATATGAGATGATTGACCGTTGGTTACATTTACAAACTAATGTCCAACTACTAATCTAATGTAACTTATTCTAACATTAGAGGTTCTTTCCTTACATTATTTATTGGTTTGTAACTAAGTAATGGAAGTTATAGTAATTGGGTATTACCATAACTTCCATTGTTTGTACAATTGTACTTATACAATGGTACAATAATTGATAGAAGCAATTATAAAATTTTGGACGCTTTATCAAGGTGATGGGCACACATACGGGGTATAAAAACACATGAACACACGTACACGCAGAGTATAAAATTGTACAATGATAAATTTCAATCTTATGGCAAAAATGGCTTGTTCATCTCCCATTGGTGGCAAAACCAAAATCAGAAATAAAACAGTTGGCCTAATCTTCAATATCGTTGAGAGTGAAGGGAACGGAGAATAGGTGAGTAGTATTGTTCAAAATTTTACTTGTTCATGCTTAACTTACTTATTTCTGTCAAAACTAACTAAATAAAAATTATGTTTTTCTACCTAATGTAAAAAGAAATATCTGGTCATCCTTGCAGAGGAAGTGGCAGAGGTCAGACAGCAAATAACTTCTTTAGAAAATATTAAATCCATAACAGGCAAGTGGAATGTTAAATTATTTGCACTCTATCTACTAGTCCCCGGGCTACAAAAAAATCTGTTTCTTATCACGTCGTCAGCCAGTTATATGACTGAACTATTTAAGAACAGAAGAGGTAGAGGTGTAAAAGACACTAGTCAGAGTTATCTCCTCTGAAAGTAATAAATTTCATTATACAACCAGACCCTGTGGTGAATGAAATGAAGGTGTCATTTGCAGGGTGCCAAGTAGATACTTTTCGGAGGGCCTGACATGTTGATAAGCATAGGCTACGTTTGAACTCAGTGAGGAAGGCAATTGTAAACCACCTCACTCCTTGTTTTACTTAGTAAAATCTGTAGAGGTTCAGACCAACCTTTCGGTTGTTGACCTAAACAACAGAAAATATTATGGGAAAAATCGGACTAAAAAAGTCATACTTCAAAACAAAACTCATGGTCATAGAACCACCTTGCAGTTGATGCGACGTTAAAGAAATAAAAAAAATAAAATAAAATAAAGATAAGTGACAACTTTATCGACACATAAGAAAATTTTAAATACCTGGGAGAAAACATAAAATATATTTTAAATGAAAAAAAGCGTGGAAGGATAGAATAACCTAACTCTTCAGAGGACAGAAAACCACAAACATCGTATAACAAGAAATTCTTCTCGATTGAGACCAAGTTAAACATTACAAAACTGCACTTAGATGTCAATCACTATACAGTAGCTAAACTATCTTCAACCTCAGTGGAAAAGGAAAAGCTGAAGATATCAGAAAAATAAAGATAATAATCTTAAGAACTTCTATCGATATTTTAGAATATAGTTGATGGGTAACACAATCTGCTTACGAACAAGCAGATCTACAAAGAAAAAGAATTCATCAGATGGGATGTGGAAAATGAGGATATGTATTACTCCAAAAACTTAAACATCCAGTGGATAAAGGAAATTAAAGAAGATTTACAAGAACTCGAACTAACAATAAATGACCAATAAAAACCCACAAACAAGAAAGTAATAACCGACAAAAATAAACTACTACATGTTGAAACAAAAGAAAACTACAGAATAGGGTTTATTCAGATAAGGAAAGACAGAAACGATCTCAGAGAATGAAAAAATACTGGGAACAGATATTAAAGAAATCCCAAAAGAAAGTAGACAACCCAAAACTGACTAGAGGGATCCAATGCGGCCATAGAAGCAAAAAAAAAAAAAAAATTCTAATCTAAAATTATGTCATTTTTGTCGTTTTTTATAATTGATTGTTAAAATTATCGAAAATTAATCGAACGAAAGTCACGATAAAAGAAACAAAGAAAATGTCGCTTGAGGTTCAATGCTTTTGCAGATGATTTGGCCTTATTTGAAAATAACGAAGATGAAGTGACTTTACAATAAGAACAATAAAAAAATTTGAAGATAATGTTGGTCTGAAAATATATTTCCAGGAAACAGAAACAATGTCTTCTAAAAAAAATCGCACCGGAATCGCTCAAGACATGATAGGGGAAAATTAAATTTGTTAACATTTAAAAATATATTTAGGAAAAATTATTGGAAATTGAGCAACAAACAGTCTATGAAGGATAAAAATAAATAAATTGGAACAACTGATCAAGGAATGTCTAAAACAAAAAAATCCAAGAACAGTAAATTGCAATAATATAACACAGTTTTCAAAGCAGTTATTCTCTGTAGAACTGAAACAATTCTAACAATGAAAGATCTAATGCAAAAACTTCTGACAACAGAGAAAAATCCTTAGAAAAAATTATGGATCAAATCAGTTGGGATCAGGGGAAAGATGTTAAAATCGAATAAAGAATTATACGAAGAAACGATGAAAAGAAACAATCATAAAGAGAAGAGCGAGTTTCTTTGATCAACCAAAGAGAATGAGTAACAATAGGTTAAATAAAAAAATATTCAATATTTTCAACGATAAAACAACAGAATGAATTTAACTTCATACAACAGTTGGAAATGAAAAATTGGTGTTTCCGAAAATGACTTTTGCAATATAATGGGATTTAGAAGTAAAACGTTTGGGTTGAAAATTTTCGCAGAATTCAAGTCAGAAAAAGGTAAAGAAAATTAAACACAACTTCTCAGAAGAAAGACACAAAACATTTTCTGAGAGACGTTAAAGTATTGGAAAGAATGGAAGAAGGACTAATGAAAAAGAAAAGAAAATCCTCAGTTATTTTCGAGTGAATCAGATGAGACTGAATTCCTAGAAAAAATTATAAAACAGTTAATAATGAAATACAATGAAAAGTGAAGATGTGATAATAATTTATTTGAAATTAAGAAAGTGCGTAATAAATGGACGCAAATACAACAGTTTCAAGAGGTTGAGAGAGGTTAAATTTCGTCTCACGTTTTCCAGGAATTCCCGTGGCAAACAAATTTACATGGAAAACCCCGAGCGGATTAGTTATACAGGATTAAATTAGTAAAATTTAAATAATGGGGTATTTTTAATCTGGAACGGTTTTTTATAAGTTTACCAGACTATAGCTAATTCCGGAAATAATTATCACTGATACCTAACAGAATTGGTGACTAATGAGTGTAACTATCTATTTGACGTAAACTTGTTACGTCCTACTTGACGTAAACTTGTAGTTAGTTCTAATTTAAAAATACATTACAATACGTTAAAAAACATTATGAAATATAGTATTTCAGAAAACCTGCGGTATTAGTAAATAATTAACATACATAAGTATTATTTAAAGATATTTTTTATTACAAAATCTGGTGCGAAACACTCACGCAACTTTCTCTTGTCAATGCAAATAACAAACTGTATAACCATACATTAGTAAAAAACATTAGAAATAAACAAACAAAATAACCTAACAATATAACCTTATTTTAATCGAGTGAATGATGCAAAATGAAAATCAACCTCAATTTGGCTTAAAAATACGGAAAATCACTCGATCACGCTAAACTAGGTGCTAACAATCTGAAATTGAAATTAAAGGCGAACAGAGGTGCCTATTTTCTGATATTATTTAAATTAAATATCCAATTAATAAAACAAAAGTTGAAGAGCTAGTACTGATCAAATGATTTTGTTAAGCTTTTTAATCGTAAAAAGGGAAATACTTTTTAAATTTTATGAAAAATTGTAATTCCAATTAGCTGAAGGGTAGCCATGGACATAAATTTTAGGCTTTATTCAAATTTAAGTTAGTATTTGTGCTTTATTATCTATTTCAGATTATGGTAGGAGTATCACAAGAAGAAAATATGACAAAAGAGTAATAAAGGAATAAATTCTTCAATGAAGAAACCCTTTCTTAATTTTTCTATCTCAATAGGGTAATCTCATAAGTCCAAAATGTGACACAGGTGCAGAATTTTGTGTTGTGGTCCAAGAAAAATCAGGTAAGTTCAAAGAGAAATGATTAGAAGTGTCATATAGCAAAGTATTTTGATTGCCAGACCAAAGTGGCAGAATGATTACAGCCATGTAGATGGGATTCTGGTGAAGAAGTTTTTTGAACACCAGGTTTGAACTCAAAAATGAAGAATGAAGCAATCTGGGAAAAGTTAGGAAGGCCAAACAGTGTGTTAGATGAAAAGAAAAAAAACATATCTGTTGTGGTATGGACACCTGCTTCAGTTGATTGAAAAAATGAGGCATACCAAAGGATGTAACTGGATCCCAAGGAAGAGAAGGAAAAGGTGACGCTCAGCAAAGCAGTGGATGAGTGGAGAATTAAAGGCGATGATCAGTAAAAATCTTTTAGTAGGGAGTTTGGATGGATAGAGAAGCTTGAGGTTTGAGACGCGAAAAACGGCGATAATGACTGCAAAACGTAGGATAGAAGAAATTTTTGCAGGTTATCTAAACCATTTAAAGCCTATTGTAATGTTTATAATATTTCAAGCACTATTCATTTAAATTCTTAATAGGTCTTATTTATCTTCGGTCGTATAATTTAAGATATATTCTTAAAAGCTCAATAATACGTTTGGAATTATTAACAATTGAACCACTTAAACGTTGGTATGTTCTAAATAAATTTTCTGTCAAATGATCACTGGGACAATTTTTGAATTGTAACAATAATAATTCCTTCCCGGTAAAATTATAAATAAAATGAACAAAAATAAATATAACAGTGGAAGCATTTCACTTAGGTCATCTGAGTCATCGCTAAAATAAAAATATGAAAGTCACTAGAGAAAAAAACGAGAAAACTCGGATCACAGAGATACAGTTTGTATCAAAGAGAGTGAGAGAGAGGGGAGGATGGAGGGATAAGAATGTAGTCGAGAACGAGAAGCAATTGAGAAAGAGAGAAAGAAAATGAGAGATATCGGGGTGGCTCGCGGCGTGTGTTCTACCATAAAAATAGCTGGAATTTCCATATCACCCGAGCTAGGGGGTAATGTTGGAATTTAAAAACACTTTAAATAATGTACCTTCCAAGTAATGCAAAACAGGGATTTTTCCCTTATACATATTTTATAACTTATGTACGTACTTCTTTCTGCCTTTGATATTTATCCGCTTTCTGGTAACTAAGATGCGAGTCTAATAACTTCAATTTAACCTAAGCGGGATTTTCGTGTTTTGTGTTTTGACTAATCTTTGTGAACGTATAGGAAAGAATAATCGTGTAATGTATGCACAAGGTTTGCATTCATCTGCTATGCATAGAATTTCAACTTCATGTAAATAACCATACATTTATACATAATTACCGAACAAATATAGTTCAGTACGGTTTAAAGAATAAAAACGTATGTGATTTTCCCGGTTTATTTTACCTATATCAATATTAACTTGAAGGATTTCTACCTTTGCTATTTTTCCATATAACTCCAAATATATGTATTATTTTCTTTAAAATGGCTGTTAAGATTTTTATATTATTTTTTTCAGTTTCTTCATTATTTTTTTATTTTTTTGGGTGATAATTTTCGTACATATGCCTTTTCAAAAGGCTTATGTAGGAATTATATGTAGGCTTATGCCTTTCCTACATATGAGGTGATATACAGATGAAACAATGCCAGACCTGACCCGGAATCGAATCCGAGACCCCGAGATAGAAACCAGTTGCACTGATCACCACACCACGGGCCAGATTTATGGTTTTTATTCTATGAAATATATTCTGTCAACATTAATGCTAAGTATACCTCCAGTAATATTGGTTATTATTACACGAATTTGTCAAACTTTAGAATTGTTTAATTTTTGTAAACAATTTTGTTTTCCCTTTTTCACATTTTAAAACATCATGACTTGTTACTAATGTTTGGTTTTCTAAAGATTTTTGTTTGCTTATCATGCTATTAAGTTTTTGTTGATACTGCATTACCATGTTCAAATTTTCACACGATAATTCTGATTGTTAATATTATTTTTTCATACTGTTTTGTTTAATTTATGAAGTTTTGTTACAATAATTTATTTAATTCTTATATTTTGATGTCTGTTCTTGTATTTTAGTAATTTTATTTTTTATGTTCAGTCTCCAAATTACCTAGTGGGATGTACTCTTTAAAGAATTTTTGATATTTTTTTCATGACATTGTTTTCCAAAAGTTTGTTAAACTTATTGGTAGTTATAAAGAATTGTATAAATTCAAAATAAAGAATCAAAGTCAAAAAATTTCTCTTTTTCATTGCAGTCTTATTTAGTTAAAATTTAGATCATTTATTGATATACTGAACAATTTACTTTTGCGGCTAGTTTATTGAAAACTTGTAATTATCGACAGTATTTCTCAATACCACAATTACATAAAAATTACAGAATTTGAATTAAGATGTCTTGTGTAACTTTAAGTCTCCGAGGTACAAAAACACGTTGTGTATACTTTTGATGTTCCTTAGCATGAGTTTTGTATTTTGTGTTGTTATAATGTTCTCGTAGATTATATAATCCTGGCCATTGTTCAATTAGTGTTTTAACTTCAATACAGTATTGTTGCAAAAATAACAGGTCGGTACATCAATCTAATCACACAAAAGTACTTTTGTGTGAGCCTAGAATACCCGATTCTTAGTGTTAAGTACGATCAAGTGTTATAAGTACTTGATCTTGTCTGCTACTATGTGATATTAATACGTCATGTGTGTTTTCTTTGAAGTAGTGTAGTTTACTTTGATGTTTTTTTCCATTCATGGTTCCACATTGTGTTTTCCTGGGTACAAATTTTGACAAATAAATATGTGAGACAGTATGATCATGAAATACTCCATCTATGTATGGCACGTTAAACAGCATTACGTACGTTCTCGTTTCTTGATAAACCAAAGTGTTTTGGTGTTCATACAAAATAAATGTTTATATTTGACACAAAAAGCCTAATTATCTCTTCAATTATAATAGAATTAATATTGATTTATTCACATATGAGGAAACTAAAAACTAAAAGTTGTTGCAAAGCCAATTCCGTCCACTTATGGAGGAATTAATATAGTATTGCTTACTATGAATTTCAATTAAGTGATACTAGTATATAAAATTTAAAAAAAAACGTTTCTAACTACTAGTTTAATTCTTCGATGAGTCGTTGTGCCTGAGTTTAAACTCAGCGACATCTTAATTCTTACTGGAACCACAAACCGTGAACCTGAAATACCAATTCATAATTTGTAGCTGATGGTTCCTTTTCTCAACGAAGTTGTAACTGGTGATGCTTACAATATCTGAAGAAACTATTATTTTAAAAAGTAAATTCATAAAAATAACCAGAGAAGCTCTATTTAATGATGATTGCTAACATTTAAATTATATCAATCAAAACTTACACTTACATAAGTATTGCTCTTACTTGTTAGTTTTATAGAACATTTTTCCACATTATTGACTTTAATGCTGTGACAATGAGAACAAGAAACAGAAAAAGTAAACCAGGAATTTCAAATTTAAATTAATTTATAATTTTTATTCAGACAAATTAAATTCACAAACATTTTTTATAACTTCTTAGAATAATAAGAAAAAATCTTATCAACAATAAATTTAAATTTTATAGCAGAAGAACCTTCGTTCCAGCATATATAAGTTTTCAACTGAGGGTTATCAATAACAATCTTAGAAGGTCCAAACTATAAAAATAGATTCACCTGTGGGTATTCAGTTTATAACCCGTTTCAGTCTCAAAGTACCATAACATCCAAAATTTTACATCATCCATTTCAATGTTGATATCCTTCTTAGTCATAAAAATATCGGTAATAGATTTACGATACAAAAATACAAGATAATATCTTTTCAGGCGTTGTAAAAGTGATGTTATATGAACAAGAAACTGGGATGAGAAGGTTGGAAATGTTTTGTCAACAATCTTTTTGGTGGCAATTTTTAAAATTGTCATCTATCATTTTGTTTTGTCCGTCCGTCCGTCTCACCCAGTGGTCAGAAGCTACACAAAATAGTAAAAAATGCTTTTCCGATTTGTAATCTACACAAACGTAAGTAAGCCTAAATTGGGTTTGAAGTTCCGGTTTTGACTGGAAGTGGCCCAAAACCGGATATCAAGAAATCAAAATCAGAATTTGGAAATAAAAGTAGTGTCATTCGATTCTTGTTAAAGAATAGATACAAAAATCATTGGGTGTGAAATTCCGGTTTCCACCAGAAGTGTCCCAAAATCGGAAGTCAAGAAATTAAAGTCAGAAACTACAAGAGACAGCATCAAAGGGTTTATGATTCGTGATCTACACAAAAACTTAGAGGGGCTGAAATATAAATTTAGATACAGAAATAACTAATGGTTTTTGGCATAATTCAATAGTAAGTCTTTTTAAAAATTGCCTCCAGCAATGAGAGGTCGTCTCAAGAAAAGTTTTTTTAAAATTTAAATTTCTATTGTGTCCACCTTCTGTGACATAGATATTACTGTGCCAGGCTACAAAGCGGAAGTTGTCGGATTTCATTTTCGGCTAGGATCTGAAAATAATAATAAGTAAATTCACCGTAACAAACTTTAAGGTGAGGCTACACTTTGTATCCCGCCAATGTTAAATTTGCAACTTTAGGTACTTTTTTATAGGATTGGTTAAGGATAAGAAAATGAAACTTTACACACTTATTGATGTTTGGTTTCCCTAGCTACTGGCATTTTTTCAATTTAATTTGTAGTACCATAAAATAAAAAATAAAATAACGATAAACATAGAATTTTTAAAAATTTATTTTTACGTGTTTTTGCATATTAATAATTTTAGGAACATGTGAGGAAGTCATAAAAATGCCAGGGTATGTGCATGTACAACAAGAATAACTGGTGAAAATTTCTACATGGTAAGTTTAATGGTTTCTGAGAAAAATGTACCTAAATGTCAAAAATCTAAATTTCCGGGAACAGACAAAAAACAAAAAGGTACAAATCAAAAACAAAATGTACACAAACATGCAAATTTTCCATCAACACTTGGTTAGAAAGCTGAACCAACAGTTTTGAGAATATTAAAAACAGTATGCAGATATGTTAAAAAACTAAAATTCCCTTTACACTAAAACGAGAAGTGTACAATTACGAAAATTATTCGTTCTTGGTAACATGATACTTTTGCTTGGTAAATCTGCTGAATACTTAATTTTTTCATTAAAAAAATTTTTTTACGTAATTTAATGTCTTTCTGGTAGATCTAAGCCTGAAGTGCTGAAAAACATAAAACACCAAAAATCGACAAACCATCGACAGTCTTGCCTTAAATAAGCGACAATAAATATTGCACACCATTGGGATGAATAATGATCTCATTGCTCTTGGGACTGCAACTGTGGTATTAACGATGTACAATTCTTTTAGAAACTAATTAGTAATAGATTCAGGGACTTCCAGCTCAGTACACAAATACACTATTAATAGACTGAAGTACAGAGAAATGGCTGTGTGCTCACATTTTTGTTTTACCTGAATTTAAATCGCAGAAGAAATGTCGTAGGTCTCTTACTAATTTAATAGAAAGTGGAGTACTAATATCTCACACAATGTAAAAATGGTTTTATGCTTGATTCATACGATACTTAACTCTATAAGAATTATTAGTTTGTACCCCAACGAACTAAAGACTGCAGATGAGATTTAGCCAATAACAGCCAAGGTCGGGTGTGAGGTTGCCCTTTCGCTAAATCACACTCTGTTCCACCGAACTTCAGCTGACATTTCGTTAGGCTGTCATCCACAGCGGGATCACAACGTCACAACGCAGGATACGATTAACGAAAGTCAATTGGCTCTTTGCTGTGATCTAGGTCACTAAGCTCCACCTTCATCTGCAGTCTTTAGTTTGTTAAGCTTCAGTTGTTGCTACTGATTTCATAAACGTACCGTGACATACGCCGGCTGGACTGGGCGGCGTTTGTGGAGTGATCTTCACATCTTGGCACTGTAATTAATTTTCTCTTCTTCCTGCCATTGCTTGTTGTTTTTCTAGTATACAGTACAATCAGTATTCTATTTTTACTTGTAGATTATTCTATAGGTGTTTCAAAAAGGATGAAATTCGTTTTAAGATGACATGAAAGTAAAAAAAAAACATATTAAAGTAATTAAATATTTATTATAATTTTATCCAAAAATATTTAAATTACAACTTACCATTAATAACTTTGTAGTAGATGTTTGGAAAGATTTCCTGTTAACCAAATGGAGGTTCGTAAATATTTCGTAAAATTTTAAGCCACCTTTTTTTAGTTTATTTATTTAAATTTACATTTAAAGCAGGTTGGTCATTAGCGACTACTGTGGGTTATGGAACGTTAGGTTGTGACTTGTTATAATTTCCAGACCCTAGCCGGGAATCGAACCCGGGACCTCCGCATGGTAGGCCAGCGCACTACCACTACGCTATGGAGGCGGGCTCTCGTCTTAATGTTTGCTTATCAGTGATAGAAATCTCTTGTTCAATTTTCGTCTTTAATTCTTTAAATGTCTGAGGATTGGTTTTAAAAACGACACTTTGGATGTACCCTTACAAGAAAAAGTCTGCTGGCGTAATAGGCCTATCTGGCGATCTTCGAGGCCTCAAATATTTCAATATCAAAAAATGGTAAAAAGTATCCTGTAACATGTCTAGCGTGTCATTGGCAGTATTGAAATTTGCTTTATCCTGCTGGAATCAACAATCTCGTTCACGTGATTGATTAAGTCGCGATGATACAGTACACCATCCATAGTTATGTTAAAAAATAAAGGCCATATTACACGACTCCGAGAGATGTGTTTTTGCGATCTTGTACACTCCCGTTACATGAAACATAAGATCGACTTATTCAAAGCAGTAGAATTGGGAAAAATTAATAATTGAAACTATTACTTTTTTGTTAGTAAGATTTAAGTGAAATGAGTCTTAAGAATAAAAAAGACGTTGTTGACTCAATAGAGACGAATGGATATTGAAATAGCACTGATGCATAAGAACGACGTTTCAATATTGTTACAAACTGTTATTTTAACACAGTGTTGCCAACTGCCATGTAAGGAGACATGATATTTACCTGCGCGTTACTTCTACCTTCTTAATGTTACGGTACGTATTTTTTGAAACACCCTGTATTACGTTCTTTATCCTTTGAGAACGCTATATGAATTTTTGCTAATTAAAAACAGTTACCTTTTCTCAGTCATCTAAAGTTGTGTTAAAATTTGTGAAGAGACATGGTTAAAAACGTACATATAGCGGCCCGTGTTGAAGCAGTTTCTCTGTGACGGGTAGGTTATGTACAAATTGTTATCGGTTCGTAAGTAAGATTCATTCAATTTGGAATGGAAATAACTCTTCTTTTTAGTTAATTGTCGTTTAAATATTGGTTAAGTTTTAGATTATTTTGTCTTAAATTTAGTTCGTTATTAAGTTAATAGGTTTAGTGTAATTTTTAGTTATTTTAACTGCAATTATTTAAGCAATTAATTTCTAAATAAATACCTTTATGGTATATTGAAAAGGAGGTTTTATTATTTGGATATAACCAAATCCTGAAAAAACTTGAATAAACGTCATAATATTAAAATACTAATAGATGTACAAATATAATAATAAAATAAATTATAACTAGGTTAAACTGACAACAGATAGGTAGTAAAAACACTACATTAAAGTTCTTGTTTGTATAAATCCTTTTAATTATTCAGATTTAGACCAACAACTGCCTTACAACCTGTTCACACATAAAGTGTACAAAATTTTCGAACTGTTTTCAATGGATAAATCGTAATAGAATATACAGAATGTACATACATATTCAGTAAGCTTGCAATAATGTTTTATGATACGAAATTAAATATCCGGTTTTAAATTTATGTTCCTAAATTTTAAAAACTTGAAAAATTACCTTTAAAGAGAAATACACAATGAAACGGTTGCACAAAATTACTCTTTGTTGAATTTTCTCTTTTATTTTAAACATTATGCATGGAAAGCGTGAAAGTAAAGGGTAGGCTACATTTCTATAGAAATATCTTTTTGGAACAATTCCAATGCATTTGTTTAAACGAAATTCTGTTCACTAAACCGCAACAAAAATCTTTACCAGAAAGTAAAGAAAAAAAGGATTTTTGTTTTCTTTCCAAATAACACTATTGTCTTTACTAATTTTGAAAAAAAATATAAAAATATTCTTCTGTATGTTAGATTTTGTTATTGTCATCCATGTAATTATTAGTGAATCTAAAAGAAAATATAAAATTTACATAAACTGTACTTAGCACTAAAGTTTCAAGTTGTTTGTTTTATAAATGGTTTTTCACTCTATTTATTTAAATTTACAACTCTACAGCTTTGAACAAACAGTAAATAATTTTATAGTTCATTAAATATAGCCTAGGCCTATTATGTAACAATTTTAAGTATACCACTTTTATTAGCACGATCCTTGTGTTTAAATTTTATAATATTTATTGTTACATACATTTTTTTTTTGTTTTTGTGAAACATTATATTTATTTACAATCAGTTATCTAAGTAACTATAAGTAAATGATTAGAATTAAGTATGACAAGAGAGAAGGCCACCCAGTGATGGTCCTCCTCAAAAATATTCTAACATTGAAGTTTTGATAACAGTACTTACACAAATTAAAAAGTTAATAAAAGTATATACATTGACTTAACTTAAATACAAAACTGAACGATTTTAAAACATTAAAAGTTATAAAGAGAAAACAAATTGAAAAAAAATATTGATACATTGAAGCTTATTTACATTAACAGAATAAAGGAAATTTTTATAAATTTATAATAACTATATAATTTAGAAGAAAAATTATTTACAAATCTAAAACATGGATTCTTTTGAGGCGTCTGGTTGTCTGACTATTGTCCAAGAGGTTAATTGCTAAAATGTTTTTATGATAATGTTACATAATATTTTTATGTTACATAAATGAAATAATTTAATTCTATTTCACTATTCCTAATTTGTGTACGTTGCAATCTGTTCAATTCAGAACAATAAGCAACCCCATGACCCAATGAGATGAAGACGATATGTATGACGTGTAAATGAGATGCAGTCTTGTACAGACCCATGCCGACTATTTCTAAGAGAGTATGGTTAATTGAAACCCAACCATCAAAGTACACCGGTAACCATTGTCTAGTATTCAAATCCGCATAAAAGTAACTGCCTTTACTAGGATTTGAACCAGGAACCTTCATCTCCGTAAATCAGCTGTTGAACAGCAGATTTGCGGTGACGATTTTACCTCTAGACCAACCCGGTGGGTTTATAATTAAATAAAATAAATAAATAAATGTTTATTTGTCAGCAACTTAAAGAAAGAAATAGACATAATTACAGACAATAATTAACACATGTAAGAAAAAATTAAATTATTTAACTTATAAGTTGTTCCAATCTTATTTATAATCAATAACAAACTACATGTAAGGCGGAATGTGAAAAGGTACCTTTTGTCGAAAAAGTAAAATTTTCTGCATTTGGAATTTCTAATAATTTTTCAATAATCTGTGTAATAATAAATGACACAATGATTTATTGAAACAAACGGGATTGTAGTGAGTTATTTGAAGTTTTATATTTTTAACTCTGTAGTCAACGTTATGGCGAATTTTATATTAAGTACGAAAATAATGATAGCGATGTTCATTACCTACCATCATGTTCAAAATGGCCTTCGTTTTGTTTATTATTTTAAGTCAAATTGATGAATCCATTTTTTTTATAGTTTAAGTCATAAAGTCATGAATATTCTTAAGGTTTTTGGATCTTCTGTTATTCGATTCCTTCGATCATCTTGTTAGTTTATTCGTTTTGAATAAACAATCGACCATAAAATTCAACAGGAAAACGTTTGATTTCATGAGGTCAGGAAATCGTTAAGGCTATTTCCCAGGTCCGTTTTGAGAAAGAAAGAGATCACAGGGAATGAAGGGAAACGGAGAAAGATGAAAGACTAAAAGAGAAAGGTAAACATTTGAATAAGAAATCATTTTGACTTGCGTGACTAGTTTGGGTTATTTGCAATAATAAAATAAAATGACAAACTTTACTGTCACAAAATCTAACAATAAATTATACATACATATTATTTTATTACTTATTCCTTTTCATTGCTTTACATAAATAATTACAATACAATGTTTATTTCTTTAATTACAACTTAAAAATCCAAGAATATTTATAATAAACTCGCGGTGGGAAAATTAATCTATCTAACAATGGTTTCTCATCTTCAAGGATAGTACAGTTTAGCGCTTCCTTGTTTATTTTCTAGTACTGCAACTATTGCGGTAACGTATTACTGTGTTAGTAATTTCAAACTCGTACAATGTTAGTTACTTAAATACTAATTATATTACTAAATTAAGAAGGTTATTAAAATAGTGTGTTATAGTATATGTTTGCCCATGAAGGACCGGTGAATGTTGAATTAATTGGATTCAATCTGTGAGTTCCAAGGCTACAAATAAATAGTTCAGTTTCTTATTATATGGTCAGCCTATTATATGACTAAACTATTTAAGAATAGAAGAGGTAAAGGTGTAAAAGACTTTAGTTAGAGTTATCTCCTCTGAGAGTAATGAATTTCACTATGCAGCCAGACCCTGTGGTGAATGAAGTGAAGGTGTCACTTGCTGGGTGGAAAGTGAGTGCATTTTGGAGGGTCTGGTATGCTGATAAGCATACTTTTTCAACTCAGTGAGGAAGGCATAAGTAAACCACCTCACTCCTCGGTTTTACTTAGTAAAACCTCTAGAGTTTCAAATCAGCTTTACGGCTGTTGACCTAAAAACATAGTATACGTATGTGTACCAAAACCAAAACAAAAAGCACAAATAAAATATGAAAATATGCAAATCGAAAGAATCTATAAACTAAAGAAACTAACTATTGGACCAGTAAACGAGTTCATAAAATTATTGGATTCCTGGTGTAACCATTGTCTCTAAAAAATTGGATTAAGTTTCAGTGGTATAGTATTTTTCTACATACGTACATTTGTCTCGGTGGTAATTTTAAATTTTGTCAAATGTCATTTTGTTTTGTTTGTCAGTCACACCCACATGTCAGAAACTACAAAAGATAGGAACAAACAGTTTCCGGATTCGTAATCTGCACAAAAAGTTAGTAAGCCTTAATGTGGTTTATAGTTCCGGTTTTGACCGGAAGTGGGACAAAACCGGAAGTCAAGGAATCAAAGTCAGAAACTACAAGCGATAGCAATGAACGGTTTTCGGATTCGTAATCTGCAAAAAATGTTAGTGGGTCTGAATCAGATTCCAAGTTCACGTTTTGACCGAAAGTGGCCCAAAACCGGGATTTAAAAATCAAAGTCGGAATTTCGAAACAAAAGTAGTGTTATTCGATTCCTCTTAGAGAGAAGATACAGAAATAATTGGCTTTGAAGTTCCTGTTTCGACCGTAAGTGGCAAAAAACCGGAAGTCAAGAAATCAAAGTCAGAGTTTGGAAACGAAAATTGTATCATTCGATTCTTCTTAAATAGTAGATACAGAAATCACTTATGGTTTTGGCTGTAAGTCAACGGTAATCGTTTTTTAAATTACCAACAGCCATGAGACGACGACGCGCCTCAGTTTGTAGAAAGGGATATTTAATTATTGAACTTTGCTTATAAAACTATTTTTCTAGAAAAACAATTTTCATTTAATATTATAACTGGACAGTAGAAGGGATGCAGCACATCTTTTTCTACAGCTATTATAAGATTTTGAAGATATTGTATCATTGCCCGTTTATTTTTTAAAATTTTAACTCCTCCAATTACTGATACTAAAAAAATATCAAGGGATATCATAAATTTGTACAAATCTAAACAATTCAATACGTATAAGTAAATTAACATTTTATTTTAATATTTTATTTTATTTAGGCCTATACCAGTTATTAACAACCACAAAATTAAATTAAAAACCAACAGAATACCTATCTTGAAAACTAATTTATTAAATTACTTAATTTGCCTCCAGCAGGATAGCATCCGACAACTTTTTTCATAGTAGAAGGCGAGGAAAGATAAAAACCATATAATATTTATTAGGTATATTGATACTACAAGAGCTAGTTGTATTTTCATATTATTTTGTATCTATTTCTGAGAATTTGAATATATGTATTCGTATAGTACCTGTTACGATTAATCACAATAATTGTATAATTCAATAATTATTGTATCGGTCATTTCAGAAAGTCCATAAGTCAAAAAACTAACTTTTGGAAAAATTAAAAAACTTGTAATTTATTATGTTTCAATTAAAAAAATATAAAATACTCGTATGCTTTTGTCTTTTTAAAGACAAGCCACTTGTTCAAAAAAAAATTGAAAATTTAGACTTAAGGTGTTTCTGAAATAAATTGGAGTAAAATGTTAACTTATGTTGTTTTCTGTAAAATACGTTCTTAAGACTAGAAGAAAATTGTGCTGTACAATAGTATTTATTTATATATTTCAGTATCTAGTTTACATTACGACTTAAAATAGGTTTCTGCAATAATAAAATTGAAATTGTTAACTTTAAGAAAGAAAAATGTTGATTTTTAGGGCTATTCACGTTCTTCATAGTTGTCATAAACAGTAGTTATGCACCTTAAAAAGATTTTTGCATAGAATCTTTATATGGCCCCTTCCACTAGAAAGTAGAGCTTAAGCTTCAAAAGAACATCTACTTTCATGTTTTAATTAGAAGGAAACACTTTATAACCTTAAGAATAAGCCTTTTCTTAGTGTTATATTACTGAAGGAAAGCGAAACTTATGTGATTTTTGTAGGGATGGTGTGTTTACGTTCAATTAGTGTACTAAAATGCACTAAAGAAAAAATGTAAAATTTTGACTTATGAGCTTTCTAAAATGACTGATTTAATTGTAGATTATTAGTACTATTTTACCTCTAGACAACGCAGTGGGTTAATCTTATATTGATATATTTTTACAATATACTTACACAAATTTATTTTTTTATACATTTTTATTATAGTCTTATTAGATTATACACTAATACATTAGCTATGTAATTTCAACATTATTTTATAATAATTATGTTTGTACAATATATTATTACTCTGAAAAATTAAAATAATGTGAAGTCTCTTAAAATAACAATTCAAGTAAGTAATTACTATACTTTTCAATTTCTGTGAATTTTACAATAAGCTTAAGTTAAAAATACTACAAATTACTATTGTTAAATGTCTTGTCTTCGTTCTTGCTTTCGTTGAAACTGAAGTTGTTTTGTGACAAGAGTTGATGTCCACACACATTTCTTGATTATAATCATGACAAGAATTGCGTTTGGACAATCATTACCTGACACTTTTCATCGAACAATTCTTGATTTATTCAAAATTATCTTGAATATCTTCATCAAACGAATATCCTTTTAGTATTAAAGTTGAATCGTGGGTAGACAGAGCGGGATGTATCTGAAACAATAAAATTATCGCTTCCGTTGTATTACGGGGTCAAAACTATAACCAAACAATACCAGCGCTAAGATAAATTTAGTTTAAATAGCCAAAATAGCGGAGAGACGAATACCACTTCATAAAACTTAGGTGGACTAGTTTAAATTTTTAAACACCGTACTGCAAAAGTCGGAGGGCACTGTAGCTAATTTTTGTTTAACAAGGTAGGTAATTATTATTGGGATTAACAATATTTTAATAGCTAAAAAACTGATCAATAGCAAATATAATCGTATTTTTTTTGAGAATAATACAAAATTTGGCTGACCATGTGACTTATCACATGGTCAGCCAATTAAATGACTGAATCATTTAAGAACAGAAGAGTGAGAAGTGTAAAAGACACTAATCAGAGTTATCTGCTCTGAAATGAAATGAATTAAGAAATGAATTTCATTATACAGCCAGACTCTGTGGTGAATGAAGTGAAGTTTTCATTTGCAGAGTGAAAGTTATGTGTTTTTCAGAGGGCCCGGCATGATGATAAGCGTACTTTACCACTCAGTGACGAAGGCAAATGTAAACCACCTCACTCCTCGTTTTACTTAATAAAACCTCTACAGGTTCAAACCAGCCCTTCGGCTGATGACCTTAACACCAACGCACGAATAAGCAATTTTACACACCCTATGCACTGCAATTTTATTATTTTTTTGGGTGATGCCTAGATAAACTTTAATGTGTGCTTAGGTAATGCTAATTATGAGGTGCTAATAAGGACGAAAATTACCATACCCGACTAGGATTCGCACTAGGGACCCCGGCTTAGAACCCAGTTGTGTTGACCACTCGGGTTACAGAAAATAATTTTTATACTGCCGGCCGCATTGGCGCAGTTGGTAACGTGCTCGCTTCTCATCATGCGGTCCTGGGTTCGAATCCTACTCAGGCACGGCATATTTTCATACGTTACAAAAATTCATTTCATCCTCTATCGTACAAAAGTTACACCCCAACGTCGTCGCTAATGACCGTTGTAGTTGATGCGACGTTAAATAAAAATGAATTAAATAATTTTTATACAGATATATAAAATTCGTGAAATTTTTTATTAAGTTATAATGAAAATTCAGTTTACTTTCTACAAAGCAAAACGTCCTTAATAAAAATTCTTAATCTTTTTGTAACACGTTTCTCAGAAGATTCTTATTAAATTTAATTATCCGCTGGTTTCTGAAGAAAAATTCATCTTTACAATATTTTAGTAATTTAATTGTTGTTTAAAGGTCATCATGATTCTAACGTAATAAATTGTTTTGGTAGGTCCAAGGAGGCGGTTCCGAGAATTTTATTTTCCATTCTTATACTAACATAAAAATATGATTAAAGATTATTTAACTGAGCTTTTCCACAAAAAATCTTTAATAAATATTTTTTTAAATTTGTTTTATTAAATCTACAATTAAGCATCTATAACTACAACCAGTAAATATATTTTCAGCTTAGTACAAATTACTTAACCACTTTTGAGGAAAACATCATTCGTTAGCAAGACTCTAACGTTTAAACGCCTTGACATTTATAAATTTGATGTGTAAAATTACAGATTACTTTTTTATATATTTTTACTAACTTATACCCAGTCGGCCATTACCATTCCAATAATTAGTACGTATTATAAAATTTAGCTACTTTTAGGTTATTTTTTTGTTATGTACATTTTTTTGGGTAATCCGAACATTACAAAATCCGAACAGTTGCTTTTTTGAAACATGAATAATTATTGTTTATTAAATAAATTTATTTTTCAACTCTTTTAAAACTAATGGCGAAAATACTGGAGAACGGTTTTTGTGAACTGTGAAAATTTAAGATCAAATAAATCTTGCAGTTTTTTAAAACTCCGTAAGATTAAAAGTTCTATGTTACTTTCTTTTTACAGATCAGAGAACGTTAACGAAGAATTTTTTTTAGATTAAGTATTGATGTGCTTAGTTGGTTGAACGAAAAGAACTTAGGAGGTTGAGAGTGAAAATGATTGATTGTAATCGGAGAACCCGATTTCAGTGGTACAGCTTGTTGAAGAGCTTATTGGGCGTAAAATGATAGAGATTAATGCTAGGCAACTTAACTGGAAACTTTATTATGGTTAACTAAATGTCAGTTCACATCATGTTACTTTACACTTACTTATTACAAAATCTCATAGAATTTCAAATTACAATTTTTCAGTATAATTTAATATTGAAGTCAAATGACAGATACTTAGCCTTACACAAATCCATCATTAATATTATTATGTAGTCTGCTGGAAAAAGTTCATCCAAAATTATATTTCTCAACCATCTGTATTATAAACAATGGTCAGTTCCTCTGATTATTTCCCCCAGTTCTTGTTTTCTATCCGGTCGCTTCCTTTAATTTTACAATGAAATTCACTATGTAAGTGTCAAAACAGTAACTTTAAAGGAAGAAAGAACATATTTTTATTTTTAGTTAAATATTAAAGAATTACTCTTGACAAGAGAGTCACATGGAATCTCACATTTCACTAAATGACAAAGATTCACAAACAGAACAAATTGCGTATCCAGTGAAATTAGTAGAAATTCTTTCCCTACATCATAGAAATTAAAGCTGTATTATTGCTTTCTGAAACCGATCTGGACATATGGTTCCCATATTTACGGATCCCCTTCACCGAGTAATATGGTTCGATTACAGCCCTGTCGTTCCAGAACGCTTTGATTACAACAAAGTGCTCTGGATTAATCACTTTGAAAACGAATAAAGATTTCATTGTTTCATGCGTACCAAGTAGACGTATGAAAAAGTATAAACTTTATACACGATTTATTAATGATAAAACTAGAAATTTAACATAGTATTTAAAAAATATGTTTACATAACCAGTAACCTGTAAATTTATAAATATATAATATATAGACAGTACATAATATGTATTTAATACCTACCAAGGATGCCCGTAAAGGGCAAGTCGAGTATTAAATTAATTGCACTCGATCTTTTGGTTCCAGGGCTACAAAAAAATAGTTTTGTTTCTTAACACATAGTCAGCCAATTATATGACTAAACTATCAAAGAACAGAAGAGGTACAGGTGTAAAAGACACTAGTCTGAGTTATCTCCTCTGAGAGTAATGAATTTCACTATACAGCCAGACCCTGTGGTGAATGAAGTGAATGTGTCATTTACAGATGGAAAGTAGATGCTTTTTGGAGGGTCTGGCATACTGATAAGCATACTCTTTCAACTCAGTGAGAAAGGCAATAGTAAACCACCTTGTTCTCGTTTTAACTTAGTAAAACCTCTAGAAGTTGAAACCAGCCTATCGACTGTTAACCTTAACAAGAACACGTACCGAGGAGAATATGAAACGATAAAATCATTACTAGTTTTTGAAGTGCTGAATCCAGAGCACTATATTAAAATTTAAAGTGCTTTGAACTGGCAGGGATAATCAATCACAATTATAATCAAAATAATAATTAATCAAGCAATGGTACTCGATTTAGATGATTCACAAATGCGGAATCTAATAAATTGTTCCATTACTTTTTTTTTATCCGAGGCGGCGAGAAAAACTCATGTTCACTCCCTCACGATGGAGGAAGTAGTGTTGAACTCAATTGAGGCGTCCTCGTCCAGCCCCAAGGAGGCCGAAAATGCCTCACCAACCAAAAACCCGCCGCCTGGCCACTTGATGCGACATCAGCTAACAACCCTCCACCTCCCTCGGAACTGTTTATATAATACTATAAGGGAAATGTCGGGTTAAAAAAAATACATACTGTCAGCGGGGCGTGGAAGGGAACTGTAGCCTAATACCCCTCTCGCTGTCACCGACCAACACTCACTTTCTCACTTTCATTCATATCTTTCATCACCAGATCAGGAAATTAGTGTGCCTACCTTACCTACTGAGATCGGGACAGGATTGATTCACTGTGGGAGAGGGCGATCCCGCTGATCTCCATAAGTCTCCTCCCTCCGCACTCTCCCGACCCCCTCTCCGTAAACTGAGCGACCAACTTCCAGCTCTCCTCATTCAGTTTACTAAATCGTTTAAGTTTACTAATACCATCGATTTCACCAAAATGTATGATATTTTACATCCCAAAATGTACCAATTTAAAGTACAAATAAACAAACAATGGAAGTTAAGTTAATTCCTAATTACTGTAACTTCCAGAAATAAGGTAAAATCCATCAACTATTGTATGGAAAAAACCCATTTTTAGAAGTAGGTACATTAGCATAGTAGTTAGACAATAAGTAGAAAATATAGACAAGCGTCAATCAACTGATATGGGGTATTTTTTGCAGTTTTTTTACTGTACGCTATAGAGTTTTTTCACTATAGGACGCGATGATAATCCTCTGTCTGCCCATAACTGACGGTGGAGTGTAAAATTATTTACACTCAATCTGTTCGTTGCACGGCTAAAATAAATAATTCTGTTTCTTATCACATGGACAGCAAATTAAATAACTGAATCATTTCAGAATAGAAAAGGTAAAGGTGCAAAAGACATTAATCAGAGTTATCGCCTCTGAAAGTAATGAATTTTACTATACAGCCAGACCCTGCGGTGAATGAAGTGAAGGTGTCTTGTGCAGATTGGAAAATATGTGCTTTTCAGAGGGCCTCGCATGCTGATAAGCGTACTTTTCCTAAAGCTGGCACTTAGGCTGGTAAACCACCTCACTCCTCGTTTTACTTAGTAAAACCTCTACAGGTTTAAACCAGCCTTTCGGCTGATGACCTAAACACCAATAATTCTGTACTATTTCTTGGAGTTCATGGGTACTTTATGTTGTGGAGTTTTCTCACTATAGTAGGACACGATAACATGATCATCAGCAGAAAGTAAAGTTTGAACGCTTCTTGTAAGATTAAAGTCGCAAGTATAAGATGGTTATTGTTTAAGCCACTGAAGAAGGAATGTCATTTATAAACAAATTAAGTAATATCAGGGATACATCCTTCTCTTACTCTCTTGCTTTTACTTACCTCTCTTACTCTCTCTTCCTTTTTTGACTGCATCTCTCTCTCTTAAATCTCTATTAACATCTCCCACCATCCTACTCATTTCTGTTTTATACGTATTTGAGTCCTTAAATAGAGTGATCGTTAATTCCCACACCGAAATGACAAAAAATCGTTTTTAGAACGTATTTTTATAATTTTTAAAATTAATTTTCACAAATAATAGACTAGATTTTTTTGGAGAACGAATAAGTGCTTCATTTCTTGTCTGCAGACTGCTGTCAGTTAAAAAACGTGAACGGCTATACCTGCCGCTATTTTCATGACCGTCATGCACACTTACTGTATCCCGAAAACGATTAAATAAACGACATTTAGTGGCTTTGTTTGGCACATTAATATCTGGAAATAATTTAAAAAAATCTGGTGTGAAACACTCACACAACTTTATCTTGCCAATGCAAACAATGACCAATATAACTTAATATTAGTAATAAAACATTAGAAATAAACAAAACGCTAACCTCAATAAACATAAGCAAATTGTAATCATGAGTGAAAGACGCAAAATGAAAATCATCCTAGTTTGGCTTGAAAATAAGGAAAATCACTATTTCAGGCTCTGTAGAGATAAATGCTCTAAAAATGCTAATAAAAGTTGTACATCTTTTAATTTTCTATAAATTTAATTAATAAACTTTATAAATAAACTTTAAACTTTAATAAATAAACTTTTGTTGTACAGTGCATACTATTAGCTGAAATCTTAAAAACATTGTACCACACAAAAAGATTTCCTAATTAAAATATCTATTACAAATAATTTAACTACCATTCCTACGAAAAAGAAAAATTTGGGTTATTTGACGTTACTGTGCATACTAACTTAATGTAGTTAATAATTAAAGTTTTTTCTTCATTGAAGAAAAAATACGAGAACAATCATTATAAGAATTTGTTTTCAAAGAATGAGAATAAAATCGTAAATTTTTTAATAATAATTCTGATAAATTTTTAAATTTGTTGTTCCTTTTTAAGTACGAGTATAGAAGTGTATGTTGGTGAGTGACAGGTTTGGATTCCAATACAAAAGATCTAGAAAGGGGTTTTATAGAAGGCGTTGGTGAATGGGAAGTACGAGGGTAGAGAGGCAGTTAAGTAAAAGGCAAGAGTAACGTTATGAAGGAAAATGACCTGTCAACGCTTGTTACCGCATAAGACGCGCTCAACAACGCGTCGTTGGGTCGGTAAACGCAACTCACTGCCTCTTTCTACTCTAACATCGTCATCGGGAGGGAGTCGAATATCACCTCATTAATACGGCGTCATATAGGAGACGACGCGTAGTGGGCGCATAGTGGTTGTTACGTTCAATACGTCGACAATGAAATGAGAGATGTTTGGAACTGTATCCCTTGTTCCGTATTTCAAATATTCTCACCTGACTTCATAATTAATCTGTCAAAGGCATGCCAATCCTTCACTTTATAATTACTTTATTATCCAGTAATTTGTACACAATTATTATTAAGAATTGCAATACCATAAAATTATCATTTATTCTAATGACTATTTATTAACAGCCATTTTACGATTTTGACTCTATATAATCGTATAGAGTTAACAGCATAAATTTGAAAGCAACAATAAGTCTTTGTTTATCATTATTTACACTGGGAATTATTTTAAGTCCATCAACTTCTTGGTCAATTACTGAGTAATATGGAACAGTGTTGTCCAGAACAGACAGTGGAGTGTCAAATTATTTACACTCTATCTGTTCGTTGCAGGGCTAAAATAAATAAATTTGTTTCTTGTCACTTGGTAAGCCAATCAAATGACCGAATCATTTAAGAACAGAAGAGGTAAAGGTGTAAAAGACACTAATCAGAGTTATCTCTTCTGAAAGTAATGAATTTCATTATACAGCCAGACCCTGTGGTGAATGACGTAAAGGGGTCATTTGCAGAGTGGAATATATGTGTTTTTCAGAGGGCCCGGCATGGTGATAAGAGTACTTTTCCACTCAGTGAGGAAGGCATGGCAAACCACATCAATCCTCGTTTTACTTAGTAAAACATCTATAGGTTCAAAGCAGCCTTTTGGCTGATGACCTAAACAACACATGGAACGGTGGGTTTTAACATATTATAATTTTCTGTTACCTATGCAGACGATCTAATGATACTCCAAAAAAATGAGGACGACTTACAGAAAGCAGTATTCAAGTTGGCTAAGGAATACAATTTAAGATTTTCGACTGTAAAAACCAAATCAATGGCTTTCAAAGGGTAACATACAATAAGAACTAAAATAGAGTTGAAAGGAAAAATGATAGAGCATGTCAAACACTTTAATTATCTCGGCAACGATACAACGTATAATTATGAAAAGGATTTGATAAATAAAATAAATTTTCAGAGAATATGGGAAAATATACATAGGAACTTGAAAAACAAAACAAGACAAGAGACGAGGATCAAATTCTACTACACCAATGCCGTTCCTACTCTCCTATATGGTAGCGAATCTTGGATACATACAAAGAACATTGACAGCAAGATCCAAGCTGCAGAGATGAGATTTTTGCTAAGTGTGTTGGGATGCTATAGAACGGACAGAAAAAGGGATGATGAAATAAGAAGAGTTCTGTCTGTTCCATCATTACGTGACAAGATCTAACAGAATTGGAGAAACTGGGGCAGTCACTTGAACAGAATGCCATATGGCATGATGTCAATAGAGGCTTAATATTATAGATTAATTGGTACGTGAGACGTGGGAAGACCGAGGAAGAGATGGGTACCGGAACAGGTTCACTAAACCGAGACCTTGAAGTGAAGAAAAAGAAGAAGAATATAATTTTCAGGCTCGATCTAGTCGGGGATTGAACTCGGGAAATTCCGCTTTCTAGTCTAGCATGATGACCACTACGTCATAGAGACAGTCAAATGACTTTTATCAGAACGTGAACTTTTTAAAAAATTGAAAAAGCTAATATTTATGTAATTTTCACTATAAGAAATGCATATCTGTGCCAATACTGACTTACTCAGCATGGAACATGGAAGGAAGACGGAGAGTAGAATTCAAATGGCAAAAATGAAGTTCAACAAGTGTATGCTATGATAGGCAAAAAATTAAGTAAGCTAATTAAGGAACAATTGGAGCTGGACAGTGGGACAAGGTTAGTTGGACAGACAAAGCTACGATTTTTGTTCATGGCAGTAGGATAGAGGAAGGTAGACTGCCTAAAATAATGTATATGGAAATAGAGGAAAAAAACAAAGGAGAAGTAAAATTTTCAGTTATGAATGAATTTGAAAAAGTGATGCATAAAAACAAAAACAAGATGATTCAGCGGCGATAGAGAGTCGTGGAGAGGAGTTGTGTTGGGCCCAACCGAGGAAACTTGCAGGAGGAATAATAAGGATAATGATGTACTATAAGAAAAAATGACTCCGGATTTGTTCATTAGAGATGTTGACATAACATGTATTTATATTTGAATTGTTGTTGTTTAGGTTATCTTAAACGTGTAGAGGGTTTACCAAGTGAAACTATTGGTAATTTACGATAGCCTTCCTCAAAAAGTGGAAAAGTATGCTTATCAGCATGCCAGGTCCTCTGAAATGCATCTGCTTTCCACCCTGAAAATGACATTTCATTCACCACAGAGTCTGGCTGTAAAATGAAATTCAATACTTTTAGAGGACATAACTCTGACTGTTGCTGCTTAGGTCAACAGCCGAAAGGCTGGTTTGAACCTCTATACGTTTCACTGAGTAAAAACGAGGAGTGAGGTGGTTTACAATTGCCTTCCTCACTGAGTTGAAAGAGTATGCTTATCAGCATGCCAGGCCCTCCGTAAAGCACTCACTTTCCACTCTGCAAATGACACCTTCACTTCATTCCCCTCAGTGTCGGGCTGTATAGTGAAATTCATTACTCTCAGAGGAGATAAATCTGACTAGTATATTTTACACCTCTACCTCCTCTGTTCTCAAATAGTTTACTCATAAATTGGCTGGTTATGTGACAAAAAACAGAACTTTTTTTGTAGCCCTGAAACCAACAGATAGAGTGCAATTAATTTAAGGCTCCACCTGACCGTTATGGGGAAAACTCTGACTATATTGTCTTTTATACCTCTACCTCTTCTGTTCTTCAATGATTCAGTCATATAATTTGACTGACTATATAATTTGGATAAGAAACAGAACTATTTTTTGTAGCTCTGAAACTACCAGATGGAGTGCAAATAATTTAACACTCCACCTATTATGGGTAAATAATTTAATTAATGTAAACTAAATTTCTATTTCTTCAAAGGGTACTGTAATTCATTCAACTACAATAGCCATTGCAGTTTCTAGATGCCGTATAATGTACCATATTTATCGAACCCTTCTATTTCTGATTATGATCGAGCTGATTGGTTCAACAAATTACACCAAACATTATCTAATATTGTTTTGCATTTAGCATGTTTAACACAAACAACCCCTTGAACTATGTAACCCTTTATAGTAGTTAAATGGAAAATGAGCCAACTTGTGACATTTCAAGTACAATTCTGCATATATATGTTTTCAAACATTGTTGATAATTTTCCTATACTATTGTACTCAAACATTATTACAGTGGAAACAAATTATATTTACATAGAAATATAATATCATATTTGTAATAGTCTACGTATGTTGTACACTAATTTACCTTTCATAATAATTAAAATTAACACCTTATGACGTGTTGAGAAATTACAAACAAGACGAAATTTCAATGAAGCTTACACAATGTAATTATACATTAACAAAGTTTAAATATATATTCAGTGTACAGTTATTACTGAATTATTATCGAGTTTTCTTACAGTCTATGCCGTCTCTTGCATCTCAACAGCCACCGATCCTTATATTCCCAGTTTCTATCCTCCAGATTCCTAGAGAGACATCCTCCCGTGCTTGTTTATCCCATGTTTAAGGTGGTCGCCCACACTTCCACCTTTCTGGGAGTCACCTGTTTATAATCCTTCTTGGCCATCTATCCTCTACCATCCTCAGCAGATGTCCTAACCATACCAGGAACCTCTTCTCAGTTTCATCCACCGTACTATCCAACTTCCTCAACCTTTCTCTTATGTTTATAATCCTCACTCTCTTTAATCTGGAAATTCGGCTACTCCTACGAAAAATCCATTTCCACAGCTCCAATTCTGTGCTAGTCTCAAGCAGACGCATTAGCGTCTAGCATTAAAGATTTAATGCACATTACTGTATTTACTTGGTGAGTCATCGCTGGACATCATAGCTTACTTGGTGCAGAAGCCCGGTAGCATACCGACGGAACTCATGATGGTGAAACAATTTCACAATTTGTGCTTCCTTTAAATCCTATACAAAATTGAAGTGACATCCTTGACCGAAACTTCACAACATCAGAAAACATATTTTTGAAAACCCACAGCCTCACTTGGAGCTTCGAAGGCATCAAGTACTACTTACACGATTACGCATTGAACACTCTACACTTACACAAAAACACTTAATGAAGAAAGATGAAGCACAACATTGTAGACACTGCAACACGCCACTTTCAATCAAACACATTATCACAGACAACCAAACTACGCATTCCACAAGAACACTATTTAAAATTTTTTAAAAATTAGCACTTAATTTGGTAGACAAAGTAGCGGTTCAAAACACAATAAAATTTTTGAAATTTCACAAAATTTTAGATTTGATATAATTGTAAAATCATATGTTCTTTTCCATTGTATCACGAGCAGAATGTCTTTTACCGTAGAACAATCGCTTGTTTAAGTCTGAAGGCTCTTGGACTAATTGAACGCGACACGAATACAAATTTCAATTTTTAGCAGCTTTCTGAACACTTGAATATGTCAAACCAACTTGCGAGGAAAATTTTCGTAAACTTTTCCGTGAAGAATTGAGCAATATTGTTTTCACGTTCTCTAAAACGTCATTTGTCAAGAGAGTTGGTCAATCACAACTTTTTCTGTTGCAAGTACTACCTTTCTCTCGAAACCGGTTTGTTAGCCTAGAATTACCATTTTTTCTGGTGGAGGAGCACCAAACATTTCATTTTAAAAAATACACTCACATACGATTTCGTAGCAAAATAATGTTCAACAATGAAAACCCGTTGTTTTAGGAAAAAAAACATTCTATTCGTAACACGACCGGAAGCGTCACAAAATTTTACACAGCTCAAGAAGAATCAACTATCACTGTTGTATCTTTACCAGTTGAGTAGGGCTACCAACTTCGTGTCACAAAATAAAATTTCCCTTTCTTAGAAAAGAATTACCAGACGTTAACAATTGGTTGATAGGACTAAAAAAATCACTCTGTAGTTTTTGCATTTTAGGCCAAAAACGTGCTATATAAAACTTAAAATTCTTAATTCAAGCGTATTTGGTTTCTAAAAAGGTAACGTCAATTAGTGATTTTCCACATTTTATTTAATGAAATTAATAAAACTCGGTGTTCAAAACAGAAAAATTGTTGTAACGAATCTAAATATGTTATTTTTTTAATAAAACTAGATCAAGAAATATGTCGTTCTGAATTTACAGTGTTAAGAATTTGGTAAAGGTACAGTGATAACAGAAGTTTAAACAAATTAAAAACTATACAACTATGTTTGAACTTTTCTTTTATCTTAATCCATTTTTTGGGTAGTTAGTAATACTCTAATATTCACTGCTTATCTACAATTTTTTACATTAGCATGAAAAAGTCGTACGAGTGTTTTACATCAGATAATTTTTAAAAATGAAATAATTAATTAAATCTTACTAATTTCAAACACTTCAAATTTTCTGGTTATCACGTTGTTTTCAGTTCGTTTACCTGTTTAAAGTGATATTGGCAACTACATTCAGATACCTTTATAAACTGGAGCGATTTTCCGATGAAGAAATTTTAATTAATTTTCTTGTAACATGAGTAGCGTATTAACAGTTTCATTCCAGTATGCAGATATTTAAGAGAACTTCATTAAACCTAAACTTATCGTTTCAATACGTAATTTAACAATAGTTTCAATCTGTAAGATTAAATACTTAAATGATATAAACCTTTTGTCACTAAACTTAATTAAAGATGAAACCCATTTATAATCATTGGGTCGGATCAATACAGCTTTTATCTCAGATTGATTATATGAAGAAATTTTAGAGAGATTTTCGTGTTGTGTATTCAAGTTTATGCCTATATAATCGATTTTAATCACAACCGGTTAGAAATTGAATCAGTCATTTCAGAAAGCCCATTAGTCAAAATTTTACATATTTTCTTTAGTGCGTTTTAGGACTATCTGAATGTAAACACACCAACCCAACAAAAATCACATAAGTATGGCTTTCCTTAAGTAATACATATAACTCTAAGAAAAAGTTTATCCTTAAGGATACAAACTGCTTTCTTCTAATTAAAAAATCTGTTGTGAAACTCACACAACTTTCTCTTGCCAATGCAAATAATGAAAAATATAATCTAACATTAGTAATAAAACATTAGAAATAAACAAAAACTAACCTCAAAAACATTACCTTATTTTAATCGAGTGAAGGACGCAAAATGAAAATCAACCTCAGTTTGGCTTAAAAATACGGAAAATCACCCTTTTACGCTAAACTAGGCTCTGTAGAGAATAATGCTTAAATGAAAATTTTAGATCTTTGAATTTCTTATGAATTTTGATTATATACTTTTGTCGTAAAATGCATACTAAGGCTGACATCTTAAAAAATCAATTTTTTCACACGTTTTCGTGAGAAAAAAACAGAAAATCGCTAATTACCGCTTACCGTTGCACAAAAATATATTTGAAATAAAAGTTGTAGGATTTTATATTCTCTACAACTTTTAAATACATTTTTGCGCTAAAATGAATATTAAAGTCGCAATCTTAAAAATAACAATGTTTTTACGAGAAAACAACCTTTCTAAAAATTTCAGCAGACATGACGCCTACTTTATCTTGTAGAGTATAAAAAATTTAGAATATGAGGGGATTTAAAAAAAAGTCGTAGGAGCCGTTTTGGGAAAATCGCAAGAAAGTGAAAAATGACACGAATAAACTACTACTTCCGGTTGACCGATTTTGATGAAAATGTTTGTATCGGGTTCTCTAGTGGTACCTAACTTAAGTTTCAAGTTCGTAAGATGTTCTGTTCTTAAGATATTTTGTTCACACATACCCAGACACTCGGATACACACGCGCGCGCGCGCGCGCGCGCGCACACACACACACACACACACACACACACACACAGACCAACCACTAAAAACATCGTTTTTGGGTTCAGGGGGTCTGATAACGTGTAGATCCGGTGAAAACTCAATTTCGAAAAATCGACATGAAAACAATACTTTCCTTCCTATATACCTGTATATTAGCCCTGAAAATCAACATTTTTCTTTCTTAAAGTTAAGAATTTTAATTTTAATTTTTGCAAAAAGCTATTTTAAGTAATATTGTAAATTAGTGAAATAAATAAATGATTATCACTGTGAAACACAATTTTCTTTTGGCCTAACAACGTATTTTATAGAAAACAACGTTATCATTTTACTCCACTTTATTCCAAAAACAATTCAAGTAAAAATTTTTATTTATTTTAAAAGTTGTGGCTTATGTTTAAAAAACAAAAGTATACATTTTATATTAAAGAGAACAGCGAGCGCTCTGAACAACTTTTGTTTTTTTTATCGGTACAATAAATTACAAATTTTTAATTTTTCCAAAAGTGAGATTTTTGACTTTTGGGCTTTCTGAAATGAACAATTCATTTGTTTCATAAAGATGTTTATGATCGGGTGTATTGTTTAAAAGATATGTTTGTTTTTATAAATGACCAGATTCTAAAAATGCCCATAACGGGCAGGTTTTGTGTTAAATTAATTTCACTCGATCTGTTGGTTCAAGGGCACCAAAAAATACTTCTGTTTCGTATCACATAGTCAGCCAATTATATGACTAAACTATCTAAGAACAGAAGAGGTACAGGTGTAAAAGACACTAGTCAGAGTTATCTCCTCTGAGAGTAATAAATTTCACTATACTGTTAGACTCTGTGGTGAGGGTGTCATTTGCAGGGTATGAAGTGAAGGTGTCATTTGCAGGGTATGAAGTGAAGGTGTCATTTGCAGGGTGGAAAGTGGGTGCTTTTTGGAGGGCCTGGGATGCTGATAAGCATAGTTTTTCAACTCAGTGATGAAGGCAATAGTAAACTAACTCACTCCTCATTTTTACTCAGTGAAACGTATAGAGGTTCAAACCAGTCTATCGGCTGTTGACGTAAACAACAAAAATAGATTCTAAAAGAAAGCTCAATGAATGTAAAAATATTTTACAACACTAAGATGAACCTCTGTCGCCATTTAAGTTCATTTTAAGTCACATCAAGTACTTGATAATTAGCAATTATTATTAGTATGGGTTTTCAGGCAACAACATTGGGTTCAACTGTAATAAATTTCTATACCTATCTAGGAATCGAATACGTGACCTTCTACTTCTAAATCTATAGAAATTTTCTGCTTTATGCAAGGTAATTTAATAATAAACCTAAATGTTATTCATTTACTTAAGCAAATTCTATGTTCGTACATGTAGGGCAGACTAGTTAATTTTCATCGTGTTGTAAAATGACATTTGTAATTTCATCAGTGCGCATACAAATTAGGTTTAAATTAATTTCTGTTAATTAAGAGTTCGTACTGGCAGTTCACAAAATTATTGAATTACCTCATATGTGTTCCCACACACACACACACACACACACACACACACCTCATTTACTTTTATTCTCTTTACATTACAATATCACGTTCCCTTACAGAACTTCAAATTATTGATTCTGATTTTTTTAGTAAATTTTCTTAGATTTACTGATTTAATAAAATATTGCCATATGTAAATAACAATTGTTTAGGAATTTATTTGCCAATAAAATCTGTAATAAAATACCTTTTTGAGTATTTGTATTAAAACTATCACCTGAGTCTGGCAATAATCAACATAAATTCAGAAGTACAGAATAAGGTATTTTATTAAACAGAAAAATTAATAATTCTTGTAAGAAAAGACAAATAGAAATGAACAGTTTTATTTTCTATTTGATATATTTTATGGTTGCTGTCTGATATTTTATGACCGTATATTCTCACTATTAAAGCAGGTTTGGAGAGTGCATATTAGAATTTAGTTTCCTTAACTGCCTCGTATTTTATTGAACTTTTTATTGTTCCACGTTCGGTTTCATTTTTATTGTTTCCAGTTTATTTGTTCAGTATATTCAATAATTCAAGGAATTTTAAATTTCATTGAAATTAATTAGTGCAACCTAGGTTATATTATTTTTAAAACTAGAACAAAAACAAACAGTAAAGTTGTTTTTACTTTATTTTGTTTATTTACAATATTTTCTTTTTTCTTTTTATTCCTAACGCGTGTACGTTGCAATCTGTTCAATTCAGAACAATAAGCAACCCCATGACCCAATGAGTTGAGGATGATATGTATGACGTGTAAATGAATTGTAGTCTTGTACAGACCACGACCGACCATTCCTGATAGAGTATGGTTAATTGAACCCCAACCATCAAAGTACACCGGTAACCAATGTCTAGTATTCAAATTTGTGTAAAAGTAACTACCTTTACTAGGATTTGAACCAGGAACCTTCGTCTCCAAAAATCGGCTGCTAAACAGCTGACTGACTGCGACGATTTTACTTCTAGACCAACCCATTGGGTCAAACTTTTATTAAAAATAATAACAATTACCAAATTTTAATTTAAGGTATAAAACTAATCGTTAGTATAGACTAGTTGCTGCTGACACCGCCGCAGTAACCACACTATATTCCTTGAGTGCCAGCTCCGTGTAGTTGGAAGGAATGCAGTGCATTGTTATAGTAGTGGGAGAATGTATGAGTTAGTAGTGTTTCACAGCTGATGCATTTGTAGTGTACTAACTAGACTAAAAAAATATTCTTATACTCCGGCGCATTAATTTAACAAATACCTACTGAGTTATTAACTTGGTCAGATTCATAATATTTAACTTACCAATTTATATCAAAATATGTAAATAAATAAATGTAATAGATATAAAGAAATATGTTAAATACGGAAAGTTTGAAAACGAATGTTTTGTATCAGAGTAATATAACAATTGCTCTCCCAGCATGTGTCACTCATTCATTGTACCTCACCCGTACCCTTCACCCTGCAACTACACGGAGCTTGGAACCGCATAATAGTGAATTCACCATCTAGAGACAAGCATCAACAAATACATGCGTTATTCACGTGATATTTGTACTGCCGGTTGCCTAACTGACGCCGGCTATTGGATAATAAACCGCGCTTACGTAAAAATAATTCCTTTCTTTCCTTCTAAAAATTTAAAAAATTTTCATGATCTATGAAATCTATTATCTATTTTCATAAAAATAACTCGGATTGTATTTTAAGCTAGGGATAATGCAACGAAGACCGGTTTAAAAGAATGCATAATGATCATGGTTATTCTTGGCCCTTGACCTTAGTATCAATCAACAGCTATTACGTGATCTATTTGTTTAATTCGTGTCTCCAGACTCGGTGAATAGACTATAGTTCCTTTGAAGAAGGTCTCTTGGCCATCGGTGCTTAAGATTTCTCTTCGGATTACTTGGTATGTGTCGCATATGTATCTTTTTATGAACTAATCTGTGTGTGTTTGAAATCGAGCATGGAATGAATTATGAAATTACTTGTGCTAGATCTATGACGTATGGTAGAAGTAAGTCGCGTTACGTAGTTAGTTACGTAGTAGGGACATTGCTTTGTTGTATATAATATTTTGTTCTACATTACTTGAATACGTTTTGTTTATGACGGTTCAGGAGAACCCCGTAGTTGTACTCCGTGAGTCCAAATTGGTTTTATAAATTTGTATCATTCTCTGCTGCTAATAATTTTGAGTTCCTATCCAATTAACGGTTCATTAAATAAACGAGCGTTTTAAATCTGTGTCGTGGTTTTTTCTAACGTTTGTACTCCAAATCAGTCGTCGTTTAATGTAAGCTAGATATCGTATGGCTTTACTATGTGGAATTTTAACGTAAAAGAAATTTTTGTTTTTATAAATAACCAAATTCTAAAAATGCCCCAAACGGGCAAGTTGAGTGTTAAATTAATTGCACTCGATCTGTTGGTTTCAGGGCTACATAAAGTAGTTCTGTTTCTTATCGCACAGTCAGCCTATTATATGACTAAACTATTTAAGAACAGAAGCGGTAGAAGTGTAAAAGATACAAGTCAGAGTGTCTTCACTGAGAGTAATGAATTTCATTATACAGCCAGACGCTGTGGTGAATGACGTGAAAGTGCTATTTGCAGGTGGAATGTAAATTCTCAGAGGGCCGGGCATGCTGATTAGCAGTCTTTTCCACTCAGTGAGGAAGGCAATAATTAACCATCTCACTTCTCGTTTTACTTAGTAAAGCATCTAGAGGTGTAAACCAGCCTTTCGGCTGATGTCCTAAACAACAAGAAAACAAGGTAGAATAATTTAACAACGTTTCACGATGGCAATCTTCGTTTCGCTAGTAGGCGAATGTAAGCAGAGACATTTCGCGCGCAAAATCTGGTCTTATGTTAATTAAATTATTATATTTTTCTTTAAATACAGAGGTATGCCAAACGAACTTAAAGGTTTACATGGTAGCAAAGAAGATACTTTCGGGATCCTGCAAATGTCCAAAAATTTAAACTGGTAAAAGCCATAACAAAATATTGCGAAGTATAAAAAACAATTGAACTAAAGATTTGATTATTCTACTCTTTTGGTGGCGTTTTGCTCAACGCCAACACACAACATGAAGTATAGTTTTTTTGTAGTACCTATAACAAATATCTTAATTAAAATTTGGTTTGAAATGTGTTAAGTAACGTAACCCTTTCTAACGGGTGATTCAAAAAGAGCGCCGGTTTTTAAACGGCTGGTAAATTTTTGTTTATCGGTTGGCAACATTGTTAGACCTCATTTCTATTTCGGATAACATTCCGATTGACGATTCAGTTGTAGTTTCTCTTGTTCGCAGTGTAGTACTCTCCTCGCAGTCTGTGTCTAACCATGGAGAAGTTTACTATTGCACAACGAGTGTTAATCGTCAAAACATTTTACCAGAGCGGAGAGAGTTATGCGGCTACTGTCAGGCGACTTCGCGGTACTCTAGGACGTAATGAAGCACCGAATGAATCAACAGTTCGCAGGCTCATGAAAAGTTTTTTGAGACGGGTTCAACAGTCGACCTTAAAAGTTCTGGACGTCGTCGTTCTGGCCAAACTGAGCAGAACGTTGCGTTGGTTCGTGACAGTGTGACTGTTTGCCCAGCAAAATCAATACGTCGCCGTTCTCAACAATTGGGTTTACGATGTTCTTCTGTACGGAGAATTCTTCGGTACGATCTCCAATATCACCCGTATAAAATTCAGTTGCTGCACGAGAAACAATGTTGTTGCTCCGTGAACGGTTCCAGGATCGCATCATTTCTCGTAATTCCGACCATCAATGGCCACCAAGGTCGTGTGACTTGACGCCTTGTGACTTTCATCTTTGGGGGTCATCTGAAGTCATTGGTGTATGCCAATAAACCCCGAAACATCAATGACTTGAAGGAGGAAATTCGACGGGTTATCGGGCAAATGGAAGTCGAAACTTGTCGTGCAGTAATATCCAATTTCATGGACAGAGTTGATGCGTGCCAGCGCAGTAGAGGAGGACACATGCATGACATCATTTTTCATACATGAAATCGGAAGGTAAGATGAACTTGTTGATGTATTTATTTTCAGTTTTTCAATAAAATAAATCTCTTAATTTGATATATCAAAACCGGCGCTCTTTTTGAATCACCCTATATTTAAATATTACAATTGTTTAAAAAAATTGTAACTGAAGTAACAATAAATTTTCCCTTTTTAAAGTAGCGTTACAAATTTAGTAATTTCAGAAATGTAAAAAAATTGAATTTAAATTTTTGGTTGAAGTGAAAACTATAAATGTATTTCGTAAAATGTAAACTCACGAATTTAGTCTGTTTAGGTCAGAATGTTAAATAATTAAGAAGTTTTTACTTTTCAGTAAGAAAGTGACATTGGAGTTTGATTACACTGAAGTTTAGGGCATTTTATAAAGTGTTGTTTCACTTTTCTCTCTTAAAAGTATAATAAGATTCGAACAAGACTCTTTGATTAGATTGTTTCTTAACGACGCGTACCGCTTTGCTTGCCACTAGATGTCGCATCGCAGCTAGCTGAATACATCTTATACAGCGTGCTAAAGTCCCTTCAGACCATTAAAATTCCCTACGCTCTATTAACCTTATTGTAATGCAAAACCGATTTCTCCTCCACTACGCTTTACTTCACTACTTCCATTTCTCCCTGCCCTTTTCACGACTACATTAATTTCATTTTATGCGATATTACGTCACATAATGACTATGTGAGTAACAGCTTAAAGGACTCATTAAATTCTCTGAAATCAATTTGTAAGTAACATTATTTTTAATTATGAATCTATTGTTTACTCGTATTTTCGTCTTCTGTAAATTATTTATCTGCCAATTGGTTCTAATGAATATAGATTTTTAACCATATAAAATCGTACGTTTAAAGCAAAATTAAGGCTTTTGATATTTCAAATAAAATTTTATCTTTGTGAATAAAAATATCTATCTATACTGGAAGGTAATACTGAGGGAATGAATTGTAGGAGAGGCAAAGATTAGAAAATTTAAAGCAAATTACAAAAGATGTAGGGTGTTGCAGGTACGTACATATGGAACGACTTGTGTAAAATAGAACAGCATAAAACCAGTCGAGAAACTGATGACAAAAAAATCTGGTGTGAACCACTCACACGAGTTTCTCTTGTCAACGAAAACAATGAACAATTTAACCTAACATTAGTAATAAAACATTAGAAATAAACAAAATAACTGATCTCAAAAACGAAATCTAATTTTAATCAAAAGTAAATGATACAAAATGAAACCAAACCTTAGTTTGGCTTAATAATACGGAAAAAACTCTTCGACGCTAAACAAGGCTCTGTAGACAAAAATGCTTGAAATAAAAGTTGTAGATTTTTTTAAATTTCTTATAAATTTTATTTCATACGAAGTGTGGCTATTAAATAACGAGACTGAAGTTGTAAAAAATTTTACATAACATTATCACTTATTGTCACATAAGTGATTATGTATAAAATGAAAATAAATTTTTTTTACAACGCTGTAAAAAAATTTACATAACATAATCACTTATTGTTACATAAGTGATTATGTATAAAATTAAAATAAATTTTTTTACAACGTCAGTCTCATTATTTAATAGCCACACCTCGTATACATCTGTGGTATTGTTACTTTACGTAGGGCTACATTAATATATTACATATTATATGTGTTACATATCAAAATTTTGTTAGTATTTATTGTTTTGTAAGTTTATTTTGAAATTAAACGTACACAAATTACATTAAAGTAGCCTACTTTTGAATCATGTCGGTATCATTTTATTTTACAAAATTTCATCTTTTCCAGATTTTTGCATATCCAGATTGGAGTCCAACCTAATTAGTCCGGTTAACCGCAGAGTTAAATTGTAATATTTGCGGAGTTATAATTTCGGTGAATTTTTCAAACATAATTATATTATGTTCCGCGTACCGAAATGTAAATATCGTTTGAAAATTATGAAGATTTTACCTCTTCTCTGTATTTTATTGAGGAAGCTGGCAGTTCGTGTGAAGAACTGAAAATGATCAGATTTGGACTATCATCAAAAATAAGTAAACATTTTATTTTAAATTCATAAATAATTTACTCGTATATACTATGTATTCATTGAACCGTTTATATTTAAACTTATTCCGCATCGCTCTCTACTTCCCCTCATGGACTTATTTCAATCTATAAGAGAACTTCTCTGAAGCGTGCGAATGATACCAGTTTAAAATTAGTTTGGCGGTGTAAAGTCGTTTACAGAGTTGTATGTTGTTTATATATAAATTAAATTTCCGGCGTATAATTAGTTAGTGTTCTAGCCAAGGGGTGTTCTTGACAACCTCAAAAGTTAAGTAATATGACACGAGAAAAGGACAAAATCTTTTTCGTTTTCATTTTCTTAGCTTTAAGTTTTAAATATTTTTATTACTTTTAGAAAATAATTTTATTTATAAAGTAAATATCTGGTCCAAAATATTTAAAACTATAACGGGAATTAAATTTAAATCTATTTAAATATAATGTTAAGCATGTGTTAACTAATTGTGTCATTTAAAATTTGTGTAATTCTCTTTAAATAACGCTTCCAAAAAAAAAAAAAAATTCTTTAACACCTCAGCCTAGTTTCATTCGGGATCTGCGTACAATAAAAAACAAAGATACGGTTTTTAAACTTACAATTACTTATTGACACAATTAATTATTACATTTAATTATTTAACTTAGACTACTAACAGATGAAATTAAATTAATTAAGTTAATTAAATTATATTAATTACAAAAATTAAGTTTAAACTAAACGTGACTGTAGGAGTAAGATATTGTCACTTACCAACAAAGCAATGGATTACCTATCCGCAACCGCTTGGTACCACCGTGGTTAGCGCAACTGGCTTCTACGCCGGGGTTCCGGGTTTGATTCCCGGTCAGGTCAGGCATTTTTTCACCACCCAATGTAATTTGAGTTAATCAAACGAAAACAAAACTTAGAGAAAATATATTGTGCTAACTCTATTCTGATAAAGGAACCGCATTTTATTCACAACAATGTTTGAACAAATACAGAATTCAAGCAGATTCTGAGGCCTATCACTAAGACAAAAACAAAATCAAACAACTTATTGTCAATAACGAGTATACATTTAATTGAGTTAAAAATCGTAGTCATTTTAAAAACCTTCCGCATCATTACACAAAAGTGGAGTTTACGTGGTTACTGCAACTTTTATAGAGCTTTCTTGCTGATTTTCAAACCTAATTTTGCCAAAACTGGAGTTAACACCCTTCACCTCTAGGGAACAGAGTTATTTCTTACAGATTCTAGACGATTAAACATCCAAATAAGTATTTATTTATAAGTCAACCGAAAAACTTAGTGTTGAAAGATATCGGGAAAAATGAACTTCTTTAAGAAAAGGCAGATCACTATGTTAGAAGTTGGACAAATCTGGACGCCCAATCCGTATTTTTTATAATGACAAAACTTTAACAAAAATTTCTAATATTGGCTGAGGAAAAGATTTCTTAAAATTTTTTCTACAACCGAATTTTTTCTAAAACCAGGTTTCTATGTATGTTATGAAAACGTTAAAATTAGTTGAAATGAAAATTTTTACTCGATCGCAATACTTTTCCACTCTATTTACAGATAGAACGATTGAAAATAAGAAAAAATTATCGTAATTTTTTTAATTCTACTGAGTGTATGATGCAATTTGTCCAATTTGAGAACAATAAGCAACCCCACATGACCCAATGAGATTAGGATGATATGTATGACGTCTAAATGAGGTGTAATCTTGTACAGACCTAGGCCGACCATTCCTGAGAATGGTTTTTGAACCTCAATCATCAAAGGAAACCGGTAATCACTGTCTAGTAATCAAACCCTAAAAATTCTTTACAAGGATTTGAACCAGGAATATTAAAAAAACATTTTTTTAAGGAGATGCAGAATATTGCACTGATAATCTTACTCTTAATTTATAGAACAAACATCAACAGTAGAAACTTGTTGTAGAACTTGTTGTAGAAAGACTTCATTTATGTATAATTTCTTTTGTGATACGATATGTAATGACATTCCTGCCTCTTATTCACATCGCTTTGAATTTCAACGACCACTAAGTAACTCTGTAACATTTGTAATACAAATAATTCAAATATGACATGATATAATATATTTTGTTGCGACTATACTGAGTCGACTGGAGTAAACGAAGTACTGTGTAATAATGGAAGAAGTTTCAGATGTTGGCAACCCTTGCAATAGTATTGCGTACGGTACATTGTAGTGAGATATACAAGAGTTTGAAGTTTACTAATTTTGAGAGTGATCAAATGCTTACCTCGCAGTCTAATCTGCATAATCCATTACAAGTTTTTCCTTACATTGTGCTCTCCTAGTTCGCTTGCTTCCCTCTCTATATCTTTCCTCATTCTCTAATTTCAACCCCTCCGCATAATAACACAACTGATATCGCTAAATACATATTAAACAAATTTGAGACTAGGTTTGTATTTTATCTTGTTTACCAATACCTTTTAATATCTACAGTCATATTACTTTTGTGTATAAAGCTCATTTTGTAGCCCGTACCCTCAGCATTCTGTCATGTTAGGATTTTATTTTTTATGCCGTTTATCCGTGTACCATTGTAAAAGTACAATTTTTGTAAAAACAATGGAAAACATAGCAATTCCTAATTACTGTAAATTCCATTATTAAGGAAAAACCTAATAAAATAATGTAAGGGAAAACTCCCATTGTTAGAAATAGTTAATTAGTATAGTAGTTAGATAGTAAGTTGTAAATATAGCAAACTGTCAATCATCTGATACGGGTAGTAGTCATTAGGGCGGGTGTATTTCCCCTCTTGGCCGGCATGTTGACGTAGTGGTTAGCGCAATTGGCTTCTCCGCTGGGGTCCCGGGTTCGATTTCCGGTCAGGTCTGGTATTTTTTCATCACTCATTTTCATCTATCATCCTTCACACCGTCTGCATTAGCAGTAATTGTGAAACAGTGAGACGTTAAACAAAAAAAGAAATTCCTCCTCTGTGTTTTTGGGCATTTCTTCCACCTACCAACTTACGGCCAATCATTGGGATGGCCCTCCAGGTTGGTTGAAAGGTTGGTGGGAGAGGGAGGTTTGTCCGGATCCAGGAAATTAAAATCAGTTCCATTAGGACTTAAGAGTGGAATTGTTAAACAAGAAGGAGCAGAACTTGAAGAAGTGACTAGGAGAACGAGGAGAGACCAGGAGAAAGAGAAGAAGAAGAAGAAAGGGGAAACATATTTAATTGGAGGTAAATTCATTCGTTTATTTATTAAGGGTTTGTTAAGTTTTGTTTTTGTATATAAGTCGCGGCAGAAAAAAGTTTGGCTATATTTTTAAATAAGTTAAGGATAATTTTGTTAATAGTTTTGTTTTAGTATACATTAAGTACAAGGTAGTACACAAGTTTAGTATTTAGTTAAGCAAGTTTAAATATTCATTAAAAATTTGAGTAAAGCAAGGAAATACAGTCTTATTTATTTATTTTTCTCATGCTCTGCTGATAGAGCGGACGCCCAATTTTTATTTATTTTTTACTTTCTCTTGCCTAAATGAATATATAGGAATGAAAGTATTGTTTTCATGTCGATTTTTCGAAATCGGGTTTTCACCGGATCTATACGTTTTCAGACCCCCTGAACCCAAAAAACATGTTTTTAGCGATTGGTCTGTGTGTTTGTAAGTGAACAGAATATCTCAAGAACGGAACATCTTACGAACTTGAAACTTGAAACTTAAGTTAGATACTACTACTGGACCCGACACGAACATTTTCATCAAAATCGGTCAACCGGAAGTAGTAGTTTATTCGTGTAATTTTTCACTTTTTTGCGATTTTCTCAAAAATTTTTATAATAAAAGTTGTAGAGAATTTAACATTCTACAACTTTTATTTCAAACATTGTTTTGTATAATGCTTAATTTAGCGGTAATTAGCGATTTTCTGTTTTTTTCTCACGAAAACGTGTGAAAAATCGATTTTTTAAATATTTCGGCTTTAGTACGTGCATTTTACGACAAAAGTGTATAAAATAAAATTTATAGAAAATTAAAAGTTCTGCAACTTTTATTCAGAGAATTTTTCTGTACAGAGCCTAGTTTAGCGTGAAAGAGTGATTTTCCATTTTTTTAAGCCAAACTGAGTTTGATTTTCATTTTGCGTCATTCACTCATGATTAAAATAAGGTTATGTTTTTTGAGGTTAGTTTTTTTGTTTATTTCTTATATTTTATTAATATTGTTAGATTTATTGTTAATTATTTGCATTGGCAAGAGAAAGTTGTGTGAGTGTTTCACACCAGATTTTTATATTACATATTTAAGTATTTGCCTACTGGTGTATTTAATAGTGGTGCATCCGATGTTCTACTTGCGTTCTTCATGGAAACATTCTTAAAGTCTGCTGTTGTTTAAGTCAGTGATTCTGAACCTTTTTATTTCTAGATCATTAGATGTCCAAATCTATGCCGGACCACATGCACTAAATGAATGTAAGCCTACCTACGTTTACTACATTGCCTACTAATTAAATAAGGCGAATATTATAGTTCGGTGGCCTGTTTATGTATTTATGAACGTAATAAAAATATAATAAGTAAAAAAATATTGTTGTTGCACTTTCTCTAAAATTAGGATTTAACTTTAATTCCTTATGTACGTACATTACAATCTGTTCAATTCAGAACAATAAGCAACCCCATGACCCAATGAGATGAAGATGATGTGTATGTGTCCATTTCTGGGAAAGTATGGTTAATTGAACCCCAACCATCAAAGTACACTGGTAACCACTGTCTAGTATTCAAATCCGTAGAAAAGTAATTGCCTTTACTAGGATTTGAACCAGGGACCTTCGTCTCCGACAACCAGCTGACTCGCGGCGACGGCTTTACCTCTAGACCAATCCGGAGGGTTAGGAAAAAAAAGTCAGCGTAATTTCTCAATGGGGATTCATTAAGAGGCATCAATGCACATGAAGGAGAAAATCCATTATTCCCTTGAAGGCGTGGCGGCAGAGCCACAGGCAAAATAGTGGAAAGGGCGATTCCACAATAAGAGCATACCTAATTTATTTTATTATTTAAGTAAATAAGACTTATCCGAAGGTTTAATTATTATTATTATTATGCCGACAGGCAATATTTTGCGAACCACACGAAAACGTCCCATGAAAAGCTGGTTTGATCCTCTATAGGCTTTACTAAGTAAAACAAGGAGTGCGATGTTACAAATGCCTTCCTCACAAAGTAAAAAATATGCTTATCACCATGCCAGCCCCTCTGAAAAGTATTTACCTTCCACTCTACAAAAATGACACATTTACTTTATTTACCGCTGGGTCTGGCTGTATAATGATGAAATTTATTACTCTTAGAGGAGATAACTCTGACTACTGTCTTTTACACCTCTACCTCTTCTGTTTTTAAACGCTTCAATCATTTAATTGGCTGACTATGTGATAAGAAACATTATTTCTAGCCCTGGAACTTACAGATCGAGTGTAAATAATTTAACACTCCACCTACCTGTTAAGGGCAAAGTCAATAATCAGTATTGTACTGGGTTTGGTTCATAACATTTTTTATATTCTTTCTTACTTCTTTACATTACTTATCTGACTCCTTAGATTACTTATTGTAAGGAATATTTTGGTTATCAACCGTTTTTCGTTCATCCTACTCAGGTTTTTGTATAATTTAGTATCCTCAGTTTTCTGAAAGTCAATGTTCATTTACTCTGCACAGTATTCTCGTCCATATAATATCTACTGTCAATTCACCATTTTCGGATCCATTATCTTTTGTAGGATTTGGCTTTCAATTTTATCTTCGTCCGTTAGTCTCACCTTTTCTTTCATTCTAAGACAAAAAGTCGCGTATGAACACTCAAGTTCCATCACTGAATTACGAAATCTGATTTTGAGAGCGCTTTCTTTCTATATAGGGTATGAGTTCAGTGAATTAATATTCATTTATTATATTTCTTTATGTACTTAAAAAGTAGTTTATAAATAAAAACAGTATTAGAATTTGTACGCTTATTAAGAAACTTAAATTTTCCCTACTATTCTTAGAAACTTACCTGGTTGATCGTGATTTTAAATCGAAGCGAAATACTAGTAGGTTACTTACCTCTCTTGTTTAGTGTAAAATACATTGTATCTGTGTCACTTAATTTTGGCCACACCTGTAATTAAAAAAACATAAATTAAAACAAGGTAATTGTTGTGTAGGTATTCAGCAGAAAGGCTGGTTTGAACCTGTAGAGGTTTTACAAAGAAAAACGAGGAGTGAGGTGGTTTACTATTGCCTTCCTCACTGAGAGGAAAAGTACGCTTATCAGCATGCCGGGCCCTCATATTTTCCACTCTGCAAATGAAACCTTCACTTCATTCACCACAGGATCGAGCTGTATAATGAAATTCATTTTATTCAGAGGAGATAACTCTGATAAGTGTCTTTTACATCTCTGCCTCTTCTGTTCTTAAATGATTCAGCCATTTAATTGGCTGACCATGTGATAAGAAACAGAACTATTTATTTTAGCCCTGCAACTAACAGATTGTGCGCAAATAATCTGACATTCCACCTACCTGTCATCGGCAAAGCATTTGCATATTTTGAATTAACATACAACAGTATATTTCAAACTAACGATTGGTGGCCAGAGAGGGACGCATTAATAATCTAGTTTATTTTTTTCCCGGTTTTTCACCACACTTTTATACCTTTTCTAAGTGCTACTTTAAGTATATTAATCCCAATTTGCAGAATTATAAGACTTTAGAAAAGTACAGAAATAATATGTATATTTTGCAGAAGTTACACCCATTTTTAACCTAAACAATAGTGAATGAAAATTAATAAAATTACCATTGGTTAATTTCTTTTAGGAAGAGGATGTGAGAAAAATCCCCAACCGTAAAACCTGGGCTTAAAACGAGTGTGGGATTGTCAATTTATACGACACACCTTAGATCAATGTCAAAGGAAAGAAGGGCTAGGCAACAGAATAAGAAAAGCACAATAAAACCATTATTAGAAGTTTTAGTATATGTGTAAAAGCATTAAACAAGAAATTATTAAACAATGTAGATCTTCACAAAAAGCAACGACAAAGAGATAACATAATGTGTCCACTTGCGGTAGAAAACTAATTAATTTTCAGCAATTAAACAACATATTTTTCAATTCTACAACATCTGACGTCAGCCTCGGCTGGCTGGCACGCCTCGAGTGTTTATTTAAAAACATCGGGACTCCGGATCCTCACCCGTCATGGTGAATTCGCGGCTTATTTAAAGAGGTTTCGCCTGCTAGATGATGATTCGTGTGTCTGTCGGGAGATTTAGTCATGAGACCATCTGCTGTATGACTGCCTTGCTCTTGGGGGGTCCAGGCGGTGACTGACCCTGAACCTTCAAGACCAAGGGGAAAATTGGCTCCTCACGGTACGTGAGAGCTTGTACAGAGAGGCGCAAAGCTCTCCGGTGTGGGAGTTTCTGATCGAGGTAGCGAAGTTCTATCGTCATCATGTATTGTATTTAAGGGGCTGTCCCTGGTCTGAAACAAAAGGCGCTGAGTCACAAAATTTATTTTTCCCTTGCCGGAAACATATAGGCCTAATGGTGACAAACACTCGCTGGTACGACGTAAATTGGCGACAATAGTCCTAACTAGGTTTTTGTATTATTAGTCTATATTTATATTTTTCTGACCGTTATTTTTTTAACTAGTTCTTCTATTTAAATTTCTGATGATGGGTGGCTTGTGCGCCAAGAGGCTCCTTTGGACTTGAGAGCGAGTTCAGGCACCCTCCCCAGGTTGCCAACGTGGCTCACCTTCGCTCTTCAAATTTAGTTTTAAATTTTATTATAGTTACTTTAGTCTATGACAGTCGCCAGTCACGAGATATATAAGAGTTCTTTAGAACGGTCTACAGGTCTATGCTTTCGGGTGACTAATCGCGGGGAGGTGGCGGGAGAAATGCCACTAAACCAATTAAAAATTAATAAAGCCTTTAGAGTTTCAAACCAGTGTTTTGGCTGATAATCTAAACAACAACAAATAAAGAATACCGGGTAAATTTTTTTTAAATTTCATAAAGCTATGAATTGCATTGTTATAGGTAAAATAACACGAGCAATATTAATTTAATTTAATAGTAAGTTATTGGATTTGTGCTAAGTTGAATTGCAAATCCGTAATATCATTGTTAATACAAGAACTGTGTGTCAGTGCATAGCGTTACAATTTATAGAGATACCATACGTTAAAGCAGTCATCCGAGAGTGAACTACACCAGGAGAGTGCACTTTATGGAGTGCTTCTACCAATCACCACTGGATTATGGAGATGAGATGTCCTCACGCTATTTCATATTAACGGCGTCATTGTCCCTACCATTAACAACACTAACTGTAACTGCTGTAACTACTGCTAACGCCTCCATCCTCACAACGAACCAACACTAATACAATCCTTGAAATACACAAACGCAAATCGGCGACTACCTCATATAGATTCTGTCAGTAGAATTCCACCTCAAATTGTACTTTACTGAAATGACCTCAATCGCATCGTATTGAATATTATTAATTGTATTCATATCTCTGGCACTAATTTAATTTTCTCTCACTTAATTGCTTTTCATATAAATTCATTTGATTGTGAAACCTTTCCGTAGAAATTGTTACTAAATAAACGGTATTAACGTGTGCATTATGATATTAATTGAGATTTCAGCGGTTTTAATATAGTTTTACAACCTTAATTGATTTTTGTTTAAATTATTTGTTTACAACTTTTCTGTATAATTTTATTTGAGTTAATGAAGATTAATTGCTTATGTATTCAACTGTTCAACACGTTCTGTAAACAAAACTCTTTTCAAAGCGCCCTACGAGTTACAAATTATTACTTGTTTGGCAATGCCGATGTTAAAATCAGCATTGATGTTAAGTTCAGCCGTCCTTAGTTTGCTCCTACTGTCAACAAATAATGACGCCACTGAGCATGCGCATTATTTATAAATGTGTACACGCTGATTAAAAAGTGACTATAAAATACTTTTAAAAGTTTTTTAGTATTTTTATAAATAAAACTGTTATAACATCATATCATGACTGATGTTTAAGTACTGAACCATAAATTTACGCCAACGCCCCGACAGGATTAACCAATAAATAATTAGTGTAATGAATTCGTAAAAAATGGCCATTAAGCTAAAAGTACACAAAATAATACACAAAAATAATTTAAAATTCAAAATATTTCAAGTTTTGAAATAATGAGCCTCCCACATTATCAAAAATTCTGTGCGCGGTAAATGATGTCCCAGATTTGCCGAATTTCAAAAGAAGAACTTTTCAAAAAGTTTTAAAATCTGTAGGTTTTAAATGTTTAAAAATAAAATGTAAAAACTATTGTTACTGAAGAACGAGATGTGTACTAAATTAGAGTTGTCCGACGAAGGATGTTAAACATGTATGTAGCTCTTTATAGTTTAATAAATAAACTACATTATAAACATTACATTTTTAAAATTTAGGTCAATAAAATTAATCTAGTTTAAAACATAATAAACTTAATAGGAATACAACATCCACCAACAAGTCGTATACCCTAGCCTAAGTATGTACACTCGGTAGTAGCTGGCTTTGGTTTGTTGATAGTAAGAGCAAAGTAAGGACGGCTGAAGTATAGGTGTTTTTTATATACCATGGTAATATTTTACAAGAAATTTTCAAAGTACACAATATATTAACCGAAAATATAATGAATATAAATTACACATAACAAATAATAACAAAGATTGATACTCAATGATATTTATTTTTGTATTTTTTAGTTTATTTTAAGTTACATCAGCAACAGTGGATTGTATAACTGTAGGTTTTAACTTTTAATATTTTCCAGACTCAACCGAGAATTGAACCCATGACCTCCACGTTGAACATGCTGACCACTACGCTACGGAGGTGGATCAATAATTATTTATTTAAGTTTACTTATTTATTTATGCTTAATTTTTAGACAAAATTTTAAGACACTAAACAAAAGCTCTAAGGTGTCAGGTTTAATGAAGTCAGTAACGATTATTGAGAAAATTTGAATAAACCGAAAACTTATAAACGAAACTAAGTTAAGACAACTAATTACAGACTTTAAGGGGTTCCATGAAGAGCAAAAACAGAAAAAATGGTAGAACGAGAAAAGAGAAAAGCCTACAGTAAGCGAATTCTGAGAATGTGGGCTGCAAAAAGCTTCTAGAAACGTCAACAGTCACCTCAAGTGGTCTAAAATTGGCTCTGTATGAGAAAAATTATGCCAAATTTCAATGTCAAATGTGAAACAACGTTCAACAAACTAAACAACGTTCAAAGGTAATTAATCTGTTGTTTTAGAAACTATTATATTTCACTAATAACTATATATATATGAATTAGTGAAAAATATAAATAAAATTTCGGAGACCTGTCATTGGATGGTGGTCTCCATCCATGTCTCTTACTCATGTCATGTCACGCATTCATCATGTATTGAAATGCATGTATGCATGATGCATAATGCGTAATATTCACTGGTTGTTTTATTTGAAACAGTTGTGTATTTTACTAATAAAGTTAAAAAAGAAACTAAAACATTCTAATTTAAAACAAATTTAGGCATTTTAGTCAAAAATATTACGCCTTATAGTACAACCACTCCTGTACGTTCAATTATGCGGAGTTCTGACAATCCGAATTCAAATTTGTTAGGGTTAATTCGGTAATAACCGGTTGGTTATATTAACCAGTGAACACATTAAGCGGCTCATACTATGTATGTCGTGGATACAAAATCGAAATCTGTTTAAAGATTAACAAGAAATTAATGCAGGTTGTTGCACCATTTATTAACTCGATGAAAATAATATGTCGTCGTTATTTTAGTTGTAGAAATGGCTTTCAATATTATCTTATAATTGAGTGAAAGAGAAAAATATACTTTTTTGGGGTGGGAAATTGAAATGCATTTATAACTTTATTATATTTTGAACCCCATGGTGGTTAGTAAGAATAAAACAGAGGCACTGGTTTTGGAAATAAAGCAGACTTTATTTATTTGGATATAGGAAGAATGAATGAATAAGGAAGAATAGACGACGCAGATGTACCTGCTTAAAGATTCAGATCTCGAACTTATCTGATACGACTAGCAGCTAGCACCCCTAGCCCGTTCTAGCCAACGCAACTCTGAAATAGTCGCCGCATATGAAAATAACAGTCCTTTTTCTCCCCTCTCGATATTCTTCGTGCTGCATCTTCTTCTATTCAACCTCTTCCACCCTTTCTATCCGTATCCTCATAACACGTTTATCTTTTTTGCATCTTGAATAACGTTTACACGGTTTACAAAATAGCTTTTCTCTGCTGTATTTTCTTGCTTTTGGCAATTATTTTGTAATTTATAGGTCTGTAACGGCTGCAAGGGAATTTCATCTTAACAAAAATGTGAAAATGTAATTTATAACAGGTGTAACTTGCGGTGGGTGTTCTTTTTATATAACATACATTGTATATATCTTTACCATCATTATTATACAGATTGAAGGACTATTTACTGACTATTCACGTAAAACAAAATAAATACGTCAACAAACAAATTTTTATATGATGTTATGCTGTTTACAAGTTTTGATGGCACATTATGAAAGTTAAATCTCGTTATCGTTTACCACTGAAGTAATGAAAATTAACATACAACTCTTTGCTGAAACCATTATGGACGCATGGAATCCAGATATTTGGTGCTGTTACTGGAGCCAATTTAATAAAAATCCAATTGTTCTAATCTGCACATTTAAGGCTCACCACTGGAGCCCCTTGGTACATGAGAAACAACACCTTTCATTCAGGCTGTTGCGTCCCCTACGTAAAAGATATTGCAAGACGGCTATATAAAAAATAATTTGACAAACTAATGACGTTCTAAAACTTATCTTGGGAGATAAAGTTTTGAATGAATTAGTGTAATTATTGTCAACCTGTTTACTGTATAAATATAACATTGGTGTAATATCTATTAAGTGGAACACTAAATTACCAGAAAATTTTAGTGGCAAATAATTTCTTATGCTCATTTTTTAATTTAACATTGTTTAAATATTAACCTGGAAATAATTAACAAGTATTAGTAATAGTTACTTGAGTTACAAGTTTGCCCTTATTTGCAACGAGAGGTAAAGGGGGAAAAGCATCAGTAAGCATGAGCGACTGCTTTAATTTCAGTACAACGAACACAACTTTTGTTATACCCAGAGCATATACTGCGAGCATATATTGCGGAACCCTTTTTATGTTAACTGTACGAATTACTGTTTTTTACCGTAAACAGAACTGTTAGTTTCTCGAAAACGTGGTTAGACTATTCACAGTGTTAAACGAAATTTAAAATGCAGTATAATAAAATGCTGTGAAGTTAAAGCTAAACAAAAATACCTTTCCACTGTCTCTTAACAAAAGCCATGAGCGAGTGGGTAACTACTGTGATGTTTCTCTTTCCACAATTCGATAAATAAAGAAGGAAATTAAAGACGTGAAGAAGCCATTCTTCAACAGTTTTGTTGTCACCTGGTAAAAAAAGGAAACGGTTATGTAGATACTAAAGAGGCTGATAGTGACGAAGCCGGTGACAGCGATAGTAAAGAAGGCGATTCATTCGTAGAAAATTTTGTTCCAATGGAATAAGGTAGCTGGTGATTACAGTAAATCAAATATTTCTGGTTATGAAATTAAGCCATAGGCAATATTACAGGTCACATTTATTATAAGGTTTATTTCTTATAAGGTTTAAGAAGAAACCATTTTCTAGGAATAAACCACAACTTACAAAATGTATGTAGAAACTGCACAATAGTGAAATTTACGAGTAGTGTCTGACTGTTAAGGTTGGCAGCACTGTCAAATTTTCATTTCTATTCCTCACAGCCCATCCATACATAAAAGGCAATCTCGTGACGTCAGTATCTATGAAACCTCAGTATCTATGAAACCGATTTAATGTATGTTTGTAATAAACTGCTTCTTCATAAAAGTAATTCTTGAGAAATCTAATCGAAAAATTTAATTAGATTCTATGTGTATATATTACCAGAATTTGTGAATGTTAATACGGGTTAGGCTTAGCGTAATTTGTTACATGTCATTTTAGAGTAGGCCTATATGATTTACCCTAATCGCTTATAAAAATGTTTATAATTTATGTTAATATTTTTATAAAAATATTTGTGCAGGATATTTTATGATTAATAATCGTTTTGGTTAAATTTGATTATTAAAATGTGTGTACGTTTAGTGTAAAATACTGGTTATGTCAGAGATAATGACAGAGTTTTCAAGTAGTTGAGTGGAAAAGGAGGATTGTATGGATTATATGATATTGTGGATATATTCCAAGGGTTGGCTGGTTTAAGGTTTAGAATATATTTAGTATTATTTTGTTTACTTATACCAGAAATTAATTTGAACTGCTTATGGCGGGGTTTGAATATAATGGTATGGCACCGAAGGAGGGGTTAGAAGTTGCCTGGAAGAGTTCCGGCGTAACCCATCCCATCACACACTTATATCCACAACTGCTTCGGTTCTATAATAGCTTGCTTGAATGGGCTCCTCTATGTTTGCAAAAAGTATCGGGTTGGATCCAAAAATTCTACTTTTTCTTCTTTTCTACACCAATATCTCTCCACAAGATGAAACTTTTTTTTGTCAACTGGTGATTTTTTCGGAAAACTTGTAAAAATTTTTATTAATGTTAAAGTAATATTTCAACATTTTGTTCTTCAAACTTAATGTTTTTTTGTAATTATTTTTATAAAACACTATGTTGATAAAAGTATTGTTCTTTTTGCTTTTATTGTTATTATTATTATTTTAAATCCAACAGATATATTTTAAATTATACCCATTATAATTTTACTTAACCCTTTCAGTACCAACGTCCGGAATACAGGACGCCAATATATATTTTACGTAGGGACACATCCGGTTTACCGGACGCCCGTGAGTTATGCATAAAGTGCCAACGTCCGGATAACCAAATATTTACAAATAAAAATTTACACAAAAGTTATGGAATAATGTATTTTGAAACCGCCTCCGTTCCGTAGTGACTAGCGCGCTACCCTGCAAAGCGGAAGGTCCCGGGTTCGATTCTCGGCAAGGATTTGAAAATTTTAACACGTATAAAAACCACCGTAAAGGTACCAAAACTCACAGTAATTTTTAATGACCAAGCTGTCGATACACCTTTAAATAAACTAAACAAAACACTATTTTGAATATTTTTAGTGTAGAAATTTTTTTTTATTGACATAATACAAATTAATTTTTAACAGGAAATTTTATTTTTTTGTTACGTTGAAATTTTGGTTGCCAATGGCAGACAAAACATGGCGTGCAAGTTGTCGAAATAAGGGCTGGCACTTTTTGTGCAACCTAATTCAAATTAAGAGGCTTTATATCAAACTTTGAAATTTTGTTCGGCACTGAAATGGTTAAACAAAATCTTAAGATTTCTTCTAACATGAATAATGCATATTGAAACAAAAGATTACAATTAAATCACAAATTTTACCAAATTTACTAAATTTTCGGAAAAAATTTAAAATGATCTCTTGAATTGACAATATACGAAACCTATGTTGTCATACACGATCCAGCTAGGGGTGATTCAGCAATTTCTAACATCAATATTATTCAACGGTTTCAATTAAGAAACTGTTAAGTCCATCGCAGGCTCCCTCTTGTAAAAAATGCATTCCACTGTCTTTTAAATAATTAACTGTCTAAATTTAGTTGTTGATCTTTAGGTCAACAGCCGAAAGGCTGGTTTGAACCTCTAGAGGTTTTGCAAAGTAAAAACGAGAAGTAAGGTGGTTTACTCTTGCCTTCCTCACTGAGTTGAAAGAGTAAGCTTACCAGCATGCCAGGCCCTCCGAAAACTATCTACTTTACATCCTGAAAATGACATCTTCACTTCATTCACCGCAGGGTCTGGCTGTATAGTAAAATTCATTACTCTCACACGAGATAACTCAGACTAGTTTCTTTTATACTTCTATCTTTTCTGTTCTTAAATGGTTCAGTCATATAACTGCCTGACTATGTGATATAAACAGAACTATTTTGTGTAGCCATTGAACGAACAGCACGAGTGCAATTAATTTAACACTCCACCTGCCCGTTATGGGCAAGCTACACTTAGTTATTACTATAATACTTTTATACGAAATTTCATTAAAATTTTATTTATAAGTAATTTTGTTTGCTAAATTTTGTATGTTGAACTTATCTATCCTTGTTTCATGTGAACAGATTTTAGATTTTTTTAAGTAAATAAAAAAAAGATTCTTATAATTAGACTATGTTTATCGATTGGTGTTTATAAAACCTGTACCTAACCAGAAATTTTGAAAACAATTTTTTAACCCAAAATATTCTTCACTCTTTTGCGTAAAATGGTGTATTTTTTTCGTATATTTTTATTGATTTTTAAAGTTAACTTTGTAAAACTAAAAAATGAAACATAATATATAATAGGGGAAAGTGGCGTAAAACCGGGTCCCTAAGGTTTGAAGGCTTCCAGAAACCACAGTTTTTAGAGCAAAGGATCAAAATTTGGTAAAAGTAAGCACTACTTATCTGTTAATGCAACCACAGTCTCGAAAACATGATTTTATTATTATTTTTAATTTTACGTCATTTTTTGTAAAAAAAAGTCATTTTGCCCGGTTTTGCCCCACTAGTGGGGTAAAACCGGGTAGACATGTTATTTATATGGGAAAATAAAAATTTTAAACCTTTTCCCAAAATTAATGTTTATTTTATTTGCCCAAGTTAACTAATTCTATAAAACATAAAAATAAGTACAAAAAGACCTAACTTGATGAGTTTTTAATAAATTAACTGTCTTTGATTTAGTTTTTGGGTGTAATAATTATAAAATCTATTTGCTATTAACATTATTGGTGAAAAATTATCTCGCACAAGTCACAAGGAAAATAGTTATCATCCTTTTCGGCCTCAGAGCAGCATTCATGGGTCCAATAACGATATTGGATGTACTGGGTACATCCCTCACCACCCTTGGAGTCCAAGTAAAGTTCATTGCAGTAAATGCAGGCAGTATTTTCATCCTCTTCTTTACTGGAGTCATCCCGCATTTTCTCTTTCGGTTTCTCTTTTTTGAACGCCTTTTTGTAACCCATTCTACCAGACATTACTACAACAATTGCTTGCTCCATAGCTTCTTTACTCCATGACTGACGGTCCGTTTTTCGCTTGTAGGCTCTAGGCATCCTGAGTTCTAAAAAAAAGTTAAAATGACAGGCTATAGTGATTTAACATAAATAACTGGTAAATTAAATTATTGGTGAATTAAACCATAAAATAACCATTTAAAACATAAACAGCACTTTAATTGTAGCTGTTAGTGCTCATTTGGAATATTTAGAAGCAACATGCATATTTGCTACTTCCCAGGGGGGGGGGGCAGGACCCCTACTGGGCGCCTCCTCAGGTGGCGGATAGAGGAAAGCCTCCCAGATATGGGTGGTACCGGGGAAATGAAATACCCGGGGCGGACCAAACCTAGCCGGAGAGAAAACTCCGTACAAAAACCCACTCTAGGAGTTTCTTTGGGTTGATCAAGGTAGAAGTCCATGAGTGTGATGAGCTCTTAGGTCTGAGGGTTCATTAGAGATGGCGGCGGATGAACCAACTCTGGTCAACGGCGGCTCTCAGGTTCTCCAGGAGAATCAAGACCTTGGTGTCAGGTGGCAACCGGCCGTAAAACCCAATAGCCGTTTTAATATACCAATCATGAGAAGGTCCATATATAGAAAGAGTATAAAGGCTAGGGCGTACCCCGTAAGCGACGAAAAGGCTAGGGCGTTCCCCCCAAGCGACGGAAAAATGAGAAAACAAAACACTGAGACAATGTCTGAATTGCACATTGCCACCTGGAACGTTGGCACAATGACTGGACGGGGGGCGGAATTAAGTAGCGTCCTCTATCAACGTAATATAAACATTTGCTGTGTGCAAGAGACAAAATGGAGGGGGGCCAAATCACGACATGTAGGGAACGGTTTCAAATGTATCTATTATGGAAGAGAAAGTACTAGAAATGGTGTGGGGATAATATTGGACCAGCACCTCAGTCAAAATGTTGTGGAAGTGAAGAGGGTAAGTGATCGTATTATCTCTGTGAAACTGGCGCTAGCTAAGCAACCATGCCTGAACATTGTAAGTGTTTATGCTCCACAAAGTGAATGTCCAGAATCCGAAAAACAGGAGTTTTGGGATGAGCTATACATGTATCTGAGCGAAATTCCAACACATGAATGGAGGCTTATATGTGGCCATCCACATATGGTCCACATATGGCCATCCACATAGGTGCGGATAAGGATGGTTTTGAGGGATGTCATGGTGGTTTTGGCTTTGGAGATCGAAATAATGAAGGAATGACAGTCCTAGAATTCGCGGCATCGCAGAGCCTGTCTGTAGTGAACACTTTCTTCAAAAAGAAAGACGAGCATCTTATTACATACAAGAGTGGGACTGCAAAATCTCAAATAGATTATTTTTTGATAGATAGATGTAATCTTGGGCAGATAAAGGACTGCAAAGTGATTCCAGGGGAACCTTTAACATCACAGCATAGATTGTTACTAATGGCTATGAAACTTGGAAAGCGTATAAAACAAAGGAGAAATGGAGTAACAAAGATAAAATGGAGGAACTTTGCCACTGAGAAAGGAAATGACCTCTTAAATAGCATTAGGCTGCATATGAAAAACAACTGCCCTAAAGACAAATCTCCAAACAATACCTGGTCGAATTTTGAAAAGTTTTCTGTTGGGGCTGCAAAAGATCTACTGGGTGCTAGCAAAGGGTTACTTATGAACAAAAAGGATGCTAAATGGTGGAATGAAAATTCAAAGCAAGCTGTAGCTAGGAAGAGGCATCTGTTTAGAGTGTGGCAGGAGACGCACTTGGAGGAACACAGGGAAGCCTACAAAAAAGCCAAAAAAGAAGCCAGGAAAACTGTGGCAATTGAAAAGGATAGAGCAGATCAGAACATATATAAGCATCTGGAACTAGCAAGGGACAATGAAATATATCGCATTGCTAAGTATAGGCATAACTGTACAAAGGATTTCTCAACCACAAAGTACATGAACAATAGAGAGGGTATATTACTCACTGATGATAAGGATATATGTGATAGGTGGTATGAATACTATAATCAGCTACTCAATGAGGAATTTCCACGACAACAGGAAAAGGAGGAACCCAAAACTCTAGGACCTATAAATGAAATCACATCGATGGATGTGAGAAGGGCTATTTCCAAAATGAAGAACGGCAAAGCTAGTGGGCCAGATGAAATACCTGCGGAAATATGGAAGGCACTAGGGGCAGATGGAGAAATATGGCTTGCAGAACTTTTCAATAAAATAATTGAGGTAGGAAATATGCCAGATGCCTGGAGGAAAAGTATCCTTGTGCCCTTCTATAAAAACAAAGGTGATGTTCGTGATTGTGGTAATTATAGGGGGATCAAACTCACCTCACATACCCTGAAGATCTGGGAAAGAGTCCTAAGTGAGCACCTCACAAACCATGCTGTTCTGACGAAAAACCAATTTGGCTTTACAAAGGGGAAAGGGACCACTGATGCTATTCATGCAATCAGACTGGTCATGGAGAAGGCTCGGGATAACAAGACAAATCTGTGGATGGTATTTATTGACCTTGAAAAGGCATTTGATCGAGTTCCGAGAACAATTATATGGCAGGCTCTGAGAGCACATGGACTCCCTGAATGTTATGTCAGACTTATTATGGACATGTATGACAATGTTGAAACAGGCATTAGAACCCCAGCTGGATCATCCAAGTATTTCAATATTAGGGTTGGTGTACATCAAGGCAGTGCCTTAAGTCCCTTGTTGTTTAATACTGTCATGAACTACTTGACATCGGAAATTCAAAAGGAGACTCCATGGAACATTTTGTATGCTGATGATGTAGCCCTTATATCAAATAGCCTGCAGGGGATTCAAGAGAACTTGGAAAATTGGAGAAAGGCACTGGAACAAAATGGGTTGCGCATCAGTAGAACGAAAACAGAGTACATGTTTTGTAATTTTGATCCTGATGACTCATGGAGTGGAGACATCAAGCTTGAGGCAACCCCCCTGCCCAGAGTTAAAACTTTCAAGTATCTGGGGGCAGTGATCTCAGAGGATGGATCCATGGAGGCTGAAATAGTGCATAAAATAACATCGGGCTGGAACAAGTGGCGTATGCTGACTGGGGTTCTGTGTGACCCAAAAGTGCCCATAAAAATAAAGGGAAGAGTCTACAGAGCGGCAGTTAGACCAGCACTTGCCTATGGCAGCGAAGCTTGGGCACTTAAGAGAGTGCATGAACAGAAGCTCCACACTACAGAGATGCGCATGCTGCGATGGGCGGGAGGAGTCACATTGAAGGATAAGGTGCGAAATGAGCATATAAGGGGAACCTTCAAAGTTGCTAATATAGCAGAAAAGGTGCGAGAGTCCAGGATGAGATGGTATGGTCATGTGCTCAGGAGAACGGATGATCATGTCGTGAAGAGGTGCCTTTCCATGGCTACAGGGAAGAGAGGAAGGGGTAGATCCCTTACCACGTGGATGACGAATGTCCAAAGAGACATGAAAATGTTGGGCTTATCCGAGAAAGACGCACAGGAGCGTAACAAATGGAGCTCTCTGATTGGGAAAGCCGACCCCGCGTAACGGGAAGAGGCGAGGCCAAAGAAGATGCATATTTGCTACTTAAAATAATTCTGCATTTACATAATAAATAGTACTTTAATAAATCTAAAATGTACCAAAATAGTGTTATAAATGTTTTAAATACGAAATTATGTTAATAAAATTAGGTAAAAGTACACTTTCTATGTTTTAAGAATCGAGGGGTAAAACCGGGTACTACCCGGTTTTGCCCCATAGCTAGTACCTGGTTTTACCCCACACGTACCGCTTTCATAAAACATGGCGTCATCTGACTGTACAAAATGCTAAAGACAATTATTTATAATGAAAATGAAGGTAATTAAATGTTGTACAATGAGAGGCTACATACCTTTACTCTTGCAGAAACATGAACGCAGTATCGCCAAACTAGTTTTCTTAAAAAATCGTAAGCAAAAATCACTAAAACTTAATTTTTTTCCACAGTAACAAAACAAGCGCGTCTTTTGACTTTTATTACTGGTCGATGCTCCTTCGTCAAAATGGAACGTAGTTCTTCCGTTATTCACGCGATCGCAGTGCATACAGCGGCTTTGAGGGGGTACTCGGTTTGCACCCGACTTCCCGGTTTTACCCCACTCTCCCCTATATAGCGTAAAAATTTAAATCTTAAATTTTATTTAACAAAAAATTTAAATTACCAATAAAAATTAAGTATTTAATTTACAAAATAGTATTCATACTTTTCTGAACAGTACAATGACGTTTACCAAAAATTCGTGCAATTTCTAACAAAATTCGTGACTTAATCTAAAAATGATGGAAGTTTTCAATTTTTATTTAATTATTTTTCTTAACAAATTTAATCAATCTTTTAAATTTGTTTAACTTATTATTTATTTATTTTTTTGTGTAAATATACCACCGATTCACCGATACACCGATATACTCTAGTAAGCGATTCACTTTATATTCCTACAAGAACAGATTGTAGATTATGTTATATTTAAAAAAATTTGACGGCAGTTTTGATATAAAAAAACTAATATTTTTGTTTTTATTATGTTTTGAAAGTCATTCTTTTGTTAATAACAAAATATTGAGGTTGCCGACAAGTTTTGAAGTGATTTTTGTTGGAGTTAGAAACTTTGACGCAAGTTTTCCGCCAAGTCCTCTTTTCCATGTAAATGACCAATTATGTCAGAAAACCGATAAAGGTATTAAGCTGAAATGTGGAGTGCACAATATTCTAAATAACTGCAGTAAAATTATTTAAAATATTGTTACAAAGTAACTTGGTCTTCAAACCATAACATTGATAAATTTAAGACATTTTTTGTGGACTTTTTTAATTTTTTATGTCTAAAACATTACATAACAACAATTACTAATAAAGGTAACACACTTATAAATTGTATGTATTAATAGCCCTGAATATTGTCTATAACGGACAGGTCGAGTATTCAATTATTTGCGCTCAATCTGCTTGTTTCAGAGCTACAAAAAAAATAGTTCTGTTTCTTATCCATGGTGAGCCAATTAAATGACTCAATCATTTAGAACAGAAGAGGTAGAGGTGTAAAAGACATTCTTCTTCTTAACGTGCCTGTCCGGTTCGAACGTTGGCTACCATCATAGCTATCTTGGTCCTGTCCTCTGCAATGCGGAAAAGTTGGGCTGAGCTCTGTCCATACCAGTCTCTCAGGTTAGCAAGCCAGGATATTCTTCTTCGGCCTGGCCGTCTTCCACCATCCAATCTACCCTGCAGGATGCGCTGCAACAGGTCATATCTACCGTGGTTCCTCATAATATGACCAAGGTATTCCAACTTGCGACACTTTGTGATGTTTATTACCTCCGGTTCCTTGCTCATTCGGCGCAGTACCTCGGTGTTGGTCACCCTGTCCGTCCATGGTATCTTCAACATTCTTCTGTTCCACCAAAGTTCGAAGGCTTCAAGTTTAGCAGTGGTTGCCTTCGTCAACGTCCAAGTCTCCACCCCATACAGAAGCACGGAAAACACGTAACACCGTAAGAGCCGCAACTTAGTGCCCATAGTGAGATCATGACTCCTAAACGCCGAACTCATTGCGTGAAACACACTCCTCGCCTTACCAATACGGCACTTGATCTCTTGCACGTTATCCCAGGCTTCATTAATAATAGTGCCCAAATATGGATACCTCTCTACGCGCTCAATTCTTTCGTGTTTTATATATAGGTTTACACCAGTCATCAGCCCCCTGCTAATTACCATTAATTTGGTTTTGACGATGTTGATGTCCAGGCCATATTTCTCGCTCACTTCGGTTATTCTGTTCATTAGTATTTGCAGTCCCTCTATTGTATTAGCGAACACAATTGAGTCATCTGCATATCGTAGATTATTTAGTTTGACACCATTTACTGAGATACCCTCTTCTATATCCTGCAGGGCCTCCTTGAAGATGTGCTCTGAATAGAGGTTGAAAAGTATTGGCGAGAGAATACAGCCCTGCCTAACCCCACGGCGTATTTCGACCTGCTCTGTATGATCTTCTTCCACTCTCAGCACTGCCGATTGATTCCAGTATAAGTTGGCGATCACCCTTATATCCTTCCCATCCAGTCCAGTTCGTTTGAGAATCTCCATCATTTGGTCATGTCTGACCCGGTCAAACGCCTTTTGATAATCGATAAGGCACGCAAAAACATTGCAGCTTACATCACTGCATCTTTGAAAAAGCACTTGCACACTAAAGAGTGCCTCTCTAGTGCCCACAGCTCTTAAGAAACCAAACTGGTTCAGTGCTATTTGTTCTTCACATATCTTGTAAATTCTTTTATGTATTATTCTCAGGAATAATTTTAGAAAATGGCTCATCAGACTGATGAGCCGATAATCCCCACACACTTTAGATCCAGGCTTTTTAGGTATGGTGATAAATTCAGACCTAAGCCAATCCACAGGGATTCTGGCCGATGAGTATATCTGGTTAAAAATACCCGTCAAGAGTGTCGTGTTCTCATAGTTCTCATACACAGAAATTTACATTAAGAATTAAAATAAAATTCAATGCGGTTCTGACAAAGAGTTAAGGGGTGTAGTTTGAGGGATTATATCAAGAATGAGAAAATCCGAGCCCAGTTGAATGTCTCCTCTCTCTTAGAAATGAAAGGGTAAATATAGAGAAAATGGGAGGAACAGATTTGATATGAATTAATAAGGATAGATGGGCGAAACGAGCATGAAACTACATACATGATTTACGAAGAGATTTCAGTAGGCCGCGAAAAATGAGTCATAATAGGTCAGACGCTCTAGTCCAAGACAGGAAGAATCAGAAAATTAAAATAAACAAATGATGAAATACAATAAAACGATACCTCACAAATCTAATTTTTGTGTAAGGATAAAATGAAAGTAAGGAACTCTCAAATACTTTGAAATATCGAAAGTTGAAGTACTTTGGTCATGTGGTGATTGATGATCAATGTAGAATACAGCAGAATATCATGCAGGGAAAGAGTGAGCGTGATCCAGATTGACGTAAAACATCATAGTTGAGAAATTTTCGGTATTGGTATTGTTTTCATCAGGCAATCGACAAAACTCAAGTGGTCTGTAAAGTTTCATCTGGTTACTTGTGACAGTTTTCTGAAAATGGGTCATAAGTAGGTTTTGACATATCTATTATAGGTTATATTTACAGGTTCTCTTAAATGAAAACAATTAAGAGATTAATATTTTTTTTCTGAAAATAGAGGAGTTTCCTGACAAATAAAGTAGTAACAATAACTTTTTTAAGTTGTTATATAATGCTGTTTCAAATTCGTAAAATTATTATTGTTTTTATTATTATGATGGAAATATAACAAGTATTAATTTTAATTTAATGGCAGGCTGTACTATAGATCTTTGGATTTTCAAGAAGCTGTTACAATGTATTGTGAGAAAGATGCAAAGATAAATGGGGAAACCTTAACATTAGTAAAGGAAAGGATGCAAGTGGAAAGAGAAATAATGAAGAACAGCGTACAGTTTGTATGAAAGGAGTATATATGTATGGATGTTAGGGATGTTATCATGGAGAGAAGAACACTTTGTCTGTCGCAAGATGGTGTAGGAATTAGCGGGCTCTTCAGAAAAGACAATGCGCTTAGCGCTTCGCAAATATTACTACCTTAACAATATTACTCACATCCACTCTTTCTGTCATTTCCTTTAACACATACACTCACTCTCTCTTTCTCTCACATATTTAGTCCTTGATAGGTTCTTCTCCTTTACTCATTATATCCTTTGTTTCTTTTAAAGGATAAAGAATACATCCACGGTACAATTTTTAATGTTCTCTCTCAGTACTTATTATCACCCTTGAAATTTATTTCCATACCAATATACAGGGTGATTCATGAAGTTCTCCCCCCACTTCTACAGCACATTGTACTAGTAAAAATAATGAAAAAATGTTATATAAACATAGGTCCGAAAACGCTTCGTTAGCGAGTTACAGCTAGCGAAAGATTTCGCCTGAATTCCTGGGCAAAGAGTAAAATAAAGCCATACTGAACTTTTGGAAAGGTTAATTAAGTAAGAAATGTCGTGGATTCTTATGTAATTTTACCTGATAAAGCTAATAAAATAGGTTTCAGAACTGTACCTGTAGTAGTTTTTGAGGGATTCACGGTTAAATGCAAAAAATTGGGGCACGAAACAATGTTTTTTTAAGTTTCATGTACAATAACTTTGTTAAATTGGTAATAAATACATAAAATCAACAAACATTAATTGTAGAGAATTTAATTCTGAGAAAATTGATATAATCAAAGTCTAAAATAAAACAGAAATAAGTATCAAAAAATCGATTTTATTCAGTATAATACATTACTATCTGTAAAGAAATACCGTACGGTATTTAGTTAAAATAAAACAAAAACAAAATGTTTGTTCCTTAATGATGAGATAAATTGAGAAAACAAGATGAACTGTTAAATAAATTTGTTTGTAAATAAAAATATCATGTTTTATTACGTTGTATTTTTTTTTTAAATAAAAATTTACATTAAATGTTCGAAAATAAATGAAGCAAACATTTTCCAATTATTGTTTACTAATAATCGAAATGCAGTTTTTTGTTTTATTAATTTCTAAGTTGGTAACGCACGAATAACAGCTGATCAACAATGGTATTCTGTACTGTTACGTTAGAACTGTGTATTAGTGGTGTTTTGCAAGCTACAGCAGGAGATCGGGTTCTGTGAATCGTGTTATTAAATGCAATTTTTTTGTGAGTTATAATTCGATTGTTTATTCAGCGAAAAAATGCCTTACTTATTTACATCAGAGGAATACGCTGATATGGTTTTTATTTTGGGTTACTGTAATGGTAATGCTAGAGCTGCTGTAGTAGAATATGAACTACGTTACCCTAATAGGAGGATTCCAGATACCAAAACAATTTCAGGAACTTTTCGTACTCTTCGGGAAACAGGATCACTACCAAGTACTAGAACCAATTATGAACGAGCTGTCCAACTTGATGATGATATTGTTATTAATGCTGTTCATCGCAGTCCAGGTGTAAGTACACGACGTATTTCTAGGCGGATAGGAGTTTCGCAGTCAACGGTGTGGAGGTCACTAAATCGAAACAAATTTTATCCGTTTCATAAACAAAAGGTTCAACATCTACAGCCAGGGGATGGTCCGCTTCGCTTGGAGTTTTGCAACTTTTTGAATATTAATAATCAACTCTACAAGCGTATTTTGTTTACGGATGAGGCACAATTCACTCGGGATGGTGTCAATAACTTGCACAATGAACACTCATGGGCAGAAGAAAATCCACATGAGGTAGTGGAACAGAACTTTCAACACCGATTTAGCGTCAATGTCTGGTGTGGCCTTTTGCACAATCGGCTGATTGGACCTTTCATATTACCTGGACGCCTAAATGCTGAGTTGTATTTGCATTTCCTTCAAGAAGAGTTGCCGCAGCTGTTGGAGAATGTTCCTTTACGTCTCAGACAAAATTTGTACTTCCAGCATGACGGAGCACCTCCCCACTTTTCACGTGCCGTTTCTGCTTATTTAAATCATCAATTTCCTGGACACTGGATTGGTCGTGGAGGGCCTCACCCTTGGCCACCAAGATCCCCAGATCTATCTCCATTGGATTATTGCATCTGGGGATGGATGAAAGACATTGTATACAAGACAAAAGTGAATTCTCGTGATGAATTAATTGCCCGTATTATGGATTCGGCTGTGCAGATACAGGGAAGCCCTGAAAAATTAAGAAACGCAACAAAAGCAATACACAAACGTGCTGCAAAATGTATTGATAATGATGGCCTCATTTTCGAACATCTATTATAAAAAGGTGCGTACGGTTGGCCCAACCTGATTAATTTTGCTTAAAACTAGTAATGTATTATACTGAATAAAATCGATTTTTTGATACTTATTTCTGTTTTATTTTAGACTTTGATTATATCAATTTTCTCAGAATTAAATTCTCTACAATTAATGTTTGTTGATTTTATGTATTTATTACCAATTTAACAAAGTTATTGTACATGAAACTTAAAAAAACATTGTTTCGTGCCCCAATTTTTTGCATTTAACCGTGAATCCCTCAAAAACTACTACAGGTACAGTTCTGAAACCTATTTTATTAGCTTTATCAGGTAAAATTACATAAGAATCCACGACATTTCTTACTTAATTAACCTTTCCAAAAGTTCAGTATGGCTTTATTTTACTCTTTGCCCAGGAATTCAGGCGAAATCTTTCGCTAGCTGTAACTCGCTAACGAAGCGTTTTCGGACCTATGTTTATATAACATTTTTTCATTATTTTTACTAGTACAATGTGCTGTAGAAGTGGGGGGAGAACTTCATGAATCACCCTGTATAAAAATACATTTATTTGTTATTTATTCAAATAACGTTATATTATTTAGCCTCATTATTATTATTATTATTATTAATATTCACATTTCTTCCCAGTTCAAGCGAGTGTAAAACTTAAATACTTTTATGTTTTCCTTCTATTTCTCCTGGCCTCCACTGTGCATTTTCTTCCTCTCCTCATTGTGATAACTTGTTAAAATTTGTACATTTTGATGTTGTGTCTGAAATTTTCATATTGATTTCTGTGATCTTTGAGTATTTGAAGTCTTCTTCTGTTTTATTGATTTATTTAGACTTTTATTTGCGATATAAGAATTGTTTTGTTATTTTGTTCTTGTCTATTCCGTGATGTGTCACAGTAAAATTTTGTTTTTTTTCTTCTGATAGTGTATGTGATTTTTTCTGGGTGTTTGTAGATTTTTAATGATGGTTGTTTAATCTATATTTCATATTTGTTGACTGATCTATATATTCCTTAAGATTTGTCTTTCTTTTTTTTCAATTTGTTTTTTCTTTTTAACTTTAAAATTCCTATCATTATTTTCCTAGTTTATACCCACAATATTTTTAAAAAGTGAGAGCTTTCACTGCACAAGATCATATCATATAAGGAATGAAAAAATAAGAACCAGAAATAAAAATAAAACCAAATCGTGGTTAGTGGAGACAGCATCTGGAGAGAATACTGAAAAAGAGAATACCCTTAAAAGTGAAGAACTATAAACCACATTGACGAAGAGATATTAAAAGGCCGCGGAGAAGATGTCAGTAGTAAAGTTATGGAAAGTGAAATAAATCTTTAAGAATTAAATTAATCAAAATAAAAAATTGCTAATCGTATAATAGTAAATTGCTAATTACTGAAATTAGTATAATATATAAAAATGAGTTCGGAACAAGCAGGAGCAAAAATAGAAGAATTACATTTTAAAAAAAGTAAACTAAAGAAAAAAATTGAACGTAAAATTTCTCAAATATTTAATATAGGCGTAGTCAACTCAAAAAGATGATTTTTAAAAAATTTTGATGTCTTTTTTGTAATTCTTTGAAGTTTTTAAATTTTCTGAATCACAGCATGTGTTTACTTTGTTTGTAGGCCTACGGTGCCTAAAAGTTATAAAAACATGTTTTATATGTACGTGTTTTGTCATCATAACAACGGTTTTTAGGTTTTAAAAATTGTGAAATAATTATACATCAGAAATTTAATTGTTACTAGTTACTGTAGGTTTATTTTGTAAATAAATAAATTATTTATTTACGTAACGATCAGATAAATAAATTATTTTGTAAAAAAGAAATAAAGCTCAATAGCAAGGCTATTAAAATTATTCTTTAAACTTTAAATTAAGTTTTCCGAAAATGTGTTTTTGCATGATTGTACATTCTTGGGGATTAAATATTTTGGTTTGTATTGGAGATATTTGGATGAATTCTTATTAAATGTTCATAATTTCTTGCTCTATTATCTGTCGAATGATTATAACAAAAAATAGATAGGGATTTAGAAAAAATAATTTGTGAATACATAAAATAATTTTTTTTGAAAATATAGTTTTTCTTCAATTAATTTCTTGTAAGAAAAACAACATACAAGAGCATACAACAGATAATAAACAGCAATTTTCTGTATTTTTTGCAAAAGTACCACATTGACATCTTTCTTGGTTCCTGAGGTATTTGATTCCCGTAAAAGCCTACATTTCCACCCCCACCCTTATATAAGGGGCTGTAATTAATATTTTTGTCTGGTTCAAGTGGTAGATCATTACTAGTAAATTAATCTTTCATTTAAAATATATAATGATAAATTGTAGCCAGTAGTTTTCATTTTCATTTTCTGGGTTGACTATCCCTTAATTCACAAACGCTGTAAACATTTTATAATTTATAAATTATTAATATTTTTAATGCAATTAATAATAACGCATATAATATCAAACTAGTATGTTTATAGATAAATTTTTAAATCATTACAATAAAAATTTCATTTATTAATTACATTCACATTTGTTTAACAATAATCACGTTATTATGTATTTTTCAAGAGAATAAAAAAATAAATTATTGAATTTTATAATACATACTGCAACAATTCACAATTCACTTTGTTCTGGTTACGGAACATGGCGGAGTCTAAACTACCGCTTCGTACTCAATCGATGTAGGCTTCCTACATACCGTGACATCATAGTAATGATGGTAATAACAGTGTTTGCGGAGATTGGTTGTTTAGTAACTGGATTATTCGTGTGTGTGTAAATGTGAATCTGTGTGTGTATGTATATACTATATGGGTATAAATGTAGTGTGAGTAGTGGTTGTGTAGGGATTCGGATTGGATCCGGCGTGTCAGGGAAGTTCGCAACCCGAGCTATGTGCAAACAAAAGATCAAAAGGGACTGGGCCACCAAAGTATGTCTTCTAACGAAGTTCCCAAGTTTTGATTCTAATGGCACCGTATCCTGTTTCAACGCTCCCTACATTTTATCTTCTTCTGAACCTACCCTTTTCTTACTCCAACTTCTTATACTACTACTACTTTCCTTGTTTTTTCACCTTTCGCCATCCACCCTCCTCATTTTTCCAAACCTCTCCCTTATAACCCACAACCATCTTGAACCTCCTTCAAGTTAAAGTATTATTTTTTTCTTACCCATCTCATCCCCTCTCGCTGGAGGAAGTTTCTGTTCTGTTAGAAAATTTGAGACCATTTATTGTCATTTCTTTAATGCACTCCTTTTTTCAATTGCTCTTGTTCTCTTGAAGCCAAGCGTCAATTTTATTAATGTATTTCATAATTGCTGTCGTTCGTTTAACTTTTTTGTTTAATTTGTAAATATTTTACCAGTAGCCTATTATAAACAAAATGATGTGTAATCAAAGTGATAAATAGTATCACTTAATGACAATTAAGTCAACATAAATCACACCTTTGGAAAGTTATATATATTTTGTCAATTTCTGTTCTGCTCGTACTAGAGTAATTCCAGTCAAAATTTTTTTCATGTGAAGCTTTCGTGCTATAAAACATGAAGATCATGTTCATGATTATGTCAACATTAAAGCTATTTAACTGTTGGATAATAGTGTAATAGTTAAGTGACTGAAAAGGACTAAACCTGTAGATTTAGTGTGTTAAAAAACTATTAAAATACTGATAAAATATAAATTACATTTAAGTCATGTAAATAATATAAGTTTCTAAAACTAATGGTTAGCTATAAATATTATGATTAAGTTACTTTTAATGCAAATATATTTATATTTATATATACATAATATATTAAATTAATGTTTAAATTAACAGAATGATTAAGATAGAGATTTAAGAAATTAATATATGAGGCAATGGAACACTGATTAACTGGCATAAGAAAATAATTGCTAGCACCAGTGGGTGACTGCATGGTTATACAAGGTGGGGGAAGGAAGTAATATATCACTAAAGAAAAACTATTCGTTATTTTTACTTAACTAGTTGCAGTAGGTTTAAAATTTAAAAAAAAATTATGAAGCTTTCCACGTGCAGATTTGGAATCACCTATTGGTTTTCCCCAAAATTCCTAATTAACGGAGAAAATCTAAATTAATGTTCTTCAATAACCCGGTTCTTTGAAGACCTACTGCACCCATGCTGTGGTTAACAGCATATTAGGCCACAACACTTCGTGGTCTCCAAGAATAATTATTCTTCTATTCTATTATTCTTCTATAAGAATAGTTATTCTCAATGGAGAATAATTATCGAATAGGTCAGCTGTTCGCTTACCCATTCAAAAATTTGTGAATTTTGATAGATTTTAAAATATGTAAATGCCTCTGCCAAACCCGTGTTTAGAGACCCTTCTTAAAAAAATGTGATCTATAAATTTTAAAGGGCAGTATATAAAATCAGGAGTACGATGTATTGATCCGATCTAATTTTGAAAACTTAAAAAATTAATACAGCTAAGTAGCATTTAGGTTTGATGTTTTATTAAATTTTTAATTACATTTCTTTATTATTGTTATATTGTAGTTGAAACCTTCAGTAACGTAAAAAAAAGCTCAAAAAATTATAATAAAATTAAAATTTATCATCTGATACGTAAATAACTGGTAAATTAATTCACTGTTACCACATCTTAAAGTACATTTTCAAAAGTTTGTTCTTTTACTTCAGCGAATTTATCTGCACGTTTGCGGATATTTCACCTCATATATTTAATATTGTCAGCATGTTTATTTGTTGAAATAAACGGCAAGTTGCATTAAACCATTTTAACCTCAGCATATTTTGTTTTTGGAATATACAGTTAATATGTAAATATACAGCATTAAGATTATTTTTACATACCGGGAGTGCCACGGAATTTGAACCATAGGGTAATAGCATTGATTTTCATTAGTTTGTTAATGTTTTCCTCCACGAATAATTGAAGACTTGTTATAATCAGGAATCATTAGAAAATTTTGATATATTTCCATTTGAAAATTTAAATGTTTTTAAGAGGAGACTGTACTTTTTATCCCACCAATGTTAAATTTGCTATTTTTAGATACATTTTTCATAGGATTGGTAAAAGATAGGGAAATTAAACTTTACACACCGTGTCGGGTTTCTTCTCGAGCAACTGACATTTTTTCAATTTAATCTTTGAACCATACCATTTTTTAAAAAAAATTACGAATAACATACAATTTTTACAAATTTTTCTAATTTTTTTGCGTATTAATAATTTTTGGAGGACCTGAGAAAGTCATAAAAATGTTGGTATATGTAGATACACAAAATAATTAACTGGTAAAAATTTCAGCCTGGTAGGTTTATTGGTTTCTGAGAAAAATGTACCTAGTGTTAAAAATCTAAATTTACGGGAAAACGCAAGAAACAAAAAGGCACAAATCAAAAACAAAATGTTCACAAACAAGTAAATTTTCCATCAACAGTTGTTTAGAAAGCTGAACCAAAAGCTGACAATACAAAAAACAGTGATGCAGATATTTTTAAAACTAAAATTCTCTTTGCACTAAAACGAGCAGTATAAAATTGTGAAAAATATTCGTTCTCGGTGATATAATTTTTCTGTGTAAACTTGATAAAAACTTAATTTCTTGATATAAAAATTATTTTTTTGACGTAATTTTATGTTTTATCTGGTAGATCTAGGCCTAAACTATTGAAAAACATAAACAAACCAAAAATCGAAATTTTTTGTTATAACCATAGTGCCATCTCTCCCCTTTTAAAGGTCTAAATATTTTCTAATGATTCCTGATTATAACAAGTCTTTATTTATTCACGAGAAGAAAACATTAACTAATGAAAATCAATGATAATTCCCTTTGGTTCAAATTCCGTGGGACACCCGGTATACAAATATAAGGTCTATCTTTCTATTCGTGAAAAATAGGTGTACTTAATAAACAAATACAATGTCCCTGATATTGATCGGTGAATTTTAATCGTTCTATTCTATAATTGCAATGATCAATATTAGGAATCGGTTTGCGTATGGATATCCATGTAGATATAACGGAAGTGTGGACAGTGTATCCCGTACGTTGATGTATGGGTCTAGGTGGACTCGATTAAGCCGTCAAAGGCATCACTTAGGATATATTGCTTGTCAATAGAGCAACCTCATTCTTCCACACTCCTCTCTCATAGCTTCTCTCTCACAAAACCCCCAACTCCGCTATGGATCTCAGGGACAATTTCCATTTCAAACTGCCCACTTTATCATGATTCCTCATTCAAAAACTTTACCCATCCATATTACAAAACTAGTACACTATTTCTGATACTTCAACATTACAGACATTCATTTTAATATAGATATTCTGAAAATGTAAATATTCCTAAATGGAAATATGCTTTATTAGTTCCTTAAAACAATTTCCTTACACAAAAATGAATAAAAACATTAACTACGTTTTTAATAACGCAATATAATCTTACACAAATATTCTGTAAATTAATATTATAATATACATAGACTGGAGTATCCTAAGTAAAACAAGTTGCATTATGTCTATTTATTTCGTCATTATAAATATTAGTTTGAGAAAATCACAAGTCCATGCTGGAAAATTCCCTCATCTAATAACATCCATTACAAATAAGATAAAATTTATAAAAATTAATTCATTATTCTTAAAGAAGTTCATCAAATTCATGTCAAATAATTTTCAGCAATAAATTTACCAATAAAATTAGCTAAATAGTTTCTGTATTTCCTGAAAAATCACTCGTGTTGTTTCTCTAACAAGCCATTCTTAGCTTGGAACTTAGTTTCAAGGAGTAGCCCAACCTTGTGACTAAAGTGGAAACGAAGAAGAGATCTCTTGATCTAAAAAGGGAGTATTACATATATAGTTTCTAACGGAGAAAATACCGCTGGGTACCTCTTCAACTGGCTATATTTCTAACTGCCCACTTAATTATGAGCGGTGGCGTAAACAGCAAGGTAAACTATTAAAATCAAAATGAAAAGTTAATAAGATTTTATCTGGCCGCCTTCGTACCTTAGTGGTTAGTTCGCTAGCCTAGAACGCGGAGGTCTTGGGTTCGATTCCCGGCTAGGCCCTGAAAATTTTCTTAAGTAAAACCCACCGTTCCAGTTGCATAACCCACCGTAGTTCTTTATAACCAAGGTGTTGATGCGACTTCAAATAAACTAAAAAAGTTTTGATCTTAATCAATATTGAAGACCTTAGCAGACGAAGGTGTTACGTTACAAAATTATAGTTTTGAGGAAAATGCGATTAAAATTTTAGGTTCCCAACTTTTTGTGAGTTTTTTGTGATTTTGTTTTCGTACCTATTTATTGTTCCGTTCACAAAAAGTTATAAATGGATTTAAAAATTCTTCAAATTTTTTTTTTCAACATTATTCTTCTATATCAGTTTTCTTACAACTTTCGTATGCAAATTCCTTCATCCACAAAAATTCTGTTTCCTTTGAGAATGGAAGTAGGCTATTTTAATAATACAAAACAAAGTTTTTCATTAGAGAATCTTTGAAAGAAATTTTTAGTAAAATCTTTTATTGATGACGTTTAATGTTTATTACTAGAGTTAACTGTTACTGATAATGTGTAAAATGATGCTGTTTTATATTCTAGAGGAACAAGGTGATTTACCGCTTTATTTAATACAAAACACAAAATTATATGGTACATGCCCCCTTATTACTTCCTTAAACTGTTGAAATAAAACATTCTACGCCACCTAAGTAACTAAATATGCATGTAATATTCATCAATTATGAAAACTACGTTTAAAGAAATGACACATAGCACCTTCATCCACTTAGCTCTTCATTATTACATGTTAAAACCCACCGTTCCTTAAGCCAAAGTTGTCGTTAATGACAAAAATATTGATGAAACTTTATATAAACTATATAAAAACTAAAAAAAAGTTTTCATGTAACCTATCTGTCCACTTGTTTTCTTCACTAATGATTTGATTTTACAGTTATATTCTACTCACATGTGTAAGATATGCTACAATGCTTTGTGTAAATAAGAAATAAATATTCAATGATTTTTTTTCGTTTGGGTAATATTCATTTATTCGTGCGTTTGATTTTTAGTACGTTGTTTGTGTTACTATAGGAATCAAGTATATTATTCAAGCCCGAGTTTGTTTTTATTGTGATATATTTCTAAAAGTTACCATATTTATAAAAAACTAGTTTTTTCATAATAAAAAATATCGCAGGAATATTGTTTAAACCAATAGACCCCGTTGTTTACTTTAAGTAACGGAACAAAGATTTTTTAAAATTTTTTATATTAACTCGCTTGTAAGTTAAGTCATTGTGAATTTATCATAAAGTATACTAACAGTTGAAATATACCACTGTATTTCCTGGATTTCTTTTTTACTGGAAAAACTGATTACAAAAGTTTGTGGTTTATGTCAACGGTACAACAATTTTATGTTCATCACAACATTGTTAATATTATTTGAAAGATGGCTAGGTTACTGCAGTTTATGAGAAAGATACAATATTATAAAAATCTGCTGTAAAACATTTACACAACATCTCTAGCGATTGTAAATAATGAAAAATATAACTTATATTAAATCATTAGTAAACAAGATAAAATGAAAAACATCTAAATTTATTGAGCAAAATGGTGCTTAAAATAAAGTTGTAAATTTTTGGATTTCCTATAACTTTAATTAAATACACTTTTGAACGAAACTGAATATTACGATAGCAATCTTAAAAAAAAATTACCATGAGAGCCCAACCTCCTCAAGAATTTCAGCAGACATGGCTATCTTATCTTGTAGAGAATAAAAATATAGTAAGTGAGGTCATTTAAAAAATAATCAAAGAAGCCGTTTTTGAGAAAACTGCAAAAAGTGAAAAATTTCACGAATAAACTACTATTTCCAGTTGTGCACTAGTGGTACATAACTCAAATTCCAAGTTTAAAATTCATAAGCTACTCCTTACTTGGAATATTTTGTATACATACAGATTAATTGCTAAAAACGTGTTATTTAGCGTTTATCGGATCTGACAACGTAGGCCTCTACTTCCGGTGAAAACTTGATTTTAGAAATTGGCATGAAAAGAATACTTTCCTTTCCAGTAAATTCATATACTCTTCTTCAGGTATCTATCTATTAGAATGTTGGCGACCATCATAGAAATTTTTACTTTGTTCGTTGCACTGCAAAATAGCTCTTTTGAGCTTTTTTCAAACCGCCACGACCACTTTCTTCTGCCAGGTTCTCGTTTCCGTATATTTTCCCTGTATAATGGGTTTTGGTAACAAATATATTCATTCCGCATAATACATCCCAAATATTAGAACTTCCTACATACGCTCTGTTGGCCTACATACTGATGTACCACATGAGAAAATAACAATCAATACTGAAATTATTATTACATTCATATAAGTGCAATAATCTGCATTGCTACATACGAAGCCTAATACTTAGAATCTTTTGTTTAGGTCAACAGCCGAAAGGCTGGTTTGAACCTCTAGAGGTTTTACTAAATAAAACGAAGAGTGAGATGGTTTACCATTGCCTTTCTCACTGAGAACAAACAAAGCCTAGGCTTATCAGCATGCCAGGCCTTCCGAAAAGCATCTACTTTGCACCCTGCAAATGACACCTTTACTTCATTCCCTGCAGGGTCTGGCTGTAGAATGTACTGCATTACTTTCAGAGGAGATTACTCTGACAAGTGTCTTTTACATCTCTACCTTCTCTGTTTTTAAATAGTTCAGTCATATAATTGGCTGCATTAATTTACCCTTATTTTTTGATTATTCTTTTCCAAATGCACAAGTTAGTGAGCGTAATGGAATAAAGTTGTTTGGCTGCCATTCTAATCAGGATTTTTTTATATCAAACTTATCTTTACACAAATTTCCTCGTTAGATTTACTTAAAGTTGTCAATAGGCTGCCATTTCAAAATACCCAAAATTCGCTCAAAAATTTCTCCAAACATTTTCTCAAAAATTTGGAAAATTCCATCGTGGTTTAAAAATTCAGATACAATTATACAAAATAAGTGGTGTGTATTTTCAAAAGTTATATATTTATTGTGTATTTCCAATAAATTTTGGGACAGTTGTTACAGAAAAACAAATAACAGGTAAAAAAATGCTTATTTTGACAATTTAAAACAAACCGTTTGTAAGCCTACTCTTTTCCTTTATTCAAGTGCCCTTTTGCTTTATGTTAGAAATACTGTAATTAATTTTGTCAGCCGTGTAATGGTGTAACAGACTAATGATAAGGATTATTTAGTATGGATTAACGTGATCCTATTTTCTCTGTAACTACTTGTCTTCATCAACATTTACAATTAAATTGTTCGGAGCAGAACTTGTTTGTGTTAACAAAGTAAAAGGGTAAATCGATGTAAATCCTTTAAAAGTTCCTGTAATTAAGATTGGAATTAACGAAAACAAACCATTATTAAGAAAATTTAAAAAAGTCGATGGGAGGTTTTCCGAATCAGCAAAACCCTTTAAAATATTTTCTGAAAATAATCTTGTATGAATTTTATTATATTTTCTAAGTCTAATGTTCATAACTTGTGGAAAATGTTTGAGAACCAATAGTAGATAATTTTATATAAAATTTCTTCTTGCAAAATATTTTCATTTATTTTATAAGCTCTTCCAAAATATATTCAAAAAATTTCTTTCTGGAAATACTCAAACTGTTTTCCCATATTCAGTTGTGAAAAACTTTAAAAGTAGTTGTTTCCTTGTTTAAAAAACTTTTGTGATTAGACATCCACTATCTTTTAAACCTACTTTAATCCTTGATTCCCGAGGGTTTCAAAATAAATGTTTGTAGAGGCTGTTGAATTTGTTATTCAATACTGCTTATTTTTAAGAATTTTTAATAATATTGTGACAATATTTAAAGGGAAAGTAAGTGGTCCAGAATTCTCTAGCATGACTAAATTTTTAGAAGTCTTTATTTAAATAATAATATTTGATAAATCGGGTTTTTTCCAAGAAATGGTTAGGAGTAGGATATGCTTATTGTTGTGACGGCTACCTGTGAAGGTTCGGTGTTTGTATTTAGATAATTAGTTCTTTTGTTGTAGTGTTATGCTATAATATGTCCTTTATTAAATCGTAATACCTTTTGTTTTGTTATTTATAAGTAGAGACATCCAAAATCCGACAGAAAGACTATGTATTTCTGTTAATCTAGTAATTTCGATTAAGTTACAAGTAGTTATAAAACCGCAGGCCAGTTTGGTTAGTTAGTCAGTCTTCAGTTATCATTGGCAAGTGAGTTGTAAACCGCGTAACAGTTACTTTTGGAGAACATAAATAACGTTTACTGTGTATCTTCTAGCGTTTACTGTGACATAATATATAATTATTTATAAGTACATTTTAGTTAAATTAAGTGCGAGATAATCTGGTTACAAGTTAAGTTCATGTCCATAACGGGCATACGGAGTGTTAAATTAATTGCACTCGATCTGTTGGTTTCAGGGCTAGAAAATATAGTTCTGTTTCTTATCATATAGTGAGCCAATTACGTGACTGAACTATTTCAGAACAGAAGAAGTAGAGGTGTAAAAGACACTAATCAGAGTTATCTCCTCTGAGAATAATGACTTTCACTATACAGCCAGACCCTGCGGTGAATGAAGTAAAGGTGTAATTTGCAGGGTAAAAAGTGGGTCCTTTGCGGACGGTCTGGCACGCTGATAAGCATACTCTTTCAACTCAGTGAGGAAGGCAATAGTAAACCACCTCACTCCTAGTTTTTACTTAATAAAACCTCTAAAGGTTCAAACCAGTCTGTTGACCTAAACAACAATAACAAGTTAAGTTTATTTAACGTCAAATTATGGTCAATAATTTATTATGATTAGTTAATTATTTAATATAAGTATCTTGATTGCAGTATTTGTAATGTTGTATTAGCAGATTTAAGTAAGACTGTTATTTGTAATTTACATTTTGTGATAAATATTATTTGTTTGTAATTCTAAAGAGAGTTTGCTAATTATTTATTTTACCCAGATCCCGAACCGGACCTTAGGGATAAGTGACACAGTATTAAACTTCAATTTATTTTTGTTTAAATTTGAAATTTCTGGTATAATCTTTCACCAGATTAGAGAAAGATAATATTTTGTAATAATAAGGATATAGAGAGATTGTTGAAGAGTTTCCGGATAAAACATACATTGTTAAAATCGAATAACTTAATTTTTTTGTAGAGAGAATAATTGCAAACTTAAGTTAAAGAAAAACAATGAATTTAAGCCTAGATAAATATAGGATATAGATAAAAGAATAAAAAATTTAAAATATAGCGAGGTTTATGAAAAAAAAACAACCAGTTTAATGCATACCGGTACTTATGTAACGGATAAAAACATAAGATATACTTCTAATAAGTAGATTGTTGCAAAAGTTACTTAACACCGAATAGATGGTTCAGGAAAACTAAAAAAGATATGAAGGTGTTTGAAAGAATAGACAACAGAAATAAATTTAGAAAAAAGGATTAAAGAATTGAGTAGCTAAAGATTGGACAACAAATGAAAATATAAATCAGAAGAAAAGAAAAGAGAGTTAAGTGAAAAAATGAAAGAGATTTGAGACAGACAAATAATAGCAATGAAAAAGAGAAAACATCAAGCGTCTGAAAATAATAATTTTTCGTGGTCATTAACAGACCGAAATGAAAGAAGAAGAAGACTAAAAAGTAATCAATAATAAGAATGTATTCGTTTTAAATTATTATTTTCAAAAGAACAGGATCTCAGGCTAAGCCGCCGCCGCAAGTGATACGTGGAAACAAGGCAAGTCAGATGCGTGAACCAATTACCTACAGTTGAAAACATGAGATCCTGGTACCGCTTTTGTTTTCAACCCCTATATATTCACCCCATTGTCAGCATAAGTTGTTAAGTGGAACAGCATATTTAAGCAGTTTTCAACTTGAAGTAGCACAGATGTTTTACGTTAATTAGATTAAACTCAAGAGCACGTATTATTACAAGTTGATTTTTTGATGTTGTTTAAAATTTTTCATGAAATAATTTAACAATAATAATAATATATTGTATTAGATGAAATATGCATACTTATTTATTTTCGGATATAAAATAATACAACATTTATTTTAGAGATTGATATATTGTACAAAACTACAAATTAAATATTATTTGTTGCATTGAGTACAACGTCAGTAAGCAATTTATATGTAACACATACATAGTACAATAAAATCCCGCTTAACCGAAATATACGAGGTGTGGCTATTAAATAACAAGACTGACATTGTAAAAAAATTTATTTTTATTTTATACATAATCACTTATTGTCATCTTCAATATACACACACCTTCTCTATCACTACAACGCTCCATGCAAATTTTCCATTGTTGGAAACAGTACTGGAATTCATCTTCTGTTACCTCCTTCAGGACACGTTCCGCTTTCTCTTTTACAGCTCCACAGACTCAAATCTTGTCCCTTTTAATGTAGATTTCACCTTAGGGAACAGGTAGAAGTCACATGGTGCAAGATCTGGTGAATAAGGTGGATGTTCTAACACTGAGATGGTGTACTTGGCTTGGAACCTCTTGACAGATAACGCGGAATGAGCTGGCGCATTGTATTGGTGGAGAACCCATGATTTATCGTTCCACATTTCGGGGCGTTTTTCCTTACTCTTTGACGTAGTTTACATACAGTACGGTTTGACTGGAAGGTCAAAAAATTAATCAATATTACTACCTGAAGGTAGTAATATTGATTAATTGTTTGAACTTCAGAAACCCATTGAAGGTACACAATCCCATGGATATAAAAACAATCATCATTTCTTTAAATTTTGACTTGCTCATTTGAGCTTTTTGACTCTCGGTGAAGTTCGGCTCTTCCAGGGCATGGATTAGCGCTTCGTTTCCGGATCATAAGTAAAAGATCACGTTTCATCATATGTTATTATCTTCTACCTGTTCCCTAAAGTGAAATCTCCATTAAAAGGGACAAGATTTGAGTCTGTGGAAGCTGTATAAGAGAAAGCGGCACGTGTCCTGAAGGAGCTGACAGAAGATGACATCCAGCACTGTTTCCAACTATGAAAAATTTGCATGGAGCGTTGTTGGGATGGAGAAGGAATGTATATTGAAGGTGACAATAAGTGATTATGTATAAAATAAAAGTAAAAGTTTTTACAACGTCAGTCTCGTTATTTAATAGCCACACCTCGTATGAGGCGTATCCGAAATCTGTTTTAAAATTTAAAAGAAAGCTATTAAAAAACCCTACTTTTTAGCTCGTATGGTGGGAGTTAACCAGCTCATCTCATGCAGGCCACTATTTAAGAAGCTTCATTGCTTACGGCTCCCTCGCTCTCCATTTTTTGAGGTGATATTGTATGTTAGGCAAAATTTCAATGTCCGCTATCATAACACAAGAAACAGTAGTGATTATTATGTGGCTAACCGCATCACAAAATTGTTTGAACCAAAACCTACTTATATGAGGAGGAAATACATCAATAAATTACTCCAATTTTTTAAATGTAATAATTTGCATTCCTTTAAAAACAATCTGATTGGTGAAACTTTTTATAGCGTATAAGATTTCCCGGCCGCATTGGCGTAGTTGGTAACGTGCTCGCCTCTCATTATGGGGTCTTAGGTTTGAATCCCACTCAGACACGGCATATTTTCATACTTACAAAAAATTATATCATCATTCACTCATTCACAGTTACAACCCAACGTCGTCGCTAATGACCAAAGTAGTTGATGCGACGTTAAATAAAACAAAGAAAGAAAGAAAGAAAGAAAGAAAGAAAGAAATTCTTTTTTATAATAGTAGTAGAACTATATGTGATTGTAATATGTATTTAAGGTGTTATAACTTCTTGACATGTTCTAGACTCTTTCGGGAGTCTCCCGGACACAATGGAAAAACAAAAAAAAGATTTCTGAAAAAAGATTTTTTTTAGATTTTTAAAATCACAACAGCTTGGTTATTAGTGACTACGATGGGCTATCTAACTTTATGGTAGGTTTTGACTTGTAATAATATCCAAACCTTAGTCGGAAATAGAAACTAGAACCTTTTACTTAGTAGGTTAGAGCGCTGACCACTACGCCACGGAGTTGGCCATTAATATTTTTGTACCATCTACTTGTTTATTTAAAAACAAAAATAATTTTATAAAAGTATCCACCAAATATTTTTAAAATACTAGATAATATTATTGTTTTCAACTTTCTAGTTTTCAAGGATAATTAATTTGTTTCATTATGACTTAGTTCGAACCTTTATAAATATAATGAATAAATATCTACCTAAATTACTTAGTTATTAACTAATTAATTATCTATCCTATTTCATTAATTAAATAGGATGGGATTATACAGCCAGCAGGTGAGTTACGACGAGGTCGCTCATCGGCTTACCAGCATAACCCACTGCGTAGTGTACAAACTGGAGAGGATGGGCTAGAGATTCATCTGGCTTATGACAACGCGGCACTAACAAGAGTAATCATTGAACAACGTGAAAGCGCTAGGAGATATTAACCATTATTATCATTATCATCAACATCACCATTATTGCATGTTTCTATACTCTACTGGAAAACCTATTATTAAAATACAGATTTGCATTTTAATTTTTCACAACTCTATCCGTAATATAAATTGAAAAATAGGGATCATCTAAAAATTCAGTACCCGGATTTCAACTGATCTTCGTCTTATATTATTTACAACACCACTCATAATTACAAATCCTCTACAATATGTTCTCGGTTTTGTTGTGTTGGATACATACTTAGACGTTGAACCAAAATGAGATAAAAAAGCCCAAAGACTTCAAAATGTGGTGTTATAGAAAATTTCAGTGGATATCATCAAAAGACAAAATAAAGAATACGGACTTCTTAGTGAAGTTAAATAAAGAAACAGGAGTTGTAAATATTGTGTGACGTAGAAAACTGGAATATTTTGGTCTTGTGATGTGAGGAAAGAAATACTGAATACTGCAGAATATCGTGTAGTGAAAAATAGAGGATATAAATGAGGTCTAGGTCGACGTAGGAAATTACGATTCAAAAACCTTAGGAATTAGTATAGTAGGAGTTTAATTTCCAATCTTCGATGGACAGCCAACTAAACTCACTTGATGCTACCCAATTGTTCTCAGAAAGTACTTGAAGAAGAGGAGACTCCATTACAAATTAAATAATAGTAATTAAATATTCCAAAAACATTTAATTCTTCTTCTTCCTTCTCTTCGTCTTCTTCTTCTTCTTATTATTATTATTATTCCAAACAAGGATTAGGCAGCAGCCTGTTCCGAACTCACACAATATATCATCCATCTCCATCTTTTCCTAGGTCTACCGACATACCTTACCCTTCTTGAGCGTACCAGTGCGCCTGCTTAGGTATCCTGTGGTCTGACATTACGTGTGCTGTATCAAACTTTAGCGATAATCCTTTATCTTTTCGTTCAAGTTGTAAATATCCAACTCTAACCTTTTTTCCTCATTCCTTATTCTGTCCAAGCGTGTACACCTCTTAGTTCTTCACTGACACCTCATCTCTGCCGTCTGGATTCTCTGCTCTTGGGTTTCTGTCGAAGGAGAAGAAGGAGACAGAGTAGGAGGAGGAGAAGAAGAAGAATACACTGTTCTACTGAACATATTTTACATGATTGTAAATTTTCGATGGGCTACCAATCTGGCGCCTGCGTTGAAAAGTTCAGTTTGTTTTGAAGGAGTGTTCGTTGAAGTGATTTTATTTCATAAATCACTGATATAATACATCAAAAAATAACACTATAAAGTGTTAATATATTGTGAATTTGTTTTACGAATAAATGTTAATATTATTTTGCGAACTACTTCGCAACGGTCAAATAGTTTTTATTAAACGCTATCTTCTACATTTCTGGTACTTATTTAGATAATTTATTTTATAATCTCAGAGTATATTCTGGGGGATATTATGCCCTCTTTAGAAAAAAAACATGATAAATTCTTTTACATAGTTTTTTATAAAAATATTTTTCATTTGTAAAAATTTTGTGGTTTAAAAATGACATGGTTTATTATTATTACCATAACTAAAAATACTTATTAAAAAATCAATAAAATAGGTAGTGTTTATTACAATAATATTTTTAAAACTGATAACAAAAGAAGGTAAGTTAGTCAAATGCCTAGAAGGAAAAAGTAATTAGAGGATGAAAATACAAATGACTTGGAATAAAGTTTAAATGGAACGAGTTGCTTATTTGAGTAGACCAGAGCAGAGAATTTCCTAAAGTTATATTTACTGTCAGGTGATAAGAAAGGAATAGAAATCACAATCAGTGTTTTTCAACCAGACCAGGAAAAACGAATTTATAATTGGTTTGGCTGTAGGAAAATAATTGACGACATACTATCTGACGCGGCAAGCCGAGATTGTTTGAAGTTGTTTATAGGAAGGGGTGAAAAAGCGTTATTTGAAGGGAAAGAATAAAGGAGAGAGGCCGATTGTGAGGGGAAATTTCCTCTTTCCTCCTTCTGATAAAAAGAAGATGAAGAAACGGAGTACGCTGCTGTTGAATCTACCGACTTAGATTTAATTACTGGTCTATCCGACCACTGGTATTGCGGTCCAACAAATATAATTCTAAGTATAATTAATTTTAAACTACGCTTCAAAGGTGCAGACTATAAGTAAATAAATTGCATTTTCTTACAAGTTTATAGTTACTCAAGCAATATGGCGTACATGTTTACAATTACTTATCAACAGTTTTAAAAATATTATGTTTATTTTAAATACAAACGGAGTTACAGTAGATAATACGGTTGTCGTTAAAGTCTCAAAAAGTATTAAAACATTAATTTTTTGTCTTTAATTTTTATTAAAATATTATTTTAATTGAACCTCCGTTCCAACATTTTAATAAACAAAACCCTTTTGACACCAATCTGGACTTATGGTAATCAGCTGTTAGGAGTAGCGGCAGAGAATAACTTGAAGTCGATCCAATCAAAATTTTTAAGTCTGGCTTCTGGTGCTCTTTTATATGTATGCGAAAAAACCAACCACGATCATTTAAAAATTCTGAAAGTAAAGGAGCTAACCGCGTCATTCTATAGTAAATTTCACAAACGACTGTTATGATCATCCAAACCAATTAGCCCGTGATCTAGCTAGAAATAATTTCCCAACTGTGTGACGTCTAAAGTGAAAATGTAGTGGAGATCCTTGGTCTAAATAACGGACAACACCCGTAGTTAAAAACGGAGAATGTACCACTGGGTACCTCTTTTCGTTAAAGTAAAATTCTCTACCGCCATTTAAATATCATTACTCACATACGGAAATTGTGCAGCTCAATGTACAGTACCGTAATAAAAATTAAAGACAAAATATTGTTTATTATACTACAATACATTGAGCTGTTTCCGTATACGATATTCAACGGAATTTTACTTTGGTATATCCATTTCTATGCCCAAAACGGGCAGGTGGAGTGTTATTTTAATTGCACTCTATCTGTTTGGTTCAGGGCTAAAAAAATAGTTCTGTTTCTTATCACTTAGTCAGCCACTTATATGACTGAACTATTTAAGAACAGAAGAGGTAGAGGTGTAAAAGACACTAGTCAGAGTTATCTCCTCTGAGAGTAATGAATTTCACTATGCAGCCAGACCCTGTGGTGAATGAAGTGAAGGTGTCATTTGCAGGGTGGAAAGTGAGTGCTTTTCGGAGGGCCTGGCATGCTGATAAGCATACTCTTTCAACTCAGTGAGGAAGGCAATGGTAAACCACCTTACTCCTCGTTTTTACTCAGTAAAACCTCTAGAGGTTCAAACCAGCCTTTCGGCTGTTGACCTAAACAACAACAACAACATATCCATTTCATGCTCATGACTGGCAGGTGGAGTGTTAAATAATTTGTATTTGATCTGGTAGTTCCACGGCTACAAAAAATAGTTCTGTTTCTTATCACATGGTCAGCCAACTATATTATGACTGAATAATTTAAGAACAGAAAAGGTAAGAGGTGTAAAAGACACTCGACAAAGTTATCTCCTCTGAGAGTAATGAATTTCATTATACAGCCAGACCTTGCGATGAAAGAAGTGAAAGTGTCATTTGCAGAGTAGAAAGTAGATGCTTTTTGGTGGGCCCGGTATGCTGATTAGCATACATTTTCACTCAGTGAGGAAGGCATAGTAAACCACCTCACTCTGTTTTTACTTAATAAAACCTCTAGAGGTTCAAACCAGCCTTTTGGCTGATAATCTAAACAATAAAATTCTCCGTTTAGGATTAAGGATGTTTTCCGTTATTCAGACCAAGGTTCAGCTCCATTCTCGCATTAGACGTCGCACAGTTGGGAAGTTCCTGGTAGCTAGATCACGGGCTATATTTTAAAATCAATTAATTATGAACACAATATTCTGTATATACGTTTTAAGTTTCACACTAACCGCTCCCCGAAATTGGTTCTTTTTATATTTGCAAGAGGAAGTCGTATTTACAACTTGTACGAAAAGATAAAGGCTTATCGCCAAAGTTGGAGACAGAGCGAATGGCAAGGATGTCAGATCACAGGATACCTAAGCAGGCACACTGGTATGCGCCAGAAGGTAAAAGGGATATCGGTAGACCTAGGAAAAGATGGAGATAGATGATATAGTTAGTGAGTTTGGAAGAGGCTGCGGCCTAATTCTTGGTTGGAAGAAGAAGAAAGTCGTAAAAGTATTTCACATCAGATTTTTTGTACATTTTCCATTGGCATTGCAATATGTACATTTTCTATACAATACGGATATATTTAGGTAATTTTTAATGTATTTATAACATATTCGTGTCAAGTTACCGAGACCCCCATGAATTTATATCACTTATATTTACGTTGGGTTACTTTTGGGTACTAGTCAAGAATCTAAACGGAGACGTTCAGGTTTGCAGTTAAAACCTAAACCACTGCAAACTTTGACTGAAAAAAACTGCAAGAGTATTCATATTTTTACGTAAACTATTTAAAAAAATGGTTTGTGAGCTTCAGATTTCGCTTATTATTTGTGAAGCGAATGTATTTTATACGGCACTAAATTGTTTTGTAGCTTAAAAAAAATAATTTTCATAGACTAAACTTGTAAATCAATTATTAATCCATTCATTAAAACATTTACGTAATCCGGTTATAAATTATTTGATAATATACTTTGAGTATTCAATAAGGATATAAATAAAATGATAAGTAAAAACGTATTTCTGTGTACGGACATTGAATAGTTGAGGCACCGAGTAAAAGCGATTCCTTTCGATTTCATTGGTGAGTGAGAAAGGTACAAGGATATCCCTCTGAGTAATCTGATTGCAGGAAATTTACATCGAAAAGACTTGGGCTTTACATCTTCTAGTTAATCCTTTAAGACTTAATTTGTAATTCTCAGGGAAGAGTTCTCTTGTAATTGACCCGAATTTGGAGGGGGAGTTTTGAATATTCAGTGAACAAGCTTTACTTTCTTTCCTTCTTTCCAGTTTGGAATCTTTTTAGAATTAGCTTTCTCCAGTTTCTCATTTGATTACCTACTTCTTTTATAAATAGTAATATCTGTACATATATATATTTTTTAAAACGGTACTTTATATCTCTGAAACTATACACAAACAAGTAGCAACAATATTTGGAAACATATTAGGTCTATTTATTATCAGATATTAAAAATAAAATAAAAGTATACAACAATTCCGATGATCCAACTATATGGGACCGGAACTTAATCGGATTTATTAAAGTCCGAATTATTTATTTTATTTATTTTAATTGTTTTCAACAGGACGTTATTCCTAATCATAGCAAACAATGTACACGATTCACAGTATACTAAGGAATATAAAAATAATAATTAAATAGGTGTCAGTCAGGGAAAAGGGCCTATGTTACAAAATTTTGAAAAAGCGGTTTTGCCGGATTTATGGCCTATGTAATGTACTCTACTAACTTATAACAGTTTTAGTTCTGTAATCTATCAACAGATGTCAGTATAACCAAAAATTGAGAAATTCTAGAGGAAGACGGGTCTATGTTGGAAGGATTTCATTACCTGTTATCATATAATTATATGGCCAGCAGTGTCCAGTTCAGTTGTTTTTCATCTTTATCACATACATAATCATCTTTATCATATATTTTATCATCGTTTTCCAAATTCTTTTTTAATCCGGAACAAACCGTGAATATTGAATTCAGCTCATCGCGAAAACTGAAAACGGTAACAAAAACTGGAACCGCGAATACGGGGAGTTGACTGTATTATTAACAGTGGCCTACATCTTTAACTGTTTCACTTTTATAGTTTTGTTTTAAAAGTAAAAGATATATTTTCTATTGTAAAAAAAATAAAGTAATGTAAACTTTAAAAATCGTAGGAGTCATTTTTGAGAAAATCGCAAAAAGTGAAAAATGACAAGAATAAACTACTACTTCCGGTTGACCGATTTTGATAAAAATGTTAGTGTCGGGTACTCTAGTGGTACCTAACTTAAGTTTCAAGTTTTAACATCGTACGATGTTCCGTTCTTGAGATATTTTGTTCACACACACACACACACACACCAATCGCTAAAAACATGTTTTTTGGGTTCGGGGATTTGAAAGCGTGTATATCCGGTGAAAATTCGATTTCGAAAAATCGACATGAAAACAATACTTTCCTACCTATGTTTTATATAGGCAAGAGAAGGTCAAAATTAAGTGATTTCATTATTCGTTAGATAGAATAAGGGCCTATGTTGAATAATGATAATTTCATTTTGCTCGAACTTAAACATGCTCTCCTGTGAAATTTACGAAATGTAACATAGGCCCGTCTTCCGGACATCTATTCAATTTCAATGACGCCCCAATCTATATTTATAAAAATTAATGTTTGTTTGTCTCTTATGCATTCCTAAAATATTCAACCGAATGAAATCAAATTTTATCTATCGATTAGGACTGATCAGTTTCTGGAGCAGGGTTTAAGCTTTTGAAAATTTCGATCTGATCAGTAGGAAGAAAGTATTCGATACAAATAAACAATAATATCAGCGTTTTCCCAGAAAATTAGCTAAACATGAAAACGAACTAATTAAGACGATTATCTCAGTTACTTCACCGGACAACCCTCCCTGAAGGCTAAAGAGAATTTTTTTATTCCTAATGTGTGTACTTCGCAACCTGTCCAATTAAGAACGATAAGCAACCCCATGACCCAAACGATATGTATGACGTGTAAATGAGGCGTAGTCTTGTACAGACCCATGCCGACCATTGCTGAGAGAGTATGGTTAATTGAATCCCAACCATCAAAGTACACCGGTAACCTTTGTCTAGTATTCAAATCCGTATAATATTAACTACCTTTACTACGATTTGAACCAGGAACCTTCGTCTTCCCCAAAGCGGTTACCCATAAGTCTACAGCGGTTCAATATGGCTTTGTACAGTAGAAGCGTGCTATCTAATGACAGCTGTGAACGTTTGTTCATCATCCAATACAAATCTCTCAGCTTCAACCCTAGTCTTTTGCGTGTGTTCCAAATATTTTATAGACCAGGTAAAGTGTCGATCTAAGTGCATTCCCAAGTATTTCACATCATATTGTTTTTAGTAAAAAATATATAAAAAACTCTCATTTGCAGTATTTGCGAAAGTTGAGTGGTTTCAGTACAACGCTGTAAACGGGAAGATCCCGTAATTGATTCTCGGCTACGGTCTGGAAAATTATTACATCATAACTCCATAGTTTTTTAATGTAAAGTAGACGCTAATGAACATGCTTTAGTTGTAACTTGTAGCATTACAAATGTACAAGGTGATTTATAACCCTAATACAGGTTACTCAACAATTTATTTATATTCTGACTGTTATTGATATGTAAATATTTGTAAGTAAATTCTTACATTCAGTAAATTATTAAACTGGCTCATTATAATAAAATCTTATATCTTAACTATTAAATTTAATTACTTAATAATCTCAGCAAACAATTAGAAATCAGCTGTTTATTTAGTGATGGAAGTTTTCACTTGTTTAAATGAATCAAAAGTTTGTTTAAAAGTTATAAAAAGCTCATTGAAATTTTAAATTAAAGAAAAATATAGGGAAGTATCTATTAGTATTGCTTGAGTCCCAGCTCCGTGTAGTTGGAAGGAATGTAGTGCGTTGTTATAGTAATGTGAGAATGAATGAGTTAGTAGTGTTTCACAGCTGATGCATTTGTAGTGGTAGCGTGTACTAATTAGACTAAAAAAATATTGTTATCATCCGGCCATTAAGTTAACAAATACTTACCGGGTAATACCGGGTAGCTTGGTAGGATTCATAATATTTAACTTACCACTTTATGTCAAAATAAATGATAATCAATAAATGTAATAAATACAAACAAATGTGTTAAATACGAAAAGTTTGAAAACGAATGTTTTGTGTAGAGTAATACAAAAATCGTTCTTCCAGCATGCGTCACTCATTCATTATACCTCACCAGTAGCCTACCCTTCACCCCGCAACTACACGGAGCTTGGAACCGCACAATACGTAGATCATCAAATAAGTTCAAAAGACATATTTACAACACAAATTGATATTTTATTTGAAAGTTTAAAAATTTTATCAAACTAAATTATTTTCTTTAGTTCATCTGAACAAACCCCAATTGTGCGTTTGACTGTTTTGGTGATCAATCGAACTTTGTGATTTCCCATTTGGTGTTTATACCAAGGTGTACGTTGCGTTAGGTCCTCCATAGTTAGGTCGATTTCTTTCATGTCGTTTTGAATTTTATCTGAGCCAGGTTACTGTAGCGTTTTCAGATTTGTGATTTTTCTTAGATAGCGTGTTACTGGAATTCTCAGTATGTATCTCAGGAAGAAAATTCTTTCTTTCTCATTGCAACTGTGACTGGTTCTATATCTTTGTAAACTTGTTCGTTGGGTAAAAGCCTGTATTGTCCATCGATCAAAAGTTATTTTAATATATGCGAATGCATATTTGATTTGGTATCCTGTCCACCGAGCGAGTTTGAAAGGACAAGGTGTGTTTGCGCTCTGATGAATTTCCGTTTATAATATTTAAATAAATATAGTAATCTTATTATTCATAGTATAAAGTCACAGATAAACCTATGAAACAGAATATTGAGTGAAAAAAGCTATATTTAATTAAGTTAAAGCGAGAAATAAATACAAATACGAACGGAACATTGAATGATATTCTCATCGCGAGCGACGGACTTCCGAAACGATAAGTACAGAATATTAACCGGGAAACTATAAAATTTTTATTCATTAATAGCTGAAATAGACTTTATAAATTATATTTTATTAATAATAATAATTTTTCTCGTAACGGGCAGGTGGAGTATTACATTAATTGCACTCGATCTGTTAGTTCCAGGGCTACAAAAAAATAATAATTTTTTTATCACATAGACAAACAATTATATGACTGAACTATTTAAGAACAGAAGAGGTAGAGGTGTGAAATATACTAGTCAGAGTTATCTTCTATGAGAGTAATGAATTTCACTATACAGCCAGACACTGTGAATGAAGTGAAGGTGTCTTTTGCAGGGTGGAAAGTACTTCAGGATGGAAACTTTCAATTCAGTGAGGAAGGCAATAGTAAACCACCTTACTCCTTGTTTTTACTAAGTGAAACCTCCAGAGGTTGAAACCAGCCTTTCGGCTATTGACCTAAACAACAACAATAATAATAACTAAATCATTTCTAAATTATTCTAAATTCTATTTTTAAAAAGCCAATAAGATTCGATTTAAAAACCAATTTTCCTTTGTTTTTTATTGTAATTTTTTATGTGTTCATAAGCACAAGTAAATTATAATGTAACAAACTCAAAAAATTGAGAGTTGTTCAACTTATAAATAGGCTACAGTGTTTTATATTATTAAATGAATAAAGGGGAACAAAAATTAGATCTTTATTTTCATTTGAAATATCATATTTAATAAAAAATACATTCTTAATAATAACAATTCGTTCGATAATGAATAAGAAAGATTTGTTTTACGTAACATTATTTGTTAAAGTCTGCACAGCTTTCATTTGCTACGTAAGTTGTAAATGAGTTTCCAGTTTCAAAGTAATGCTCATTATTTCTTTCAAGAATATTTCTACAACAAACAATTTTATGTAACTAGTGGAGGAAAGTAGACTAAGAAGTGGTTAGTAAAAGTATTGCATAATGTTGGTCGAAGCATAAATTTCTTTATTTTCTCGTTAACAATACAACGACGGTAAAGTACTTTCCTGTATTTAAATCATTCATGCTCCAGTTCTTAAGTTTGTTTATGACGTTACATGTTTTAAAATTCATTAATGTAGAATTATAATATAAAAACATATTTTTATGTTGTAGCCTACCATTTTTATAAATATGGTAAAATAATACAGAACACATCAATATTTTTAAGAAATCCAGTACATTTTTTAGCGGAACTACTCCGAATAAAACATGTGTTCCTTCGAATAAAACAAAATACATAGGTAACAAAGATTAAAACAAACCTGCATAACTTAAAGAATAAATATTAAAAGTCAAGAAAAGTTTTAATATTATGTTCTAGAACACTTTGTATTAATTTAGTCTGTAATTAAATTAAGTAGTTTAATATAATTTCTACTTGTTACAATTTTAATAACCTAAAAAATCCCTTTCATGAGACGACGCGTCTCATGGCTGGCGGCAATTTTTAAAAAGGTTTACCTTTGACTTATGGCAAAACCACTAGTGATTTCTGTATCTCATTTTTAGGAGGAATCAAATGATATTAATTTTTTTCCAAATTCCGACTTTGATATCTTAATTTCCTGTTTTGGGTCACTTCCGGTAAAACCCGAAACTTTAACCCCAATGATTTCTGTGTTGTTGTTTAGGTCATCAGCCGAAATGCTGGTTTCAACTTGTAGAGGTTTTACTAAGTAAAACGAGGAGTGAGGTGTTTTACAGTTGCCTTCCTCACTGAGTGGAAAGGTACGCTTATCAGCATGCCGGGCCCTCTGAAAAGCATATTTTTCACTCTGCAAATGACATCTTCACTTCATTCACCACAGGGTCTGGCTGTATAATGAAATTCATTACTTTCAGAGTAGAGAATTATGATTAGTGTTATTTGCACCTCTACCTCTTCTGTTCTTAAATGATTCAGTCATTTAATTGGCTGGCCATGTGATAAGAAGCAGGACTATTTATTTTAGCCCTGCAACGAACAGATTTTTATTTTCTGACTTCCGATCAAAACTGGAATTTTAAACCCAATTCAGGCCCCATAATTTTTCGTGTAGATTACCAATCTTAAAACCATTTTTTTCTATCCTTTGTAGTTTTGACTTTGGTTTTTTACTTCCGGTTTTGGGCTACTTCCGGTTAAACCCGGAACTTCTAACTCAATTTAGGCATACTAACTTTTTGTGTAAATTATGAATCCAGAAACCGTTTTTTTTGTATCTCTTGAAGTTTCTGACATCTGGGTCTGACGGACGGACGGACAAAACAAAATGATATTTGATAATTTTAAAAATTGTCACTAATAAATATTTCTTTTTTAGAAATAACCAGGATCCTAAAAGAACTGAGAATATACTTTACAATATAAATATAATTAAAACTATAATAGATCTACTTATAAAAAATATGTTCATTTAAATTATCTATAGGCCTATTCAAACATTTAAGTGTATAGATATGAATTTATTGTCCAATACTTGCCTTTAGTCAAGGGACTTTTCAATACTTTGGGTTAAAGTATGCGTTGGTAGACTTAACTACTTAGAACTGTTAACTCAGCTTAACTGTTATAATATTTAGTCTACAGCTAACAGATTGCTAAGTACTGTTTATCCTACATTTGAAATGATTGTGTATCGTGCATAGTTATAAACTAGTAGATTATAATACATTGTATTTAGTTAAGTAATATATATATATAGTCGAACACTTTTGTTCAAACATAAATTATAATAGAATTAAGCTTGATTGTTTTAAGCGAAGCTTTATGAAGATAGATTGTTTAAGTCAATTTACACGGGTGGTAATATATCATTAGAAAATTGTAAAACGATACTTTTTAAATAATCGGAATTTATAATTTCTAACAATTGCACCCGACGCGGGCTTGTTGCTAACCTCAAAGGTGTAGTGTTAAAATTTCCTTTAAATTAATAAAAATCCTTCTTTTCTCTTGGTCGCATCGGGTCGTAATTAAATTTGTATTTTTCTAGGTAAATTAGGAAGTATAGTACAGAAAAATTGTAATTTTTATTTTAAATAGATAATTAAATTTTCTATTGTGAGTTTTTATATGGGATAGTACTATTAAAGAGAAGTTTTATTTTGTGTCATAGCAATTTCCATGGTTGTTTATTGATAATTGGCGGAAACTAAAGTTTACGTTACGGAATTGATGGGTTTCAATATTTAGACTATATCAAACCTTAGCTTTTCTGTTTTGGAATGCAGTGAAGTCAAGCGCTCTAACTACTGGACAAAGAAGGCCAATTCAATTTTTATTTTCATGTCTTATCTGAAACCATTATTATTTAGGCCATCAGCCGAAAGGCTGGTTTGAACCTCTAGAGGCTTTACTAAGTTAAACGAAAATAGAGGTAGGTTAACATTGCCTTCCTTACTGAGTGAAAAAGTATATCACCATGCCAGGTCCTCTGAAAAGCATCTACTTTTCACCCTGCAAATGACAACACTTTCACTTCATTCACCACAGGGTCTTGCTGTATAATGAAATTCATAATTCTCAGAGAAGATAACTCCGACTATAGTGTCTTTTACATCTTTACCTCTTCTGTTCTTAAATGCTTCAGTCATATAGTTGACTGACCATGCGATAAGTAAAAGAACTATTTTTTTTGTAGCCATCTAAATACATTATCAAGAATTAAATCAAAACATTTACCATGCTCTATGACTCCACTAAAATTAATTGAATCAGATTTCCGTTTATACAAGCCAATACAGCAGAAACTACACTATGTGATCGATTAATAAAAATGAACTTTTTCCTAATTTTAGATTTTTACTGAGAATATACGTGGAAAACTTGATTAGGTAGGGTTTTTTTGTGGTAGACCACTAAAGTAATAAGTTGTTCATAATATTTTAAACTTGATGAATAAAAAATTAATAATACATTATTTACGGTTCCCTTCCATACCCCGCTGACAGTACGTAATGTTTTTTTTAACCCAACATTTCCCTTGTAGTATTATATAAACAGTTCCGAGGGAGGTGGAGGTTTGTTTGCTGATGTCGGATCAAGTGGCCAAGCGGCGGGTTTCTGGTTGGTAAGGCGATTGCGGCCTTTTTGGGGCTGGACGAGGACGCCTCAATTGAGTCCAACACTACTTCCCCCATCGTGACGGGAGTGAATATGAGTTTTTCTCGCCGCCTCGTATAAAAAATACATTATTTTAGCGTGGTAGATTGCATAGCGGATCATTGTTCAATTCCAGGATTTGGAAGTTAATATGCGTTGAAATTCACCTTTCTACAGCCCATAGTAACATGGATGTACACAGTGAGTGGCGGTGGGGGGCCACTGCCCTCCAGAAGTAAAAAAAATAAAATAAATTGGTTATGAAGTGATTATAGGAAACAAAATTATGTAGAACGATGTTATATGATCAGTTGTTTACCATACTGAATTGGTGTTAAAATCTAGAAGTATCTGTAAAATTTAATTGGAGGAACCAATCTGAATTACCATGGCTTGCCCCCCCACTAGTTTTAATTTTAGACACGCCTGTGGATAGTAGCAATAACCAAGCTGTTGTTACGACTTGAAATATCCGTAAAAATACCAGTTGTATTAATTTACCTTTCGATAGAAATACGAACTTAACAGGATTTAGGTATGCATATTGATAATGTAATTCACTTTATAGGTAATACGTTACATTGCTTCAGTGCAATAGTAGTTAGAAGTAGAATGTAATACTAACAATATTGATGATAATTTTATTGTTATTATCAATGTTATTACTATTATTATTATCGCTTGGGGTAATTCATGTCCTAATGATCACCGTATCAATTATGTTGTTCAGGAACAAAGGGAACAGAAGTTAATTTTGAACTGGTCGGGTTAAAAGAGCGTAAGTGCATACGTGTACTGTATATTATGTTTTGGTATGGTGAGTTATTTTGTGAGTGGGAGGAAAGGGTAACGATAGAGAAATGACGAGGGAGAAGGAGAGAGTTTGTGAGTGAGTGTTGGGATCTCAACATGATGGTATATCAAATGAGGAATGGTATTAGTTGTTTAGTCTGAGGATACGTCATGACGAGCGCTATAGAAGAAGGGATGGTTGCTTTGCCGGTTTTAGGGTAGGGATGGATAGAATTTAGAAGCGAGGGCCGGGGTACCGGATGGGCTGCTGGGTTTAATAAAGGGCTATATTTGATCGGAAGCAGCGGCCCCTTGGGCTTACACAACAATATCCGTTCTCACACTCTGATTACATTATCAGTGCTTCTCTGTACATCAGTACTTCAGATAGAAATGCTTCTTTAGTCGTCTCTATATACTTGTACGTCTTATGATGCCTATTCTGTGTACTTATATTTATTATATATTAACACATACATGTATGAAAAGTTTACGGAATAATATATTTCCAACAACTTTGAACGTTCCACTTAACTAAAGTTCTTTCCTGTTACGTAAATTCGATAGTACTTACCTATCCCGAATTTCTTGTACTCTAACTTCCTCTGTATAATCTGATAATACACATCAATTAGGTATATAATATTATTTCCTCTGAAATTTCAAGTGCTCCTACTAAAATTATTTATTACAAGAAATAAATTTGTGTTTCATTTGACACCATACTTCAAAATTAACTAGTAATGTTACCTTATTATCTGATTTGATCATAATGTATTAATTAATTATATTAATGAATATTAAAATGAATTAAAATAATTCATTAGAGTAAAATATTTTATATTTATATTTCATAACATTCCGAAAGTTTGTCCATAGATAGGTAATGAAATGTCAAGTCATCTCTTTTCTATACCTTTTTTAAATAAAATGAAAATCATAAGTGAAATTACCACATTCTTAAAAACCTAGATAAGTCTTGTGTACGATACTGGAAGATTTGTTTCAGATAATAAGCGTTTCCTATAAAATGGTGACTAAATTTATTTCATTAAAATATTCAACTAAAAGTTATTATTGTTTTAATTTGAAATATTCTGGTATAATATTTTACCAGATTAGAGGTATAATATTTTGTAATAATAAGCATGACGAGAAATTGTTCAAAAGTTTCCGGATAATACAATGTTAAATTGAATGTTACTCAATGTTCGGTAGAGAGAATAATTGAAAACTTAAGTTAATGAAAAACAATGAGTTCAAGCCTAAAATATGCTTCATAATTATAAATTTCAAATGCGAACACATGCATATATTAATTTATCCATCAAACATGGTGGTGATGAATCAATTCTCTATATTTAGTAGTATTAATTGTGAAACGTTATGGCTAGTGAGAGGTATCAATTAATAGCAAAATTTATTGTCACAAGTATTCCGTTATACATGAAAACATATGAATAGCAGGTCGCTTTTATTAGAAGTTGGACATAACTGGAGAAGAGGGAGGCAATTAGGAGTGAAAACTGTCTGTGTAGTCGTAAAGGGTATGAGTTTAAAATTGTAACAGAAAAGGAGTGTTCCACTAAACACAATTTCCACTCGTCAGTATAGCACTACCCCTTTGTGAGAGAACATTCCCGAAACTAATTCAAATATTTCATTTATGCCGCTACCGCCCGCCGGAGCTGTTAGTGATGAAATGCCATGCCTTTTGTTCAACAAAATAAAATGCTTCGCTCTTTTCATTCGTTATCTTCATCCCTGTCTCTTCCTCGCTCTTACCTTTCTCGTCCTATCCGTATTTTAAAACGATCACAATTTCTATTTCTACCATATTTCCAGTGAACTACTTGAATTATCTTTTCAAACTGAAGTCCTTTTTCATCTGAAGCGCGAAATGTAGTATTTAATTGTTTCATCTTAAACAATAGATCCTGAAATTAATTATGTTTAGTCAATCTTTTGTTGTTTTATTTCTATCATTATTGTTGTAGTGATTTCAATTACAAACCAGTGTAGTCAATTTTATTAAAATATTTGTAATCTAATGAATTAAATTAATTGAGATCATGTTGTAGACTTTTAATTATGTTATGACGACTTTTATTGAGTAAAGCTTTTATCAGAATCAATTCTGTCATTTTTGGAAAATTCCTATATAAAATATTAAGGTGATCAAGAAAAGAACAAATAAAATACTTCTTTACCCTTTATAGGGCAGTACCTAGTCAGGGCCGTTGAATAAGAGATCTCTTATTCAACTGCCCTGGTACCTATCGATGGCTACGAAAACTTTATATGTGTTGTAAATGTATATGTTATAAAATATAACATTTTTCTTTACAGAGACTGAATAGTGTATTTCTATTGCCAGAACAGTAAGATATTCTTTTTTTTATGATAAGCCCTGGTAAGTATACTTACCATAGAATGTTTATTGAAATGGGAATCACATAATGTTTAGTGGTAAGAATGCTTATTAAAACAACTTTTAGTCCCTTCCTTCTAACAGGAAAATGTGTCGAATTATCTTAACTTTTTATTAGCATGAATTCTTGCTTTCCCATGAAAAACTCGAATTTTCTAAGCACTGTACAAATGTAACAACAAAACAACAAGGTAGCGTACGTTGGTATGAATCCTTCCCACATTTGTGCAACTCACAAAGCAAGTGGTCACTGCGCGCTAGTTTCAATATTTAGATAGCCTACTTACCAGAGAACATCTATAACATCATAAAATGCCAATAAGGTTCAACTGCTTAGCTTATTATTTAATAAAATCGACCTTGCCAGTGGTAAGTATACTTACCAATGACCTATAAAGGGTTGAACAAATTGAAGGAGAATGGAATAACTTAAATAGAATAGTCTAAAAAAGCCTTTGGTTAGTAAAAGAAAATATAACGAGACAAACTCGTTGGTGTAGTGGTCAGGACAACTACCTTCTATGCCAAGTATTCCAGGTTCGATTCACAGCCAGGTGTAGCATTTTTTAATCTATATATCATTTTACATTATTGCCTACGCACAAAATATAGCTTGTATAGGCATTGCCGCATAATAAAAAAAAGCTTGTCTAACGGTTCGAGTCGGCTGCGCTATGAATGAGATCGAGCTCATCCCTTCGTTCTTCATTAATGCCGTATAGGTAATAGTTTCATTATGATTTATGCGAGTTTTTTTCCTAAATTGTGTCTGCATCACGAAAAATATAATTGTTTACCGGAACAGATATATTGTTTTCTTTTTTTAATATCTAGGCCCGTACGTTTTTTTTTGTCTCAGCGTCTTTATGATTTTGAACATTGTCTCACCAACCATTCAATAATTTCAATTGTGTTGCAAACAATTTTCAATCCTATATTTGTGTAGACAGGATAACAGTTACGAGTGTTATTTATTATAGTTTTACATGGTTTTATTATAGTTATATTATATACTTTTAATTAGGTAGTCGTTTTTCTGGTTATTAAAACAAAAAATCTGGTGTGAAACACTCACACGACTTTCTCTTGTCAATGAAAATAATAAACAATAATAACCTAACATTAGTAAAACAAACTAACATCGAAAACACAACCTTATTTCAATCATCAGTGAATGATGCAAAATGAAAATCAAACTTAGTTTCGCTTATAATACGGAAAATCACTCTTTCACACTAATCTAGGCTCTGTAGAGAAAAATTCTTAAAATAAAAGTTGTAGATCTTTTAATTTCCAATAAATTTCAGTTTTTTAGCGACAGGTGTGTGTGTGCGAGGGTGCGCGCACGCGTGTATGTGTGTGTGTGCGCGCGCGTGCGCGTGAACACAGTATCTCAGATACGAAACATCGTACAATGTTGAAACTTGAAACTTAAGTGAGGTATCACTGGAGTACCCGATACAAACATTTTCATCAAACTCGGTCAACCAAAATCAGTTGTTTATTCGTGTAATATTTCACTTTAGTTACGTTTTTCTCAAAAATATTTTTTTACGATTTTTTTAAAAGTCGACTAATTTACTACATTTTTATGTTCTAAAAGATAGGGTAAGCGCCATGTCTGCTGAAATTCTTGGGAAGTCTGTACTTTCGTTAAAAACAGTTTGTTTTTTAAGATTGCGATCTTAGTATGAATTTTATAACAAACGTGTATAAAATCATATTTATAAGAAAATTATAAGATCTACAACTTTCATTTAAATATGTTTCTCTACAGAGCCTAATTTACCGACAAAGAGTAATTTTCCGTATTACATGTTGCCTACTAAGGTCATGCCAAACTAAGGTTGGTTTCCATTTTGCATCATTCACTAATGATTCAAATTAGGTTATGTTTTTTGAGGTTAGTTTTTTGTTCAATTCTAATGTTTTCTTACTAATATTAGGTTATATTGTTCATTATTTGTATTGGCAAGAGAAATATGTGTGAGTGTTTCACACCAGATTTTTATGAATATATTCAACAATTTAATATGAATTTCTGACTGTTCAAAAATTTGTCGATTCATGAATACAAAAGAGCGATGTTTGAAGAGTGAATAACAAATCGAAGACTTCATATAACTACAGAATAACGAAACGTGTAACACGAAATGGGTGATTTGAGTAAATGTGTGCTTCGGATTTGAGGCGGAAAGATTAGACAGAATAAAGAGACGTATACATGGACCCTGTTTGAAGGACATAAACAATCGGATGATTAAAATGTTATCGGTGAGTTAGGGGTGGATGAGGCGAGAACGGAGGGGGGAATTCATTTGGCCGTCCAGCCGCGTGATAATGGACACAGCCAGGTTATCTAATTACACCTGGGCCTTGAGGGGTGTATTGAGATAGAACGGGGGTTTAGGGGGGGGACGATGCCCCAATGCATATTTATGAGGACAGCAGTATATACCATTCTCCCTACTACGCGCTTCACACACTAACCGAACAAACACTCACACACTTACATGCTCATACAGTACTAAACATCCAACCTAACCCAGGAGGCTAAATCTCACTGTGACCGCTTTTAACCCTCAAACGTGTTTTTAATTTGTATTTTTCATAGGTCATTTTGTATAACACCCCTTTCTCTGAACGCTCTACCCAGAGTTCTGCTTTGTAATGTCCCTACACTATAATAATGCTTTCAGGAATTCAGCTCAATAAATGTCACTGTTGCTTACTTAAACGTTATATGATGAAAACATTCTTTCAACGCATTTAATTTATTATTTTCCATCATTTAATTTTAACGTGTTAATTGAGTTTCATGAAAATGTTCCCTTTGTTTTACTTTTTACTCACATAAAATTTAAAACAAAATGCTGAATTAATAATGCCAGTTACGCAGAAAGTCCTGGTGTAAATTAAAATACTTCTTAAAATAATTAAAGACGAACACGGAATAAAAGTTGGTCTGACCAAAAAACATTAATTTATTATAACTAAATAGGGAAATTCTAAAGATCCAACTCATAAAATGTTCGAAGTTTAATTCATTCGTACTTTAAGGGGAGACTGTTCTTTTTACCTCAACAATGTTAAATTTGTTATTCTGAGATACGTAGTAATCGGGTTTCTCTAGATACTTACAATTTTTCAATTTTTATATATTGGACAATAAAATTTAAAATAAAATAGCAATTAACATAAAATATATTTCTACCTTTTCGAATATTATTAATTTTTGCAGCACCTAAGAATGTTATAAAATGTCGATATAGTGAACATATACTAGGTTCAATATAAATAACTGGTAAAAATTTCAGTCTGGTAGATTTAAGGGTTTCTGAGAAAAATGTACTTAAATGTTAAAAATCCAAATTTACGGGTAAAGGCAAGAGACAAAATGGCACAAATCAAAAACAAAACAAGTAACTTTTCAATCAATAGTTGGTAAGAAAGCTGATCGAGTAGCTGAGAGTATTAAAAACAGTGATGCAGATATTTAAAAAACTAGAATTCTCTTTGTACTGAAAACAGTATAAAATTATGAAAAATTCTTTCATGGTGGCATGATAATTTTCCTGGGTAAACCTTATAAAAACTTAAAATATTTTACCTTATTAAAATATTTTTTGGAGTAATTTGTTGTTTTTCTAGCAGATCTAGGTCTAAACTATTGAAAAACATGAAAACCCGAAAATCAAAATTTTCAGTGAAAACCATCATACAGTCTCCCCTAAAAGGTTCCACTTTGTCACTGCTACCAGAAATAGCCTACTCATTTGAGTGACCATTCCTAGATAAAATATTAATATTTTATTTGTAATCAATTTGTTTTAGAATAATATTTTGCTGCCGTATTCAAGGTTTCGCATATTCTTTATTAGCCACTTTAAGCGAATAAATGACATGTTTTCTTTTTTCGTTGTGTTGTAGTACAACCTTTCCATTCGCTATCGAAATCTTGACTTGAACTGCACTGGTGAATCGAAATCGAGCGGCAGTCTCTCGTGAATTGATTCTATTGATGAAAGTAAGATAAAATTATTAAATAAACATGGATCTGAAAACGCTTCATTAGCAACTTACGGCTGGCGAAAGATTTTACCAGGAATTAAGTTTTCTGGTAAAACGAGATTAACTTTTAAGATATTAATTACAAGTCAAACTTAGTGTCATCTTATAGGTTTTTACCTGATGATAGGTTTCAGAACTATATCTCCCGTAGCTTTAAAGATGTCTAATGTTTAAAAATTAAGAGTCGAAAATAACACTTTTTTAGGTTTATCGTGAAATAAATTTGTTAATTACTTAATTAAGTTATTGAACACTCTAACATAAAATATAATAAATACTAAATTATTAAATTAATTAATTAATTAAACAGAATGATATAGCATTTATTTTTAAACAGGTTTAAAATAGCTGCCGACGAACTCTTTAAGCAATTCTGAACAATGAAAAATTATATTAAAAGAATTAGATATTGCCCATTACCTAAAAAGTTGCTCTAAATGGCCCTCGATTGTTCAATGAAAAATATAATATTATTTTCAACTTATGGTCATTTAGTATCAGTTTTCATTTATTTATTAAGAATCTTATTTTCATTAATTCTACAGTGTAGAATAGTCAGACGTAAAACAAAAACAAAAATTCAACAGTGGGAATATAAACGGCAGGATTATTCTTTACAATTTCAACAACTTATATTATTCGATTTCTTGAATTTTCTTTAAATGTAAACACCAAAATTGTAAGATATAAATATTTAATCTTCTCTTGAATCATTTAATTCAGATTTTTTATATTTCATTGTCACTAAATACCAAAATGGTTGGTCTGAACCCCTAAAAGTTTCATTAATGAAACAAGAAGAAATGTGTAATTAATTAATTTAAAATTTAGGTTAAAAATTAGAAATTCTCATCATTATCCTAATCCTACAAAAAATCATCAAGGTTTCACTAAACAAATTACAACTTTTAAATAGTTTATTACAGATTCTGAATAGTTTATGAATTTTATCATTTTATGAGAACTTCGATTAGTTTTAGCAACACCTCTCATTTTTTCTGGCAATATCTCAGTTATTTATTTATCAGGCTAAGCGCCAGAGAAGAAACATTATTTATTTTATTAGCTGAACCGTGCAAAATAATTTGCGCAATATTAATCCATAAAAAATACTGATTTTGCAACGTTGCCACCAGAATCGTATCACTATCTCTAAACACATTATTTTGATTTTGTAGCATGTCATTGTATGCTACATTTAAGTAAAGTTTATTTATATTTTGAAATGAAATATTTTAAAATTATAAAATTAAAGAAAAAAGAACTATATAAATTGTAATACATAATAAAAGTTGTTTATATTAATAAAATTATGTCTCAGCTGATTAAAAAATATATAGGAAACTAATGTAAACAGAATTTTAAAAAAATGTATCAAGTTACTATAATCTGAATTGAGAATTAATAAAGAAAGTGTTTAAATATATTGCATTGTACTGATTGTTATATTTAAATATATACAGAGGGAAGAAAAAATATGATATAAATGTTGTTGTTGTTGTGATGGAACTAATAACGACTTCAATAAAAAAGGTTTTAGAATGCTACAATTTACTACGTTTAAAGTACATTGGACCAAATATTTCGTTTTAAATAGACAATAACAGCCTTGTAAGTAGCTGATCAGATATAATTAATTTAACATGTCATCTGCATAAAGAAAACAAAACAAAAACAAAGCAAATCTGCATATTATAATAAAAACATGAAATTTTCATAAACAAAATTTGCTTGATGAAACAACATGTAGCGATATTTATCCTGCAAGTATACAAAATACTTGACTGAGTCATGTAGAATTTTTATCTGAAAGTTTGTCAGTTATGAAAACTAGTGATTTTTGAAGCACATAACCTGAAGCAAAAATTTAAGTAAGTATTTTAGCGGAACAGGTTATAGGAACTTTTGAAACGTAAACAATCTACTAAAAGTTTTGTTTTATTTATATTAAGTTTGGTAATTTGAATTTTGAAGTTTTCAATAAGGGTTTCCAACTGTATTATTGTTTACTGTACATTACTTTAAACTCCTAAAGTTATAGAATGCAGAAACTCTGTAATAACTCTGTTATTGAACGCAAGTCTCTAATAGTTACGTAACAGGTGAACTAATTCTGTTTACCAATGGAATAGATTTCAAGCAATTTACTTTATTAAACAAAGGATATTTTTCAATTTTAACAAAACCTACGTTTAGTTTTATTACCTCTAATAAGATATAAAAAATAACAATTCCTGATAAATCGTGTATTAATACAGGTACTCGCTTCGTTCAACATGTTCCTTTTGAAATGTTGTTCTCTTTTACTTCTTATTAAATGAAACTGAATACTTCTTGATACCATTTTAAAAATGTTTACTTAATGGTTAAATCTTCCCCGCCTGCTCATGTAGCAAACACTTATTATCTGGAACACCTTTTCGACACTCACATGACATACGCATACTTAACGATACATTACAAAGGACAACATAACACACTGTACTTAATTTTCATGGTAAATGTACATAAGAGGAAGAAACATTTTCATATATACATTTTCTATTGTTGTTTAGGTCATCAGCTGAAAGGCTGGTTTAAACCTACAGAGGTTTTACAAAGTAAAACGAAGAATGAATTGGTTTACGGTTTCTTCCCCACCGAGTCAAAAAGTATGCATACCTTAATACCAGGCCCTCTGAAAATCACATATTTTCCACCCTGCAAATGATACCTTCACTTCATTCACCACAGAATCTGACTGTATGATAAAATTCATTACTTTCAGAGGAGATAACTGATTAGTGTCTTTTACAGTTCTACTTTTTCTGTTCATAAATGATTCAACCATTGAATTGGATTATAATGTAATAAGAAACAGAACTGGATTTATGTAGCCCTGGAACTAACAGATTGAGTGGTACATTTTCTAGTAAATAAAATGAGTGTAGATTACAGTCTTTTAAATATTGGAAAATAATTCTAGGTTTTACTATAATATTTTACTTTTGAATCAATGAAAAGCCAATATTAAAGTTTTTGACTGCTTCATTTAGAGCAGATATTAAACTAAAGTGAAGGAAAAAAGCGAAATTATTAAGCATTTTAATAACTTGGATTACCACAAAATTCGGAATAATTGTTTTTGAATTATAACTGATGGGTTGAAAGAAAAAAATTAGCTGTAATTCTCTGAAAATAATCGAATGAAAAATCAGTCGAAGTAAAGTCAACTCAGGACAAATATTTGAGTATAGTTTGAAGAAGAGGGGATATCGTTTTTTAACAATATTACAAAGTGGAAGAACTTCGTATCGGAAACGATTTTGCATCAGCCCATCGTAATTGGAATTTTATGAAAATACTTTACGAAGATGGAAGTTTTTTTTATTATAAAGAAAGACGGTTTGATGTAATGGGTGGGGGAAGTAAATTGAAGGATGAGGGGGTGTAAGTTTAGGTCGGGGAAGGGTTCAGACAAATGAGAACTTTGTGGTGGGGGTAAAAGAAGAAAGAACTTCACTTTACTCAGCCGCACCACTCAATGCATTAGCCGGTTAATAATAACTCGAAGAACCAAGCATTCTTTAACTCTAAACTTTTCACTGCATTATCCTCTTCTGTCTTCTCCCCATATTCATTCACTTTCTTCTTCATTCCATTCTTCCTTCGACCAGTTTTCACTCTTACCCTTTAACAACTGATTCCTTCTTTCGGTTCTCCAACATTGTTCTTCGCATTTGCCTTCTATTCGTATTCACTCCCTGTACTCACAGACAAGCTATCTTTAATGACGTTACCGCCTTGACAACTTTACGGCCAATAAATTAATTAGGAACTTAAACGCAAAAATCACTTAAAAATTATATATATTTTTGTTTAGTAAATCTTTGTTTTGTAATATACTTTCAGTTAATACTTCAATCTCGTCGGTGTATAAGTTTTATGGAAGTTATTCTGACTTTTTACAACTTTAAACTTTTTAATTATTTTTATGTTTCGATGAAGAGTAAAAAAGAATTCATGTTTTCGAATACGGATAAAATATGTAAATAGAGAAGGGATTTATGTTTTCATTGTTTTATTATCAGAATTACTAATAGCCTACGTTTAATAGTAATGAAAACAAAATTTACAGGAAAATTAAAAATTTCTTTATTTATCATGAAATAAAACTGCAATAATTAAAAAATATCACTAGTAGCTGTGCCCATAACGGGCAGGTGGAGTGTTAAATTAATTGCACTCTATCTGTTGGTTCCAAGGTTACAAATTATAGTTCTGTTTCTTAACACAAAGTCAGCCATTTATATGTCTGAACTATTTAATCACAGAAGAGGTAGAGGTGTAAAAGACACTAGTCAGAATTATCTCCTCTAAGAGTAATGAATTTCTCTATACAGCCAGATTCTGTGGTGAATGAAGTGAGGAATCATTTGTAGGGTGGAAAGTGGGTGCATTTCGGAGGACCTGGCATGCTGACAACCATACTCTTTTAACTCAGAGTGAGGAAGGCAATTGTAAACCACCTCACTCTTCATTTTTACTTAGTAAAACCTCTAGAGGTTCAAACCAGCCTTTTGGCTGTTGACCTTAACACAACACTAGTAGCTATAAATTGCTAGAAGGTTAGCTTAGCAATCTATTTAAATAGAAGTGCAATATGTGAATTGTTAATGAATCTTATTGTAAATTTTGTGCTGTAAAATTAAATAAAGTTTGTTACGTTCAGAGTTTTATTATCTTGTTATTTTACTTTCTCTTGCCTCTATGAATATATGTATAGGAAGGAAAGTATTGTTATTTTTATTATTTTAATTTATTAATTTATAATAATTAATATATAATATGTATAATAAAAATAAGCGCGCGCGCGAGCGTGTGTGTGTTTGCGAACAAAATATCTCAAGAACGGAAAATCGTACGAAATTGAAACGTGAAAGCGAGTCGTGTGAATGTTTCACACCAGATTATTTTACTGGTTACAGTAATATTGGCCTCCTTCAGTGCCCAGTGGTTAGCGTGCTACACTGCAAAGCGAAGGTCCCGTATTCGATTTCCAGATACGATCTGGGAATTTATTAAACTCACCGTTATATCTCAAAATAATCGTTATGACCAAGATATTGATGGAAAATTTGTCAAGGAAAATTTGCCAAATTTAACAAGGAAATGTAATATTTTTGTACTGAATTGGTTATCAAAAAAAACAAACAACTTACTCATTCTTGTGTGTCAGCTTTCCACAAGCATCAGAAGGATTAAAATTGTGGCTGCAAACATCACTGGGATCATCAAACTTCATCAAATATGAATTCAACAAATTTTATTTAACGTTACAGCACAAAAACAAGAACAAGATTAATCAATAATTCACCTGTGCACTTTTATTTTTTAATAATGTTGGTAAGTTTACCTTGTAAAAGGTTCCAAACGATTAATAAATAGAAGATTCAAGAAATTTCCAAACAGTTAATAGAATATAAAAAGCAATATAAACATTGATATATGTTAGTGCGTTTGTGCTTAAAATAAAGTAATTGCTAAACAGTTGGACGTTAAACAAAAAAAAAAGGTTTTGTAGTAGTTTAGCCTAGTTGGACATACAGAAAATATAATAGGCTATACTTCATAAATTTCTAGTATCATGAAATTTCAAGAAAATGCGAAAAAATGTTGGATTTAATTTATAAATTTAGTACGTTAGATTAGTAAATTGGTCGTGGCATGACCACTACGTTGACTAACCTCTACCTAGTGGTGTTTTCCAAAATAACACAGACTGTGGGGCTAGGCTAGTATAAAGGATTCCAGCAATTTGACAGCTTTCAGCGTAAATCACTTCTCCCTTAAACAAACACCATGCACAACTACACTCTATTATTCGTAGCCATGCTTGCGGTCCCTTTAACCACATATCTCTTTCTCTCTCTGGTTTACACACGTTCACGAAACACAAGTTCATATGCATAGATAGTCCTACACTCTCTCGCTCTCTCTCAACGTATCTTCTTCATCATTTTATGCTATGGCCTGTGTATATGAACATTCATTAAATTTTCAAAATACCTGAACTTAATGGAATTAAACGCGGAAAGTAGTAATAATAACACTAATACTATTCATTCATTAAAATAATAATAATAATAATACAAAAATATTAAAAAAATTCTTTATTCCTTCAGCTATTACAATAGAAAAATAGAACAGTTGACAGCGACGCAAAGGAAGCCACCATTTTTCATGATGTACTCGTACTATCAAAGAAAAATAAACTTACTTCATTATCTTAAAATCATTTCTATCAAAGAGGTATTTCCAAATTAAAATTCAAAATGTGTACACTTCTCTTCATTAAATTAATTCTGGTGTTCCCCAAGGTAATAATCTTAAGTACATTTCTTTATACTTTATATACTTTTGATCAACCCGAGAGCAATAACACAACCATCGCCTCTTTTGCTGATGACTCAGCTCTATTAGCAACAGATGACTCTACCTTTTGGGCTACTAAAATACTACAAGACCATCTGAGTATAGTTGAGAACTGGTGTAAAAAATGGAAAAAGACAAATGACGATAAATCGAGACATATTACTTTTACTTTGAGGAAAGGTAGAATAAATGAAATACCAGTTCCTCAGTCAAATGATGTGAAATTCTTGAGAAGGCACTTAGATCGACGCCTTACCTGGTCCAAACATATTTGGAACACACGCAAAAGACTAGGATTGAAGCTGAGAAATTTGTATTGGATGATGAACAAACGTTCACAGCTGTCATTAGAGAGCAAGCTCCTACTGTACAAAGCCATATTGAAACTGCTGTAGACTTATGAGTTACCGCTTTGGGGATCGCTTTTAGGGATTTTTGTGGAATCTAATCTTGCTATCATCCAACGATTCCAGTCAAAATTTTTACGGATAATTACAAATGCTCCATGGTTTGTGGCAAATGATGCGTTGCATAAGGCCTTACGTGTCAACACCGTGAAAGAAGAAATTACGCAGCTAAGTTCTAAATATCAAGAAAAACTAGCAATCACCCAAATTCTTTGAAGCTTAATTTACTTGATAATAGGTAGCGAAGACGTAACACGACTAAACCGAATAAAATTGCTTGACCTTCTGTTTAGATTTACCGACTAACCTACATTGTAAATAATTGAGATTCATATCAACATCAACATTATCTCTATTAACATCATCTTCTTCCTCTACGCATTCTACTATCACCGCTATTCCTTTTGTTACTTTTTTTTTTATAAATTAAAAAGCCACATAGGACTACATAAGTTCATCAAACTAAAAATAAATCATTTCAATTTGTGCGGTTCAATCTTTCAGTCTTTGGAGTCCCTTCCTGATGTTTCCCTCCTTGAACTTTCTCCAGTATTCCCTCAATCCATCCAATCTTCTCTGCCGTTCCTTGTCAGAATACACAACTTTCTGTCGTTTCGTTGGTTTCTGCTGTTCAAGTCTTGTAGTTTTCAGCCTGTGGTAATTTCCGGCTTTTCTTTTGAGGTCCGCAAGTGAGATTTGGAGCCCGTTCATGTCCTCCTTAATTTCCCTGATCCATTGGGGCTGAGTTTTTCTGTTAAGGAAAAAGTTGATGATTTGTTTTGAAATTCTGGAAGAGTCGGTCGTCAAGAGATGTCCAAAGAAGGAAATTCTCTTTTTCCTCATCTGGTCTGCTAGAGGTTCTGTATTTCTGTATACTTCTTCTTTCGAGACGGGTTTCCATATCCCATCAGAGAAACATCTTTTATTCAGGCATCTCCTGATGATCCGACGCTCCAATTTTGAGATTCTGTGCTCCGTGTTTATCTTCCTGAGACTGAAGATTGTTTCGCTGCTGTATATGATCTCCGGTAGAATCACGGTGTTGTAATGTTGTTTTTGTATTACTTTTGTTACTTTTTATATTACTGCTGTTTATATTTTACTAGTTAATGTTTTCAAAAGTTATACATTTTTTTTTGAAGCAATACCATTGGATGTCTTCGTCAAGTGAACACTTTCATGATAGTTACTTATAGTTTTTATTTTTTTAAACTGATTGTAAAATAATCTCAGTTGTTAGGAAAAAAGGAGAGTATCTACAGTATTCAGATGAACTAAAGTCCCCTAGCCGTGGGAATGAGAGAATGCATAACGCTCTCACTCGCACACGCCATTCCAATAAAATTGCATAATTTTACTCATTGTTGTGAGCAAGCGTTTATGCACGCAGTAAACTAACAAGCAAGATAACGATTATAGTATGTTTTCAGATTTGGATTATAACGGTAAAGACCTTTGGGCGCATGCGTAGTTATGCCACATATCTCCCTCTCACTCGCTCGGCTATGGGACGTTAAATTCATCTGATATCTGTACTATAAGCGCGTCAGCTCGTGATCCGTGTGAGGAATTTGTGTTACGGCATGCAGTGAAAGATTATACTATTCATAAAAAAAAAACATTTATCATAATGTTCTTGTCATTATAAAGTAACCTTTTGTTTTATTATTTCAATTTATTCTATAATATAGTAACTCTTTTACTTTTCTTTCATTGTATTTATTAATATTTAGTAATTATTTACAGTTTGAGTCAGGCAGTCCTCAGGAATTAAAATATGCACGTAGCATTGAAAATAAGGAAATTAAAAAATATACATTTCATAACATTAATTTATAGGCCTAAATAATTAGTAGCAAATTATGATTATGATTATTTTTACCTCAGTCAAGTGGTTAAGCCAATTCCGGGTCCTTTACGCAATTCTTAATCACAGTTTTTTTATAACTGATGCAATAATTTGTCGCACTTCCGAATGAATTACCGCTTTATTTTTCCGGGAAGACATATTAAAATAAAACAAAAGATACGAAAAATACACGTTGAAATTTACCAAACACAAAACCCACAAAACAAATAACTTTTGGCACGTTAACACACTTTAGTTTCAAAATAAAAATCACTTTAGTTATCAAAAATCATGAATAATGATTAACACATCCGAGACGCATTAGCACAAATGTACAACTGTATATTGTGACACGTGTATCCGTTGTGAAAAGCAATAATAAGTAGGCTTATAATAAATTAATACATAGACATAATAATAATAATATTTACACGATGACTAAATGTTTTTGTACTGCACGATAAGACAAATACGATTAATACTCGTATATTAATCACATTCTATTACGCCACCCGCCCCACTTCCCCAGGCGACAGAGATCATGAGCTGGCGCGCGTATAGTTGGTGATGTGTGTATGCATGACAGCCGCACAGAAGGCGTTTACGACTAAACGTAGTACTTTGTTTGAAATAATTTTATAATTTCAATAGTATGCCATTCAGTGTAACCCCACCGTAGTCGGTAGTAACCAAGATCTTGATTCGACTTCAGAGTAAACTAAAAAAAAAAAATTAAAAGTTTTCGAATTTGGCATGCCTCACACATAAACTTACACATACACACTCGTAACAGCTACCTAAATAACATATCAAAAGTCCCGACTCTAGAATATTAGGTTCATCCTCCATATTGGAATACGGGGGAAAATTTGTGTTCTTCATATACGTTTTTATTTACAGCTGTCAAACAGTCAGTCTAAATCAAAAATCTAAAAATCTCAGGATAGGTTAGTAGAGGCCAACCTTTTGAGAATGTTCTACAAGAAACGTTAAGCATTGTTCTCGGTACTGTGGTGGTTTTCAGATGTTTCCGGAAGGTGTTTTAGCAACTCACAATTTTAGAGTTCTTTCAATGCAGATTTTTCTCCTTTGTTTCCTTCCATCCTATGTTCTGCTTTTGTTCGTTGTGGAAGCTCTAAATGTAACTAATGATTAGTTTGAACGTGGTTTGGTCCATCATGTTTTCTCTGTTGATTTCAATTTTCTCAATAAAATATATTCGAAAGATTAGAGTGTTTATATTCATGTAAGAATTTACAGCCCCAGCCGTATCTCGCTTCCTATGCATCACCTTTCTTTGCCTTACCAGTCACCATCGGAAAGCCGCCATAAAGACATTGCCCCTGCACACCATCCAACCAAGTCACCTCCGGCCCTCCTTCTTTTACCGGCTGGCGTCCGGTAAAAGTACCATACCCTCTTTGGCCACCAACCAACCTTTGCTAATCCTCCATCCTCTGCTAAAGACCAAACCATTTTAATTGCTTCTGGGATATGGTAACCATGATATTTCCTCATATGCCAATTCTTCTCCTAATTTCAGAATTCGGAATTTGATCAATGCGCTACACACCACAGCTCCAGAAATCCATCTCCACTGTTTTTAGGCAATCTGAAAGATCTGGTCCATTAGTTAGTATCTTTGCCATTGTGTATAAATTTTTGTAAAATTTTAAACTTAGTCTAATATTAAAACTCTATAATTTTTAAAGTTATATTTTTTGGTTAATATAAAAACCAATAAATATGTAAAACTTTTAAATTTTGTTCAAATATTTTGTTGTGAAATGTTAAACATAAATTGAAAAAATTATCTTAAACAATTATTTCTTGAAAGACACGTTGTTCATAATGAATCTTTGCATGATATTAGGTTTACTACGTAAAACGAGAAAAGAAGTAAAGTTTAAAAAGGTTCTGACTGATGGATGATGAAAACAGGAGTCACATTTCATGAATTCTCGGCATGTATAAAGTATAGAGACGAAAGTACCTCGCAATCAAACCTTATCGCCACTAGGCGGAATGTCACGACATTGGTTCGGTCAGGAAGTGACATTGTTCGTTCAATTGGAGGGCGAGTTATAACCTGCGTTGACCGAGGTGGTAAGAAAAGATAAAGAGTATAAGACCTTACTTTGATAGCCGATAAACTCCGTCGTAAAACATCTCCAGCCACCCCTTGCGGCCAATGCAATCACAGCTAACTCTCCCTTAGCAACTAGCAAGAGAAACTGACCATATAGGGGAGGAATAAGACGCTATATATTTTTCTACCCTTTTTAACAACAATGTATAAAAAATACGAAAAGAGAAATTTCGTTATATTTTATCACATTTATACGTCTAACATATTTCTTTGTCCAATTCTAATAAACCATAACCTTTTTTACTGTGTAATTTTTACTGTAAAATGTTTTAACAGATTTTATTAATGGTATCTAAAAATACCATTTATATATATTTGAGTGTCTAGCGTAGTGGAGAAAATATTGAGGCAAACATTTCGGGAATAAAAGAACAATTACCGTAAAACCAATTAGGTGTAGAAAATTGTTTTTAACACAGAGTGATTTTTTAGTCGTTACCCAGTTGTTAATGTTTGGTAATTTTTTTCTGAATAAATAAATTTTTTTTGACACAAAGTTGGTAGCCCTACTCAACTGGTATAAGTACGTCAGTGTGAGTTAAATCTCGTTAAGTTGTATAAAATTTTGTCCCGTTTCCGGTCGTGTTACGAAGAGAATGTCTTTTATCCTAGAACAACGGGTTTTCATTCTTGAACAAAATTTTGCTACGAAATCGTACGGAAGTGTAAAAGAATCATTGCAAATCAAATGTGTTGGTGTTACTCCACCAGAAAAAATGTCAATTTTTCGGCTAACAAACCGATTTCCAAAACAAGTAGTGTTTACGACAGAAAACGTAGTGGTTGACCAACTCTCTTGACAGATGACGTTTTAGAGAATGTGAAAACAAGATTGCTCCTTTCTCTACGGAAAAATTTACAAAAACTTTCCTCACAATTTTATTTGTCATATTCGAGTGTTCAGAAAGCTGATAAAAAATTTAAATTGTATCCATATCGCGTACGATTTGTCAAAGAGCTTCAGCTTCCAGATTTAAACAAGCCATCTAGAAACTAGCGATCTGTTCTAGGGTAAAAGACATTTTATTCGTAACACGACCGGAAACGGCACAAAATTTTACACACCGCAAGGAGAATCAACTGTTACTGCCGAATCTATACCGGTTGAGTAGAGCTACCAACTTCGTGTCACAAAACAAAATTTCCCTTTCTTAGAAAAAAATTACCAGGTATTAACAATTGCATGACAGGACTAAAATTCACTCTGTATTTGTAGATGATATATGCAAAACAAAATTAATTCGAATTTGAATATTAAAAGTTTTAAATTACTATCATAGTAAATCCAACAGGTTGCTCTAATGGTAAAGTTGCATCCGAAAGAAAGCTGTTTAACATTTGATCTTCAAAGATAAAGATTCCGTGGTTCAAATCCTAATAGAGATTGCTAGATTTATACAAATTTTAAAGCTAAACAGTGATTACCGATGTACTTTGATGGTCAGGATTCAATTAATCATACTCTCTCAGGAATGGTTGGTCTGCGACTGTACAACTAAACCTTTTTACAAGTAATATATAAGATCCTTACCCAATTGGGTCATGGGGTTGCTTATTGTTTTTAAATTAAACAGACTGCAAGGTACACACATTTTTTTTTAATCCTGTGTACGTTGCAATCTGTTTAATTCAATACAATAAGCAACCTTATGACCCAATGAGATGAGGATGATGTGTATGACGTGTAAATAAGGTGTAGTCTTGTTCTCCAGGCCAACAATTCCTGAGAGAGTATGGTTAATTGAACCCCAACTAACAAAGTACACCTATAACCTCTGTCTAGTATTCAAAACCGTATAAAAGTAACTACCTTTACTAGGATTTGAACTACGGAATCTTCGTCTCCGAAAATTAGCTGTTAAACAGCAGACTCGTGGTGACGGCTATACCTCTAGTATTTTCTGTTATTCTATTCTTGTTATAATTATCTAATCCTTAACGTTGTGTCGGAACTAGGTCCTTCCTCAGACATAACGATATTCATGTCATATAGTTGTATTCTTTTTCTATTTGGTTCAGATAAAGAGTGAAGTGATTATATTTTTACTTTAATTTCTATAGGTATTTATTTAGAGTAATAATTTTTGGAATCCGAAGGATTTAATTCTACAATGAAAAATCAGGTACACGTAATATTGACCGGATTACATTTGAAGCGTAAGTACAAAATTCATTCTTAAAGATTTTCTTTTCATGATGCTGTTTTTTTTTCTCTCGGTTGCGGCAGAAAGGAGTTCGTGGGAGATAGAGTAAGGAACGGGAAGAAGTTGAATCGACTTACAAGCTCCACTGATAACAGAACGTGAAAGCAGATAACGCGCTTCTCTTTCTCTTGTGAAACTTGACTTTGTACGTACCGTATGTGCGTTTAGAAAAGCGTGTGTTTTTCTTATCATAACAAACAAAAAGAAATAAAAGATTTACTTCTATTCTTCCTGTATTTTATAACTAGGACGGTAATTTCAACGTAAAAGAATCGATTTCTTTTCAAAGCGGTTAAACCAACAAACGTATAAAAGAGAATCCTGTTCATTATAACGAGTTAATCATTTGAAATATTTAATTATTTCTAATCTGTATGTATATGAAAACCAAATCTACTCATTGACTAGGAAACTACACATAAATAATTTTTTAGCAGTTCAAGGTATAGAAACCTAAATAAAGTTTAATGTGTAAGTTCCGTTTCGATCATAGGTGTTTATTTTAGAACGGATACTATTTATGTAATCAAACTTATAAAAAAAGAAAATTCCACGGAAAGAACGGGGTAAGTACATTTTCTCTGAAAATGAGGTTTTAGCGCATTTTGGTAGTCACTTAAAAGTACTATTGGCTAGTTAAACTTACTTGCAAATAACGTCGTAAGCCACTGAGATACAAAGGGTTTTTATTTGGTATACAATGAAAGAATGTTCCAAAGACGAATTTTATATATGTTCCCCTGAAAAATTTGCAAAATGTTACTTACCCCATTCTTTCCGTGGAGTCGTTTGTAGAAATTAATAATTTTTCTTTAAAATTTACAGTTTTTATGGGTATTTCAAGATAAAAGCGATCCGTAGAAAATGAAAATGACATGAAAAGAATTTGTTGTTGTTTAGGTCATCAGCCAAAAGGCTGGCTTAAACCTCTAAACGTTTAACTAAGTAAAACGAGGAGCGAAGTGGTTTACCAATGCCGTACTCAATGACTAGAAAAGTACGCTTATCAGCATTCCAGGCTCACTGAGAAACATCTAATATCCACCCTGAAAATGACACCTTCACTTCATTAACTACATGGTCTGGTTGTATAATGAAATTCATTACTCTCAGAGGAGATAACTGTGACTAGTGTCTTTTACACCTCTACCTCTTCTGTTCTTAAATGCTTTATTATAAAATTAGCTGACCATGTGATTAGAAACAGAACTATTTTTTATAGCTCTGGAACTATCAGATCGATGGCAACTAATTAACTACTCCACCTGCTGGTTATAGGAAAAAAAGATTATTTTAAACAATTAAAGATGCTACGAATTCTAAGTTAAATATATTTCATCTGCTGCTTAAGTTATCGGGAATTAACGTTTTCCCTTTTAACAAAATCATTTTAAAGAAGGTTTCCCAAAATTATATCTTTAAAGTACAAATCTGAAACCAGTCTGATCCTACGATATCCAGAAATGGGACGCATCTAGTAACTCAAATATCCAAATCATTCAGCACTTTCTGTCAAAGATCGTCCGCGTCTGATAGTTGCGCATTGGTACATGATATACGTGAACATTTAAATGTCTATTTATGTATTTCAATAGTCTAAAATGTTTCAAATCTTTTTGAAACGGAAGAAAACTGGCATGAATCGTACGAAAATTATTTGTCAATGAATTAATTGGGTAAGAGTGATATAATAAGAAACTAAAATGGAGACACCCAACATATTTATTATATGTACTTAGTTTTCAAAATTTTGCTTCATTTATGTAATAAGTACCTTTTCATAATGTTGTTGTTTAGGTCAGCAGCCGAAAAGCTGGTTTGAACCTCTAGACGTTTTACTAAGTAAAAATGAGGAGTGAAGTGGTTTACTATTGCCTTCCTCATGGGTTAAAAGAGTATGCTTATCAACACGCCAGGCTCTCAAAAAATCATCTACTTTCCACCGTGCAAATGACGTCTTCACTTTATTCACTACAGTGTCTGGCTGTGTAATGAAATTCATTACTCTAAGAAGAGATAACGCTGAGTAGTGTCTTTTACATCTCTACCTCTTCTGTTCTAAAATAGCTCAGTCATATAATTGGCTGACTATGTGATAAGATTGCCCGTAACAGGAAGGTGGAGTGTTAAATTATTTGCACTCGATCTGCTAGTTCGAGGGCTATAAAAAATAGTTCTGTTGTTTTATCACATGTTCAGCCAATTATATGACTGAACCATTTTAGAACAGAAGAGGTAGAGGTGTAAAATACACTAGTTGGAGTTACCTCCTCTGAAAGTAATGAATTTCATCATTATATATCCAGACTCTGTGGTGAATGAAGTGAAGTTGTCATTTGCAGAGTGGAAAGTAGATGCTTTTCGAAACGCCGCGCATGCTGATAAGCATACTTTTCCACTCAGTGAGGAAGGCACGGACTACCTCACTTCTCGTTCTACTTAGTAAAGCTTCTAAAGGTTCAAACCAGCCTTTCGGCTGATGACCTCAACAACACATGTAATAAGAAACAGAATTTATTTTTGTAGACCTGTAACCAGCAGATTGTGTGCAAGTAATTTAACACTCCACCTGTTTGTTATGAGCAACTTCATGATAGATAATTCATCAAACCAAATATGTTCATTATTCTGCGAAGAACAAATTATAGATTAATCGATTAGTAGAAAAGTGTTTTTAAAGTAAAACTTTACAAGAGTAGGCCTAAACGTAAAAATAATAACGATGATAAAATATTTGTTTAATGTGTTCCTGTCCGATGACTCGGTTAGTCTAGGAAAATCTGAATTCAATTAACATGCATCAAGATTGGTTCATTCATTAACGCGATGGAATTTGGTGGAGGGGAGGTAATGCGTTATCAAGAAATTATCAGTTGAATATAATCTATCCCTTTAAATAATCTACTAAATTAATTCATTAGTTTCTTTTAAAATTTCATATTCATGCAGACTAAAAATATTTTTAATCTATCTTGTTTAGTTACTACGAGGGTAGGCTGATAAGTAATGCACACATGCTTGTAGAAGACGAACAAAAAGAAATAGCAAGATGGGGTAAATAACAAATTAAAGTACAAATCTTAACCTACCAAATTATCTATTTATTTTTCAATATAGTCACCGTTAAGCATTACACATTTCTCCCAACGTTTAACAAGTTTTTTCATTCCGTCACTGAAAAATTCTTCCGACTTTCCTCGAACCCAGGACGCAATAGCTGCCTTCACCTCATTGTCCGAGCTGTAATGATTACCCTTAAGGTCTCTCTTCAGTAGAGGAAAAAAATAAAAATCGCAAGGCGCAAGGTCGGGAGAATACGGAGGGTGTAAAATTGGTTGAAACTTCAGGTTTCTCAGAGCCTCTCCAGTTGCACGCGAAGTGTGTGGACGAGCATTGTCGTGTTGCAAAATTATTGGCGCCAGGTTGCCTCTAACACGACAAACTCGACGTCGGAGGTGTTTCAGAGTCTGTATATACTGAGCAGAATTTACCGTTGCCCCTCGTTCCAGATAATCAGTCACATAAACTCGGCGAGCATCCCAAAACACAGTCAAAAGAATTTTTTTTGCGGACGGTTGTGTTTTGAACTTTTTCACAACAGGAGAATGTGGATGACGATATTCAGCGCTCTGCCTTTTTTCTTCGGGATCGTAATGATGAACCCATGACTCGTCCCCCGTCACAATATTCAAAAGAAAGTCGTCTCCTTCGTCACGGTAGCGCTTCAAAAGTTGTTCACAGCATTCCAATCGACGCTGTTTATTCTCGTCTGTCAGACGGCGTGGTACCCATCGTGCACAGATTTTACGGTATCCCAATTGTTCAATAATGAAGCCAACACGTTCCTTAGATATTCCAATTTGGTTTGCGATACGCTGTTGAGTGATTCGCCGGTCATTTTGAATCAAATCATCGATGAGTTTGCGACGATTATCGTCTGAGGCAGTGATTGGTCGTCCACTGCGTGTTTTGTCAACAATTAAGGCTTTTCCAGGTTGGCAATCACGAAATTTTATTACCCAACGATTCACAGTAGACCTATCAACAGTATCGTCACAATAAACAGCCTTTAAACGACGATAAGTCTCACTAGGATTCACTTTCTCAGCAGTTAAAAATTCGATAACAGCGCGTTGTTTAATTCTCGTTGACATAGCACCAGAACACGACGCCATACTTCCACTACTCAAAACAAACTGAATGAAAGCAACGCCTTCAAACTGCGCAGGCTTGTAGAGGAGAAATAGTACTTCCACATGCCACCAGGCGCGCTACTGAAGTTTATTTAGTTGTCTTCTACAAGCATGTGTGCATTACTTATCAGCCTACCCTCGTACATTTAATTTGTAATAGTTCACAAACCCTAGCCGGGAATCGAACCCAGAACCTTCTGTTTTGTAGGCTAGTGCGCTAACCATTACTCCACGGAGGCGGCTATGTTTATAATACTACGAGTATAAGTCAAACTGAAACTTAACAGAGCACATCTTTCAAAATGTATAATTTTTTAGTTGTGTGTCAATACAGATCAATTATGTGTAATACGTTGTTGCTTTGTATTTTATATGGCGAATATGGCTTGTTGCCTGCCGAAGCTGACTGACTAATCGTTAATTTTTCTATAGAAGGTAGAGATATTATTGTATTTATTACCCTTTTTATTATAATTCATTTGTAGTTATTATTATTGTATCGTTTATGTTCTCTCTACAAATTTTTAGATTTCGAGCAAGGTGTAAGATGTACCATTTTCGGTTCATTATTTCTTTTATTATTTGTTCTTAGTTATTGTGTACTATTCTCGAAATTATGATCGACAGGTTAGTATAAAATTACTGAAATCTCCATTGATTTAGTTCAGTAATAAATTGGATGTGAAACCAGTGCAATTATAAAGTGTTAATTTGTTAAAAAAAATCTGTTAATGCGGTGCGATTGTTAGTGAATCTTTGTGTTACAGCTTTTAGAGTAAAACTGTAGGCTTTTTAAGTCAACGTTAATTAATTATTGTGAGTGGTCGTATTTTATTTTTTCAGTTAAGTTTGGTTAGCTTAAGTTTTTAATAAAATTTTTTAAACAATTTAACCCAAGTATTTTTACTGTAATTTACCAGTAGTTGTAATATTTTAATTAATATGTAATTAATTAAAGTGTCAATAAATACTTTTTATAGTTAAAAAATAAGTTTTATCATTAATATTATTAACAAGATCCCAACAGAACCCAGAATAAACGATATAATATTTTAGTCATCATTATTTTTGTAAGATTAGACAATTAAGATCTAATATAAAAGTTTACATGTTATCAGTACTTGAGTTTTACAGGCCTACAAAATTTTATAGTTCTAATTGAATTTCATATACACGAAAAAAAGTTTTCTTTTTGCCGACGAATTTAATATCTAGAATTAATAATTAGCAAGGTGTTTCCGGTAATATTTTAGATTAGAATGACTTATGATCTGCCAAATTATTGCTTAATAACTGTGCAAAATGGGTTTGTATATTAGATGAACTTTAAGCGTAGCAAAATTTTGAATTATCTTTGATACGAACAGGCTTGCATACGAATGAATACGGATTTATGCCAGGTAGTAAAATCTCGTTTATAGTATAATATATGGAAGTTTATTACTAAAATGTGGCCATCAATTTACGATCTTCATATCTGTAAGATAATTACTACTCTATTTAAGTTTTACTGGCTTTAATTTGTCGTCACTTCCTTTTAGACTTTAATATTATTGTTTAGTTATAATCAGTCTCTTGTACCGAAGTTATTAACATTTTTAAATAATTACTTCATTAAAATAAATTTTCTTGAATCCTTTATTATACATAAACGTAATTTAAATAATTGTTATATAATTTGGAATTTTTCATAACTTTTTTATCTAAAATTATGACTAAAATATACTTGTGAATTTTTGTTTTCAGATAACACGGAATCTTTAACTAACATAATGTTTAACGTAAGGAACAGATTGTCAAAAACTACTGAACCAATTTTTTTTAAATTTTTTACAGCAATGTTGTTGGGAGGTTATAAAGAAGTTAAGTTGTTTTCAGCGTCATGAAAGGTTCACAAGATTTTAGAACAATAGTTTTTCTAATTTATTTGAAAGTTTGAATGTATAAAATTTACACCTAAAATATTTTATAAAGTTTTTATCACAGTAGAAACAAAGCAGATGTCGACATATGACTGACTGTTGTGTAAAAACTTCAGTAACCACAATTATTTTTTTTTAGAAAATGTAGGTACCTTTTGTAGGGCCTATTAAAAAGCTATACTTTCGGAAAATAGGATAAAGCTATGCGATAAAGCGAGAACTAGATTAATCATGCACAGTATACATACACAACGAATACATTTTCGTATTACTTATATTCTTATATTTACAACTGTGAATTCACAATCATTAAATTCGATAATGTTCAGGTCATCAGCCAAAAGCAGGTTTGAACATGTAGAGGTTTTACTAAGTAAAACGAGGAGTGAGGTGGTTAACCAACGCCTTCCTCACTGAGTTGAAAACTATGCTTATTAGCATGCCAGGCTCTCTGTAAAGCACATATTTTCCACTTTGTAAATAACACCTTCACTATATTTACCACAGGGTCTGGCTGTATAGTGAAATTCATTACTTTCAACGGAGATGACTCTGATTAGTGTCTTTTTATACCTCTAACTCTTCTGTTCTTAAATTATTCAGTCATTTAATTGGCTGACCAATGATAAGAAACAGAAATATATTTTTTAGCCCTGTAAATAACAGATTAAGTGCAAATAATTGAATACTTCACCTGTCTGTTATGGGCATACTCGATACTGACAATGGAAAATGACATGAAAAATTACTTTAAGGAAAACAATATTCAAGAATAAAAACTCCTACGGTATACATATAAATTTATTCAGCTTACATCATATCTCTTTTTCAACGTCTAGAAAAAAAGCTTTGTGGGTTTTGAAGATAGTTTCATACATTGGAGTCACGTTTAAGTTGGAAATTTTTTTGACATGCCTGCATAACCAAAGGAAAACATCATTAACGTAGGGTATTTTTTGGTCATTGTATAACATTTCATTTTTGATGTACCAGGGGGCATTTGTTTGTTAGTCACGGTAGTGTTAGCTGAAACGTTTTAACGCGTTAAGTCCATCAAGAATGGAGTAGAGAATTGTATGTAATAATTTTAAAGTAACTGGTAGACGTGAGCGTCTTTTTTTAAACTAATTTTGTTTTAGGTGAATGTGAGTATTTTTATTCTAGGTAAAATCGGTCTATGTGTAAATCTAGGTAATATATTGTACCGTAACTTGGAAATATGGAAACTTATAACAATTTTTAACAAAATAATAAATTCCAATAAATTATTACGTTTAAACCACTAATAAAATTGCAGTCAAATTATTTAGACTAAATTTATTACAAAATGTTATTACGCATTTAAAGCTTTAATTAAACAACTATAAATAAAGGATAGCCTACAACAAGTTTTACGTAAATACAATCGCTCACTATTAACCGTAAGTATAAACAATATTATCGTACAGAACAAAACCGTTTCAGTAACTCGCACAACCGCTTGAGACTACCTCGATTTCAGTTCGACACTCATTTTATAATTCCTGGTTCAATATTTTATTCAAATTCTACGATAAAAGTACTGTAAGAATTCACTGCCATCTAAATTTTTGACTTTTTGGAACATTTGAGTTTTGATTTTAGCTTGCTTGTTTAACAACATTTATTACATATTTTGTGCTCTATAAGATGAAATAAGCTGCATATCTGTTGAAATTTGTGTAGTCCGTGCTTTCGAGGTAAAAAATAGTTAAACTTCAGCTTTAACATGCATTTCAGGAGTCAAAAGTGTGTATAATTAATGTTTTAGAAAATTAGGATTCTCTCTCTGAGAGTATCCAGACGGCAGAGATGAGGTTTCTTTGAAGAATTAAGGGATGTACACGCTTAGACAGAATAAGGAATGAGGAAGTCAGGTCAGAATTGGGTATTTACAACTTGTTGAAAAGAAAAAGGATTATCGCCAAAGTTGGAGACAGCCCATGGCAAGGATGTCGGATCACAGGATACCTAAGCAGGCAAAATGGTATGCTCCAGAAAGAAAAAGGGATATCGGTAGACCTAGGAGAAAATGGAGATAGATGATATAGTTTGTCAGTTTGGAACAGGCTGCAGACTAATCCTTGGTTGGAAGAAGAAGGAGAAGAAGAAGAAGAGAAATTTAGGAAACTCACAACTTTTATTGTAGGTATTTTTTCTACAATGCTTAGTTTAGCGTCCATCAATGATTTTTCATGTTTTGCTCATTGAAATCATAAAAAGATGGATTTTTTAAAGATTGCGACCATTTTAGAGCAAAAGCGTTATTAAGTTATTAAATTTATAGATAGTTGAAGGACATACAACTTTCATTTTAACATTTTTTTACAGACTTTAGTTTAGCCAATTAAAACTTTTACATATTTTGCTCAAAAAAATCAAAATTTAGAAGAGGTTAAATTTAATTAAAATCAGTGTCTTAAAATGCGTCATAATTATTACGTATTAAAATTTTTGTCGAAATCGTTTTTTATGTAATTATTAAGTATCCATTGGCCACTGGTTTTGTAAATAACATTAATATGAAAAAATGTAATATTATTTCTCTTGTATCAATCCTTTTAATAATAATATATTAGAGGATTTTATTAAATAACTCAATGTTTGTACAATATACATCAAACAGCGAGATATTTTAAGTTATAAAATATTATGATAGAGAAAACTGAAACAGTATAATTAAAGTAAAACAGTAATTTAAATTAAATTTTGAAAATTTCAACTTCGGGGTCATATAAATTGTTGTTTATAACGCTCTATGGTTATCAGTCAGATGAGAGACGACTTTTTCAACACGACTTTGTATAGCTTTTATAAAACACAGTACGCTCGAGTTTTTTTAATGTTAAACGAAATTAAATGAGTTTTCAAAGTGGCCCTCATTAAAATGAACAGGCCGGAGCAACGAGCTCTTGAGGGTTAAGGCTGCGGGATCCAAGCCTCAGTACAACAGAGGCAACTGAAAAGCAACGACTGTAATAGGATTACATCGAGTAAGGGAAACTGAAATATCTAGTCGGCTATTTCAGTCCAGCTATGCAGTACCACATTGCTTACTTGCTTGCTCTCTCTATATATACGAAAATGCCTGCTGGCTGTCTTTGGCACAGCAGAGCACCTCCCTTGGGGTGAACAAACTCGCTCCCTAAAACACTGTGTGTAGATTCACCCTGCTTATTGCAGATCCCCTCATCTATTCAAAGAGACTATAGATCCAATCAACGAAAAACATCAGTATTATTTCGCAAACCACGATATTGTTTCTTATTATTAAAATAGATTATTTTTACCTTACTTTTATATTAAGTTAATTAATTAGTTTTAAACAAAAACATAACCTTCGAAGTTCAATTTGAGTACAATTGTCAATGTTCTTATAGTTATTGGAAAATAATTTAAGTTGTATTGACTTTAGTAGTAACGGACATAACATTTTCATCTTTATCTTAATTTTTTTCTATATAAAACATGGTTTTTTCCATTAAAAACAACATTTTTTATATTCAATAATTATTAAATTATTTGTTATTATTAATTAACTCAATAATCATCATTAATTGTACATTTTTTTGTCATCAGTCTCTCGACTGGTTTGATGCAGTTCTCCAACCTGTTCTTTCTGGCGCAAGTCGTTTCATATCTCCATACCTGTAACACCCTACATCTTTTGTAATTTGCTTTATTATATTCTAATCTTTACCTCCCTCTACAATTTACTCCCTCAATATTACCCTCCATTATTAATAGCCCAATACTTGGATGTCTTAGGATATGCCCCACTAGCCTATCCCTTCTTTTGGTAAGATGCTTCCATATACTTCTTTGTTCATCCACTCGCCTAAGAACTTCTAAATTAATTATTTTGTCCACCCACCTAATCTTTAACATTTTCCTATAACACCACATTTCAAAAGTCTCTGTCCTTTTCCTTTCTGCAGCCACTATCACCAACATTTTACTCCCGTATAATGCTACACTCCAAACATAATGTTTTAAGAATCTTTTCCTAATCTGTAAATCAATGTTTGTAGTCAGTAAGCTGTTTTTCATTTTAAAGGCTTTTCTAGCTTGAGCAATTCCACTCTTGATATCACTTGTGGTTTTACCATCCTTTGTTATTTTACTCCCTAGATAGCAGAATTCCCCAACTTTCTGTATGTTTTTGTTGCCTACTTTTAAAATTTTCATCTCTTCTTAACCACTCTTGCTGCTGCACAACACTTTCCTTTTTTCTTATTCATTTTCATGAAGTAATCCTTTCTCAAGATCTCATCCATTCCATTTAAGGCATCCTCTAGTTCTTTCTTTGTCTCGGCTAATACTACTATATCATCGGCGAATCCCAGCATTTTTATTGTTTCTCCTTGAATTTTTATTCCTGCGTCAAATTTCTCCTTCACTTCATTTATAGCCTTTTCTATACAAGTTAAAAAGTAGTGGTGACAAAGAACAACCTTGTTGTACACCTTTTCTTGCAGCAGCCTCTTTTTCGTACCCCTCGATTCTCAAAACAGCCGTTTGATTCTTATACTGACTGTAGATAACTTTCCTTTCATTGTATTTAATTCCTAGCCTTTTCAAAGTTTTAAATAAACATTTTACTCCAGTCCAAATTGTCAAATGCTTTCTCTAAATCTACAAATGCCATATATGTAGTTTTATTTTTCTTAATCCTTTTGTACATTAATTCTTCTTCATTTGTACATTATTCTTCTTTATTTTTATTAACGTTTTGGCTTACCAAGAACCACGTTAATAAATTTTTTTCATTACAATTTTCGTCTTTCTCAAGTCATTTTCATTTGGCAGAAAAACTCTTTCTTATCTTTTGAGCATTTCTTATCGTCATTTTCTTCTCTTTCTCTCTTGAAAACCCCCAAATCTGAAATCTGAAATTTTGATACCTTTTTAATGATTTCAATGCTGTTTTGTATGAAAATATCGATATTTTACATTACTTTTTAAGATAATACTTTTAATCCCTGCCCATAACAGACAGGTGGAGTGTCAAATTTTTTACACTCAATCTGTTAGTTGCAGGGCTAAAATAAATAGTTCTGTTTCTTGTCACATGGTCAGCCAATTAAATGACTGAATCATTTAAGAACAGAAGAGGTAGAGGTGTAAAAGACACTAATCAGAGTTATTTCCTCTGAAAGTAATGAATTTCATTATACAGCCAGACCCTGTGGTGAATGAAGTGAAGGTGTTATTTGCAGAGTGGAAGATATGTGCTTTTCAGAGGGCCCGGCATGCTGATAAGCATACTTTTCCACTCAGTGAGGAAGGCAATGGTAAACCACCTCACTCCTCGTTTTACTTAGTAAAACCTCTACAGGTTCAAACCAGCTTTTTGGCTGATGACCTAAACAACAACACTTTTAATCCACATTTTTTAAAATTTTTCTTGCGTTAAAGGTTTACATATTCAAGTATCTGTTTCTAAACAAATGATAAAGATAATTATGAAATATAAAGATAGTAAATTTCATTATTTCTTCATGCAATGTTAATCTTGTAACTATCTCTTTGTATTTGGATAATATAACAATTTTTAAATAAAATATAATAAAGGGTATTTGTATAATACGTGTATAACTGTACGTGTATTTATTGACCTATTTCTAATACATTTACTTGCGTATTAATCTACTGATAATCCATACGTGTTATTAACCTTATTTCTCTAACGTGATATAACCCAAAAACTTTTAGCAAAATTACTTAACATAATACTACAAGATATTCTAATGTTTGAAAAAATAAAACCGCTTTTGCTGGTATATGAAACAACGTAATGTAGAAAACATTTTCTTAAATAAATTCTAAAATAACGTTTTCTGAAATATCTCCAAAAAATCTTACAGCAAAATGTTTTAATAAAAATGAAAAACAGAAAGAAAATAAGCCCTGACCTTTTATACACATCTATGATTAAAATTTTCAACATAAGACTAAATTTTTAACAAGGTTTTCGTGTTGTTATGTAAATACGTTTATCATTTTTTATTTAATACTGTTTTTATCACATATATTATAAATAGTTTTACTTTTCATTTTATTCATTTCCAGTAATTAAATTAGAATTAAACCTAAATACGTTTGTATTACAGCCAAATTACGAATGTTAATTTCTTAATTAATTTATGTTTATGAAAACAAAATTATTGAATATCGTATCATGTCGTTTAATATGGGAAACGAATAAACCAAAATAAGTACTTTTTACTTAATTCAGTATTTTCCTCAAAGAGTAAAATCCTAATTAAAAACCTTTTAATTCTACTAGTTGATCATTCAAGTTATCTGATAGGTTGGTAAGAATTTTCAGTAATGAAGTTTTTAGGAGGGTTGTCATTGCATGTTTATAAAGGAATTTATTGTATCGTATAGTTTTTAAGATAAGGTATCTTTATATTATTAGTTAAAAAGTATTCAAAAATGTTATTTAATATCTGATTGAAAATGTTTTAATTTAATGTCATTAGACAGATTGACTTCATCTATCTATATCTCCCAATCTCCGTTTTTAAGTGATCATGCTTCCATTGCCTCACCGATTTCATCCATCCTGGATCTGGGGTCTATGAATACATCTTTGATGTATAAATAAAAATGAGAAAGCCCTCATGACTTACTGACTACCTCATCACTAATTTTTCTACTTGCACGATAGCTAAAAAGCTGAAATTTGGAGGGAGAAAAGTTAAATATAAAAGATTTTGACATTTCATTGTTAACCCTTAAATTGCGAGGAGAATATTGTAAGTCCTACTGAAAAATGCCAGATATTTTCCCCTAGGTAACTAGGTACTGCTTAAAAATTCCAGCCTATTTTTGTGCAATTTGTATAATTTTATAGGCTATAAATCTACCCATAACTGGGCTGTTTTTCAAGATATTTCAACTTTTTTTTGTTCATAATGAATTGATCTTATATGAAATTTAACTTATAAAATATTTCTTATACCTTAAAAACATACAAAAAAATATTTTTGTTAAAATGTTGTTTTTTAATTAAAAAGAAACCACACTAAAATAGTGTTGTTTAGGTCATCAGCGGAAAGGCTGGTTTAGACCTCTAGAGGTTTTACTAAGTAAAAATGAGGTGTGAGGTGGTTTACAATTGCCTTCCTCACTGAATAGAAAAGTACGCTTACCAGCATGCCGGGCCCTTTGAAAAACAAATATTTTCCACTCTGCAAATGACACCTTCACCTCATTCACCACAGGATCTGGCTGTATAATGAAATTCATTACTTTCAGAGTAGAGAATTCTGATTAGTGTCTTTTGCACCTCTACCTTTTCTGTTCTTAAATGATTCAGCCATTTTATTGGCTGATCATGTAATAAAAAACAGAACTATTTATTTTAGCCCTGCAAAAAACAGATTGAGTGTAAATAATTTGACACTCTACCTGTCTGTTATGGGCAAACTAAAATATTGAGTTACCCAACTTCACTTACATCACTTTAATGAAAATCTCATTATGTACAAAGTCACCTAAAATAATTTATCTATTGTTAAAAATAAAAAAATTTGGTAAAAGATTTGAAAATTCAATTTTTAGTTTTTTCTTGACTCTGTAAAGTACGTAGGGTAAATACAAAAAAGCTAAAAATTTATGTACAACACCATGGACACAAGAAATAATTAGCAATAAAATATAAAAGCAGCAATAATATTACATAAAAATCGAGCGGAAAATAATTTTTTCGTTAATCTACTAATAAAAGGACGCAGGCATTTTTTGAACTGCTTACGTCCTAATATTCGGATGCTGGCAAGGGTAAGAGTTAAGTAGTTGAAAAGAACGTTCAACCCTTAAACCGGTTTTTTCTATTTACTACGTTCCAGACTAGTTAGAAGGCTAAAACTAGGTGAAGATATTTCTTATAGTTCAAGCACAAAATGACCTCTTAACTATTTCCAAAACTTACCCGTAAAGGGATGAATATACTATTCAACCTTTAAACCAATATTTTTTGTTTATTAAGTTCCGGCTAAATTAGATGGATCAAACTCGGTGAAGGTGTTACCAATAGTGTAGTACCTAAAGCAATTATTTCTTAAAAATTTCCTAAATGTACCACTAAAATGGTTGAAACGGACGTTTAACTATTGAACCCTTTATATTTTGATAAATTTAAAACTGATAGGTCTGTTATAATATTTAATTTTTTCAAATCAGAAAATTTTATTTTGTTAACTATTTATATTTCTAATTTAAAAATTATTAAAATAAAACAAAACAATTCCTGGGTGAAGTCGGAACCGGCAGCTAGTTCATTTATATTAAAAAAAATAAAACTTAATATGATTTGAAATATGATTAGAAATTGTTTTAAAAAATGACTGCATTTACAGAATATGTTGTTGTTTAGGTCAACAGCCGAAAAGCTGGTTTGAACCTCTCCAGAGGTTTTACTAAGTACAAACAAGGAGTGATGTGGTTTACTATTGTCTTCCTCACCGAGTTGTAAGAGTATGTTTATCAGCATGCCGGCGCTTCAAAAAACAGTCACTTTCCACCCTGCAAATGACACCTTCACTTCATTCACTACAGGGTCTGGCTGTATAGTGAAATTCATTACTCTCAGAGGAGATAACTCTGATTAGTGTCTTTTAGACCTTTACCTCTTCTATTCTCAAATATTTCAGATAATAGGCTGACTTTGTGATACGAAACATAAGTATTTGTTGTAGCCCTAGAACCAACAGATCAAGCGCAATTCATTTAACACTCCACCTGGAAGTTATAGGCAATCACAGAATATATGAAGGGAAAAATGCAAAATTCCAGATCTCTTAGATTCACCAGTCTTGAAAAAAAAAGATTAGAAAGACAGATAATAATTCAACATCAGCGAGATATATTAAGGTATAATCTTCTCCTAACTACCTGTTTTCAGAGAATGTAATTATAAATTACCCGTTCATCACAAAATAAATTATTCAATCATGTAACATGACTTATGTTTTTCGATTAGTATACTTTTAATGTTTATATTAAGATAGTAACGTTGTTTATTTAACAGAAAAATGGTTTTAATTTTAATGCATAAATTAATTCTAGACGGTTTGTTTTTAATGAAAGGGCTCTTTAATACGCAGACAGAGAAAATAAATATAAAAACCAGCACGTGGGAGCGATCTTTTAATTGAGACTGGTGCAGAAGTTAAGAATTAAGTTTGTAATTTCTACACTCATGCATAATTATTTTTATTTTTGCCTCCTATTTTAATTATTCTCTTTGAATATTATAATTTATTTCCCGTTATTAATTAAAATATTATTTCTTACTTAAAAATTTAGAGTTGAATTATTTGGATATCAGGTGCTTAAATATTTAAAAACATGTTGGCGGTGATATATTTCTTTGTGCTAGAGGTAGATCAGATTTTTTAAATTGATTTAATCCTCTACCTTTAAAATTATCAAGAAATGTTCTTGTGCTGTTGTTAAAGTCAACAGCCGACAGGCTGGTCTAGACCTCTAGAGGTTTTATTAAGTAAAAACGAGAAGAGAGGTAGGTGGTTTACCACTGCCTTCCTCACTGAGTTAAAAGAGTATGGTTATCAGTATGCCATGCCCTCCAAAAAACATCTACTTTCCACCCTACAAAATTACACCTTCACTTCATTCACCACAGGATCTGGCTGTGTAGTGAAATTCATTACTCTCAGAGGCGATAACTGTGACTAGTGTCTCTCACACCGCTACCTTTTCTGTCCTTAAATAAATCAGTCATATAATTGGTTGACTATGTGATAAGAAACAGAACTATTTTTTGTAGCTCTGGAACTAACAGATCGAGTGCAATTAATTAAACACTCCACCTGCTCGTTATGGGCATAAAAAAATGTTCCATCAAATGGAATGTTATAATCATTTCTATCTATCTTACTTGTATCTTTAAAGGTTGTAATGACAATAATAAATTTAAATTTCTTTGGATTTAAATTATGTTTACCCCATATGATACTCTTCACTTCCAAACATAATTCAAGTAAAATTTTTCAAACAGTATTGAGTATAGAATGGTTGTTCTGTATCGGAATACTGTAACCAATAAATAATAAAAGCAATAATAATAATAATAATAATAATAAAATACTTTATTTCCGAAAAAAAATACAATTTTAGTCTTAACATTTTATATTATTTTTTACACAAATCCATTTATATTACCACATTCTTTCCAATTACCGAGGCGGTAGAAATTGACATATCCAACTATGGTTAAAAACCATGTGCCAGGATATGTAAAAAAAAAACATTATTATAATTTGTTAATTGTCATTCTATGAACAGATTGTAAATAATAAAATAAAGTAAAACAATATACCGGGTGTCCCACGAAGAGGTTGCTATTTTTGAATTAATATGCCAGATATATCGAACACTTTACAGTAGTAATAAATATATATGTAATTAGTATCCTCATGTTTCATTTGCTTATGATTGATCAAAACAAAATGGCGGAAATTAATTTTATTTGCATAACTATTTCAAATTAGGGATTTGTTTCTATGTTACTTAAGTAATAAAATGAAAGAAATATGAAATTGATAAATTATTAATGAACGCAATTAGTTTCATTAACCTTTATTCGAACTGATGTCCATCAATAACTATGCACTGATAGCAACGAAACAAAAATGAGTCATAAGCGTTATTGAACTATTGCCGAGGTATCAACAGCAGTTCCTCTTCAATCAGTCTCATTAATTCATCGTATGCTGGAAAGGTTTGAGTATAAACTTTTTCCTTCCAAAAGCCCCATTGGGAAAAATCACAAAAAAACAAGTCTGGCGATCTTGGAGGCCAGTCCATGAGGCCGCTGTTACGACCAATCCAACGGTTAGGAAGATTTTGATTTAAAACCGCTTTAGCCACATTAGCATTATGTGGAGGAGCTCTATCATTCTGGTAACAAACGTCCTTATTTTCACCTGAGAAACGTGAGGAACAATGTGATTAGTTAAAATTGATGCGTATCTGTCTCCAGTCATTGTCTGATGGGATATGTCATACGATAATACACCATCCTTGGTAATAGCAACCCACACTGTTGTATCCTATGATTTCAAATGGTTTTATCCACAAGATTATTGTTCATTTTGATATTATTTTCTTATTCCGCCTTTTTTGTTTTGATTAATTATAAGCAAATGAAACTCGGGGATTTTTTTACATACCTATTTATTATAACTGTAAAGTTTCCAGTCTGTAGAGAGTGCGATACGTCCAGCATATTAATTCAAAAACAGCAACCTCTTCGTGGGACACCCGGTAGGCCTATATAGTGTCATTCTCTCCGAACATACTTTTTGTCACAAACATTTGACGTAACTATAAAGGAGTATGGTGATCAATAGATTTATCCACATGTTCGTGTATTTGTTAATAATCATCAGTTCACGGAATTGAACACTAGAATTTGTAATATTGTGTTGATTGTACTCACCAAAAATGAGGTTGTACTGAGATTTCCATGTAGCTGATTCAGCTTCAAAGAACCTGAAATAGATAAAAATTAATTATTCTAAATGCTACTAATGCGGATTCAAAACTTTTGAAATAATGTCATATTAATTGAAGTTATCACTGCATTCTTGACAGCGAATTAGAAGTATTTAAAATCTTCAAAGGTTTTAAGTTTTTTATAGCTCAATATTCAAAGTTTTGTTTTAGTGTTTAATACAATAACATTTGATTAAGGTTGTAAAATATTTTCTGCGTACAGTAAAAAAAAAAATGTTTTGCTACCAACACTAACACTGACTACAATCATTTATCGTTTTGCTATGATTAATTGTATTATACTTTTTTTTAAGATTTTCCTGTTATTATTAGGCTATTTACTTTTTGTGCTAACTGTTCTTTTTTAACATTTTAGTTATATTATTTCTTCTATAACACGTAAAGGTCTTCTGTAATACTTAATTTATGAGTTAATACTTTTCAACTTTAGTAACTTATTATCTAGATAATTTGATTTTCATCCCTAACATGTGCACGTTGCAATCTGTTTAATTTAAGAACAATAAGCAACCTCATGACCCATGGGAATGATATTGTATGATGTGTAGTCTTGTACAGACTAAGGCCGATCTATTCTGAGAGAGTATGGTTAATAAAACTCCAATCACCAAAGTACACCAGTAAATATTGTCTAGTATTCAAATCCATGTAAATATAAACCACCTTTACTAGGATTTGAACCACGAAATCTTCGTCTCCAAAAATCAGCTGTTAAAAAGCTGATTTATGGCGACGACTTTACCATGAAACCAACTCGTTGGGTTAAATAACCTACATAAATAACTAAAGAAATATTTTTTTTTTGTTTATTAATATATTTTTTTCTATAATACAATATAACGGCAAGTGTGATAAGGATAAGTTGAACACATGACGTAAATTACTTCAAGAAGTAGTTTCTCCAATGATTTTTTTTATATCATTTTAAAGTTGCATCAACTGGTCGGTTATTAGCAACTACGATGGATTATGTAACTGGACCAGCGTGTTTTGATTTTTGAAAATTCCATTCCCCAGCCGGAAATTGAATGCGGGACCTCCGCGTTGTAGGCTAGTGCGTTAAACACTACACTAGGAATGTCGCCCATTAATGTTATTTCCGATAATAAAATTTCAAAAAAAAAATAGTTTCTTTAGTTTAAACAATTCAAAATCAGATAGTTATTTAATTCATTAATTTAATTCATAATCAGATAGTTATTTGGATGATGTTGATTAAAGTGTATGTATTTAACTTCAGAAAATTCCACGTTCTCTTAAGTCATCGGAGGAATTGCCTGAAAGACTGCCTGTGTGCGTTTAGTGAACTAAAAAGGTTTAATGTCTGCCAAACTTTTGGTAAAAATTTTGATAGATGATGTTTTAATGCGTCTCGTATATTTATATATATGTGTGACTTTTAAGTTGGTATGGTACGTTTGTAGTATACTTGGAATAATCCACTATGAACCGTTGAAATCTAGAATGACGAGATTAAAATACATATGTTTCAATAAATTATTCGATTATTAGGTAAATTTACAAAAGAGAAGAAAAAGTGAGAAAACTTTTTTTTTGGCTTCCATTTCAGTTTTATTTACATATGTACTATTTTTAAAGCACAACTAGTAAATGAGATGGAATGAATGAGGAATGGTGGGAATGTGACGTGAATGTGAATCGATCCAGTGATCGATTTCGACGTGAAATGTTTCAAGGAATGTGGTGCCAATTTTTAATGATAATGATTATGATGTATGTACTATGATGTATAATTTTTTATGAGATGTTTTTTATGAAATGAAACAGGCATCACAAGTTAAATTGAATTTTTTTTATGGTAGTCGGAGAAAATCCCTATTCCACCTTTGTTTCAGTCGTCTGTTAACAGAGAGATTGTTAGTTGTAAGAGAGTGGACATTTGGATTTATGTGGTCAATTGTCTTTGTGTGTAATGATTTGTATGATGCGTTGACAATGTCTCGAACCGTTGGTATTTTCAGATCTTTGTGAAGGGTATGATTGGTTACGTAAAAAGGTGCGTTTGTTAATGCTATAAGCGTTTTTGACTGGTGTCTTTGAAGATTCATTGTTGTATTGTGACACGCTTCTAAAATTGGTCCGCCATAAGAAAACTTATTCAAAATTTATTTGCGTTTAAAAGTTATAAATATTTTGATAATGAATACATCGTTTACAAACAGGAAACTATATAGACTTGATTATAATTTCAAAACTGTATTGAACTCGGTTATCTTAATTGTAATCTAATGCATTACTTCGAAACTATTCACATTAAATTTACACGAACTATACAAGAGTTGTTCTGTAACTTAATCGTTTAATTATACTAAAGGATACAATAGAGAATACTTGATGAAATCTATACTTTGTTAACAATATTGGGTACATTTTATTGTTTGAATGTATTAGAAGATTTAAACATATCTGAACGACTGTGTTACATTATTCTTCAGGATGAAGTGAAAAACAAGCACATTTGATTTTTTCATTTATTTATTTATTTTAATTGTTTGTAATAGGACCTGAATCTCAATTACAGCAAAATCTATGCAATACACAATACATAATTGATTACGATAACTAAACTGCAATGTAGAGTCTGTACATTAAACATCGTATAACTCGTACAGTTATCGAAGTTAAGATTCAAAATATCCAATTACAGTATGTAGGCTTCTGAACTGTTAAAGCATTAGTGCCTTGAGTTAAGATCGCACGAATTACTGTATTTGCAATTTCGAGATAGTGCTGCCTAAGCAACACACAACAGTAAAGCAAAGAAAAATATAAAGATTTTTATAATGAAAAACTAACCACTGGGCCTTCGTGGCCCAGTGATTAGGGTACTAAGGTCAAAGCGGAGTTTCGAGGTTTGATTCCCTACTAGGGTCTTGAAAATTATAATAAGTTCAAACCGACTGTTCCTTATTCAAAAGTAGTCGCTTTTGCTAGATGCGACTTTATAGAAACTAAAAGAAATAAGCACCTATAAATATTTTTATATAAACATAATAGTATGTTTCTGTCCAAAAATGTATAGGGGCTTATGCTAAATAAACGGTAAGTTTTCCATTACATCTGTTTTTATTGATTTCCTATTGTTTCCAGTTTAACAGAATTTTTGATTTTCCGGATCACTTTTAATTAGTCCGGATAAACAAGGTAGTTCGTACTTATTTACAAATCCTTACGCAAACCATTGTGGAAGTACGGATGCCAGATTTATGGCTCAGACAAACTCTCGGTTTTAGCTTAGCTACAACGTTTCTAATAAAAAATTTAGAAAATAATTTTGTTTACGAACGTAAATAATTTCCAATTGCATAATTGGAAATACACTCCACACAGATCTTAACAACCTTTACATAGCTGTGACGATCCTACAGATATACCACAGATTTAAATCATAATTATCAAACAATATCAATCCTCTTATCCATGTTCTAAACTACCCACAATTACAAGGTAACCCCAATTGTTATGTCCGCAAAAAAGGAGCAGATTTTTGGGATCAATTTCCGGTCATCCGGTTTATTTTATACAGTTAACAAAAATTATTAACTAAAGACGTAGTGTACCTTCTGATTTCAAATTAATTCTGAGCGTTGTGTATTCAGATGAGAGATTATTAAATGAGAAATTAATTAAAACTAAAAAAGCATTTTTTGGGCATACTAATAAGAAACATATCTGTCAACGCTACGTTGAAAAGATTATTAAAAACTGTCTAGAAACACACTGTTAATATATGCCTGCTGAGATTAATTACATATATTTAGGGCAATAAATTTTGTGTTATCCATTTTTTTTATTTTGAAAATCTATACGTACCTAATTTTTTTTAATTACATGGTTTGAATGAAAAACTTGTGGCGTTTTGCATTCACAAAAAGAAATTCTCGAGTATGGATAGAAGTTCACGTACTTTGATCTGCTGATCTGTATTGTTTGAATATTTTATGTTTCTTTTTCTTTTCTTGGAACCTCCTAAGACTACTTTGGGAAATGTAACCTTCTAAATAAATTGTGTAACTCCGGTTACCAAATTGGCCGAGGGATACGATCAAAATAAAAAGATAACCACCGAGGGAACAAAAACACAAAGTACTACATTCCCATTTTGTTTTTCTCGTTTTCTAAGAAGCCCATCCGTGTTGGAATCAGATCTTTCTTTTTATTTTGGTTCAGTAGTAGCCGCGGGTTTAGAATGAAGCTTTTGATTTTTTCAAACTATTCTGTGTATATTTTACGTAAAGATGTTATACTTTGTACGTGTGTAAAGTTTATTGCGAATGTTATACAATTTTTTAATAAAATAAAAAAAATCCAATACTCTTTTAAACCTATTTATTTCTGACCTAGTTATATATTTGTGTGCGTACGTACTAATACAATACCAAGTCGGCTGATGGTGACAATGATACAAATTGTAACTTGTACGACATGAGGAAGTGACCACCCATTGATGAAACTTCAATATTTTATTTTTTCTAATTTAATATTGCAAGACTTTGTAGCTATATTTTAATTTAAAAAATTATTAAGGTTGCAACAAATCTTCTTGAAGGGTTGTCAGGTAAAGTAATTGGGCTAATCGTTCCGTTTAGTTTTTTTTATGTCTTTTATTTATAATTTTTACTTTCTCGTGCCTATATGAATGTATAGGAAGGAAAGTAGGTATTGTTTTCATGTCAATTTTCCGAAATGGAGTTTTCACCGGATATACCCGTTTTCAGAACCCCTGAACCCAAAAAATGCTTTTAGCGATTGGTGTGTGCGTGTGTGTGTGTATATGTGTGGGGGGGGGTGAACAAAACTTAAAACTTTAGTTATATACGATTACTGGATCCGATTTGAACATTTTTATCAAAATCGGTCAAATGGATTTATTAATTTCACTTTTTTGCGATGTTCTCAAAACCGCCCCTACAATTTTTTTAAAAATCGCCTCATGTAGGTACTACACATTTTATGCTTTACAAGGTAGGAAAGGCGCCATGTCTGCTGAAATTCTTGGAAAGGCTACTTCTCGTAAAAAATTTGTTTTTTTTAAGATTGCGGCTTTAATATGCATTTCAGCGCAAAAATGGATACAATAAAAAGTTGTAGAGAATTTCAAATCGTTCAACATTTGTTTCAAACATATTTTTGTTTAACGCTAAATAATTTAGCGGAAAATGGAAATTTTGACTTAAAAATCCTTTTTGTAACAGAAGCTACTAATATCAAAATATTCGAAATATAACATAAAATGAACTGATCACACCAATTCTCTAATACAGTAAATATCAAGACAAAATTTAACACATCATCGCTTACAAAGAAAATGGAGTAGAGATAAAGAAAAAAATATAATGCTTAAAAGATTAATAGAACTGAAACATTTTTATAAGCTTTTTAATATTTTTAAAAATCTCAACTATTACATAAAAGAACAAATAATTTTGCTACCAGTTAAAAATTTTATACATTAACAGACGTGTAAAGTTTCAGTTGAATGCTTATAACAGTTTTAGAGAAAATGGGTCATAAATATTTTAGATAATCTATATGTAGGTTTAGTTACCGGTTTCAAGTCTCGTAAAGCTATTTGTCACCATGTTAAGTAAAAAGGCCGCTCTTTGTTACCACGAAAGTTCTATGTTACACATTTATTACTTAAATTATTTAAATATTTTATTTTAATTATTTATATATTTAAAAAGTACGCTATCTCGGTTTATATATGGAAAGGTGACTCACTTAGAATACTCATGTAGCCATTAAACGGAGTTAGACGTAGTGTTAGACGTCACACGGTTTTTTACTTTTTACTTTCTAAACGGTCTAAATTGCCACTGCAACTTAAACTTCTTATTTATAAAGCTTATCTCGGGCCTGTTTGGATGAAGACTATGCCTGTCAAATCTATAGAACCGCTGAGGGAGCCGTAATTTCAAAAATCTAACGATTTCAGTCAAAAATTTAAAGACAAATTACAAACGCTCCTTTTTACGTTGCCAATGACTGTTTGCACAATAACCTCAAATTTCCGTACGTAAACGACTTATTTCTTAAAATTTACACAAGATTCCGTATGAAATTATCTCATCATAGCAACGAACTTGTACGCAAACTATACCTACTATACCTTCCCGGAAATCCCCGCATATATCTACGCTGACGATGGAGTAGGGACATCATTTTGTAATAAGTAATTTTCGATAGTACACACAATTATGTAATCCGTTCACAGAACATTTCCAGCTGGATCCCACTGTTGAGTGGTTATCCCCTCTTAAGTCATAAAGCAGATTTTATCCCATTTCATAATCATCTCATTCACTTGGTGTTTTTTACAGGTGTGAATTTTCCTAATGAAAAAAAAATTGTCATAGATAGATTGTAGTAATATATATTGGAGTATAATACTCCAGCGGTGCTTCGCGCCGCTTACGTGTCTCGGCCTCAGAGGGGTAGGTGGATTAGAATTCATAAGTGGATCGGAACCATTTGCCACAAGGTGAGGTTCGTCCGCCAAAGGGGTTAGGTGGATCACAATATTTTTAAATTTGAAGATATGAAAGTTTAAAGATGAAGTTTGAAATTACAAAATTTAAAATTTGAAGGTTTTGAAGTTTTGGGTTAATGTTTAAAGTTTCAAAATTTCAACTTTGAATGTTAAGGTTTGAATGTAGGATACATTTAGATTTTTCGTTTTCTTATGCGACCTAGGGTTGCGACCTGAACATTTTTACCAATTTTCGGGTTGATAGGGGTAGCAACCACCATTGAACCCCGATCAGAAATTTAAAAAATTATATTTATAAGGTCCTCAGGGATTTTGCTTTTAGGGACCCCGTGATAGGTTAGAATTTATTAGTGGCTGGGGCTTTATTTATATTATAGATTTTAGAAACAATTTAAATGATGTAATGGAATATTGTGAAATTTTTTAACATGTTATATTATGTTGTATGAAAGAATTCCTTGAATTTGAATTGTTCTTGTTAGGTGACGTATGCATATTGTTTGCGAAAAGAACATCATTGTTAACGTAGACCTACAAATAAAAAGAGTAAAAGGATAGCAAATATTTAAACTGAAGAAAATGAGAAAGATGGAATGATTTGTACTTATATTCTTGGGTTAAGATTGTAGTTTAGGTGAGGAAATGTGGATTTTCTTTGTATATTATTCATGGTAGATATGAAGCAGGGTTTTGTATACCTTATACAGATAGAGGCACATCTGTCTGGTTATACACCAGCCTACAGTCATTTATGAATTATGCACAATGCTCACTTTGATATCTTGTTATAATGAGCAACAACAAGCAAGGAAGTAGACAACCAACCAAAATCTTCTTCTTATTCGTCGTCGTTCGTATACTTCATCACTTGTTCCTCTAATTTTGAATTTCTTTTGTGTTACTCTCTTTGTTTCAAAAGCATGACTTTCTTATTCATACATTTACTTTTATTGAATTTAAATAAAAGTTAATTTGGAGAATTACTTACTCAGTAACTTCAGAAAGAATTATATTATTAATAATAATTTAAAAAATAATGAATTGACAATATATACAACGAATTGAATGTTTAAATACCTTACGGAAACAACTTATTGGATTTTACATAAGAATCTTTTAAAAAAATTTACTAAAAACTTGTTACTAAAATTTACTAAAAACATTTACTAAAACGAAGGTTCCTGGTTCAAATCCTAGTAAAGATAATTACTTTTATACGGATTTGAATACTAGACAGTGGTTACCGGTGTACTTTGATGGTTGGGGTTTAATTAACCATACTCTCTTAGGAATGGTCGGCCTGGAACTGTACAGGACTACACCTCATTTGTAAATGAAATTATGTACAGAAATAAAGAATTATTATTATTATTATTATTATTATTATTATTATTATTATTATTATTTACACGTCATACACATCATCCTCATCTCATTGAGTCATGGGGTTGCTTATTGTTCTAAATTGAACAGATTGCAACGTACACAAATTGGGAATAAAAAAAAAGTTGTTTGTAAATAATTTATTCTCAATAGTTAGGAAAATTTTATTTCAGTAGTAAACAACATGTTGTTTGTTACAAAATTTCTCTCAAAATGGAAATTTATAAATTCTTACTTTTGCAATGTTTTTTTTTCAACACAACACCCGGCTAATCCAAATTTCGGATAATCCAAACTGATTTATATCTTTTCGTGGATTTTACGTATAAAACATGTTTTTAATAATATGAATTAAAATAATTTTTAATGAAAAAATAGACATGTAAATATAATAGGAGTGTAAACATAAAAATTAAATCTAAAAATATTATGAACAGTGTAGAGAATAGAAAACAAACTTAACCAAATTCTTTTTTTTGTATCCGAAGTGGCGAGAAAAACTTATATCAGCGAATTAAATGACTGAATCATTTAAGAACAGAAGAGATAGAGGTGTAAAAGAAACTAATCAGAGTCATCTCCCCTGAAAGTAATTTATTTCATTATACAGCCAGACCCTGTGGTGAATGAAGTGAAAGTGTCATTTGCAGAGTGGAGATTATGTGCTTTTCAGAGGGCCCGGCATGCTGTTAAGCGTACTTTTCCACTCGGTGAGGAAGGCCTGTGTAAACCACCTCACTCCTCGTTTTACTTAGTAAAACCTCTTCAGGTTCAAGCCAGCCTTTCGGCTGATGACCTAAACAACATATTAAATTTAGGTGTATTTTTGTTTTTACGCAAATAAATGTTATCGGATAATCCATACAACGAAATTTGAACAGTTCTCGGTCCCAATAAGTTCAGATTGACGGAATTGTAGTGTATTTCAAAAAACCTGTTCTGTAAATACTAACCGTCGAAAAATTTAAACTCTCTAATTTAATATTTGTTTCTATTAAATAAGTATTCAGAGATTTTGTAATGAAAATAACTAATATACATAGTTTCTCTGTATGTAAAGACAAATAACAAAAGGATTTTCAAAGAATGCTTTTTTTAAAGTTATTTGATATCATTAAAGAGTCCTGTATGTGTAATATAAGTAGAAAATTTATCTGGGGATATACTGTATAATGTATGCATGTAAAACTTAGTTACTGAATGCATGCATATTGTTTGCAAGATGAAACCGTGTTACAAACAAGTGTAGGCTACAGTAATTTTTAACAAAAAAGTTTACAAAAGTTTATTAGTGTTTGCAGTTGTTTTAAAAGGAAGTTTCTTTTTGCTTTTATACTCATATTATTATAACATTGTACTTTTGTATTTATTATAATGTTTTCATTAAAAATCCCATGAGATGAAAAATTCATGAAAACACAAGATAAGTTGTAAAAAAAATACTATTAATGCACTTTGGATACTCGGAATTACTTTTTCTCTGTTATCCATTAGCGATACTGTTTTATTCAAGAAAATTTAATGAATAATAGATTCAAAAATTATATTTATTTGTAACAACTTTTAGAACTGTTTCAAAATTATACCATGATAAAACTTTAGGAAGGTATATTTGATTAAAATTGGAGTTACGGTGTAAATTAATTGAGTGGAGTATCATCTTGAAAATTTTTACGTAAATAATAATTATATAAATATTTATAAATAAATTTATGGAGATACAGGACGATTCAAAATACTGTAACACCTAAGTTTAGGTTTGATCGAAATCTAGGTATACTAAATAACAAACAGACTTACTTTAAACTTTTTTTTGACACTTTAATTAAAATTTAGTATCTGCCATTAAATAATACAATTTATAAATGTGAAGCTAATGTTCCAAAACTTGATTTACTTGAAAGAGCGTGCAGTCATCACCACAGTACTACGGTTGGCCAAGAAGATCTCTTGGGCAGAGGCGCTTCAAACGTCTGTTCTGAGCACCCGGTATCGCCCAAGTTACATGTTTTGTATGAGAGGGTTGTCAGGTAATTCAAATTTTTCATGCATCGTCTTGTATAGTTGTTTCACGACATCAATTACGTAAGGGATTTGTAGGTCTTTGCGCAACATTGAATTTGTGATGTAAAAGAGGCATTGCGTTATCGTTCGTAGAATCTTTACTTTAAACTTATACCAATTTATTATTAAACTTATCGTGCGAACAAATACAATTAGATTTCTTCAATGAAATTTATTACAAAACTTAAGCTTAATCTAAACTCAACTATAAACAACAGATGCCACTGAATCGATCCAAACAATCGATCCACAAGTAATTGATATCACCCTTACGCACACGTACTATTAAGATAATTCAGAACCGGTCCCGTAACAACACTATTTCGAACGGCCCGATAACGCATTCCATTCACAATTAAAGTAAAAATTAACTCACTGCAAAGGCTCTAATTGGTTTTATACCTGGGGTCTGATAGTTTCCCGAACAATTAAGAGCCTTCTAACAATTTTGCCGCTTTAAGAAAAACCCAAAATATAGTAGAAATGATCAATAAAAGGCATAACCCAGATTCAATACCTCTTTTCTAAGAACTCATTCAATCAAAACATCAATTGTGGTTTCAGTTGTGGGGTACATCCAGCATTTCAAACATAAACATATTCGAAGTTTTTCAGTCAAAATTCTTGCGGCGGGCCTTGCAAATTCCGTCGTACATTAAAAACGCCTATTCTATGCCGATATTAATATAGACTCTGTGAAACCAACTATATTGAAATTCAGCCGTAAATATGAAGAAAGACTCAACCATAATCCAAACTTCTTAGCTCTGAATCTGCTAAACAACTTTGATATCGGGTTTTCAAGATTGAAAAGACATAGTGTTTTCGATGTAGGTTATAGATTTAAATGAACATTATTACAGTTATTGTAATTTTGTTTCTAATTAATAAACTTTCTTTCTTTCAAAATCATCATTGTATTTCTTAAATATTAATTATTACTAATTTTAATTTAATTAACAGATGAAATTTTAATCATGTTTATTAAAATTTATTAAAATTACTGACTGTTCTATTTCATGTAAACAAATTGTAATGAGGCAGACTTGTAAAAAAATCGAAACATCTCATTCATTGGAATTCACTATCCTTGTTCTAAACAATCCACCCTCATACAAAACAAAATTAATTTTTAACATTAAATATTTCACCAACCACTTTTAGAATATACTAAATTATGATATTTTATACAAAAACGAAAAATAAAAATGCCGTGCAGGTAAAGCAAGAGTGTTGTTGTTTAGGTCAACAGGCGAAAGGCTGGTTTGAACCTCTAGAGGTTTTACTACAAAAAACGAGGAATGAGGTGGTTTACTCTTGCCTTCCTCACTGAGTTGGAAGAGTATGCTTATCAACATGCCAGGCCCTCCAAAAAGCACCCACTTTCCACCCTGCAAATGACACCTTCACTTCATTCACCGCAGGGTCTGGCTGTATTGTGAAATTCATTACCTACTCCCAGAGGAGACAACTCTGAATAGTGTCTTTTACACCTCTACCTCTTCTGTTCTTAAATAGTTCAGTCATAGAATTGGCTGACTATGTAATGAGAAATAGAATGATTTTTTGTAGCCCTGGAACAAACAGATCGAGCGTAATTAATTTAACACTCCACCTGTCAGTTATGGGCATAAGGTAAGAGTATTCGATGAAATTAGTCCAATTTTCAAGAGCCACAACTTTACTAATGAAACAGAAATGAGATAACTAAAATGTTATATCCTTTCTGTGCTTCTGTACAGTTGAAATTGTGGACCTTGGATGAGACTATCCTAAGAAAACTGGAGGTATTTGAGATGAAGTTGTATGGACGAATATTGAGAGTACCATAGATTCCTCGGCTGAAAAAAGGCTGAATTTCTCAGGAGAATAAAGAAAGACGTAAAAATCACTTTATGGTCAAATGTAGAAAGCTTCAGTATTTCGCACAATGCTATGAGGAATGAATCCACATATTCAGTGCTTCAATCATTCTGCAGGAAAAAGAGAATCAGGTAGATGAAGGGTGTATTGGTTCAAACCTAAAATTTGGCGTGGAGAAAGCTCAGAACAGCTTTTCTGCAGTACAACAAAGTGAAAATTAATACGATAACCACCAACGTTTGGAACGGATTGATAAGTAAAGAAGAAGAACAACAAAAATAAACAGTAAGACTTAATAAATAACAAATAACTTTAAAATAACGATCTTTATTTGAAACACTCGGTATTTACCTCAATATTGTATATCTGATATTTTATTTTATTGAAATGTGTATTTCCGTTAAACAAACTGTTATTATGTTGTTCATATGAATCTTATTACATATAACATTGTAAAGTGCAAAACTTATCTTACACAGATTGTTCTGTCAGTAGCTTGTTTCCTTAGAAAATTCAATTTTATTGAATATGAAATTTTTCAAAGTTATCAGATTGGGAAAACATCTGTTTGTGATTGATCTGTTTGAGTATAAACTTCGCACAAGCACATCCATCGTACGAAATATCACGCACAAACTAATATTACGAGATATATTGCTATACTTTAATGTTTAACTTTCCAAATAAAGAATTGCTTGAATTTAACAAAGCGGTATTCCGTTTATAACTTCTTATTTTCGGAGTACTATATAAGTTTTGTCACTAATAAAGTTGAAATTACGATTTTCGTTTCATTATATAATTTTGCCATCAAAATTATTTACACTACTAACAGACAATACTAGCATAAAATATCGAAATTTTTTTAAAAGAATCATGAAAATCCAGTGTGTATTTTAAAAGGTTCAAAATCACTTTTTATGAACACTATTTTATAAAAATTATGTAATATAATTTTTTAATTTCCTAATTATCACTAGCAAAAAATAATAATTCTTGTTTTGTTGCGATGGGTCCTTTCCTAGTGACCTATATAATATTTAAAATGTTTGACGTTTGATGGAGTTCATTTAAGAACTCAAATATTTTTGGTTAAACTTTCAAGGCCTTTCTGTACATCCTTGCCAATTAGATAGTTGTTAAGTTTTCATTTTAACTAATAAAGGGTAAGAGGATATAATTTAAAATAAGTTGATAATACCCGTTTATTCAGTCGTAAAAAGTTTCTTTGATTGGTTTTTGTTTTTAAATCAATTTTGACAGGGCTAGTGAGCATGGTAGCCGATGGTTAGTACAGTTAATTGGCCGTACTTAATAAAACCTTTTAATAAACTTAATAAATAAATTACATAAAACTGCTCACAACAGGTAGAAGGAGTGTTAATTCATTTGCACGCGATCTGCTAATTCCAGGACTAAAAAAATAGTTCTGTTTCTTATCACATGCCCAGTCAAATATATGATTAAAGCATTGAGAACAGAAGCGTTAAAGGTGTAAAAGACACTAGTCGCATTCATCTCCTCCGAGAATAATGAATTTAATTATACGGACAGACCCTGGGGTGAATGAAGTGAAGGTGTCATTTGCAGGGTGGAAAGTAGATGTTTTTCAGAGAGCTTGGTATGGTGATATACTTTTCTACTGAGTAAGGATAGTAATGGTAAACCACTTTACTCCTCGTTTTATATAGTTAAACCTCTAGAGACTCAAATTAGCCTTTCATCTAAAGACCTAAACAAAAAACTTAATCTTGAATCATTTACGTTTGTTAGTATGTACTATTTCAGTCCTAATAGAACTAAATAATATATAATTGTAAGCTCAACTAACTGCCCATAACAGACAGGTAGACAGTCGAATTATTTACACTCAATCTGTTCGTTGCAGGGCTAAAATAAATAGTTCTGTTTCTTATCACATGTTCAGGCAATTTATTGACTAAATAGTTAAGAACAGAAGGTAGGGGTGTAAACGACACTAATGAGAGTTATCTACTCTGAAGTAATGAATTTCATTATACATCCAGACCCTGTGTTAACGCTATAGCCGGCAATCGTCGATATTGAGATGATGTTACCGCGTCTTAAACCGGTCACGTCGCAAAATCGGATTTGCTTCATAGCATTGCAATGTTGTCGTTTAGTTTTTTTTTTAATTTAGTTTTAATTTCAACTACAGACAACGTTTGTGTTTTGTACAATAGTTTAGTAAAACGTAAAGTAAATTTTTGCGTATAATACAATAGTTTTAGTTGCATATTCTGCTTGTGTTTCTCTGTTAAAACCACGCTGTCCTAGAGCTGAATTTGGTTATTTTTTTGGTTTACACGATGGGTTTTTTTAATATTTTCTTCAGTTTTGAAAATAAATTGAAATTTTGGTTTTATTTTTAAATAAAATTAAAAGTAACCATCCGTATATAATACATTTTGAAAGTAGAGTATAAGAAAGTTTTAAACAGTAGTGTCATCTGAAATTTTAGAAAAATATTTATTGTCTAAAAATTATTATCAAATAGTTTCAGCATCCCTTACTGTCAGATTAAAAATTTCAGTGATGTATTTATTCTATTTTCCTAAGTTTTCTTGTTATTTTGATGCTACGTGACAAGGTTTGTGATTTATAGCAAATTTTTAATGATTTCTTTACGGTTCGGTGACCAAAAATTCTCTGCCGGTCAAGAAAAATGTTATTGCCGGCTGTAGGGTTAAATGAAGTGAAGGTGTCATTTGCAGAGTGGAAAATATGTGCTTTGCAGAGAGCCCGCCATGCTAATAAGCGTAATTTTCCACTCAGTGAGGAAGGCAATAGTAAACCACCTCACTCCTCGTTTTACTTAGTAAAACCTCTACAGGTTCAAACCAGCCTTTCGGCTGATGACCTAAACAACAAGTTCAATTAAATGAGACCGTGAAAAGGTTGTTAAGAATAAATTAAATAGATCAATCAAAATAATTATGTCAATTTATTTGTATGGATCAGTCTACAGATAGAATACAGCTATAAACAATCTTAACATAATTAAACATTTTACTTAGAGAAAAAAAAATCATCATCAAAAATCGCAAAATAACAGATAATCAAATCAATCGTAAAATATTAAATAAAAAAGATAAAAAGAGTTTGTACAAATTTCCTGTTACTAGTTTTTCTTAAACAAAAAGAAACATACAACAATATTCTTTATGAACATACCTATAAGTATACGCTTTAAAAAAATGTGTAGTTTGTTTGAGGTATGTGCAGTAGCAGCCAAATGTAAGTGTAAACGATAGCCCTATAAAAAGATGTTGTTTAGGTCAACAGCCGTAAGGCTAGTTTGAACCTCTAGAGGTTTTACTAAGTAAAAATAAAAAGTGCTGTGGTGTATTATTGCCTTTCTCCCTTTCAGTTGAAAAAGTTTGCTTATTAGAATGCCAGGCTCTCCGAAAAACACCCACTTTCCACCCTGCAAAATGACACCTTCACTTCATTCACCACAGGGTCTGGCTGTATAGTGAAATTCATTACTCTAAGAGAAGATAATCTGATTAGTATCGTTTACACCTCTACCTCTTCTGTTCTTAAATGTTTCAGTGAAATAATTGGCTGGCCATTTGATAAGAAACAGAACTGTTTTTTATAGCCCTGGAACTAGCAGATCAAGTGAAAATAACAAATAATAAAAAATATAATAAGGCAATACCCATATGTTGTTGGTTAGGTTAACAGCGAAAAGTCTGGTTTGAACTTCTAAAAGTTTTACGAAGTAAAAATGAGGAGTGAGGTGGTTTACTATTGCCTTCCTCACTGAGTGGAAAGTATGCTTATCAGCATGCTAGGCTATTCGAAAAGCACCCACTTTCCACCCTACAAATGACGCCTTCACCACAGAGTCTGGCTGTATAGTGAAATTCATTACTCTCAGAGGAGATAACTCTGACTACTATCTTTTACACCTGTATCTGTTCTGTTTTTAAATAGTTCAGTCATATAATTGGCTGACTATGTGATAAAAAACATAACTATTTTTTGTATCCCTTTTTTGAACCGACAGATCGAGTGCAATTAATTTTACACTCCAGCTGCCAGTTATGGGCAAATAAAAAGACATGAATGTTAAAAATGATGGAAAATATTATTTAACAAAAGAGTTTCTCTGTTTAAATTGTAATTATAGAATAAATATAAAGTTTTAAACTATACTGTAACAAGAAAGTATTCATTTATTGCATTTATTGGTATTAACTTTTTCTTTATGTATTTCTTTGTTTTGGTTAAAAATTCTATTACTGTATTTATTTTTTATACTCAATTTAATTACCGTGAATTTTAAAATTCACTTTTTCAAAAGCATTATAAATGTAAAAAGCTAGTTAAATACAAGTGATTTTTATTGTTTTCATCTTTGTTATAACAAAGTTCCTGGAATTAATAAGTATAATCGCATTAAAACTTACCAACTAGGAACGTGAATCAAATACTTTATTTTTTGTCATAAAAAGGAAAAATCAAAATACGTAAATTATAATTAGATACATGGTTAAATTTATTTTATACGTTATTATTTATAAATTGTACTTTGTGTAATAAATATGACTCTTGATAATTCGAAATTTATTCAATCAAAGACCGTCAGACTTTAAAAATCCGGATAAATTAAAAACAATAAAAATATCTATTGGTTTATGAGATTTTCAGACACCATTCAACATTTTGTAGTTTCATTGTGCGTGAATTTTATTTAAAAAATATTCATGCATTCATTTATCCATTCTTACCTCATCCGTATCTCTTTTACTGTAATAAATGTTACCATTCTCGTACTGCGGCGGAATTAAAACGGACTGAATAATTTTGATTAATCAGCTATATTTGGGTACAATCATAAAAAGTTTGTAACACATAATTGATTAATAAGTGCATTAAAGTAATTTATTACCACCTCCGTGGGCTAGTGGTTTGGCTGGTAGACTGCTGTGCTCACTGTAAAACGTGTGGACCCGGGTTTGATTCCCAGATTGGGTCTGTAATTATTACGTGTTAAAACCCTCTGATTCTGTATTATAATCTACAGTAACTACTAATAACCAAAGCAGTTAACGCAACCTTAAATAAGCAAAAAATATACGAGCATTATAATATATTTACAATATTATGTGTATTTTGACACGTGTCCAAAACTTGATGTATTTGTTGGAGCATACGTTATTAATGTAGTCCTATAATTAATTGGCCTTTTACCAGATTATCTTTGGTCAAAATCATTTTAAAAAGTTTTGGATCTATCCAAGTAAAATGGTCCGGAAATAATGAAACAAGCCTGACAAGTTTACAATTTAAAGATTTTTTCTGCGTATGGTTCTACACGTGTTGACAATACTCTGGAACTTAGTAAACAATAAAAATTGTTTACCGATCTCAGTAGGTAAGGAAGCACACTAATTTTCTGAGCTGGTGATGAAAGAGGTGAATGACAGCGAGAGGGGAATTAGGCTACGGTTCCCTTTCACGCCCCACTGACTGTAAGTAAATTTTTTTTTAACCTGACGTTTTCCTTGTAGTATTATATAAAGAGTTCCAAGGGAGGTGGAGTGTTCTTTGCTGATGTCGGATCGAGTGGCCAGGCGGCGGGTTTTTGGTTGGTAAGGCGGTTTCGGCCTCTTTGAGGCTGGACGATAACGGCTCAGCTGAGTCCAACACTACTTTCCCCATCGTGAGGAAGTGAACATGAGTTTTTCTCACCGCATCGGATAAAAAAATACAATAAAAATTGATCTAAGGGTTGAACGCCATTTTTAACCCCTTAGGAATATATTTTGGAAATGGTTAAGTAATTATTTTTGTAAATGAACTATAAGTAATATCTCTATGAAGTTTCAGCCACCTAGGTTGGGCAGAATTTAGTAAAAAAGAGAATATCTGTTTAAGAGCTGAACATCCTTTTTCAACCCCACAACGGTGGAATGTCAAAATCGTTTATGTTTAACTTTTCTATTAATCCCTAAAGGAAATATTCCCTCAAAATATCAGTTTTCTAGCTACTGTTTTAATAGGAGAATAAATAATGAGTGCGTGTTTAACAGTAATGGTTTTACCATTTGTACATGTTTGTATAATACAATTGAACTAAATTATTAAAATAAATAGAATTATAGCATATCCAATTTGAAAACTGATGGAAATTGATAAGATCAGAAAGAAAAATAAACCAGGCCTTTTAAAGAAAAATGAAAAAAATGTTGGGCCCTCATTTATCGGTAGTAAATTACATATATGATGCAGCATAAAAATCAATTTAAAAATGAATTGAAATATCTGATGGTATTTTTGTTGCTTTTACGGTCTCTTGGACCACTTGAATCAAATGTAGAAATCCTTTTTGGTTTGGTTTTAGGATTCTTATGCTTTTCCCAATAATAATAATTGGGAAAAGCATAAGAATCCTAAAACCAATATGAAGAATTATTCTTCATATTTTGGGATCTGATCTGCCTGTTTTTATCTGTACAAAGCATTGACGACGGAGCCCGAGTTTTTTCAACGAATCTTCTGTCTTTAAGCAGCTTAAACTGCTTGCTTTACTTCAGCCAACCATCTTGGAAGATTTTTCCACGAGTTAAATTATAGGAATGAGTTGTTTAGTTACTAGATTGTTCGGTATGCTAAGCAAATTCCCGATAAAAGAAATCTGATGGTTTTCATATTATGTTTTCTGAAAAAATAAATTTATGCCGTGAAATTAGTGTTCTACTAAACAAATCTTAAAATAAAACGCTTGGAAATATTAGTAGCATAAGGAAGTAAAGGATAAATAAGGAAAATCTGGAGGCATCTTGGTGGGTTTTATAATTAATTATTACGGAAGTGGTTAATTAAAATTAAAAAGGAAACCAGAAATGGAATACAACTTTTAATAAGAATGTATTTTAAATGGAAGTTGGTGTTTTATTGTGTTATTAACAGATTAATTTAACGATACACAAATTTTTTTGAATAGAAATTAATATTGTTCTTTGCTTAATGATGATAACATACACAAATATTTACATAAAAGAATTAAAAATTAAAACGGTTGAAATTGAGTTATGGGCGTAAAATTTAATGGGTTTTACAGATTAGGTAGTAAAAAGAAAAACGGTGTCGGGTAAAAGGCCAGCTTTGCTTTTTGCCCGGTAAAGATTTAAAAAAGAGAGTATTGTAAAAAAATTTCTCGTCACGTTTTTGAATCTACCCTCTCCCAAGATAATGCGTTGACTATGGAGAAGAGGGTGACAGGATGGGATGAGGATAAGGTGGGGTGGTTGGCGCAATGCCCCGCCATCGGTCGATATTCAGCCGGCCAATACGATTCTACCCGATCCCGATCACATCTCTAATTTCTCTCTGAAAACTACTTCTCACCTTCTTTTAAAACGGTCCCCGGTCTAAGTTCTCAATTAACTGAGACGACAAATTATAGCTTCCTTCTTCTAGAATTGTCCGTGTACCCTAACTTGAACCATTCTATTTCAACAAGATTAGAAGACCCCAAGGGCGGGGAAAAATTTAGGAAATTGCTCCAGAGAGGCCCTTTAAGAAACGGCTGATCTAAATCGGAGAGAAAGTCTTGACAAAACTTGAAAAGGGAAAACAGGCGTATCTTCAAAATTGTCAGACTATCTCGAAAAAAACAATCTATTGTTATACGAATTTTCCTTTCTTAAAATCCCTCAAGGAATACATAACATAACCTTCGGAAATAAGTCTTAAAGAAAATTTACATTTGTTTGTTTCATAGTCTTCTTATTTTTTACGTTATGTAAATTACAAAACCTTTAAGTTAAAGTAAGCACTGAAGTATTTCAGGTCAATTTTTATTGGGTTGTATCTTTAATTACTATGTAACCCTTTTTACATTGTTATAATATTCCTTCGTTAACTTTTCTATAACCTTCTGTTTAATTTTTATTCCATTTGAATAATGTTTTTCCTTTTTGCCATTTATTGGAAAAGTGTTAAAATAATTTGAATGTTGTGTTAACAACATTTATTTGTAAAGATTTCTATTGATATGAAAATTTTCAATTTTTTTAATCATAATTTTTTGCTTATTGTTTTTCATTCTATTTATCCAACTTGTTTGTATTAATCGCATTTGTTTATTTGAATGTATTTTTGTATCGTGGTCACTAATAATCTCATTGTTGAAACAACCTCAACCCTTCAATGCCGAAAACAAAATTTAAAAATGTGATCTCAAGTGCCATTGAATTTGAATAAGGGTGTACAAAAAGTGCCAGCCCTTATTTCGAAAATTTGCAGGCGTAAGCCGTCCATTGCCCACCGAAATTTCAACGTTACAGAAAAAAATGTCCTGTTAAAAATTAATTTGTATTGTGTTCATAAAAAAAACGTACTAACACTAAAAATATTCAAAATAGTTTTTTTAGTTTATTTAAAAGTGCATCGACAGCTTAGTCATTAGCAACTACAGTGGGTTTTGGTACCTTAACGGTGGTTTTAACGTGTTGAAATTTCCAGACCCTAGCCGGGAATCGAATCCGAGACCTTTCGCTTTGTAGTATAGCGCACTTGTCACTATGCCATGGAGGGAGTTTCAAAATATATTATTCCATTAATTTTTGTTTAAAATGTTTTTGGAAATGTTCGGTTAATCCGGAAGTTGGCACTTTATGCATAACTTACGGTAGTACGGTTTTTTTTTGTTTAACGTCCGACTGTTCTGGAATTACTGCTAATGCAGACGGTGAAGGATGAAATGATTTTTTGTAACGTATGAAAATATGCCGTGCCTGAATGGGATTCGAACCCAAGACCGCATGATGAGAGGCGAGCACGTTACCAACTACGACAATGCGGCCGGCGTACGGTAATCCGGATGTCATCCCTACGTAAAATACATCGACGTCATGTTTTCCGGACGATACTGAAATCCGGGTTAAATGAATAGTCAATCCAGAAAAAAATATAATTTTTTCATCTTTTAACCTTAACTAGAAATTAAAAAAAAAAAATTCTCAGGGGCGTAAAGAATTCTTTTAGAAATCTTTTTTGCATGTTTTTATATTTTGGGAAGGTCTTATCTCAAGAGCTATATTTTGAAATCTTTTTGTAATGTAATTGCCTGTAAATACCATAATTTTTGATAGCATAAGTAATCAGTTGTTATGTAATGGATGTACTGGACAAGTATTGGACGTAGACACGTACTTCCGGGTAGAGAGCGCCACTCGTGCTTTTGTGACGCTGAACGTGTTAATACCTTTCGTTTATGATTATAGTTTATTTACTAAGTTTATAGTTTATGGTATATAGTAGTAAAACTGAATAGTGTTTTAGATTAGAAGATCATTTATTAGGTTTTTTTATATTTATGTAGATATATTTTCCTGCATCTTCTTGTAACTATATTAAGAATTTAATAGTAAGGTATGCAAGATTTGTAAGGGGCAAAGCCTCAAAAGCAAATTAAACTAAAACAGTCTGGTGTGAAACACTTACACAATTTTTCTTGTTAATGGAAAAATGAACAACATAACCTAACATTAGTAATAAAACATTAGAAATAAACAAAAAACTAACCCTAAAAAACCTTATCTTATTTCAATAATGAGTGAATGATGTAAAATGAAAATCAACTATACCTAGTTTGGCTTGATAATACGGAAAATCACTCTTTCATGCTAAACTAGGCTCTGTAGAGAAAAATGCTTAAAAGCTATAGATCTTTTAATTCCCTATAAATTTGATTATATTTACTTTTGCCGTAAAATGCAAACTAAGGCTGAAATGGTATTATTTTTATTGATTTGTTTACACTAAATATATTAAATATTTCAAAATCTAAGGTCTTATAGCTGATGAAAAATCTGCGTTCCAAATACTTAAGTAACATCGTGTTTCACAGAAACTTTTATACTGAGTCAAAAAATTGTTAATGCGCTAACTTTCATAAATAAATAGAGCACACCAACTCTCTAATTTTGACACTATCTCTCCCACATTACTACACAATAAAACTAAGTAAACCTAAATGAAAGTTTGAACTAAGAGTTGCCTTGGTCTGTCTTCTTCACACATGAAAGCAACATGTTCTCATAAAAAGAGATAATATTAAGATAAAAGAAGAATAATTAGAACTTGCTTAAACAAAAAGCAACATGAGAAATTGGCCAATGGAAGATAGCATCCAAAACCGTATGTCAACTAATAGAACCAGTAATAAGCACAATTAATCAGAATACTGGAAAATAAAGTACTTAAAAAATCATAAAGGCAATGTGGAATAAGAAATATGAAATAAAATGGACCAAGGAAGCTAAAAAGGATATGGAGGCAATGCAGATAACATTGGAAGATTTAAAACTATGTACAGAAAAATTTAAAATACTAAAAGACTAACACGCTATAACTAGAAAATGCACGGAACGAGTGTTTTCAGACGAAGAAAGAAAAGCAAGGTCTGATAGAATGAAAAAATACTGGGAACAAAAACTTCAAAAAAGATCCAAAAAATATTGGCTTAAGTGATCCAATGTGGTCAAATAAGGATAAAAAATATTAAAAATAATTTTTTATTATAACTACTAATTTATATATAATTTTATACGAGTATACATATATATTTTTTTAATATATTTTAAGAAAAAGGTTTTATTGTTTAATACGTTTCGTATTATTTTTTATTTTTTGTGACAATTTACTGATATGGAGTTTAACGTAGTCACATTATTCGGGAATCAAATCCGGGACCTTCTGCAATACGGTCAAGAATCTATCATAAATTTCATCTTTCTTCTTTTTCTTTTGGAGGCGGAAAATTAATATAATTTTGTAACATTACCCAAAATTTACAAGGAAACTCATAATCTCAAATGATTTATAATGTTTTCATTCAGTTGTATCATATATACTACTTTTTATAAATACTTTTTGATTAAGATGAGGGTTGCTGTACATTATTACTGCCACACCACATGAAATACCTTATTTCATTTAAATCCCAATTCCCTAATGTTATTTAAGACGTCATCGTATATCACCGAAATGTTAAAATGAATGACTTTTTAAAATTATGAACTTGTTTATTCCTACGTTTTGAAAAATAATTGTTCTACGAATACATGTTAATTTAAAGACATATTTTAATATAGCCTATATAATTACGTTTTATACGTTTTATATATTTTTCTCAAAAAAAAGTATCTCTATCGAAATATATTTTTCTCAAACGGTAAACAAGATACAAACTTTTCAAAAAACATTTTTACTTTTAATAGCATGTAGTTCCTACTACGTACAAAACTCATACGTGAAGACTTCAATGTAGACACAATTTACTCAACCATTAACAAATTGTACACTAGTTTCTATTTAAAATTTATAAATCACACTTATACAGAGGTAGAAACATTGTCACACCTACAACTAACACAAAATTTACGAAGGAGATCAACAAGATGCTGGATTAGGATATCATTTATAAAACAACGACTAGATTTGCTACTTCGTGATTTACTCAATCAAGATAAGAACAGGACATTAAAAACGTAATCATAAATACATTGTTGGTTGTATAAATACATGATTCTGCACTAATCGCAGCTGGTTCAAGATAAAAGCGACAATTGTCAAGATGTGGCAAGAAAAAGATAAGAGTACATCAGTTATTAGTTTTTACTTGAGCTCCTGACCAGAGCATTTGTTTACCTGATGTAATTTTTAGAAACTGTTGTTATATTAAACTACCGGGAGACCCATATGTCAGTTTTCCCATTTCATGTTGATAAGTTGGTAATAGTGTAATGTTGGCAGAATCACGTATAACATTCATTAAGTAGTATTTCCGAAACTTGAAAACAATCCTGCTTACAAAATTCAATCAGGCAATAAAATGGCACCCCAGCACATTTCGGTTCTAAAGTCCGTGAGTTTTGAAATTCCAAAGTTGATGAATGGATTGGTCGTCATGATACAATCCATTCGATTGTATAGATGGTAAGATCTTTAATAACTGAAGAACAAATTGTAGAACTTAAACAAGCTTTAAGCAATAGTGATATTGACATATTAGGATTATCGGAAATAAGAAGACAAGGTGAAAATAAATAATTGAGAGGGAAAGCAAATTTATATTTTTCTATTTCGGAGAAGTATCCGGAAAAAATGGAACTGGTTTTTTAGTTCACCATAAATATAGAAATTATATTTTAGAATTCAAACCTATATCAGATAGAATCTCTACCCTCAGTATTAGACGAAATCAAGTGATACTACGGTTGATTCAGGTTTATGCAACAACCAGCTCTTTTACTGAAGAAGAAATCGTGGGAGAGGCCTGTGCCCAAAAATGGGCTTAGTTTCCTAAATACTTATATAAAAAACGTAATTATGATTTTATTTGGACATTAAAGTTAAAAATTTTAAATTGATTTGTTTTTAATATAATTAATTATTATATAGCTATTGTCTTATGTGTAATGTATCTACTCATTGTAAAGTAAAATATGTAATTTTAAAGGAGACTAATAAAAAGGCTATTATTATTATTATTAGGCCTACTATTATTATTATTATTATGTAAATGACGATAAAATGTTACTGTTGAAAATTTGTGAGTCAGTTTTAAGTCGTTGTGTAAAGTGTATAGAGAATCATGTTGGATATTTTGAACACCTGCTATAACATTTTCAAGATAATATATATGTATAGTTCATAATTATAATAAATTAGTTTTTTTTGTCTATAGGTTTCTTATCCATTAACCTTTCTTCCGATTTCCGTAAATATTGGGGAAACCGACATAAATATGGGCCATCCTGTATTTAAGCGACTAGTCCTGAATTAGTAAAAATAAGTTAGTCATTATTAGGCCTATTATTTTATACTATGGCTCACTCGTTGGTCAGCCCAACTAGTTTCTACACCGGGGTTCCGTTTTCGATTACCGGTTGGGACTGATATTGCTTCCTCCGTATAACATTTCATATACATTACCTACGCACAAGCTAAAATCTTTTGTAGGCATCACAAAAAATATAAAATTAATAAAAATTGAATATATATCTTTGAAGGTAATGAAATATTATGGGTAAAAAATGTATAATATATTTTTCTTTTTCCGGTTGATATGAAAAATAACTTTTAATAATAAGTTTCTTTTTTAAGATTATTCTACGTTTTCACTTGAAGTGTTCCAGGGAAAAAATTTTATAAAAAGAACCACTGTCCAGTTGCGTAAAAAACAAACAACCGCTGTCGTAAATTATGTGTCTTGAGCTTGCTACTATTTCTTCTACAACTGAACAGCAGTTCGTACCGTACCGTTCTTTCCTTTTCATAAGTTTTGTTCGTAAAAACTTACATTGAATAACGCTACTGGGTTAGGACTTCTTATATTTTACATTTTTTTATTTCTTATAGAAGGATTTCTTATAGAAGGAAGAAGGATTTTTCTTTATTCTTAGATTCTGTGTATGTAACAATCTTTTACGTTAATCCAAAATTATTTTAAAAATAAAAAACTTGATATTTTTATCTGAGGTTTCTTAATTTAAGATTTTCTTAAAGAATCTAGTTAAATAAATTTTAAATAAAACAAAAATAAATTATGTCACGGAATTTTTTTATTGCTTTTCTCTTAAAATCCTCTCAAATCTTTTTAGAATGTTACAGTTGGCACTATAACATGGCTTTAAAATAAACTATGCACTTTTTAATTTAAGGATAATAAAAGACATAATATTGTAAGACGATTTTTCGTTTCCAGACGTTTAATTTATTACTTCAAACTAACTACTTCACGTTAGTCGTGTGTCTTGCGATAGGCGTACTTTACTTTATCGCCTTGTAAAATATTTTTGGGACAACGGGAAAGAAATTATTGATGTCAAAGTGAAAAAATGTAATCCGAACAGATTTGTTTGTGTTAATCCTCCAATTTTCAGTCAAATTCCAACTCGACTTAGACGAAATTTTGTAATTAAAATATTTTTTTTTAACTGAAGATTTTTTTTTTTTTGAAATCACTAAAATATTTATCACCTACAAAAATAACACAGAACTAAGTTATATTAACTAGCTAGTAACTTGTAGATTCACGTACGAGGTTTATCGTTATCAATTAATCAATTAATAATACTGATTTGTTTAACCAAACACAATTTTATAATTGTGTAGTAGTGCAGTTACTTACTTGTTAGAATAGGGGCAAAGTGCTAAATGAAGTACGATTGTATAGTCCAATTTACGTTGAAATGTATAAGGCATTTCTCCTTTAAACATTTAAAAGTAACTTAGACTTTTTTTAACAACTGTGATGAATCGCCATTACAAGGAACTATACATGTACTATAAAATTTGAATAAATACTCTTCGGGAATTGAAGCAGGGCTTTTGGCTTAGCACCTGAGTGGGCTATTGCCTGTCAATTACTTTATCATTAGTACTTTTCTGTGAGTTCAAGCGATAAAAGCAAGTTGATATGCTGTTTTTGTAATAATCACTCGTTGAATATTCAACTTCTTAAAAACCAGAAATATTGATTTCATAAAAATCCTAAAGGTACGTAACTTCAATTTTAACTTTAATATGCATTTTATCGCAAAAATTTATTTAATTAAAGTTATAGAGAATTTAAAATCCTGTAACTTTTATATTAAAATTTTTTTACGTTACGTATTTACGTATTTAAACATTGTGTAACGCATAGTTTAGCGGTAATTAGCGATTTTTTGTTTTTTCTCACGAAAACGAGTAAAACATCGATTTTTATAAGATTTCAGCCTTAGTATGTATTTTTACGACAAAAATGTACAATCAAATTTATAGGAAATTAAAAGACCTACAGCTTTTATTTAGATCATTTTTCTCTACAGAGCCTAGTTTAGCGTGAAAGAATGACTTTCCGTATTTATAAGCCAAACTGAGGTTGATTTTCAGTTTGCGTCCTTCACTCACGATTAAAATTAGGTTATGTTTCTTGAGGTTAGTTTTTCTGTTTACTCCTAATGTTTAATTACTAATATTAGATTATATTGTTAATTATTTATATTGGCTAGAGAAAGTTGTGTGAGTGTTTTACACCAGATTATTACGTATATCTTTCCATAAAATAAATATGTTAACTTACGGAATGTTGCTGAAAATAAATTTTGATATTTTGACAACGAACGAGCTGTCCAAATCATAATTTATTATTAATTAAAATTTTACAATTATTTACTATATTAGTTTTTGATATATCACCGACAAATTATTTTATTTATTGATCATATTCTAATTATTAATTTACAAGAATCAGGTCATGCTTATAACGCCAGTTAATGATTATTGCAATAATATCAATATTAAAACAGTGTTATTAAATATTCCAATGTAAGAGCTGAATTGAAAAGGATAGGGTTTGGACATCGGTGTTTGCTACTGCTGCGTTTGGTGATGCTGTTAGAAGAGGGGTGTGGATCATTTTTGCGGTAGTAGTCTATGACCAGGCTGAATGTGCACGCCTGGTTGGGACAAGACCGCAACGTTGCCCAGACCGATGCTGTAGGTCCCATAAATCAGATCCAAACACGTGGTGGTAGGTTCCTCCCTCATCGATAAATCCACCATTTGACACCGAAGCGGGTATTGCCATGGTTTTGGTAGTTGGCTGATTCTGACAAGGATCCGAGCCTAGAGAACTAAGGTGAAGTTCAATCCCTTGCTTTCAATATATTGAAACTCATTGAACAAAAGAGATAAAAGTATTTTTCTTTTATACTTTCTCCTATTTTCCAATCTTTCGTCACTTTCCTTTCCGTTTCATTACTTTTTATACGTACAATATTGATGTAAAATTAATTTGTCAATAAATTTTCAAAAAAAAACTATTAAACAAAAATTGAGTTTTTTAATATAGTTTTTTTTTTTTTTTTAACGTTAATTTTATTTAGAAACTATACAGTACAGTATAACCATCCAAAAGCTTAACTAAATTTTGAAAAAAACAAATGACTTGATAAATAAACAGAAATATTTTTTAAAGAATACATCCCAGTGGATAATTCAAAAGTATAGTGGATTTCAAAAAAATAAGTTAATAAAAATATAGAACAATTATATCAATAGATCTCTACTCCATTTTCTTCGTAGGCGTCGGTGTGGTAAGTTTCGTCTTGACATTTGCTGTATAAGGGGATTGATGTGATCTGTTAATTTTCTGTTAAATTTGGAATATTTTATTTTAGCAGTTTCTGTTACAAAAGGGATTTTCAAATCGGAATGCAATGTTAAATTTGTTACGTAATATGGGGCGTTCGTTATCATCCGAAGTATTTTTGACTGATGAGTTTGAATTTTTTGAATGTGAGTTTTCTTTGCGGTCCCAAAAATTTCAATACCGTAATTCCATATCGGTCGTAAATAGGCTTTGTATGTTAATAATTTAAATTTTAATGATAGAGTTGATTTTCTGTTGATGAATTTTGAAAGTAATTTTGTACGGTTATTTAGTTGCAAACGTTTTGTTTTGATATGATATCCCCAAGTCAGTCTACGGTCTAAATGGAGGCCCAGATATCGAACTTTATTTTCTTGCGGTATCTCATTGTTATCCAGGTAAACAGTTGGACAAGTTCTTCTTCTTAAAGTAAAAGTCACTTGCACAGATTTCAGCGGGTTAACTTTCATTCTCCAGTTTTTGAGCCATGTAGATACCTCATACAAGTGATTTTGGATGTTCATCGAAGTTTCTTCTGGAGATTCACTGCTGCATAACAGAACGGTATCATCTGCGTACGCTGCTACTGTCGTGAAGTCATTTTCCGGGAAGTCAGACGTAAATATGGAGTACAAAGCAGGAGATAATATGGACCCTTGAGGAACTCCTGCTTCGATATGCCAGATATTAGAATATTCCAAACCTTGGCGCACAACAAAATATCTATCCTCTAAAAATGATCTCAGAATTCCATAATATGTATCAGAAAAAATAGATTTTAATTTATACAAAAGCCCGGGATGCCAAACCTTATCGAACGCCGAACTAATATCCAGAAATACAGCCGATGTGTATAACTTTTGTTCTAACCCTACAGAAATTAAATCAACCACTCTGTGCAGCTGATGAGTTGTTGAATGCTGCCTTCTGAATCCAAACTGATAATTTGGAGTTGTAGCTTCAATTATCGGCGAAAGTCGATCTAACAAAATTCGTTCAAAAAGTTTAGACACGACTGAAAGAAGGCTAATGGGCCGGTAAGAGCTTACACAGTGAGATGGTTTTTCCGGCTTCTGAAATAAAACAATAGTTGACAATTTCCATTGTAAAGGAAAATGCGCAGTTCTGAGAATAGCATTAAATATGTTTCGTATAAAAATCATCCCTCTTCCTGGTAACTCCTTTAATATCTCTGCAGTTATCAAATCCAGACCTGGTGACTTGTGCAATGGAAGACGTTTAATAATACTCTTGACCTCGTTTAAACTCACAGGTTTAGGCGGCAACGATAGCGTAGTTGGGCACGTTACGAATTCCTGTACATCCCTGTCAAACTCAATGTCTCCTGTTTGCACATGAGGTTTAAATACGTTGCTGAGATGTTCTCCAAATAAATCAGCTTTTTCTTGGTCAGACTTGGCCCAGGTTTGGTTCTCACGCCGAAGAGGAGTCGAAACTGGAACTTGCTTTAGAAGTCGCTTTGTTGCTCTCCATAACGAACCATCTTCTGTGTCCAGGGAATTCAAGCGGCTTTCAAAGCGGTCAAGTTTAACTGCCCAGATTTCCTTTTTAAGTCTGTTGGATAGCCGATTGACAGTAGATTTATCGTCCGGAAGTCTTGTACGATGCCATCGACGACGTGCTGCCCGTTTTTGAGTAATTAATTCCCGTATGGATCTGGGATAATGAGGTCCATTGCGTTCATTTTTTGAAACAGTTATTGCAGAATCCCATGCAGCAGATTGAATGATAGAGGTAAAATCGTCTATGGCGCATTCTAAATCGTGAGCAGTTTTTAAAGGGACGTGAACATTTAAATTGTTATTTACAAGATTTTGAAATTTGACCCAATCCATCTTACCGGTTGGCGTTAACGATGGTAGTTGCTGTTTATAAAGAGGAGTAGCACTTATAGTTAACAGAACCGGAGAATGGTCGGATCTAAAATCGTCTAAATTTTCAACCGCATGGTGAAGTCGACTTATACCTCGTGTTATAAATATATCTAGTATATCAGGTAGCTTTGTGACGGCAGAAGGCCAATATGTCGGCATCCTGGGCGTTATTACTTCAAATCGATTGTAGTCAACTACATTTAGCAGTTGCCTGCCTCGTGGTGTATTGACTCTACATCCCCACTGAGTGTTCTTCGCATTATAATCACCACCTGCAATAAATGCTGGTCCCAACTCATCGAAAAAATTTTGAAACTCCTCCTCAGTTACTCGAAATCGTGGCGGACAATAAACTGATGCTACATTAAATTTTAACTGGTTTAGGTATAAAGAAAGTACAGTTGCCTGAAGAAAATTTGTTGGAGGTTCAGTGAAAAGGAAGTCATGTTTTAAAGTCGCCTTGATGATAATTGCCGTGCCCCCTTGGCTCCGGTCGGCCGGGTGATCAGTCCGGTAAACGATGTAACCGGGAACGTAAAAACGAGAACGTGAAGTCAAGTGAGACTCCGAAATGAGGGCGATGTCTATTCTTTTCTCATGTAGCACATATTCTAGCTCATTGAAATGTTGTGAAATACCATTAGCATTCCACAACAAGACGACAAGGGAATTAGATGTCATATTATTTGGCATTATTTTTAGACATTAAGGCTTGTATAAGTTGAGTCATTAACGAAATCATTGGAAACAATAGAGTTTTCATTTCCGACAAAAAAAGTATTAATTTGACTTGACGGCCCCAACGCAGCATCATATTCCGCAATTTGGGCAGATGAAAATATGGAAGGTGAATGTACCTGTAATAATGGAGTTTGTCCTGCTTGAATTTTATTTCCGGTGGATTTTGAAGGCAACGGTGGAAAAGATGAAGAATTAATGTCAGGTACTGGGTGCCTTTGATTTTTTGAATTTTCACTTGTTTTATGAAGGGGCGCCCGACGTTTCTGGATTTCCTTGTATATAGCACACCCTTTGTAGTTAGCCGGGTGAGACTGGGAACAGAGCGCACACGTGGCTGGCGTATCGCGTGGTTTGGTACAACTGGAAGACTCATGATCCCCTGCACAACGCACGCATTTAGGAGCGTGATTACAATAACGTCTTGTATGTGAATATTGTTGGCACCTTAGACATTGAACTATATGGCGTTTCGGACGCGGCGGCTCAACTTTTATTTTAGAAAAAAATGAAGACGTTACATCAAATATTTGTTGATTATTTTCTGCCTTCTCTAGGTCTACAAACAACAGCGGCAAATACTGTTTTGTGCGATGGGACATAACATTCGATACACTGCGTACTGTATGACCTTTCTCCTTCAGTTCTGAAATTATCAGGCTATGATCCATCGACTGGTGCAACCCACGTATGACTACACTGAATGGTTTATCTTCAGAAAGCTGATAGCAGTGAAAGTCAGCATTATTTTCTCTCAAATATTTGACACACTTTCTGTAATCATCACCATTGGAAAGGTAAATAGTGATACCTTGAGTTGTCGAAGAACATTTGAAACTGTCTCCGACTAACTGTTTTAAAATGTTGCATAACGGAACGTAATTTACGTTTGACTTTAAGAAAATCGGCGGGGGCCGTTGAATGTTCAACTTAGTTTTATCGCTTTCTGAGTTGTCGTTCGAAATATCAGAAAGTAAGGAATATTTATTACTGACAGGAGTTTTGTTTTCATATAAAATTGAATTTTTCGACCGTGGATCATTCGGATGTATTTTTTTAATAGCATTTTCATCAATAGAAACGTCAGTAATTTTACGTTTGTTTATTACTTGCCTCCATTCCGTGTTATTGGAGCCGTAATTATCTGAATTACTATTTTTGGTTACGTTATCCAAACTCAAACTAGTTTGGATAGTTTGGACAGTCTCCATAGTAGGACACGGGCCGTAACCAACGTTGTTACTCGGTTGCATAGCAACCTAACCTTAAACGAACAAATTTATGATGTTCGTTGTAATTTTCTTGGAACAGTTTTCAATACAAAGTAAATTAATTCTGAAAAACACTTACAATGAAACTGAAGACCAGACGATATTATTTTTACAAAAATGTTCAATAATTCAGTACATTTAAAACAAAATTTTTTTAAACAATAAAATTGTGTATTTATAAACAAATCAAATCACTTTTACTTTCTCCTGTCTACATGAATTTATAGGAAGGAAAGTAATGTTTTCATGTCGATTTTTTGAAATCGAGTTTTACCGGATCTACACGTTTTCAGACACTCTGAACCCAAAAAAACATGTTTTTGGCAGTCTGTGGTGTGTGTGTGTGTGTGTGTGTGTGTGTGTGTGTGTGTGTGTGTGTGTGCGTGTGAACAGAATATCTCAAGAACGGAACATCGTACGAAATTGAAACTTGAAACTTAAGTTAGGTACCACTAGAGGACCCGATACAATATTTTCCATCAAAATCGGTTAACCGGAAGTAGTAGTTAATTCGTGTCATTTTTCACTTTTTGCGATTTTCTGAAAAACGGCTCCTACGATTTTTTTAATTCGCTATATTTACTAAATTTTTTTATGCTCTACAAGATATGGTAGGCGCCATGTCTGCTGAAATTCTTGAAAAGGCTGATTTCTCATAAAAACGTTGTTTTTTTTAGTTTACGGCTGTGATTTGCGTTTTAACGTAAAAATGTATATAATAGAAGTTGTAAAAAATTTAAAATTCTACAACTATTATATCAAATATTTTTTGTATAACGCTTAGTTTAGCGGTAATTAGCGGTTTTCTGATTGTTTTGTACGAAAATGTAAAAAAATCGATTCTTTTAAAATTTCAGCCTTAGTATGCATTTTACGACAAAAGTGTATATATAATCAAATTTATAGAAAATTAAGATTTCTACAATTTTTTTTTTTCATATAACTTTTTATTTAATGCATAATCTGTTTTAAATAACAATAAATGCAACTTATCAATTAGACACAACTCATGCAAAAATTACAACCCACTGGTGTAATTAACAAATTATAACATGAAAACATTTCATACTGTTCTTAATTAATATTTACAATCAAAATTTTATAGTGATTTTTATATAAATAAACAAAAAATAAAAAAAATAAAAAAAAATAAAAAATAAAAAATAACCAAAACCTCCTTTAAAACGAAAAACAAATAAGAAGTAATAAATAATAAGCAAATGATTCCGAATGTACACCTAACCTTTCCGAAAACAATTCAAAACGTTCATTCAGTAATTTACAACATTCACACTCAAACACGACAGTCATCTACAAAACACTAACTTTATATTATTTACAACTTTAAAATCACACTATCAGAATCGCCCTGGGAGATCCAGTACTGTAGCACGTTTTAGCCTATTGACATCATTACTGTTGTCTAAGAGATTCAGTGCTAAGTGATTTACGTGGTTGTTTAGACGTTCGATGTATTTACAACTGAAACTTCGTATTTCTTCTCGTACCGTCTGCACATCCAAATCACGATGTATATCGGCATTGGTAATATACCACGGTGCAAATAACTTTTATATAGAGAATTTTTCTCTGCAAAGCCTAGTTTAGTGTTAAAGAGTGATTTTCCGTATTTTTAAGCCAAACTGAGGATGATTCTCATTTTACATCATTCATTCATGATTAAAATTAGGTTATGTTTGTTGAGGTTAGGTTTTTTGTTTATTTCTAGTGTTTCATTCCTAATGTTAAGTTATATTGTTAACTTTTTGGACTTCACCTTGACAAGAGACTCACCTGGGCGACTCATATAAAAACCAAAAGACTGACTTTGAACTCCAAATTGAAAGAACTATTTCGACTACTTGGACGCCGCTCTTCACTGACTCTAAAATCTAAACTATTACTATACAAACTACTATTACTACGGAACGTAATACAAAAACAAACAGAACAAATTGCGACACTATTAAATTTACTTACAATCGTTGTTTCGAAATTGAATTAAAATGGAGCAAGTATTAGTGTATAAAATTGCACTCTGGAACGCCAATGGCTTAAGTCAACATATTCAAGAACTAATCACATTTTTAAACATACACAACATCGATGTCATGCTTTTATCAGAAACTCATTTCACTAACAGGAGTTACATCAGGTGCAACGGTTATTCTCTATACTTTACTAATCATCCTGATGGTACGGCGCATGGAGGCTCCGCTATATTAATAAAAAATAATATTAAACATTACGAACTTCAAAAATTCGAAACACCTTATCTACAAGCAACAAACATTGTCATTGAGGACGTGCGCGGACAAGTAACAATTTCAGCGCTATACTCCCCCCCACGGCATCACATTACGGCCGCTCAATTTGAAACTTTTTTTGAAAGTTTAGGTAACAAATTTATTGCGGGAGGTGATTACAATGCGAAAAATCAGGCTTGGGGTTCTCGTTTATGTAATCCAAGGGGTAGAACTCTGTTTAATGTTGTACAAAAACATAATTTAGGCTTGCTATCGACAGGTGAACCAACGTACTGGCCAACCGATCGACGCAGGATTCCGGATCTCCTCGACTTTTTTGTTACCAAAAATATAAGTCAAAATTCTATTCGAGTAAAATCGGTCCTGGATTTGTCCTCAGATCACACTCCTATAATCGCCAGCGTTGGTTGTAAACTACAAGAAAAGAAGAAACTCCCCGTTCTGTGTAACAAAAACACAGATTGGGTCTCCTTTAAGCGTCTGGTTACCGAAAATATAATTCTGAATGAGTCGTTAAAATCACAAGACGAGATTGAGGAAGCGGTTGAGCATTTTAATAAGGTAGTGCAAAATGCCGCATGGAAATCAACTACAGATGCTGACAAAAACACTCATGGCAACAGTTGTCCTGCTACCATTCGAGAATTGATAAACTACAAACGAAGATTACGTCAAATTTGGCAGCATAGCAGACACCCAGATGACAAAACAAGATTCAATCGTGCAGCACAACATCTAAAGTACACGCTTCTAGAACTGCGTAATCATTATTTCCAAGACAGGTTGGTTCAATTATCTCCAACGGCAGCTACCGACTATTCATTATGGAAAGCTACAAGATACATAAAACGATCAAAGAAACAAATTCCACCTCTTCGTCTATCGGATGGAAATTGGGCTAGGACCACAAAAGAAAAAGTGGAAGCGTTTGCGGAATATCTGTCCACTGTCTTCCGTCCACACGACGATGATATCGATCGAAAATTAGAAGAAGACATTTTGGAACATCTTGAAGCCCCATTTCAGCTATCACCTCCTATCAAATCTTTTACTCCAGCTGAAGTGATAACTACAATCCAAACGCGCCTGAGTTCCAAAAAAGCCCCTGGCTATGACCTAATTACCGGTGAGGTGCTAAAGCAACTCCCAAGGAAGGGAATTTTACTCCTGACATTCATTTTCAACGCAATTCTAAGGACGGGTTGCTTTCCATCTCAATGGAAAGTTGTCCAAATAGTCATGATTCTCAAACCTGGCAAGGAACCTACCGAAATTACGTCATATAGACCGATCAGTCTTCTATCCGTGACATCAAAAGTTTTTGAAAAATTACTACTTGATCGTTTAAAACCTTTTTTGGAAGAAAGTGTTTACCCGGATCATCAATTCGGTTTCCGTGAAAAACATTCTACGATAGAACAGGTACATCGGATAGTTAACCAAATTCGATATACCTTAGAAAAAAAGGAATTTTGCTCAGCCGTCTTCTTAGACGTAGCTCAGGCGTTTGACAAGGTATGGCATTTAGCTCTTCTACACAAAATTAAATTAAACCTGGATCATAATTATTTTCCTATTCTAAAATCATTCTTAACCGATCGTTTTTTCCAAGTGAAATTTGATGATGAGTTATCGACCTTGCACCTAATTCGTTCAGGTGTACCTCAAGGTAGCATTTTAAGTCCTTTTCTATACACGCTATTTACGGCAGATATTCCTGTAAATGAACTTGTAACAACAGCAACTTTTGCCGATGACACTGCTATTATTGCGTCTGATGCCTCCTCAGTCCACGCTTCTGAAAAACTACAGCAACATCTAGATAACATTCAAGACTGGTGCCAAAAATGGAGGATCAAAGTAAATGAACAGAAGTCTGCACACGTAACCTTTACGATGAAACGAGAATCATGTCCACCAGTAACGTTTCGCAACAACGTAATTCCACACTCAGATGATGTGAGATACTTGGGAATCTATCTAGACAGGCGATTGACGTGGAAAAAACATATATGGACCAAACGGAAACTACTCGGACTTAAATTACGACAACTGTATTGGCTTGTCGGGAGGCGATCACAGTTGTCTTTGGAAAATAAATTGACACTGTACAAGGTGATGATAAAACCAGTTTGGAGTTATGGAATTGAACTCTGGGGCACAGCAAGTACGCCTAACGTAGAAATATTACAGAGATTTCAATCGAAGTTTCTTCGCCTTATATGCTGTGCACCTTGGTATGTGCCTAATGAAGTACTCCATCATGACCTGGGCATACCTACGGTGAGAGAAGAAATTAGCAGCCGGAGTGAAAAGTATTTAACCAAGTTGGACACTCATTCTAATCATTTGGCTATAAATCTTCTCGATGACAATATTGAAAATCAAAGACTCAAGAAGGCGAGAATATTAGATCTTCCATTTCGTTTCACCTGATAAAAAATGTTTAACCATCTTTTTAAAATTAAAAACACAAAGTTATATTGCGGATGGTCAACTCTTATTTCTCAATGAACTAAACCCATAGCTCTCATTAATCTACAACTAATCATCTAATGAATTTTCAATCATCAATTACACAGATCGTCAGTATCACGTCTTCATCCACTCCTTTTCACACCTTCATTCACTTCATCCGTAAAAAAAATATATATACGTCAGCAGGATTAAGAAGAAACCCTTCATAACTTTTAACCAAACGATCACACGGAAGCAACGCTGCTGAGTGCTGTCTTCTTCAAGTTCTATTCATTATCACAATATTTACTGAAAGTTTTTGTTAAACTGTTTGTAAATAATTCTTATTGTTAAAAAAAAAAAAAAAAAAAAAAAAAAAAAAAAAAAAAAATACAAAGTTTATCTCAAACCAATATGGACCTATGGACTACAAATTTATGGCACAGCTAAACCGAGCAATCTACAAAAATTACAAGCCTTTCAGTCAAAATGCCTACGTTTAATCACCTGCGCACCTTTTTATGTCAACAACAAAATTCTACATGACGACCTTAATATTCCGTTCATAAGTGAAGTAGTTAAGTCCAGCTACAGTGTTTTTCACAGAAAATTGCATGATCACCCCAACGAATTAATCACCAAACTATCGGATGCATCACTACCAGGAAATCCACAGCGCAGGTTGAAACGTCAATGGGCCAGAGATCTTCTATAAAGTGATTTATTTTATTTTTCTTTCTTCTTTTTTTCTTATGTTGTTATTTATCATTCATGTATCATGAACTTTATTTCATAGAACATATACCAATGGGTATCACTGTTCTTTTTCATTTATTTATTTTTATTTTTTATTTTTTTTTCCTTGTCATCCTTTGTTTACTGTCATCTAATTTGCTCGTTGTATCTTCGTATATAGTTGCAAATAAAGTTATTGAAGTTAAAAAAAAAAAAAAAAAACTTTTTGCAACGACAAGAGAAAGTTGTATGAGTGTTTGACACCAGATTTTTTTGATGTAAAGAACTAAATTCTGGATTTAGTAACACTTTCTAAGAACACTCTGTATATCATCTATATGTACATCTTACACCAAGTACTTTTTGTAATGCGAATGAAATCTGTGCAGCAGATATAAAATTGTGTATAACATAACGTTGTCTCGTGTTAGTAATAATTTTTAGTAAGGTGATAAAAGTAACTGTTGAGAAAGAATGTTAGGGGTTTTTTGTTTCAGTTTGAATTTTAGATAGGGATAGCTTTCATTCGTCGTTAGGAAATAATATTATATGTTATTGTTTGAAACGGTATTAACCGCTATAATTATTGTTATTGTCATAATCATTATTGTAATAACAATAAATTGAGAATAGCAGGGAAGCGGTTTGTGGAAACAATAACACAATGTGGAGTTAGGTAATGTGTTAGTTGATGGTATAGAATGGTTTTTAGGTACATCGTTGTACATAGGAGAGATGCACACTTGGGTGCATTCTCATAACACGTTGGTTGAAAACTCCTCCTATAAAGGGATACATTTTCTGTTGCCCTCTCTCATTCTGTAAAAGGGTGAAGTCGTAAATAATTTCCAGTTTCTCGGGAGCCCTATCTCATCCCTCAGCCCTTAGCCCAGCCTCAGAGTCGTTGAGGGAAACTGCCCCGGTTTACGGCCGAGCCCTAGTCTTTCGTCGAATCCTTCCTGGACAATCTCCCCCGCCTTCAAATAACACCATTCTCTTTCAGCCATTCTAAAGGCTATACAGTATTTCCTTCTCATTTCTTTCTTATATATTTCTCCACATTATCATTCTCTCTCGCCTTGCTTGCACACTTTCTTCCTCGGCTCATTTTATTTTTTCTCCTCTTTCGTCATGCTTTAAAATCTTAATGGGTTTTTTAGAACCTCTAAAACTTTTTGTATTACACTTTTTTAAAAATCACCCGTTGTTGACAAAAGAACATGGTGAACATTTTCGTTTTTAATATATAGTTTAATTAAAAATCCAAATATCGTCGGCCTATGTCAACTGAAATACGATCTTAATATTAAGAAAGAAGTAAGTTTGATAACTTTTAAAAATGAAGAAAAATTAAATTCATAATCAGATTATAATTTTATGTAAATGCATCCTTTAATACTAAAATTCTTAAGGAAGCAGAAACTTTTACGATTTAAAAATTACCTTATCAACCAATATATTTACTTGAAAGTTGAGGAGGTCTATGGTATTTAGAATGATAGTATCTCTCGACACTATTGTTTATAAATGTTAGTTTATTTCCTGAAATTTTAATTAAGAAATACTAAAAATTTACCCTTTCTCCTTATATTACTATATTTTTTTTACTCTATACATATTGTTTACAACTGTATGTAATGAAACTAATATATTTTTAAACTAACTTATTTTTGAAAACCCACAGCCTTACATGGAGCTTTGAAGGCATCAAGTACTACTTACACGATTGCGCATTGCACTTCCACACAAACACTTAGGCTACTGAAGAAGATGAAGTACATCATTGTACACATTGCAACACGCCACTTTCAATCAAACACATCATGACAGACTGCCAAACTACGCATTCCACACAAAAACTAATTAAAATTAACAATAATTTAGCACTCAATTTGGTAGGCAAAGTAGCTGTTCAAAATATAAAAAATTTTTAACTTTCACAAAATTTCAGATTTGATATAATTGTAAAATCATGTATGTTCTTTTTCATTGTGCCATTCTATTTCTTTTATGTTATCTAAATTTTCATTGACCCTAACTAATTTTTCATTTTGTTTTTATTGGTGACCTTATTGTGTTCGTGGCTGTTAAATATTTTATGTCTTCTTTGAAAATTCTTTACTACATGTAGGCTATAATACGTAACGTGGTCGCTAATGACCTTGTAGTCAATGCAAACTTAAATAAATAAATATATAAATGAAACTAATTAATATGAGGATAGCTTTTTGCAATCATGTGTAAAAATATGACGAGAATGACTTACAAGAGAACAGTACTCAACAGTAAAAGTACCACGGGTAGTTCTTAATTTTTTTACAAATGTCTCTACTTCGTCTTAAATGAAGTCTGCGTGGGATATTACTGGATAAATGTGACATGTAGAGGTTTCTTATCAGTCGATTTAAGTTTTCAGGAAGTTTCCGTTTAAACCGTTTGTAAGATTGACGAATGATGTCGTTAACGTATGGTGTGTGTAAGTCGTTATGTAACGGTTCGTTAGTTACGTAGCAAGGTGTCTGCAATAATCGGTATCCACTTGGAATGAAAGTGCTGTAAATTTATAGCTGGAAATTTAAAGTTAAATTTTTACTGTCATTCTTTCTGCCCGTTGTACATAGGAACGCACTTACAAAATTTTCCAGTTTGTAATTTTTCTGCCATCATGAAATTTTTTAAAACAATTTAATTTTTTTTTAAATCTTTAATGTGTGTACGTTGCAATCTGTTCAATTCAAAACAATAAGCAACACCATGAGATATGGATGATGTGTATGATGTGTAGTCTTGTACAGATCCAGGTCGACCATTCCTGAGGAATTATGGTTAATTGAACCTCTACCATCAAAGTACACCCGCAACCACTGTCCATCCAAACTTTCACTGTCTATATAACTATCTTTACTAAAATATGAACTAGGAGCCTTCGTCTTCAAAAATCAGCTGTTAAACAGCTGACTCTCTTAACAGCGACGAATTTACCTCTAGACCAACCGGGTGGGTTAATGTCATTTACATTTATTTTATTTAGTTATTTAACAGGGTTGTAGCTACTTTAACGGCTAACGAAAAGTAATTTTCTATTTAGGAATACTTTTTCCTTTGTTTAAAGAAAAATATTTCTTTCCTTGCAAATAGAAAAGTAAGAACCATAATTCAAAATCTAACAATTAAAAAACCCTTAAAATTTATATTGCTCAATAAATATAAGAAGTAATTTAAACGTATTTTTATACGCATTTGCATTTCTACTTTATTTCTTCATCAGAGACTATTTTGAAGCTTGACAATAAGAAAATAAATTCTATTAAATACGTTGCATTTGTCGTAAAGAATGTTGCTCCAGTTTTAGAAATGTTTGCTGGAAGGCCAAAATTTTGTTGATGTTACTTTTTGTTTCTGTTCCATATATCATGAGTTTACATTCCTAAACTTTCCGTAGCAAAATTTTTGTACAGTAACAGTTTTTGTCGCAATGGAAGATGTGATCGAGGTATCACAAATTAGTAGATTTAGGTTGTAATTGGTTTTTTGTGTGTGTACCAAGTTAGTCTTCAGTAAAAATAAAAAGTGGGGTATATTAGCATGTTTTTCAGGTAATTACTGATCCATGCAATTAAACCAATGGGCATATTTCTGGTCGTGCACTAAAAGAACATGTAAATAAAAGTTACATGTGAATTCACTTGAATCCGCCAAACTTTAATTAATTTTCCTAAAGTTTTTATTTTAACTTTTATTAATTTAAATCATTTCTGAAGAGATTCTGACTTATCAAGTTTGCAGTATTTTATAATAATATGCATAATTAGCCACTGAAATATGGAAGAAAAATGTATCAATCAAGAGAAGAAAGAATGTTGTACCTTGTAGAACGTCGGTTCTAGGAATGGTTGATTCGACTAGAATAAAAGAGGAGTCCGGGAAAATGGATTGTAATGTTAATAGTAGACCGTTATACTCATAACAGGCAGGTGGGGTGTTAAATTATTTGCACTCGAACTGCTAGTTCCAGGGATACAAAAATAGTTTAGTTTTTATTACATGGTCAGCAAATTATATGACTGAAGCATTCATAACGGAAGAGGTAGAAGACACTAGTCACAGTTATCTCCTCTGAGAGTTATGAATTTCATTATACAGCCAGACCCTGTGGTGAATGAAGTGAAGGTGTCATTTTCAGGGTGGAAAATATATCCTTTTCGGAGGGCCTGGCATGCTGATAAGCATACTTTTCCATTCAGTGAAGAAGGCAAATGTAAACTACTTCACTCCTCGTTTTACTTAGTAAAGCCTCTAGAGGTTCAAACCAGCCTTTCGGCTGATGACCTAAACAACACAGTAGACCGTCATGTTGTCAAGGTTGGAAATTGAAATAAAATTAAAAAAATTAACGAAAAAACAAAATAAGTTAGAAAAGAATTGACTGGAAGTTGTTAAACAATTCTTTATTCTCAGATAATATTAATAAGTTATTATTATTTATTTCAGCTGAACGTGTTGAATATTATATAAAACAGACATCAATTTTCCTGAAGAAAAGATAAAAGTAAAACGTCCGAGACAGTTCAAATGGAACTAAAATGTACTCTGAATGCGTTATAAAGCAAGTGTAGATGGACGAACGAGTAGGTAAGAACTGTTTACTTTACCAAGTGACCAGCGAACCTACCGATAGGTTAGGTTGGTTGCGTTTTAAGGGGTTTGGGGGTTGTTATATGGCAGACCTAGTAAGCAGGTGGGAAGTACCCAAACCCAAAGGTGGTATGTATTCTCACCACGTCTTGAGGCAAATTGGTTTACGGGCTGTCTGTATTTGCAAGACAAAGAAGCTCTTCAAAATACCTACCCTTCAAAATACTCACGTAAAACTAGAAATGCTTTCTACCTGCCTCTCCTCTTCAATAGGCTAATGCGAACATGGTATTTCAACACGGTACGTCGTACACTATTAATAATAAAGTTTATTTCGAAGAGAAAATATAATTCTATTTTAAAACCTTTTGCTTTAAGAAAATTTGATCGTAGATATTTTTAAATTGGTTTGTAATTAATGGATAAGAATTTACAAAGAAACAGTACTCAATTATAAACGGAAAGACCCAAGTTCTATTACCACTGGCTTAAGGTAACAACTAACTGTTATTACAACGCCTTGTAGTGCAGAACTAGTGAAAAATGCCAGGTCAAAAACAGGCTAATGACACTATTCCCTTTAAAAATCAATTTCATCAGTACTAAAAACACTATTAGCTTAATTCTTTTACAGAAATTTGCAAAAAACCTTACTCTATAAAAAGAAACGTTTTACAAAATTTATTCATTAATCATTTATCTTCATTTACATTTTCATTAATAATATATCTTCATTAACTTACCAGAATTGTGCATGTAATATTCTTCATCCATTATGATTTAAACTAAAAATATTTTTTCTATCGCGTGTCATTTCATTTTATAGACAATTTTGTTCTGAATAGATTGATATATAAAACAACACTATTTAAAATTACTAACATAACCAAAAATAACATTGCCACTGCCCCCGTACGACGAAGTTGCCATTTGACACGTGTGTTTGCAAAGAAATATGCATACTAAACACGTTGTAAAATAGATGTAACTAAATAACAGCAAAATCTATTGACATGCAATGAAAGTTAATACTTTCCACTATTAATGAGGCTAAAATTCAACGCATTCTACTGATGTATACGGAAGTTATAGGCATCTACGCAACAGTTTACCGATATCCGATATCTGAACGGATCTGGCACTTTTCAGAAGACCCTCACATCCGACATCATCGGATCCTGGCAGAACCACTTGATACCACCGGTACGCACATACAACATTAACGTAATTCAGAACCGCTCTAATAACGACAATATTTCGAACCGTTCGACAACTTTTTTCATTAAGAATTCAGTGGTCTGTTAGTTATTTGAGATCCTTGTAACAATTTCTTTGCTATTCTGGAACATCGTAGACGTAGAAGGAATAAATAAAAATAAACTTTGCTACTAGTTTCGATTTCAAAAATTTCCTATTCTAAATATTTTATTGTTATCCATTTTTCTTGTTCAATACATAAAACTTCGTAAAATACACAATTTCTTACCATGAACAATATTTTATTTCCTTAGCCATTTCTAGAATATCAAAATGTTACAGTACTGCTATTTTTCTCAATGAGATCTGAGTACAAACTGTGTTTATTGGTATAATTTGTTGTAGTTTGTCAGTATAAATGAGTCACCTGCCCAGAATATTACTCACATTTTATATCAGTTGGTTTATTAAACTGGTTTCATTGAAGATTCAGCGAAATAAATGATAATATTTTTACATTTTATTGTATTTATAAATATGGACGAACTTCTATACTTTCGTATGAAATTCCGTCAGCAAAGTAGAAGGGCAAACGGTCTTAATAAAATATTCTTGCTAAATCTTTTATTTGATTATCTATTTCTTAATTTTTATGTTTTTATTTACTTTTTTATCAGAGTCACTCACCAGTATTATCACTATTATCAATATTACAAAGGTATGTATATCCGTAGACAACTTACGAAAACGAAGACACGAAGAACATGGACACGTAGATACCTGACATATGACTTGTAGGCACAAAGGACTTAAACATAAATCCATATAGAAACACATTATCACAGTAACTTGAATCATATCCTTTGGCCAGGCAAATCTTAAACTACTGACAATTTATATTATTGTAACTTGCATTGACTATACGCATGTTCTTCTCTCCAAAACCCATATGTAATCGTATGATTATAAAATCATTCAATGGATTAACTTGAAATCTGCCCATGACAGACAGGTGGAGTGTCAAATTATTTACTTCTGTTAGTTGCAGGGCTAAAATAAATAGTTCTGTTTCTTATCACATGACCAGCCAATTAAATGACTAAATGACTGAATCATTTAAGAACAGAAGAGGAAGAGGTGTAAAAGATACTAATCAGAGTTATCTCCTCTGAAAGTAATGAATTTCATTATACAGCCAGACCCTGTGGTGATTGAAGTGAAGGTGTCATTTGCAGAGTGGAAAATATGTGCTTTTCAGAGGCTCGGCATGCTGATAAGCATACTTTTCCGCTCGGTGAGGAAGGCAATAGTAAACCATCTTACACCTCGTTTTACTTAGTAAAACCTCTATAGGTCAAACCAGCTTTTCTGCTGATGACCTAAACAACAACAACTTGAAATATGCATAAACAATATAATATTTTATAAATAGTTTTTAAACTCTTATTACAATGTAATGATTGTTGAAATCAATGTTATGTTTGCTGAAATAAAACTTTACTACGAATTTTTAATAACATTTTTAGTTTGTTTAAAGCAGACAGAACAACTAGGAGGAATTTATTTTAATTTTATAGCAGTTTAATTTTTTGTGGTAAACACCATTTAAATTTAAATTCAAGTTGTTTGTTTAGGAACTTGTATGGAAGAATTGTAAATATAACCTAATTCAATATTTAACGAACTTTTGTGTTTTTAAAAAGTTATTTACATGTTATTAAAAGTTATTTTACATTATTATTATTACGTTATTTGAATTTATTAAGTTTTGTTTATAAATAAAATTGTACCTTCTTGCAAAATACGAAGTGATTGAAAGTGCTGTACCGTAAAAAATATTTTTATAAATACCAGTGAGCTGATCAGCTGGTGTCGACATAGTGAATAACAATCATAAATTTATTTTCTGATTTTCTGTGAGAAACCATCGAAAATTAATTAATTAATTAATTAATTTCACAAGAAAAAAAAAGACTATTCTTATTGGGAAAGAGAAGTTTATTTTAAAATACGGTGAAGATAGAATACCAGACACGGAAATTGTGCATATGTGTGAGGTTATGTTTGTGTTTCTGTTTACATTGATTTTTTGTAAGTATTTTTCATAAACTATTGTTATATGTATAAAAATCCTCCCTGTTTCCATTGACTATGGAGCAGGGAGTTATGGACAATCTCTTCAATCACGAAGAGAACTTGAAGGTGATCAACGCTCACCTAGATGTCGCAACTGAGACAACTGGTACGCAGAAAATGGCATGGACTAAGGTCATGTCTAGTAAAAAACGTCCGTTGGATACGGAAAAGAGTCCCGCTGACTCGGAATTGCCTCCTTCTAAGTTTCGAGTCCCAACAACAAATAAATACGGACCTTTAGAATCGTTACAAGAAGACTCTTGCAAGCCTCCACCAATTTATTTAAAAAACGTAGAACTGCGCGACTACAAAAACTTAATGTCTCAGTTGAAGAGTACAGTAACTGGTGACTTTGAATTTCAAGCGACCAACAACGACGGGGTAACCATTTACCCAAAAACATCCGAAACGTACCGTACTCTTGTACACCGATTAAGAGAATTGGGACGCAATTTTCATTCATATCAGCTACCCCACGAAAAAGCATACAGAGTCGTAATACGTCATTTGCATCCTAGTATCGATCCGTGTGAGATCAAGGATTCTCTGGAACAACTGTCTTTTAAGGTAAGAAACGTTGTCAATGTTTTACAGGCTGGTACAAGAGTGCCCTTACCATTATTTTTCGTTGATCTTGAGCCTGACAAAGATAACGAAAAAATCTTTAATGTTAAATCCTTGTTAAGCACACGCATTAAGGTTGAAGAGCCAAAAAAGAAAAGTGACGTAGTTCAGTGCAAAAGATGTCTACGATTTGGACACACCCGCTCGTACTGTAATCATCCGTTCAGATGTGCACGCTGCAGCAACTCTCATCCAACTGCTGATTGTCAAAGAGGTGCCAATGAACCCCGAGTCTGCGTTCTTTGCAAAGGCAATCATTCGTCCACGTACAAAGGATGTCAAACATATAAAGAACTGAGAGATAAAAGAAATTTTAATTTTGGTAAATATTCTGTTAATAAATCTCATGTAATGTTGGAGCCTCCAGTCACTGTTGCAGTCCCCGTGAGTACCTCGGTAAAGTCAAATCATACACAGTCCACTCATACTCACACCGTCCCCCTTTCTCGTGACCCGAGATTGAATTCACGGTCATACGCTCAGATGGCTGCTCCTTCCCTTCGGCAGCAGCCATCTCATACTCGGTCATCTCAGTTATTCCAGCCCTCTCAGCAGCCATCTCAGCCTTCCATGACATTCTCAACTCTTTCATCAACAGATCCCTTAACGACTCAGAATCCTTATGATCATTTTACAGCCACTCTTAACACTTTTTTTACACGCTTTCAGGACCTTTTGACACCTCTCATTACTACGCTTAATATGGTCGTTAACAAGTTGCTAAGTCATATCGATGGCTGAAACCAGCAGGTCCCTCGTCGTTGCTCTCTGGAACTCAGCAGGTCTTGTACGTCATGTTCACGAACTCAAACAATTTTTACATGACAATCGGGTAGACATTGCACTTATTACAGAGACACACTTTAAGGACACAACACACTGCCATATCACTGGTTACACACTATATCGAAGTACACATCCAGATGGAACTAGCCATGCAGGGTCGGCTATTTTTGTTCGTAATAGTATTAGTCATAATTCGTTCCCTCCGTACAGAAAATCGTACATTCAGGCTACCACGGTAGAAGTATCTTTAATCACTCATTCCCTTACCCTTTCTTCTGTGTACTGCCCGCCTAATCATAATATATCGCGCGAACAATTTACACATTTCTTCAATTGTCTAGGAAAAAATTTCATTGCAGGTGGTGACTTTAATTCAAAACATCAACAGTTTGGATGCCGAGTTACAAACCCGCGGGGAAAAACTTTATATGATGTTGTAACTCACAAAAAATATTTTTATTATGCCCCTGCAGAACCCACTTACTATCCCCACAATAATCGTTGCCTCCCAGATATTCTAGATTTCTTTGTATCGTCTAAATTCTTCCCCTACTACGAACTTGAAACTCTTCCTGATCTATCATCTGATCATACACCCGTAATACTTACGTTAAACTCTCAACCAACCAAATTAAGGTACAGGCATTCCCTAACATCTGGTAAAATAGACTGGAATAAGTACCAACGTATATTGTCAGAAACAACAAACCTGGGAATTTCCCTCAAAACCCCTAGTGAAATCGAGCGTGGAGTGGAAATCTTCACAAAGAATCTACAAAGCGCAGCTTGGGACAGTTGCGAAGGAGAGAACATGGAATTTAAACACATACCTAACGTTCCTTCTTACATCCGTCGAATGATAGTTGCTAAGCGCCGATGTCGTCGTTTATGGCAGAGAAACAGATACCCCAGCGTTAAAGCAGAACTTAATAGGCTAAATCGTCGTTTACAGGTTGTCCTTTCGCGTTACAGAGCAGATAGATTTATGGCTTTCACTGAGACACTCTCTACTCAAAACAAAACACTTTGGCACACGACAAGACGAATTCTTAACTATAACAATCCTTCATTTAGTCTACAACGACCTGATGGTTCTTGGGCGACCACCAATAAAGAGAAAGCAGAAATGCTTGCTCAGCACTTGCATAACACATTCCAACCACACAACCTACAACACAAAGATCATCCGAACATAGAAAATTTCCTTAATGCTCCTCTGCAACTTAGCCTTCCCCCGAAGCCAGTTTCCCCCGGGGAACTCTTCCGAGCAATTCACGACCTGCCATTAGGCAAAGCCCCGGGATATGATCTTATTACTTCAATACTTTTGCGCCATCTTCCTAGGAAATCCATCATACTCTTAACTCACATCTACAATTCCATTCTCCGAGTCACTCACTTCCCTATTCAGTGGAAGTATTCTATCATAATTCTCTTCTTAAAACCAGACAAACCACCTCACCAACTAACTTCTTACAGGCCAATTAGCTTACTCTCTATTCTGTCCAAACTATTTGAGAAACTCCTTCTACCACGCCTAGTACCGTTTATCGATGCTTCAAACACAATTCCTGATCATCAGTTCGGATTTCGTTCATCTCATTCCACGCTTCAGCAATGTCACCGACTAATTGATATAATCTCTTCAGCTCTTGAAAACAGACAATATTGTTCGGCCGTGTTTCTTGATGTATCTCAAGCCTTTGATCGGGTCTGGCATGATGGACTCCTATACAAATTGAAACTAATACTTCCAGATAGCCTGTATCTAGTAATAAAATCGTTTCTAGTGGAACGTTACTTTAGAGTAAAACAAGGTGACGAACTTTCTGGAATATACGAAGTCAATGCTGGTGTACCACAAGGAAGCGTACTTGCACCAAGGCTGTTTTCTGTAAGCATCAGTGACATACCAAATTGTATCTATACAACTATGGCTATGTTTGCTGATGATATGGCAGTTCTTGCGGTTGATGCCGATCCTGTAATTGCAACTCGAAAGACACAAAACCATTTACACCAGATAGAGTCATGGCTTAAACTTTGGAAAATTAAAATTAATGAAAACAAATCGCAACAAATGACGTTTACTCTTAGACGACAAAACTGCCCAACCGTTTACATTAATAATATTCCGCTACCTCACACTACTCAAACACGCTACTTAGGCTTACACTTGGACAGAAAACTTACATGGAACGCACATGTTACACACACACGCCACAAACTCAAAACACGCTTCTATCAACTAAAACGCTTACTCGATAGACGTTCTAAATTAAATATGTCACACAAATTAACAATCTACAAGACAGTCTTAAGACCAATCTGGACATATGGAGTTCAACTTTGGGGATCTGCTAAACCCTCACACACGAAACGTATACAAGCGATTCAGAACAAGATTCTACGAACGATAACGCAATGCCCCTTTTACATCACAAACTCAATGTTGCACAAAGACTTACAAATGCCATACGTAATTGATGTCGCGAAACAACTATACAAGACGATGCATGACAAATTTGAACTACACGACAACCCTCTCATACAAAACATGTACACTAGGGCGATACCGGGTACTCAGCGCAGACGTTTGAAGCGCCTCTGGCCAAGAGATCTTCTTGGCTAACTGTAGGACTGTGGTGATGACTGCACGCTCCTTCAAGTAAATCAAGTTTTGAAACAGCTTCACATTTAGAAATTGTTATATTAATTTAATAACAGATACTAAATTTCAATTAAAAGTGTCAAAAAAAAAAAAAAAAAAATACCAGTGGTTTATAAAAACATAGAAACTGATTTTGTTGTTTATACAAATATTCAATCTGCGGTTTCCTTTGTAAAAGTTATTACTCGGTAATGTATTATTGCTTTACATAAAGGTTATTTTCGATTTATTTAACAGTACGTTATCATTCCAACAGAACACGTTTGTGAGAAACGCCTTCAATCGAAACGTTAGGCTACACACAAATTTTTTCACAACGGAAAAGCTCCTCAATTTTAAGTTATGTCATCTTATTATTGGAGTTTTTTTTAAAGACGATTTATGTAATTCAGGAGGAGAGCACCTACCTCTAGATTTATCTGAAGGGTCGGATACAATTCCGAACTGAATCTTGAAATTTTAAAACGGAATCCTTACTCTGGAAACGCTCGAAAATAGATTAAAACAACTAATTACCTCGGTTCTACGACTATCTTCATTGCCTTTTGACTTAAAGTATATAGTTTATTAGTCATTTCTAAATCTACGTGGAGGTAAAGTTTAATTAACTTTACTGGACTATCATCGATTTTCCGTTTCCTTACAAAATTCTAAAAACAAATCATGATTTTCAACGGTATTGTAGAATAAATAAAGAGACAAGAAACAAGTGAAGATAAAATTTTTAATTTTATTTATTTATTTTTATTATTTAAAGTTGCATCGACTACAAGGTCATTAGCGACCACGTTACATATAAATACATGTAGTAAAACATTTCTAAAGAAGACACAAACAAACACAATAAGATCATCAATAAAAACACAATGAAAAATTTGTTAGGTTCAATGAAAATTTAGACAACATAAAAATAAAAATAGAATGACACTATGAAAAATATAATATATGATTTTACAATTATATCAAATCTGAAATTTTGTGAAATTTAAAAAAAATTTATTGTTTTGAACCGCTACTTTTTCTACCAAATGGAGTGCTAATTGGTGTTAATTTTAAATAGTGATCGTGTGGAATGCGTAGTTTGGCAGTCTGTGACGATGTGTTTGATTGAAAATGGGGTGTTGCAATGTATTCAATGTTGTGCTTCATCTTTCCTCAGTAAGTGTTTGTGTGTGAGTGTAGAGTCTCCAATGAGTAATCGTGTAAGTAGTACTTGATGCCTTTGAAGCTCCAAGTAAGGCCGTGGGTTTTCAAAAATTTGTTTTCTGAAAACAAAGTTTTAATTTTTTTCGATTAAAATATCTAATGAAATATTATTCTAAAACCACAAACAAGGTTTTCTTTAAATTTTTATTACGGTACTGTACAATAAATTGAGCTACACAATTTATGAATATGATATTTAAATGGCGGTGGGGATTTTCACTTTAAGGAGAAGAGTACAATGGTACATACAAACAAGTTAACAAAAATATAATACTTTTTTCTTATCTTTTGTTTTGAATCTTTAACTATAGAGACAACCAAAAGATGAGAGAGCATCAATATTACATTAAAATTAACAAGAACAGGAACGAATATGAAATACAATATTCAGCAATGTTAAATTTGGAAACACAATAAACGAAAAATATAATAAAGTAAGAGAAAATAAAACAATAAAAATTTCATATTGTTAAAGAAAAGTTATAACTAATAAAGTAAGTAAGTAAGTAAGTAAGTAAGTTATAACGCATATTTACAAAAAAATAAAAAATTACATCTAATATTCCACATTTCGTTTTTTCAACTAGGTATGCTGTAGACAATTAAAACTGGCACAACTCTACGTGTACACACAGTTCCGCATAAAGTATATTCATAACCTATTCTTTCAACAAGGTCTACAAATTATAATATATACAAATGCCTACAACCTTATTTCAATTTACAAACAAACAAATAAATTATTTCATTTTAAAATATGTATTTAATTTATCTCAGTAAAAATTTAAATTATAAATTACAAGAACTATACTGCAAAATCTCACTAAACTATACTCTACAGACGCACGCAACTAACTAAACAAATTGGTCTGAATAAAAATTATTAACAAAAAATCATTTTACAACAAATTAGTCACATCATTATGGCTGACAGATTTAACAACAAAAGTAAAAACAAAGCGTAGTGACCGTGCGTGAGTCGCACATTACAATAACGATTGTATACCTTTGTGACTGTACCGTCGTTGCTTGGCAAGGGGCGAAGAGTGGAGTAGATAAACACCGAAGCTGCTTGTACCAATTCGAATTGTCCAAGGTATATATTTAAACATGCAGAGAGAATTAAAGAAGATCTCTGCTTCATCTTCTTTTTTATATTTTAATGAAGCCGGGTGGATTTACCATGTCACTGATAATTTTAATATGGGTACAAAGAATTGAAAGCTAAAATGAACAAATATGTTTAGGGACTGGTCCTGTTTGTTATGAACCGCTTAGTTTTTCCGTTAGGCCCACTATTCTAGGTTATTTTCTTATTTCTTAAATTAATACTAAAGAATAAAGCCATTTTTTCGTTCTGTTTTTATTATTACGATTTAAGTAATTTTTATTTTATAACTTCAACGTACTAAGTTTTTTACCGTTCTGCTGATTTTCCCTTTACTGCCTGGCTTTTCAAACCGGGCGTTCAGGGTAGTGTTTTAGTCCGTATTCTGTAAAGCAAGCCTGACTCAGTGTCGTTTTTACTGTTGTGAATGAAACCATTTTACGATCGTACCTTCCCCCTCAAAATTATACAAATAAATCGATATGCCTGAAAATTTTCGGTTGGCCGATCGAAAATTGTTCAAACACGTCATAAGTAGGTTCCATACTAATGTGTGTTTAGACAGAAAACCGGGACCGGTGACGGGTCCCCTTAAAAACTTACAGAAACCTCAGAGTTTCAAAGTAAGTCAGAATTGATTAGGAAATAAGGATATCCTCTCTAAGTTTTAACACAAAGTTTAGTTTTACTTTTTGAAGCCATGAAAATATGTCGTTTAATTTACTGACATTTGTATGAGTCTACAACAGTTAGAAAATCGTTATAGTTGCTCTCTTAATTTATTGATATACAATCGCAAAAGTTATGAGTTTTTGTCAAGTTTTCATCAGGGTTCATAGAATGAATTTTAAGCGAGATATTAAAAAAAGTAATACAGAGAATATCATATTTCAGAAAGACTTGGATTATATTACAAATTCGAAGCAGAAAATGAGAATTGGATAAAGGGGTGGAAACAGCAGATAAATATAGAGAGGAATGAAAAAAAAACGATGAAAAGGGAGAGAAATGAGATGTAGCAGAAATGATATGCGATTCGTTGTTCGTTATGACTGAAACGTATCAGGTGTCCATCTCTGTCTGGTTGGTTTATTTGTGTATTTTTTGAGGGCAAACCTCTCCATCCGCCCTCCATTTTGGGTTATTTTATCGTTCCCCTTCGCTTGGTCACGCATACAAAGTATGCAAATTATCTTGTGCGCCGAGCTCTTCAACAAATTACTGACGTAACATAGGCAACGGATGGACCGCTTTTGCCTCCCTTTATTTTATATCAAACTATTTCAACCTAAAGTAACTTCTTTCCAAATTGGCTAAAGTTCCCTATTGTGCTATCATTACATTTAACGCTTTTTAATTTTTTTCCTTATGCACCAGAATAAAAATTTTACCATATATACAATATATTGAAAAACAGACATGAAGAATTAGTAAAATGAAACGGCATTAATAGTTCCCAAACATTATACAAAAATTACAAAAACCAAATCCAAATGACGTTAACGTTATTTTCAATATTTAATTTGTGTTTACATATAACGTAGTTTATACTGTATAAAAATCAGTATCAGTTTCTTCTATAAATATAAATTCAAAAGCTCTCTCTGTATCACTTACTCGGTCACAACTAAATTATATATTATATATTTCCGATCACCTAGAGAGGTAAAATCGGCATACTTTTTGCGTAGCGGTTAAACAGAAAAAAGTATTTGTATTTCCACCACTTTCTAAAAGGGTAACTTTACTCTTAAAGTGTTAAAGAGGGTTGCAACTCCCCTAAATCAGCATATATTATTCTGCACTTTGTCAATGAGCTGTAATTCTAAATGTCAGCAATTATATTCTTACAAAACATAGTAGAAGAAACCAGAAAACCAGTTTATTTAACGCAATTCTTTAAGGCTAACGATTAGCCCACTTTTGGCATATTACTATGTAGAAAAATAATAATATAACATAAATACAAAGAAAAAAAATTCGGTCATAACGGGTTAATGTGACATCAGATTAAAGTTTATCGAGTATAAATTCCTAAATATTTCCCTGATTTAATTGTGGAATTTCACAGTTATTTATTAAAATTTTAGTACAAGTATCGGGACGAAGGGAAAGTAGAATACTCAGAGATTAATGAGAATTGACTTTAATATTACACTTGTTAAGACCAAACGAGATTTGGCTTACAATTTTTAAGATATGATTATTTTTTATGTGCTTGGTAATGTTTTCTTTTATTGAACGAGTATTATAAAAACGTAAAATAAATGAACAAAACAAAGTTTAATAATGAGACAAAAAGCTAACAATTTATTTTTAATGTGATTTCTATTTATTTTATTCATGTCAACGTAGGGCATCCATTGATTATTTATTGCAGGATATTATCACATATAAAGTGGGACAGAAAGAGATAGAACGGGTGATACCAGCCTGGCGCCGTTTTGCTCTGAATTGCGGCAGGATTGAATCGTTCTTTGTCCATCCAATCTCCAGTACGCCTATAACCATGCTCATTATTAATTAAGTAATTAATTACAAATGGATTACAATTTCTAACCATTGAACCCGCTATCACGCAAAACCACAACAATCTCCATATTATTTTCAATGATCCGATTCACCTCTAAAATTATAAATACCCTAATTTCCTAAAAAGTAATTTTCTTGTGATCATTAATAATTTTTTATAAATAAATTTGTAATCAAAATATAATTGTGTAGAATATCAATTTATAAAATAAACTCATTCTATCAAAATGATTTGATTAATGCAGAAATTAAATTTGAATCTACCCGAACGATCGATATATCGATCATTCATTAAACGAGATATTACAAATCATGCTTTTGTAAAGACCATGTTTGCATGCAAACATAATAGGACTAATTTAATATTGAAAGTAATATGTTATGTTAAATTGAAGTTGAATTTTAATGACAAAACAAATCCGTTCTACAAACCGAATTCTTGTTGACATATTGCTGCATAATATTTTCTCTGTAATTGTTATTTCGATACAGAGCATTCAATTCTTGAAAATGATTGATCGTATAACTTTATGGTAGGGAAGACTAGAATGACAATGTACCAATAAAGTAAATAAATAGGAGTACATTTACTTGTTGAAGTTTTCCTTTAAGAAGGCATTTTTTTGTTGCATTGAAGTAAATGTTCAGATAATTAAAATTCTTCCAAAGGAAAACTGCTAATTATACACGATTCTCGCTCAGCTGTATTACAAACTTAAGTGATCCTCTTAAGAGAGTTTAATTTGAGAATTATTTATAATTTCTTTTTTATAAGGTTCTACAGATTTTTCTGCTTTTCGCATCTTACAGCCCATCATCTATTGCCTTTCCAATTCCCTTAATTTTTGGGTTTCAATGAAAACCCTCCATGAGATTACTACCAATGTTTTCTGAGGCATAAATTCTCCTATTTTTTGAACGGAAAATGGATTTTCGCTTAGTTAACATCTACTGTCATTGTTTAGAAATATTCATTGTAACATATCAATTGCCTGATCTCTATTCTGTCTATTATAGTGTCTCGAACTCATTGCTTGTTTTTTATCTTCTTTTATTCACGTGCCTCACTCTGAATACCCTGCGTGACGTACCCAACCAATTCGTCTCTAAAGTCTGAAATTTTATTTAAAAGTCGAGATTAAAATTAGGAAATTGACGTTAAATTTAAATGCAAAAGTACCTAGTTAATTATTAGATTATTTTTAGATACAGTTTCAGTCATTTGATTAGTAGACGCTTCAGCCCTACATGCAAATTAAAACTGAAATTTAATTTCTGTAAAACCGTCTAACTTGGTTCTCACTTTGTGTTTTATCATTTTATTTATAATCCAAAATCTGGTTCAATGAATTTTAAAATGGAGTTTCTGTTTGTTATTGAATACAGTTCTATCAAACGAAGTTCGGAAAATTTCGGGATTCTGCAAAAGAAATTGGTAAAGCTTTAACGAGATATTGCAAAGTAAATAACAAAATAATTGAATTAAAATTTCGATGGTGCAACTTTTCTGGCGGCGGCATTACAATAGATTAGACAAATGAAACTACTATTTAAGAAACGAAAATTAAATTTCCTATTTTTTTTGCATACAATTGAATATAAATTTCTATTAAAAAAGTAAAAGATAATTAAAAACGCGCCAATTCTTATAAATTTTTATTTTTGTCCATTTCTTAATTAAGCGCCAGTAGTTGACTTTTTGTAAACAAATTGCATTAAAATAATAAGTCCTTTCCATATTTAGCCTTTTATTTTTTCTGATAATATAAAATTATAATTTATGGGGATACAGCATCAAAATCTACTTAAAGTAAGTAAAGTATTTTAGTGTAGGTACTAAGCGAAAATATTTGTTCGGTTTTCTGTAGCCTTTTATTAAAAAGAGAAGGGAAGATATTTATTTTTTTTCTAGGTTTTACGCTCAACTAATTTGCTAATGCGAAAAATGAAGGGTGATGGATTAAAATGAGTCATGAAAATATACTAGACCTGAACTCGAGTTGACCGCAGAATCGAACCCGGGATCATTTCCCCGAAAAAGCGAAATGTAATAATTTTCAGATACTAAAAATTCATGGTTTTTTAAATCCATTAGAGACAAGATTTGTCAGAAAGGATGTAAAAAGAGTCTGACGTAGTTTGAAATAAAAAAAAGGCATGTGAAAGGTTATTAATTTACTAAGCACAAAACATTAAAAATTGTAAGTAATGGTGACTTTTAATATTTCATATAATTTTTAACAAAGTACTGATTAATACTTTCATAATATATTTTGCAGAACTTTTTGCCAATTTGTTATCTTTTTTTTCTAGTTGAAAAAAATATTTTATTAGAAAAAAAGAAAGATGCTGTAATAATGTGGGCTAGTTTGGAGGTATAAAATGAAGTATGTGCAATAATAATAAAAAAATATAATAATAACAGTGATAATATCCTCGCTATAATAGTCTACCGACGTAGTGGTAATGGTGTTTTTGACACAGTTAAATGGCTCTAACCGAACTACAAAAGGAGGAGTCATTTTCTTAATGATCACCATTTGTCCGGGTTTTCAACCAATAGCAGCTTACCTAATAGTCACTGTTATATCTTACGTATTATTTTAAATCTTCCAACCGAATACAGATGATATTTTTATACGGAAAAACTGTATTCTAATTCAAATAAACTGGGAAATGTATTATATTTAGTGAATTAATATTGAGTTTTTATATAGGTACGTGTAGAGTTTTGTATTCAAATGCAAAATATATTGTAACACTGAAGGTGAGGTCCTTCTGGAATCGAGATATAATAAAAATAACCAAACTTCCATTAAATTTAAAATAATTATTTATTGACTCGATTAATAATAAAACAATTGATTATGAATCTTACACTAACAAATTACAATTAGATTATTTCAATGAAACTGACTACAAAACTTATACGTTAAACTAAACTCGACTATACATAAAATACTGTCACTTAACATTCAGAACATTAATTTACCTGAACACAAACTCTTATGCACTATTAACGTGATGCAAAACCGGTCGTGTAACGCCACTATTACGAAACGGCCCGACAAAACTATTTCCATTCACAGTCCAAGCACTAACTGAATCTTTACAAAAGTGCTACCTATTTTTACTTTCTCTTGCCTATATGAATATATAGGAAAGAAAGTATTGTTTTCATGTCGATTTTTCGAAATCGAGTTTTCACCGGATCTATACGTTTTCAGACCCCCTGAACCCAAAAACATGTTTTTAGCGATTGGTCTGTGTGTGTGTGTGTGTGTGTGTGTGTGTGTGTGTGTGTGTGTGTGTGTGTGTGTGTGTGTGTGTGTATGTGTGTGTGTGTGTGTGTGTGTGTGTGTGTGTGTGTGTGTGTGTGTGTGTGTGAGTGAGTGTGAGTGTGTGTGTGTGTGTGTGTGTGTGTGAACAAAATATCTCAAGAACGGAACATTGTACGAACTTGAAACTTGAAACTTAAGTTACGTACCACTACCGGACTCGACACGAACATTTTCATCAAAATCGGTCAACCGGAAGTGGTAGTTTATTCGTGTAATTTTTCACTTTTTTGCGATTTTCTCAAAAACTGGTGCTACGATTTTTTTAAAAATCGCCTGGTTTACTCAATTTTTTTTTCTCTACAAGATAGCGTAGGCGTCATGTTTGCTGAAATTCTGCGTGAGGCTGTTTTCACGTAAAAACGTTGTTTTTTTAAGATTACAGCTTTAATATGCATTTTAGCGCAAAACTTTATATAATAAAAGTTGTAGAGAATTAAACATTCTACAACTATTATTTCAAACAATTTTTTGTATAATGCTTAGTTTAGCGGTAATTTGCGATTTTCTGTTTTTTTTCTTACGAAAATGTGTGAAAAATTGATTTTTTTAAGATTTCGGCCTTAGTATGCATTTTACGACAAAAGTGTATATAATTTAATTTATAGAAAATTAAAAGATCTACAACTTTTATTTAAAGCATTTTTCTCTACAGAGCCTAGTTTAGAGAGAAAGAGTGATTTTCCGTATTTCTAAGCCAAACTGAGGTTGATTTTCATTTTGCATCATTCACTCATGATTAAAATAAGGTTATGTTTTTGAGGTTAGTTTTTTGTTTATTTCTAATATTTTATTAATAATGTTAGGTTTATTGTTAATTATTTGCATTGGCAAGAGAAAGTTGTGTGAGTGTTTCACACCAGATTTTTACTTACGGTTTGATAATTTTTCAAACAATCTAGACTCTTCTAATTCTATTTTCATTTTAACAGAACATGGTAGAAGGAATACGAATTTAAATAAAAGTATCTACTACCTAATTTTAATTTTCGAGAATCCCTATTCAAAACATTTCATTCATCGTCATCCTTGTTTGATTTTCTCCACCTTATACAATAGACAATTTGTTCCCTTAACTTGTTCTCTGATATCACCGTTATAATATTATAATATTTTACTTAAAGAGGTAACCTGCCTTCAAGTATGTATTTTTGGATTGAAGATTAGGAAAAAATAGTGTTTTGCATAAATTGCAGCAATTACTTCTAATTAATTCTTTGTGACAATAAATCCTGAAAACAATGTGTCATTGTCACCGTCTTGATTAGGTACTGTGCTCCGGGCTGGCAAAGCTTTTGACACACCGACAGAGGGAAAACGGCAATACTTTGACAGAGCCGGCCGGTCTTTATCGGCACTACAAAAGGGTAGTTACCGTCCGCGCCCGATCATTATGCTATTCCACTCTAGAGCTTCGAGGAGACATCCACCATCAGCATACGACCACCGGACACCGACGACTCCGCAAGAATGTAGATGTTGCTTCTGTGCGCCGAAAACATTTCCACATCGATAGATAGGCCGACAAGGATCCTGGCCTCCAAGAAGTCCAGATCTGACACCTTGAACTGTTTTTCTAGAGGTAGGCTACATCAAAAAAATTGCTTATTCAAAAAATATTCTGACCGCAATCACTTAAAGGGAAGAATTAATGAAGCGTTGGTAACTGCAACAGAAGATAACTTACGTTGACTGACGTTTGGTCAGAAACTGAGTATCGATTGGACATTTTAACCGAGAGACCAATGGTGCACACTCTAAAATGTATTAGTTACGTTAAAAAACTGTTTGAGACAACAAATTCGATAAATAAACAACATCAACAATTGTAAGTATTTCTATTTTCATTGAATAAATGGTTTTTGAAACCCCACAGTCTTTCATTATGATCCTGTATTAAACATTCTATAATTACTACTAAAAAGGTGTTTTTTTATAAAAAAAAACACATTTACGTTAAATAAAAAAAAACAAATAACTAAAGAAATTATTTAACTTTTATTTCAAGTTATAAAAGAACGAACAGAAAATTAAAATTATAGTAAAATGTAAATATTCATTAATAAAAAAAATTAAAGGATGCTTCTCGGGGTTGTTGATTAGCAATTCAAATTGATGAAACAATCGTTATAAAGGAAAAAATTGAGTCGTTTGGTTTTTTACTTCACTTATAACAGAAAAAAATGTAATTTAATTACTTTCTCAATCAATATTCAATTAAAAAGGGAAGAAATTAATTAAAATCATAATAATTAAATTAAATTATGTTTTACCGGTACTTCAAAACGTTCTTCTGAATTGAAATTTATTACGGTATATCTATCCCTGTACCCTTTATCCTTTATTTTTTATGTATAATTTTCATTTATTTTTTTAAAAAATAATTGAAGTTACATGTAAAAGTCAATTTGAGCATGGAAAATCAATTTTTAGAACATGTTAGTTTCACTGATACTTAAAACTTGTCAGGATTGATCATTTCTAATACAGTTCTAGTCGACTAACAATTTTGTTCTGTCTAAGTATTAAAACCTAGACTTATAGAATTATTCTTTAAATTATTGATTTTTTCGTTCTGCCTTTAATATTTTCTTGTGGTTTAGAAACTTTTTAGACCACACAAAAGCTACTACGGGGGAAAATAAATATGTTGTAAAATGGTAAATCTTGCTTTACAGGGACTTGAATAATGTATTTCTAGTGCCAGAACATTAGGATATTTCTTTATTTTGATGTTAAGCCCTGGCAAGTACACTTACCGAGGAACGTTTATTGAAATGAAAATCACATAATGTTTAGTAAAGTAACACCTTATGTTATATTTGGTTGAAAGTCATCTATTATTATTCCATTTTGTCTTGTTTTGAATTTTTTTTTTTTTTTTTTTTTTTTGACTTCATTAGGAAAATTCACAACTGTATATAATAACAACGAGTGAATGAGGTGATTAAGAAATGGAATAAAATGCGCTTTAAGACTTAGAGGAGATCACCACTCAACAGTGGGCTCCAGCTGGAAATGTCCTGTGGATGGATTAGATAATAGTGTATACTATCGGAAATTACTTATTACAAAATGATGTCCCTACTCCATCGTCGGTGTAGACGTCTGCGGGGATTCCCGGGAAGGTATGGTAGGTATAGGTTGCGTACAAGTTCGTTGCTATGATGTGATAATTTCATACGGAATCTTGTGTAAATTTTACGAAATAAGTCGTTCACGTACGGAATATTGAGGTCATTGTGCAAACAGTCATTGGTAACGTAAAAGGGAGCATTTGTAATTTGTCGTAAGAGTTTTGACTGAAATCGCTGGATTTTTGAAATTACGGATGCCTTAGCAGTTCCATAGATTTGGCAGGCATACATCCAAACAGGCCGGAGATAAGCTTTATAAATAAGAAGTTTAAGATGCAGTGGTAATTTAGAGCGTTTAGAAAGTAAAAAGTAAAACCGTTTTCGTCTGTCGTCTAAAGTTCTCCGTTTAATATCTACATGAGTGTTCCACGTGAGCCGTCTATCCATGTATAAACCGAGATAGCGTACTTTTTGAGACTGAGGAAGAGGATGGCCGTTTAAGACAATCGAAGGGCAGTCCTGCCGTCGTAAGGTAAAAGTAGTCTGTACAGTTTTTGCAGCATTTATCTGAATACGCCATTGTTGAAACCAAGATTCTAGTTGTGTTACATGGTGTTGTAAATTAAGAGTGACATCATTTGGAGCGTCTGCAGAAGATAAAATCAGAAAGTCGTCAGCAAAGGAGGCAGTGAGAGTTGTAGGAGTAGTGGGGGCATCTGATACATAAACGCTAAAAAGATGTGGAGACAAGACTGAACCTTGTGGAACCCCTGCAAGAGAATCAAAGGAATCTGATTGTGTCTGACCTTGAACAACAGCAAAAAAGCGTTCACTAAGAAAGGATTTAATGATAAGATAGTAGGTGAATGGAAAAAACCGGAGTTTATATAATAGTCCGTCTCGCCAAACGCGGTCGAAGGCTTGAGAAACATCAAAGAAAACGCCTGAAGCATACCGTTTTTGTTCCAAAGCGCTAGCTAGATAATCAGTAACTCGATGCAGCTGGTGAATAGTGGAATGGTTAGCTCTGAAACCAAACTGGTGGGATGGAATAACATCGAATTCTTCCATGTAGGGAATCATTCTACTGAGGAGAAGTTTTTCAAATAGTTTAGAGCATAAAGGAAGAAGGCTGATCGGGCGATAAGACGAAGTATTCTGAGGCTGTTTCCCCTCTTTTGGAATCATTTTTACTAATGAAAATTTCCACTGAATAGGGAATTTGGTTGTCCTGAGAATAGCGTTGAATATATACGTTAAGAATACAATACCCTTTTTTGGAAGCCGCTGTAAAACCTCAGCCGTTATTAGATCATACCCAGGAGATTTTCGTTTGGGAAGCTTATTAATGAGGGACCAAACCTCATTGGGCTTAAAGTGCTGTGGTGGCAAAGTAAGTGGGAAGGGCTGTAACAATGTATTTTGAACATGAAGAACGTGCTGCGGGTCAATTACTTCAGGGTGTGGAACAAACACATTAGAAAGGTGTCGGGTGTTTTGAATTTAAACTGTATATTTTCATTAGTAAATTTTAAATTCTTTTTTGTTTATCTGCGTATAAGTTGAAATGCGGCTTATCTCTTTGATATTTCAAATTTTTATGTTCCTTATCTTATGTTTCTTTCCGCTGGTTAAAATTTTTATTTTTATGTCCGGCCTGTCACTACGTTTCGTACCGCTGCTCTGAATGCATCAATTATAAAAGTTTATTGAACATTTCAGATATGTGATTTTTCTATTGATTTTATGAAAAATCTTATAAACTGTTCTAAGACTTTTAAAATTAATTTACTTTACTAATGTAATCTATGAGCCGTAATCTATGAGCCTTGTACTCAGGTGGGTGTTTTTTTAAATTTCTTTTTAATTATTTGGCAACGGCAGCCCGGCCTGTTTTGCCAGCAACTAATGCAAATTGTTTTCTAAAATGTTTTTATGTAGGTATACATATATATTTTTTATCTACATATTGTGTTATGATTTATTTTCTTTGGTAATTTTGTTTTTCTTTTGTTTCTCTTGTTAATTATTATGTATTGCTTGGTTTCATAGTCGGTGTTGCGTAGTTCTTTAATTTCTAAATCTTTCCACCGACTATTTAGTGCACGTTCAATGCACGTTTTCAAGCCATTCGTACAGGCTTTTGCCTAGTTTGCTTTTTTATTTCAAAAGCAATGCTCTTCTCTAAATTTCAATTCATTTCTTTGTAATTTGTTTTAAATTCTGTTTTGGGTTTTTTTTTTAAATTAAATGGGGGGTTTTGTTTAAAATATTATTATGTTTTGTTTGTCTGAAACTAAATTTCTGCTTGGAATTTGGGTTTCAGGGTTCAAGTACTCGTTTCCAAAAATGGGTTTAAACTTTAAAATTGGTTATGAATGGAATTTTAAAATCATTTCGAAAATTTAAAAAAATGATTATAACCTGATTTTATTTCAAAATTCAAACCTGTATATTTTGTTTAAAATAAAATTTAAAATGTCTGCGGAATTCTACAAATTTCCTAACTATAATGTCTGCGATGGATTGGTGTTAATTTGGCCCAAGTATAATGAGAAGTATTTTGGAAAATTATTAAATTTGGTAATGAATTTTGAATATTTTTTTATACAGATGTTTTTTGTTTATGATGTCGTCTGGATTTTGCTGAAACTGGATTTCAATGGGCTTCTCCCATTTATTTTAATTTTGTTTTAATGAAATATTTATGAATTAAATCTACTTTTCTTATTTTGGACATTTTTTTTGGTAATATTAAATGGTATTGTTAAACGTTGATGTGTAACAATTTTGGTCATTTAATTTTTGGGTGCATCCTCATATTCTTTTTAAAATTTTTTTCTATAAATTGTTTTACTTAATATTTTTTTTGGTTTCTTGAAGTGGAGCTAGTCTGGCTCATGATTGTGAAACCTGCTCATATAAATCTTTTGGACAGTAATTGCACTAAACTTAAACTTGTTTTAAAATCTGTTGGCAAAAAAACTATGTTGTAAATTTTTTTGTTATTATTATGAGCCTTACACCAATACAAAATTTTAAACTAAAACTTACTGTTTATTAAACTAAAATTAATTATTATTAAATTTTATTTTGGCGCTAATTCTTTTTATATCATTTTCTGAAAAAACCACCTTCTACTCATCTTGTTTTGTTTTCTCTAAAATTTTGTTTTTTTATATTTTTTGTCCACCTTTTTACGCTTCTTCTTTGGAGGTGTGATAGTAGTAAAAATGCTTATTAAAATTCTTTTAGTAGCCTACTACATAACAAAATAATGTGTAGAATAACACTTATCTTAACTGTATAATAAGCATGAATGTTTGCTTTCCCGTAAAAAACTCGAATTTTCTAAGCACTGTACAAAAGTACCAACAAAACAAAGTACCAACAAAACAATTCATAGCGTACGTTGTTATGAATCCGTATCATATTCGTGCAACTCACGAAGAAAATGGTCGCTGCGCGCTAATTTTAAAATGAGGATAGTCTACTTTACAGAGACCATCATTCTTATGACACCATAAAATTCCAGTAAGGTTAAACTGCACAGCTTATTGTTAAACAAAATCGACCTTATTGCCAGTGGTAAGTATACAGTACTTACCAAAGACCTATAAATGATTAAACTAATTGGCATCTTCTATTCACATTTTACTTCAACTGAAACATCTCGAAAGCTAATAAAGCTACGACAACGTAAACATGTAGACTTAAAATTCTCGGAACGTTACCCATTATTGAACGAAAGCGAGTTAATTAGTTTTGTCCAGTTGGTCTTTTGCTATACAGGTTCTCACTCAGAGGTGTCAGGATGTCGACAGAGATGTATTCATGTGCTTCATTGATTATGAGAAGGCGTTTGACCGAGTGCAGCATGCTAAAATGTTGGAAATCTTGCAGCGGGTGGGTCTTGATGGACGTGACATTCGAGTAATTGCAAATTTATATTGGAGTCAACGTGCAAACATAAAAATTGGCGATGACGGGTCGGAGGAGATCCTAATTCGGCGGGGAGTTCGTCAGGGGTGTGTATTGTCTCCAATGCTCTTCAACCTTTATTCGGAGGCCATCTTGTCAGAGGCCCTGGAGGGATGTGGACGTGGCATCAGGGTAAATGGTTTGGAAATCAACAACCTGCGATATGCAGATGACACAGTCCTGATGGCTGGAAGTGCTGAGGATCTGCAGACATTGTTGGACCATGTGAATTTAGTCAGCAACGCTTATGGTTTAAGAATGAATATCCACAAGACAAAGTTCCTGGTTGTCAGTAGACATGAAGTAAATGCTGTCCTTTCGGTTGATGGTAGTGTGGTTGAGCGAGTCAAGTTCTATAAGTATCTTGGGTGTCTCTTAAATGAGAGATGGGACTTTAGTCAGGAGATCAGGGCCCGCATTGAACAGGCAAGAGCTGTATTCATAAAAATGAAAAATTTGCTTTGCAATAGAGAACTCAACCTCAGTACAAGACTTCGCATACTCAGATGTTATGTAATTCCTGTACTCATTTATGGTCATGAGGGATGGATATTGACTAAGTCCTTGGAAAGGAAATTGGAGGCGTTTGAGATGTGGACTTACCGGCGGATGCTCCGCATCTCATGGAAGGATAAAATTACAAATGGGGAAGTTCTAAGCCGTTTGAACAAAAATACAGAACTTCTTTTCAATATCAAAAGATGGAAACTCCAATATTTTGGCCATATAGTGCGGAATAAAAAATACCACCTACTGCAGTGCATCATGGAAGGCAAAATTGAGGGTAAACGAAGACCGGGGAGAAGGAGAATTTCTTGGATGGGGAACCTGCGGGGGTGGTTTGGGACCACCTCAGTTCAACTCTTCAGAGCGGCTGGTTCCAAGGTTAGAATCATGATGATGATCGCCAATCTCCGACGCGGAGCAGGCATATAGAAGAAGAAGAAGTTGGTCTAAAGTTACATTGGTACATAGAAATAACGAATCTCCGACCATAATTTCAGTACAAATAAACCAGATTCGATAAATGAGAGTTCATTTGATAGGATACAATATCCTGAGTGTTTTTTGCCTACGTTCATTATTTTAACTCTTGTGTAACTCGAGATGTCTGTATATTTATTTCAGTTTAAGTGGGTATTAAATCCGACTGGTTGGCGCCCGGCTTGGTGTAGCGCTTAGCACGCAGTCACTATTCGTATTACTTTGTGTATAGATTATGAACACCTCAGTGAATTATTCCATACTCCTTCCCATAATAAAACTTCTGAAAATAATAAAACGCTGCGTATCTTAATTTACAAAACCAAGATCTTGCTTTTATTTTACGTTCAAGTGCTTTTTTTATCATAATAAGTTGGCGTTGAAGGATTTAGATAACAATGAATGATTAAAGAATGTATCAGACCTGACAGGGATTGAATTCGGTACATCACAGACCTTCCAGAGTATCAAGAAACCCATTCGAAAATCGGATACGTTAGCTAGCACATTTCATTCTTCTTCAATATCCCTTTTGTCTTCTTTCAACCACTTTTACGAAACCTTAAATCTTGGCTGGCGTTCAAGGAATTTGTTTTGTCAACGGTTGGTCATCCATTCTGTACAGGTATTTTATTCTTAGTTTTCTGAATATTTTTATTATACGTCTCTTCATCTTAAATTTTGTTCTGATGTATCCTTCACTACCCGTTGACTTTCTTTTGACCCGTTATTTTTCAAAGGATCTTTCTTTTAAATTTCTCAGCTTTTCTTAGACACACCTCCCCGGTTATTCTAACGAATCACTTGTGTACTATCTTGACCAAAAAATACTTGCAGACGTTCTAAGTTTTAATATTTTAAAATAATGCCAAGCGTATTACAATTAAAAGGAGAAGTTCTTGGATTCAATCACGGTGTCTATTTACTGTACGGTGATATTTTACTGTAACCCATTCTAGGTAATGATAAAACAAATTTAATATTGATAATTAATATTGACAATTTAATAATGATAAAACATTTAAAAATAATAAACTAGATTCGAAATTTTGAAAAATAATTGTAAATATTATTTTTATTTATATCAGAAGGTACTTACGTTAAAAGAAAGATTTTCGTGAAAATAAAAATTAAGTTGTTAATAACTATTGACAGTTGTTCTTATATAGTTGTTTGAGGTAATGAATCTTCCTTGTATTTGTGAAGGGATTAAGTAGCAATTGATTAAATTAGTTTTTTCTAAAGGAAATAGTGAACAGTATTAAATAAAAGAGAGAACGGAAAGAGAGTGAGTGAGAGAGAATGTCAACATTCAACAGTGTTGCTTACTCGTGTAATGAAGCCGGAGAAACGACATCCATGCTCGTACAGAGAGACGAGGGGAGGGCAAGGAAAGACTGATCCATGGAGACCAGATCAGATACCACCACTGAAAGAAATTTCAGAGCCGTCCTGATGTTAAGGGACGGAAGATGTAGAGAAAAAGGATGATGCCGCTTCATAGGGGTTGAAACACCACTGGGACATGGACTCGTTCCTTGCTCTTTCTTCGTTTAGTTCATTCGCATCTATTCCCTTTATTTTCCATCTTACATTTACTTATATCTCTCTCACTGTCTTGTTCTTTGATTTTTTGTATCTGATTTTCTTCGTCGAAACACATATCCTTTTCTTAACCTTCCTGATAAAGATAAGAGAAAATAAATGAAATGCAACCGGAACGAAAACTACGGAAATCAAATTTTTTAACTAATTGTCAAAATACAGCAAGTAAACGATGGTTTTTAGTTTATGCAGATGTTTTCATTTTAATAATAACTCCCAATGATATGTGCGACGGAATCAGAAAGGGGCCTATGGTCGAAAATGCTACATTTTGAGCTATTAACCTTTTCAAATTTAGGTTTAAATTCTGATCAATTTGATGCGAAACTCAGATTTTTATCTCAATAATTTTATGTAAGTTAAGACAGCTTAAAGTTTGTTTTTTATAAAAATTGGTGTTTATGCATTTTAAAATTTTATATCACCTTTTCTAAATGTTACGTATTTAAAAACAAATATTGTTCTTGTTGTTTAGGTCATCAGCCAAAATGCTGGTATGAACCTCAAGACGTTTTACTAGGTAAAACGAGGAATGAAGTGGTTAACTATGACCTTCTTCACTGAGTTGAAAAGTAAGCTTATCAGTATGCCAGGACTTCCGAAAAGTATCTACTTTCCACCCTGCAAATGATACCTTCACTTCATTCCCACAGGGTCTAGTTGTAAAATGATGAAATGCATTACTCTCAGGGAGATAACTCTGACTAGTGTCACCTATTACACCTCTACCTCTTCTGTTCTTAAATAGTTCAGTCATATAACTGACTGATAATGACTGACTATGTGATTTTGGCTATGTGACTATGGCTGACTATGTGATAAGAAACTGAACTATATTTTGTAGTCCTGGAACCAACAGATCGAGTGCAATTAATTTAACACTCCACCTGCCCATTATGGGCATAATTTTTAAGATATTAGTTTATAAAAATAAGAAAAATATTTAAAAATTTGGATTGCAACAGATTTGAAGCTCGAAGTGGACAAATAAAATATGCATGGAAATAAAATTCGTATTGAAATACAGGTACTGAGTTACTTACCATGAAGCATCTCTTTGTTAATAACACAATTTCTCTTCTGTAGGGTATAGAATAGTCAAGATATGTATTTACTTTATTCTGCTATATCGTATTGAAACGTAGATTTTGATTATGTAATATACGAATTATTTAGAAGCTTTAGAGATGAGGTTATTCGGAAGACTGCTCAGAATTTTTAACACTGGTTATATTATTAACGTTAATGAGTAGAGAACTATGGCCAAACCAAGAAAACGTCCACTATTTTGAGGGTGGTACATGAACGACTTATCAGAGTTGCAACCAATCTCCATTGATGGATTTGGCACTCTAAAAAGAAATACAGTAACGGTTTAAGAGGTAGAAATTCAAATTACCTAAGGAAACAGTTTTCAAATTTAAACTCTCTTTGCTATGGAAAGTTAGAAAATTGGTGATAAGTATGGCAGTCAGTCTGTAAGGGATTTCAAATTTCTGTGTGGAGAGATCTTAATTCAAGTGATGACTTCTGTGCCCACAACAAAATAGTTTGAAAACGAACGTTCTGAAGAATCCACTGATGAATTATAATTGATAATAATTATTTCTACCTGTAACATACTGACGTAGTGCTAAATTACATGCACTCAATCTGTTAGTTCCAGGGCTACAAAAATAGTTCTGTTTCTTATCACATGGTCAGCCAATAAAATAACTGAATCATTTAAGAACAGAAGAGGTAGAGGTGTAAAAGACATTAATCAGAGTTATAATCTCTAAACGTAATGAATTTCACTATACAGCCAGACTCTGTAATGAATGAAGTGAAGGAGTCATTTCAAGGGCTCATGCTAATGAGCAGAGTGGAAATCGTGTGCTTTTCAGAAGGCCTAGCATGCTGATAATCAAACTTTTCAACTGTGTGAGAAAGGCAATTGTAACCCACCTCACTCCTCGTTTTACTTAGTAAAGCCTTTAGAGGTTGAAACCAGCCTTTCGGCTGATGATCTAAACAGCAATAATTATCAATTACAATTAACTAGAAAAATATTGAATTCAAACTAGATTGTGTCAATAAATTTAAAGAATCAATGTTATTTTATACTTAAGCTGCACTATTTCAAATAAGTTTTGTTTGCAATTGGTATAATAGCAATCCTAGATTTTCAGGTCAGCTATGTTTTATGATCACTAGTTTTCCAGTTTCTATTAACACAAGAAATTGCTGAGTAAAGCAAAAGAAATAGAGAATATATCTGCAGGGAAAACGTAACCTTTCGATCAATCTCAAGGAAGTATTTATACTGTCTTATTAATATAAAAAAATTATCTTAAACATTGTGGTCTTAAAACTTCAACGTGAATCAATTTAAAAAGGGAATAAAACGTATGTTACATTTAAGCATTACTTTTCGTTTTTTAATATATTTTGTGATTCCTTTTTTAAGAAAATTAAATTTAAAAAAGTAAAACCAGTAAAAATTATTATTAATCTAATTAAATACTCAGAAAGGTTACAAAAAGGACGGAGAGTATAAAAAAAAACGGACAAAAATGTAACTTTTTATTAAGGTAAGTGAAAAATTTAAGTTGTAATTAAATATATTTTAGTAAAATTATGACTTAATAATAAGTAATTTTTGTTTTGTTTTAAATATTATAAAAAAACGTTACTGACAGTTAAGTATGTTTTTTAAGGAAAGAACGCTTATTTCTGAACTGTGCCTTGTCATTTGAAATGACAGCCTGCCACTAAAAGTAAGTTTTGTTCACAGCGCATGCATATATGTATTCGTATTTACGTTCATGTGAATTTGAATTTATTCAGCATGTGTGCTTGTATTAGGTTTTTTAGCTAGAAAACGAAGATGAGCTTACGAAGAATATGAAAATTGGTCTAATCGGTATTCCTGTAGTGTTTTATTCTACCGCAAAGACTGTCCTTGTGTTTGTAAGACTTGAAAATAAAGCCTAACTTTATCCAAACTTTTATAAAACTTACTGTGGCAGCTACATTTATTACGAGCTGATAAAGAGCAGTATAGAACTTAGCTTTTTCTACCTCGTTCTTTTACACATTTTCTTTCTCTATTTTATTATATTCTTATCCCTTTTCCACGATGTTTTCTCTTTTACTTTTACTTATCTACCACCATTTTTCTAATTTTGTGTAAGTTAGCTACTACAACATAGTTAGATCACATTTTTTTAATCATTATTAATCGAAAAACAAAAATTGTTTGAAAGAAGAAAAAGTTAATTTATCTTTGCTGTGATAGGGCGTCCATATTCTTTGTTAATCATACCAGACGAAGAACTTTGATTAGAACAGTAACAAGAAAGTTTAAATTAAATGTTTAATTTAAAATCAAATTAGGTTAGTTTCGTTACTGATCATAGTTTTTAACCAGGTGAATGTGAAGTTTTTGTTTACCGAATCACACTATGTAGCGATCAGCAATTTCACAAGAATGTTCAGATCACCTGATTGATTGACAAGTTGGAATTCAATTAACCATGTTCTATCAGAAATTGTTGACCTGGTCTGCACAAGCATACAACATATTTACACGTCATACATGTAAATTATCATCCTCATCTTACTGGGTCATTTGGTTGGTTACTGTTGCTAAATTGAAAAGATTCCAGCGTACACACGTAGTGATTCAAAAACGCCTACTTTACGATCAACGGAGGAAATTAAAAAAAAAGAGAGTAAACATAGGACTGATATATAAACACAATATTATTTCAAGCAATATTCCTTATGTTATGTTGGTGCCATACTTTTATAATAATATAAAAGATTTGAACACGAACAAAAAAAAAAGTTAAATTCCATTGTTTTGTATGGCCTCTTACCCATACGAAAACTAATTTACATTTACGTTGGTTTAAAAGTGCATCAAAATATTTGTTATTAGCGATTTCTGTACATTTAATTCCTGAAAAGTTCTAAACCTTGGCCTGATTAGGAACTAGGAACTTCCGTTACATAGTCTAGCATATTAACTAAAATGTCATGGAGACGGCGGAAACCAATTGTTTTATAATAGGATCATAGTAGAGTTTTGAAACATATTCTTCAAAATAAAACAACAGTTAAAGCAACAAAACTGTTAAAACAACAGCCAATACTGACCAAAATTTCAAAGAGACAGAAAAAAAAATTTCCTGTAAATTTTTTTTTCTTTGTTTATTTAACGTCGCATCAACTACTGCGTGTTCATTAGTGACAACGTTTAGTTGTAACTGTGAAGGATGAAATGATTTTTTTTTGTAACGTATGAAAATATGCCGTGCCTGAGTGGAATTCGAACCCAAGACCGCATGATGAAAAGCGAGCACGTTACCAACTACGCCATTGATGCCGGCAATAATTAATTGTTATTGTGTTCATAAAAATATCATCTAACACTAAAAATACTTAAAATAGTTTTTTTTTAGAGTCGCATCTACAGATTGGCAATAGCAAATACTGTGAGTTTTGGTACCTTAACGGTGGTTTTAACGTGTTAAAATTTCCAGACCCTAGCCGGGAATAGAACCCGACCTTTCGCTTTGTAGGTAGAGGTCTTGTCAGTACGCCACGGAGGCAGTTTTAAAATACATTATTCCATTAATTTTTGTTTAAAAGTTTTTTTGAAATATTCGGTTATCCGGACGTTAGCACTTATGCATAACTTACAGACGTCCGGTAAACCGGATGTTATCACTACGTTAAATATATAGACGTTTTGTTTTCCGGGCGTTAGTACTAAAAGGGTTAAAATATATAAGCAACAAATTTTTTTGGCTTTAATTTTTATTACGGTATGTACATTGAGCTGCACAACTTCCGTACTTGATATTTAAATGGTGGTAGGGAAATTCACTTTAAGGAGAAAAGGTACCCAGTGATACATTCTTCGTTAAAAACTTCGGGTATTGTCCGTTAGTCAGACCAAGAGGTCTCTACTCCATTTTTTGCTTTAAACGACGTACAGTTGGGAAGTTCCTTGTAGCTAGATCACGGGCTAGTTGGTTTGGATGATCATCTAGTCTTTTGTGAAAAGTACTACACAAGGACGTGGTTAGCTCCTTTGCTGCAGGAATTGTGAAATCATCGTGGAGGGTTTTATTGCTTACATAAAAAGGAGCACCAGAAGCAAGTCTTAAGAATTTTTATTGAAAGGCCTGGATCGACTTCAAATTACTCTCTGCCGCTATTCCAAAGAGCTGGACACCATAACTCCAGATTGGTCTTAATAGGGATTTGTATATTAAAATCTTGCAAAAAATTTATAATTATCACAAAACTTATAATAATTTATTCTATTTATTTAACAATTTTATAAAATTGTTTTAGAAAGGACATCAAGTTTATTTTTGCTTTGTTTAATACCATAACATCAATCTACATATTATTTTGAAGCATGCTCCTGATAATATATTACATATTTTTTTGTTATTTAAAATATGAACCGTACATAAACCAATTGGCCACAAGTTTAAAATACACTCATGTTATTAGTTAAGTGAAAATTTGGTTACGAAATTTATTTCGCAAGATTGTCCCCTTCAATTTTAACCAGGAACTAAAAACAAATTAACAAATAAACAGAGAAAATAAAATAAATGGAAAAGACAGAAAGAGAGATTTTCATTGATGAAAGAGAGGCCATAGTTACACGCTACGACAGTCAAGGTCTAAATCTGATGGCATCCCTCGGGCAGCTGAGGTGGCTAGCAGATTAAACTGAGTACGGGTAAATCCCCAAAGAGATTTCACAAGAGTGTCAGCTACACAATCTTTTCAAATAGGATTCGACGATTTTCTTGTATCTTTTTAAATTTTGTTCTAGAGATTCAATAAATACGTTACCATTTTTAACTATATCACAATATGTAAATTATAACCTTACGTTTCTGGTAAAAATTGAATAAAATATATCAATAAATGGAATTAAATAATGAACTTAAGTATAAGAAAAAAACCAAAAGAGTTTTATTTAAATAAAAAAATTAATTTCAATTTAAAGAGAGCAAAATATTACTGTTTATTACCTTTTTACTTTATCTACAAAATGTGTTTGGTGGATATAAAACAGGTATTTGATGATTCTAAAAATATTAAATTTTCAATGAACGGTTCAATCTTCATTCTCTTTTTATTCCAGAGTCATCTTATAAAAAAGTATCTTTCATGAATCTTATCAATAAAAGAATTTTATTTAATAGGTATTGAAATATCTAACTTAATCTTTCTGTAGAAGTCCTGTATACAGTACTATATCTCTAATCAAACGTTTTTATCAGTGAAGTAAAATTTTCCTTGAACATTCCATAAATATCATCTATTGTGTTTCACGCATCGTATAACTTTTCGATATTTTAACTTGTTTTTATTGATGTTAATACTACGAAATTAGATTTATATATATTACTAAGAATTCAAAATTCATTGTATTGTTACATTTTATTAATATACTCGTATATATGAATTTTTGAAATAAGAAATATTTTCGTAGAAAGAAAATTTACAAATCAATTTTTTTTAAATATCTGTACATTATGTACAATACGTTTGTCTCGTTATTTTTTTCATATTTTACTGATAAAAGTATCAAGTACTATAATTTATAAGAAAATAATTAATTATATTTTAGTGTTCTGGACTAAAAAATAAAAGATTGTGGGTTCGATTCCCAGTCAATGTTTGGAAACTTTACCCCGTAAAAAACCACATTTCATAACTCAGAATTATGGCTAATAATAAAGTTAGCAACTTTAAAACACTAAGGAAAGAAACATATTACATTTATTACAGTCATTATCTACCGGAAAGGAATCGAATTTTTAAAAAATTTAATCAAGGAGGAATTTCGTTTTTTCTCTCTTCATTTAGTAGGAAATTCACAATCTGTTGGAAACAATCAGTGAATGTGATAATACAAAATTTGGAAAAAATTAACATGATAAATAAACGTGAGTGGAGACACAGTCCAGTGACAAAACTCCGACGTGAATAAGTGCAGTGAGATAAGTGCAGCATTTAAAACACTGTAATGTATAGTCAATTACAGTACTACATTAATTGATGAAATCTCAGCTCTATCGACGTTTTAGTCGTCTTATTGGATTGTTTGGTTTACGAATTTCTTCCTAAATTTTGTATAGAGTTTTAAGAAAGCGTCATTTATGTAGGGTACGTTTACGTCTGAGTGTATCGTTTTATTGGATACATAATAGGGGGCGTTAACTATCCTCCACAAAAGCTTTTAATTGAAAACGCTGAGTTTTTGCTAATTCCGATGGTTTTGCACAGCAGTAAAGCTGACTGGCATAGCTCCATATTGGTCGAAGGTAGGAGCTGTAAATGGTTAATTTAGATGTAGTTGGTAACTTGGATATGCGTGAAAGAAGTCTGTACAACTGTTTGAACCTGTCCTGGAGTGCCTTTGTCTCTTTATCCGCGTGTGCATTCCACGTGAGCCTCTTATCTAGATATAAACCTGGATAAAAGATAGGAGTTTCTTAATCCTATTTAATTTTTTCCCTTGCCAAAAAATGTTTTCACTGATCAGAAGGTATCAAACTATCCATTATAGTCGGAAAAGCTTCAGAAATTGAAACCATCCAAGGCATTTTTTACCAGAACACACCCACTAGCAACGATCCGACAACTACCATTCCATGACTTTCTGTAGTAACGCGACTTTCAGCGTAAGTTGAACATATAAAATTGTATATATCAACTTTAGTCCTTCCCTCCCAGCCAGATTTTTATGATAATGATATATATTAATATTATGGAAAATCTGGTAATTGTTCTACAATTGTTATACATTATGTTGATATTATTATCGAGGTATATGTTGGTATTTAGTCCCGTTCGTTTTCTGATTCTGAAACTAAATTTTACTTCCAACGACCCTTTTGTAATGTTTCATTAAAAAACCTAGCCCCGTCATTTATCTTCAAACAATCAGGCGGTATTTCCAACGAAATCTTCTAAATGATCTTCTATCAGTTTCCAATTTACTTCGCTCTTAATTTTTTAGACATAAATACATCGATTTTGGAAGGTTCAAGCATCATAGCCTAATCACCCGTACAGATTAGTGTAATGCGATTGTGAAATATCTGTGAATCAAGCATTCTTGAATGTGGGTGTGAGATTTCTTTGATTTGTAGCAAACACAAAAAAACTATTGCTACATATTTTTCTGAATTTAAAATAGGTTATAATGTTGCAGTTTCAATATAAAATATACTCTTACAGAAACGTAAACTTTAATCATTTTTAATTTTCGTTTACTATTTCGTTTAATATTTTATTTTACAATGTATGATCTTACATAAAGTTAAAAGTAATAATATAACAATATTGTTGATGCGATTTAAAATAAACATAAAAACACATAAATTACAATAATGAATACAAATAAAGTGTACAAAATTATAACCATAAAACATTCACAAATTTTGCAATAACTAAAATTTGTTTACGGTAGTATATTTTGTTGACGCAGTTGAGTGTAATTTTGTACTGCTACATATAAGCAGTAAAGTTTAGTTGTCAGAGACTAGAGTTCTTCGTTTAAATAAATAGTCGACAACTATTTACATGAGTAGTTAGAATTCTGTCGCATTAATTAATGACACATAAAATATGTAGTTCTCATGTCATTAGAGGTACACTGAATATTTATACTTAATATAGCCTACTTACAAACCATATTGTACCCTTTATAAATGAGTTATAAATGAATACCAATCTCGTACGTTACTATTTTTTTTTTATTAATAATTTTTTGTTAATTTCCTAATAATGAAACAAGCATTAGCAATTGCATTACGTTCAACTTTAAACTTATTTTTACTTTCTCTTGTTCTGTATGTGTTGTTGTTTAGGTCAACAGCCGGAAGGCCGGTTTGAATCTCTAGAGGTTTTACTAAGTAAAAACGAGGAGTAAGATGGTTTACTATTGCCTTCTTCACTGAGTTGAAAGAGTATGCTTATCAGCATGCTAGGCCCTCCGAAAGCACCGACTTTCCACTCTGCAAATGACACCTTCACTTCACTCACCACAGGGTTTGGCTGTATAGTAAAATTCATTACTCTCAGAGGAACTAAATCTGACTAGTGTCTTTTACACCATTACCTCTTCTGTTCTTAAATAGTTCAGTCATATAATTGGCTGACTACGTGATAAGAAACGAAAATTTTTTTGTATCTTTGGAACCAGCAGATCTAGTACAATTAGTTTAACACTCCATCTGCCCGTTATGAGCAAGTTCTTTACGTAATACGTAAAAAACAGTTCTACATTTCACAAGAAATACCCGTTTAGACCCCTTGAGCAAAAATTTTTTTTACCAATTCTGTGTGTCGGTCTGAAAATATAACTCAAAAATGAAATATCGTACTAAGTTGAAACTTGAAACTAAAGTTAGATACTAAACGGGAACCTCCCACAAACATTTTTATCAAAGTCGGTCAAACGGAAGGTCTATCTTGCAGTTTTTTTAAATTTTTTTGCGTTATTTTACTTTTTGCAAAAAATTACTAATTATTTAAGGTTACAATATGGGGTAAGCCGCATCTCTGTTGAAATTTGAGAAGCTGTGGTCTCACGGTAAAAAATTTTAATTTAGATTTCGGCCTTAATATGTATTTTAGGGAAAATATATATAATCTGCATAATATAAAATGAAAAATCCTACAATTCTTATATCATGATTGTTTTTAAAGACCTTAGTTTAAGACATATAATGATTTTTCATTTATTTTGCTCATAAAAATCGAAGTGCAACAGAGGCTAATTGTCTTTTAGCGGCCACTGTAGTTCAAACTAAGTTATGCTTTGTTCACATCGTTTCACGAAGGTAAATATATTCTAAAATAAATTGAAATTAAATAAAGAAAAAGAAACAACAGAATAAGTGAAAAAAAACAGTATACTCCTACGAACTAAAGACCGGAGATGAGATCTAGTCAATAACAGCCAAGGTCGGGTCAGATATGAAGTTGCCCCTTCGGTTAGGCACACTCTGTTCCACCGAACTCAGCTGACTTTTGTTAGGCTGTCATCCTCAGCGAGACCACAACGTGGCAACACAGGATACGACTAACGAAAGTCAATTGGCTATGTGCTGTGATCTTGGTCACTACAGTCCGCCTTCATCTGCAGTCTAGTTTGTTACGTATAACTTACTTTTCAGAATGCTAAGTTTAACCTAACCCACCGGGTTGGTCTAGAGGTAAAGTCGTCGCCAAAATCAGCTGTTTAACAGCTGATTTTCGGAGATGAAGGTTCCTAGTTCAAATCCTAGTAAAGGTAGTTACTTTTATACAGATTTGAATACTAGATAGCGGTTGCCGGTGTACTTTGATGGTTGGGGTTCAATTAACCATACTCTCTCAGGAGTGGTCGACCTGGGTCTGTGCAAGACTACACCTCAATTACACGTCATACACATCATCCTCATCTCATTGGGTCCATGGGGTTGCTTATTGTTCTGAATTGAACAGATTGCAACGTACACATATTAGGAATTTAAAAAAAAAATTTTTTTAAGTTTAACCAGTTTTATATACTCAACCATAATTAAAAAAAATTTAAGAAACGCTATTATTATTTAACAATTAATCAAAAAGAAATGAACTAAAAAGAAAAAAAGAAAAAATTTACAAAAAAAAAAATCACAGACATTACAGTTAAAAATAAAAGCGTGGCGCATTAATATATATAATATTTTACAACGAATATTTTACAATAAATATTATATATATTAATGCGCCACGGTTTTATTTTTAACTGTAATGTCTGTGATTTTTTTTGTAATTTTTTTTCTTTTTTTTCTTTTTAGTTCATTTCTTTTTGATTAATTGTTAAATAATAGCGTTTCTTAAAATTTTTTTTTTGATTTTTTTGTAATATTTTTTCTGTGATTTTTTTGTAAATTTTTTTTATTTTTTTATTTTTAGTTAATTTTTTTAAGTAATTGTTAAATAAAAGCGTTTTTTAAATATTTTTTTAAAAAAATTTTTAAATTTAAAAATTTTTTTTACAAACACCTCCACAGCGTATTGTCATCGAAGATAAACAAGTGTGCAAAGTTTGATTCATATTGATACGGTAGAAGTATTAAAATTTTAAGTTGCAAGATTTGATGGATCCAAGAGTAAGTTAAATAAAAGCGTTTAAAAATGACTAAGAATATAAAAACATACGAGCAGTATGTAGGACACTTATTTCAAAATCTGCAAAATCATCCATTTCATGGATAATAAACAATAATGATAATTTCAAAAACAGTAATCATAACTTTGGAAAACTTAAAAAGTAAAACAACATAAGGTTAGAAACCAAACAAATAAAAGGAACTAAAAATTTATATAAGGAAGTAGAAAAAAATAAAAGATTGCATATATTGAAAGAATTTGAGAGAAAGAAAAACCTGAAATATCTTAACACGATTAAGTGAAATCGTCTCATGTAGACCGCAAAAGCAAAAAAGTAGACAATATAAAATTGGTCTCCCTTAAAAATGAGAACTATGCGCAACTAATAAGCTATGTTTAGGAAATACATTAATGAAACTTACCATATAATTGATTAGTTTCCATACAATTACACCAGCACCCCTAGAAAACAAATAAAAAGAAAAATTAAATAACAAACTACAAGATTACTATTTTATATTAATTTAACCTCGACGAACATTGACACATCGTCGCTGGACTAAAAAACCTCCTTTGTGATAAACGACTAATTTTACAGGGGTGGAAAAAACCGTCTCTACTCCTTATATAAGAATATTGTGATCATATGTAAAAAACTGTTTGGTATATTTATGCACATAGGAGAATTTACAGGCGAACAAAGGAAAAGATTCTGTTAAGAATACATAAAAACCCTAAATTGGCCAAAACTGACACGTAGAAGGTTTTTTCAGTTCAGTGACGACATAAATGTGGTCTTTTAACACCACAGCTTAATATCATTTTAACTACGTTAATGCTTAATTGCCACATATTATGTTACCAGTTACCTTTGTCGGTTGCACTGCTCTTTGTGGCATGATCAGCTGTTATTAATATCTACTACCCACAACAGGCAGGCGAACTGTTAAATTTTTTGCACTCGATTTGCTAGCTCTAGGACTACAAAAAATAGTTCTGTTTCTTATAACATGGTCAGCCAATTATGAGACTGAAGCATTTAAGAACAGAAGAGGTAGAGGTGTAAAATACACTAGTCAAAGTTGTCTCCTCTGAGAGTAATGAATTATGCAGCCAGACCTTGTTGTGAATGACGTGAAGGTATCATTGGCATGGTGAAAAATTTGTGCTTTAAAGAGGCCTGGCATGCTGATAAGCATACTTTTTATTTCAGTGAGGAAGGCAAGGTAAACTACCTCACTCCTCGGGTTACTTAGTAAAGCGTCTAAGGTTCAAACCAGCCCTCTAGCTGATGACCTAAACAACAACATTCACCTGTAATTGCTTGGTTTCATAGCAAGGGTATGGTTAATTTTCAAAATTAATTTGTTCCTTAAGAGATTAAAAAAAATCTAAAATTTGTTAACATATTTGAAATCTTATTACTATAATAAACAATACTAATTAGTTCCCCTGACCTTTTCCAACTTCAAACTTACCCTAGTAGCTTGCTATTTCTTAAAGAAGTTAGAATTCTTATCCCATCGTTGATCGTTCAAAACCACGTTTTCAGGGTGATGTGTAAGTAAACACCCGTTTGGGTCTTCAAATAACTGGCATCAGCAATAAATGACTATACCACTTACCAAAGTTTTGATTGTTTAATGTAAAAAGATTAAGTGTTTTTAACGGTTGACAATAATTAAAAAAAAATCCAACGTTGCAATTTATTTCAGTTAAATAGAGAATACAGAATTACTTTAATAATAATATTTGTTATTTTTTTAGAATTTGTAAAAATATATCATTGAATTTTTGTGTAAAATACACCATACTTGAAAATTTAGTTTCTCTGGAGATAAAAATGATGATAAAGTGCAAGATTTAAGAACATTATCGCACTGATACAAAGTGAGATAGTGAAATACACACAAGTGTATTAAAGAAAGACAGAAAACAAAGTTGTAAACAGATAGAACTCTGCAAGTGTAACAACCACTTTATAAAATCATAAATAAGAGGGCATGAAGAGAGAGCACGAAAAGGATGACTGTAAGAGGGGAATAAATAAACAAAGAGATCCATCGCCTTTGGGCGCTTTTTTTATTTTCCCACTTTTACCCACACACTTGCATTTTGCAGGTACTTACTTTGTGGCTAAAACATGTTGTTGAGTTAGATTTGTTTCTTTTTGAAGCTATTAATATAAAATTTATTGCAATGATTTTTTGTCTATTTGCTTTCAGACTGAAAAACTTTTTATAGATACATACTGTATATTAAAAAAACATTTTTGCACTCCATCTTACATTTTCACTGGAAACTTTAAAACTAGAAAATAAAATATAAATTTTAAGCATATAAACGTACATCGAATTTTAGTTGGCCGATCAGGGAGTAGTGACTGCGCATCGTCATCTCTACCACACTATTTTTCACTTAACCTCTTCAGGGACAAGTTAATTTTGAAAATTAACCATAACCTCACTATGAAAACATGCAATTATATTGAATGTTCTTGCTTAGGTCATTAGCTGAAAGGGTGGTTTTGACCTTTAGAGGTTTTACTAAGTAAAACGAGGAGTGAGGTGGTTTACCTTGCCTTCCTCATTGAATTAAAAAGTATGCTTATCAGCATTCAGGGCTCTTAAAAGCAAAAATTTTCCACCATGTCACCTTCATTTCATTCATCACAGAGTCTAGCTGTATAATATACTTCATTACTTCAAGCGAAGATAACTTTGACTAGTGTCTTTCACACCTCTACCTCTTCTTTTTTTGTTTGTTTTACGTCTGACTGTTTTGAAATTGCTGCTAATGTAGACGGTGAAAAGGATGATACATGAAAAAGAGTGATAAAAAAATGCCAGACCTGACCGGGAATCGAACCCGGGACCCCGGCGTAAAAGCCAGCTGCGCTAAACCACTACGCCAACCGGCTGGCGTTCTCTTCTGTCTACCTCTTCTGTTCTTAAATTTTTCAGTCATGTAATTGGCTGACCATGTAATAAGAAACAGAACTATTTTTTATAGTCCTGGAACTAACAGATCGAGTGCAAATAATTTAACAGTTCACCTGCCTGTTGTGGGCAGTACGTATGAATAACAGCTGATACAGCTGATAATGCAACAAGAGAGGGTAGATTCACAAAATAATTACTCGCTTATGAGAAAACCCAAACCTATTACTTTTATGAAATTTAATCTTGAGTCAAACCTCACGTTAGATACATTAAAGTGCGAAATGATAAATACTGAATAATTACGTAATTATTATTTAATATTTAAATGTAATGTGTGCACGTTGTAATATCTTTAATTTAGAATAATAAACAAACCCTTGACCCAATGAGTTAAGGATGATAAGTAAAACGTGTTAATGAGGTTTATTCATTTCCAGATTCAGGCCGATCATTCCTGAGCTGGTTTAGTTAATTGAACTCCAACTATCAACGTATATCGGTAATCACTATCTAGTATTTGAATCCGTATAAAAGTAATTACATTTGCTAGGATTTCGTCTCCGAAAATCAACTGTTATACAACTGACTTGCAGTGATGACTTAACCACTAAACAAACCCTGTGAGTTAATTTAATTAAATAAATAAAAGATAAATAGGCCTAATATCAATTTCTTCTTATCAATTTATATTGTAGGTGTAGTTGTAGCAAAATATTCAAATGTAACCGTTTTAATTGTTAAAACATGTTTATGTTATTCTAACTTACAGTTGATTTCAGTGTTAGCTCTGTATGCATGTGCCACATCACTTTTTGTTGTTGCTTAGGTCAACAGGCGAAAGGCTGGTTTGAACCTCTAGAGGTCTTACTTAGTAAAAACTAGGAGTGAAGTGGTTTACTATTGCCTTTCTCACTGAGTTGAAAGAGTATGCTTATCAGCATACCAGGCCCTCCGAAAAAATTCACTTTCCACCCTGCAAATGACACCTTCACGTAATTCACCACAGGGTCTGGCTGTATAGTGAAATTCATTACTCTCGAGAAAATAACTCTAACTAGTGTCTTTTACAACTCTACCTCTTATGTTCTTAAATGCTGTAGTCGTAATTGGCTGACCATGTGATAAGATACAGAACTATTTTTTTTAGCCCTGGAACCAACAAATCGAGTGCAATTAATTTAACACTCCACCTTCACGTTATGAACAAGTCACCTATCGTACAAAGTATAATAGGTCCGCATTCATATATCAGATCATTCAAACTAACAAATTTGTATTCAAGTAAATTACAAAACGCAGTTGTGCTATGAATTATGCTCAATTTACAGTAGGTATTGTGATTCTTTATGAATGAGGTATTTATGGTTCATCTTAAATTATGTAGATACCCTTGAAATACTGCCACTGAAATTACTCTTTTTCTTAACTCTAAAGTAGATTTAATATTAATTTATGTTATAACTAAATCAATGAATAATTTAAATTCCTAACTGTACAACCCATTTTAGACGAGATATAGAATCTGTTTCTTTTTTCTCGTAGGTATAGGGCTAATTTTAGACGTTTCTGAAAGCTCTTTTTGCAGCCAACATTTTCAGCATTCGCTCACTGTAGGCTTTTCTTCTGTGTGTTTTTGCTCTTCATGGAAGCTCTTAAAGTCTGTAATTATTGGCCTGAATTTGGTTCGGTTCATTAAAGTTTTCACAGTTAATTCGGTTTTCTCAATATCCTTTCTAACTTTTTTAAATCATTTATCCGACACCTTAGGTCTATTGTTTTGTGTTTCAAAAATGTATTTTTTCGACCGGTTTTTATCCATTCTATACAATCTGGTTATTATTATTATTATTATCGTAGACATATTTCTTGCTTAAATTTAGTAGTAATTTAATTACTGAGAAATTATGGCCCGATAATCTTACGGATTATTACAGTTTATTTAAAAATAAACTTATCTTAAAACATTTGTAAAGATTCTGTGAAAGTAATTGTCATTTTTTTAAATATCATTAAGCTTAGTACCTCGTGGTATATAAAAAAGTAAAAAATTACACTTTCACGCACTTAATTTGAATTCCATTCTTTAACTACAAACTGAATTGAGAACGATTTAGGAAATGCATTTAAGTGGTACTATGTTAAAACGAGAATGTTTCCACCATCTCTTTTCTATGGTTTCTCTCTTCTGTCTGATGAGGAAATGGGAAAGATTGCTGAGGTGAAGTGGTGGAAATGTGGAGTGTCTGAATAGAGTGGTAGAACGAAGCTTGAGGAAGAAGGGTACGAGAGGCCGGTGGTAATGGTAAAGGAAGTATTGTCTTGAAGAACAAAGCTCTGTTCACTTGTCTTGTCTAGGTATTGTCTATTGTCTAAGACAACAGATTATCCCTTCCTACACTTTACCCTGACACTCTCCCTACCACCATTTTATATATCCCCACAACTCTTCCCTCATTGTAAACTCTATTTTCCTTTTACCTTCCTCTTTTTATTTTGTTATTCTATTGCAGTTCAACCTTATTAAATATTTAATCTCATCATTGCCGTTCTTTCAAGTTATTTTTCAGCATGTTTATTTTCAACCCGATCTATCAGCAGATTTACAATTTGTAATAACTTTTTCTGTTTTTAAATTTGTATGAATTGCTTAATAAAACAATAAAATATTTAAAAATCCAATTACTTTATGTAGTTTAAAACAAAAAAAATATTGTGAAAGCACAGATGATTTACGAAAGAAACGGTAGGCTTACTACTTCGAAAGATAAGTCTACATCAAAAAAATAAGGAAACGTTTTATAAATATTGGACTGGATTGCTTTGTCAGCATGTTACGGCTAGCAAAATATTTCGCTTAGATTTTGGTTCATACCATAAAATAAGTTCGTAATTCAAATTTTAGAGTGTTAATTAAGTGTCAAAATGATTGTTTTTTATGGTTTTGACCTGAGAAAGTGAATAAAACAGGCCTCAGAACCATATCTTTAGTAGTTGTTTAAAATTCTAGGGAAATAAATAGGGGTAAAAACCCTTGTTTTTTATATTTGTCAAACAATAACTTTCAATTAACCCTGTAGAAAATTTAATTTTGAGAAAATATTTGTAAATAAAGTCAACTGCAAAACAAAAATAACTTGCAAAAAGTGAATTTTATTAACATCATACTATCTGAAACTTGGCTAGAAAAATGCGCCAATTTTTATTCAAGAAGAATAATACTTCTTAATGTTCAACAATATCTTTAAATAAACAACTTAAAAAATAAAATAATACACAAACAATTAAAGTCAAAGGTAATGGCGTTTACTGGCAAATATCTTACCAGGTCTAAAATTGTTGTAGTTGACGTAGTTCTCGAACAACTATTACAATGCAAATATTTAGGTTATGACATCGGGTTTGATGAAGATTTGGATATAGAAAAGAAATTTGGCAAATTCCAAGCAGTGTGCGGCAATATTAGCAGAAACCTAGGCAGGAATACAAGAAAAGAAACTCCTATATAATTCTACTAGGTGATGGCTGCCTCAGTCCTTCTCAATGGAAGTGTGTCGTGGATTACTACCAGATCAAAGGAGAGTAGAGTACAGGCGGCCGAAATGCGATTCCTGCAAAGAACAAAGGGTTGCAGTCGTAGAGACCAACTAAGAAATGAGGACTTAAAAACGGAACTGGACTTTTACAACCTGAATGGGAAGGTTGCAGAATATCGAAATCAATGGAGGGAGCACGTTGTGAGAATGCTTGAGGGAAGGATCCCCCTCAATGTTTTGCAATACAGACTGGTGAAGAGAAGAGATGTTGGGAGGCCATGCAAAAGATGGCAATAATTCAATGTTTATCGCTGTTGTGAGTCGGAACAGGTGAAAGCGTAATCCTTGATTGTAAGAAGAAGAAGAAGATAAATAATTAAAAAGAACTTCTACAAAGGACCTGTGTTCGCCGGCCAGGGTCTGGAAATTTTAACACATTAAAACCTATTGTTATATTACCAAAATCTACATTAGCCACTAATAACCAAAATGTCGACGTGACTTTATTAATTAAGAAATAGGAAGGTCCAGTGGAGGGAGTCGCAATCAGTTTTTAAATTTTAAGTTTTAAGGCTGGTTCATCATCAAACACCAATCGTTTCCGTAACGGACCGTTTCCGACATGACATCTGGCTGATATTCATATCATCAGATAATAATCGGCACTGGAAGCCAAAGTGTTCAGTAATAACGTAGCGTGAACAATGGTAAGTTTCTTTTATAAGCCAGAATGTTGGATCTGACTACTGAAGATTTGTGGTGATATCAATTTTATTAGAAGAAGATAACGTACAATACAATCAACATAACCGAAAAGGTCTTCCGTATAAAATGTTCAAAACTAGGAAGATTGAGGGAGAATATTGGACTTGATTTAAATAACTGATGGACGACGAAGAAAAGTTTGAACCTGTACGATAGCTCATTCATACTGAGCGTGTTGTGTGCGTAGCAATCCGTTCCGACAAGTTCAGGCACATTCAGCTTCCGGTAAATATTGTAGCCGACAATCCCGTACGGAAACGGACCGTGCCACATCGTAACGTGCACGCTACGCTCGATATCAATTCTCTCATTTACAAAGCATGAAAGAATAGTTATATTGTAGGAAACGGTCCGTTAAGGAAACGATTGGTGCATGATGATATGAACCGACGTTTAATACGTTGACTGCCACACTAAATTTTGTGGCTCTTACAGAGGGGCCATCGTACTTTTTTTATTTGTTCACATTTTATTCATTTTTCTTGTTATTTTATTTAATAAACCAATACAATTTTTTTTAATAAAGTTGTGACACACTTTTGGATCACGTGGCCTGCTAAAATTATTTTACATTTCAGAGCCATGCTACCCAGTTTTGTGTCCCAATAAATAGTATAATAGACAACTGGGTTTACTCTAGACTATTTCAATCGACCAAAATAACCAAAAGAAATAATACAATTTAAATAAATTTCAGCATTTTAGTACAGGACAACATGAAAAAGGCCAACTATTTGAATAAGTTAAATGTACTATGTCACTCTCTGAAGCCATAGCTTTTGAAAAAAACATTATTAACACATGACTTAAAAATGAGTAATGTATTGTGACTCATTTTTGATGCACATGGCTTATTTTTAAAGTACAAGTGTGACACATAATAGGGCCACATAGCAGTCAACGTGTTAACCGATTGAAAAAATGATAAAAGTCAGAAATATAAATTTTTTAGAATGAAAAACAACACTCAGTAGTATGTTTAAAAAATTAACTCTGAATTGTACAAAATTATTTTGAGATTTGAAGTAAGTAAATGAAGCTAAATATATCGATAAAAACCATGATGAGGATGATTATGCTGATTATTAGATAACGATGTTTTGTAGTAGTACCAAAATAAAATATAAAATTTATTAACAAAAACTCGGAATAAACGTCACTATTTTTAAATTGAGTGTGTTAGAATGAAAATAACTAGATTTTAAACAATTACTAATTTAAAATACACGCTTAAACATAATGTATAACTAATATAGTTGTTTAACTAACTTTTATTACACCTATATTAACTTAAACTTTAATAAAGTTTTGTTAGAACGTAACTTTAGTTTTATAATGTATTATTTTATTACGTATTTTACAGTTATTAAGGTAAAATTTTATTATATTTTTATAGTTTTTAACGTTATAAAATATGTGTTTTACTTTATTATATTTTATGAAAGAGTAAACATTTTTATTCATATTTTATTATTTTGCACAGTATGCAAAGATTTTTCATTTTTGAATAACTCATGAAAATATGTTTTCTACTAACAAGTGTACAGTCCAATGAATCAATTTGTAATAAAATCAGTCTTATGTCGTTAAAATACAGCTACATTGATTGGGCTAGTAATTTTGTACGTTGTCTACATTATAGCTACTAATAATAAACACAAATCATGGTATATTTTTGTCGGTACTATTTGAGGCAATCAAATTAAAAATTAGTAGATAAATTAAAAGTTAAAATTTTCTTCTTCACTTCTTGCATTAGGCATCTGCCTGTTCCGGAAATCATTTCATTCTTGGACATTCAATACTTCTCTTACCCATGGGTTTGTACACGTTGGCTAAATGGAACAAACAGTCGTCACTACCCCGTCCAAATGACTGTACCAGTTTCTCTTTTATCATTTGCTTGACCAATAATGCACGTTTTATCTTGTATAAAAGTTAATATATTGTAACAGGAACGAAGGAGAGATGAGAACACACATGAATGTTCCAGAAATTCTATTCATAAAAATACTTAATAAATAATAATAGTACATTTACTATTGATAATAGTAACAAGAGGGAGTAATAAAGACAGAAATAACAATACACAATAGATCAGTTTTGTAAATGACAGATTGTAACCATAAAAGTGTCTATTCATTCATAAGGGTATTGTGTGTTATAAAAAGGGTATTTTTATAAAGTTGTTTACGTTTTCTATTTACAATAGTTGACCTATTAACAAAAGGGATTTTTCTAGCATTCATTAATAAAGAGTTATTATTGTTGTACTTGAGTAGATTTCTCTAAATTGTTCTGGAACGGTCCTTGTGAGTAGGTATAAAAAGAGACCCGCCCCGAGGCGGTCAGTCAGTAGTCGTGTGATCTTTGCCGAACAGTGACGGGTGTGTATTTGCAGGCTATACATCCGAGTATCGTATCCGTGCAAGATTGTTATACCGTTTCTTTGTGTTTGTGTATTGTAAAGTTGTTAATGTGTAGTTGTGTGAATTCCGTTTGGGTTGTATGTTAGTGTAATTTATAAAAGTGATTGTAAGTAGGCTAAGTAAGTTGTAAGTTATTTATTGTTTATCTAGCTTAAGTGAATCATTAAATAATTTATTGTGTTATTTAATTATAATTAGTTTAATCATTATTTTGTAATCTTTTAGTCTAATAAATATTTGTAATTTGTAAACTTTAGCGTATTAATTATTTAATAACCTAGATCCCGAAACGGACCTTAGCAATAAGTGTCACAATATTGTGACACTTTTCTCTAAGGTCCGTTTCGAGATCTGGGTAAATTAAATAATTAACACACTAAAGTTTCAAGTTAAAAGTATTTATCACAACTAAAAATTACAATTAAATTAAGTGTCTAAAATCTACAAGTAAATTACAATTGGATTTCTTATAATAAATAACAAACTAACTATAATTTAATTAACTAATAACAATAAATGTACTTACTTTAATTATTACTTACAATTCATTAATTATTACTTACAAAACTGATACAGAATAAATAAACATTAAACAATAGATAGTAATATTGTCCTTTTCTAACGCACTGTTTTACATGCACAACCCAGTTCGTTCATTGAATCACAGAAAAAACGACAACTGACTCACAAAATAAATCGCGTTGGTTATATAGGTGGATCTAAGGAAATTTCGAGAAAGACAGAGAATTTCGACAAAATAAAAACACAAGGTCCTTCTGACGGCTTCTGGATAAATCTAAACAACTATAAACAAATTAGGATTGAATAGAAGTGTTACAAAAAGGCTAATTGTCTAAATGGGTACCCGACACGACTCTCACAATAGTCGTACAACAAAAGACAGGTCTAGCTGTTACTATAGCCTAACCATTTATAACTATTTTTTGGAACTCTATTTATCACTCTTATTATTTACGTTAACATAATTAAACTTTCAGCCCTCTTCGAGAATTTTCGAATACACTTCCCCTTTAGATATTGTCACAATATTAACAAAAAGTTCTAACGCATAATGTAGTCTATTTTATAAAGAACCAACTAATTTCCAGATCCTAGCCGGAAATCGAACCCTGGACCTCCGCGTGGTAAGCTAACGTGCTAACCAGTACGCTATGGAGGCGGCCTTTTTACAATATATTTTGTTTACAATCTTAGTTTTTTTATCATACAAAAAACTTTAAACATTTCAGAACAACTTGACAATAATTTCCCAATCATAAGAAAATTCCTCACCAAGACATGACCAAAGTTTGGTCATTTGTCTGTTTGACAGCTAACCCACCGTATCCTACCCAATGTAACAAAAAATGAACAATAAATCATCATTTAAACATAAAAAAATAAAAAAATTAACCAATTAAATTTACCATGTTTCCACGTTCTTAAACTATTTTTATTAAACATTACTACAAAAAGTAATATGAACCGTTGTAATAATACAAATAGACCTTCTTGTTAATTGTTAATAAGCAGTTGAATGTTTCTTTGGAAGGCGACTTAAACAGCTAGAAAACCGAACGTGACAACATGGTTAAGGATCTTTCAGCCCCCGCATTATCTACCTATTATTTAAATATTTAAAAAATTCTGCTGAATAACTGGTTAATCGCTTATTCATAATATTAATGAAATTATATTTATTTTATTTTATTTTGAATACAATGGTGTTTTGAAATTATCGAATTAATGAGCGGTTACGGAGTTGAGAGGAGTTCAGAATTTTACTAATTACTCAAAATTTAAATAATCTACAAGTCTAAAATTTCGTACATACAATAAAAATACAAGTTTACATTCTCGCGAAATCTCAAATAAATCGATCAAAAATTGGTTGAGCTATAAGCCTCTAAGTGCATCTGCTCTGTTGCAGCAACGAAAAACCGGCTTTTTTCTTCTCATCCTGATGTCAGAAGCCCATAACAGACAGTTGGAGTGTTAAATTATTTGCACTCAATCTGTTCATTGCAGGGCTAAAGAAAATAGTTTTTTTTCTTATCAGATGGTCAGCCAATTAAATTACTTAATCATTTAAAATAGAAGGAGTAGAGGTGTAAAACACTAATCACAGTTATCTTCTCTGAAAGTAATGAATTTCATTATACAGCCAGAGCCTGTGGTGATTGAAGTGAAGGTGTCGTTTGCAGAGTGGAAAATATGTTTTTTTCAGAGGGCCTGGCATGCTGATAAGCATACTTTTCCACTCGGTGAGGAAGGCAAGTGTAAACCACCCTACTCCTCGTTTTACCTAGTAAAACCTCTACAGGTTCAAACCAGCCTTTTGGCTGACGACCTAAACAACCTAATACCACAATATTAAAAAGCTAAAAATTTAAAACTATCATGAGAGAACGCAAATTGAAATTAACTAACTTTTGGTGTGTAGTATGTTAAAATTAAACACGTGGTTTTGAAGAAAAAAGGCTCCAAACTCGAGTATCTGCAGTAAAGAAATCGACATGAAAATAATATAATCATAGTAAGCAATCTGGGTTGAATTCTAACCAATGAGAAAGAACTGTATTGTTGACGTTTACACTATAGTTAAATGGCTTTTACTTTAACAAAATTACGCATATTTATTAAAAAATGTTTTATCCCTTATGTATGTTACGTTGCAATCTGTTCAATTCAAAACAATAAGTAACACCATGATCCAATGAGATGAGGGTAATGTGTATACGTGTAAATGAGATACAGTCTTGTACAGACCAGGCCGACCATTCTAGAGAGAATATGGTTAATTGAACCGCTACCATCAAAGTACACCGGTAACCACTGTCTAATATTTAAATCTGTGTAAAAATAAAAAAAATTACAAAAAAAATTACAGACATTACTGTTACAAATAAAAGCGTGGCGCATTTTATTGTAAAATATTCGTTGTATAAAAATGCGCCACGCTTTTATTTGTAACAGTAATGTCTGTAATTTTTTTTCTTTTTTCTTTTTAGTTCATTTTTTATTTGAATCATTGTTAAATAATCGCGTTTCTTAAAAATTTTTATTTTTTTTATTTTTTTTATAATTGTTTTTCTGTGATTTTTTTTGTAATTTTTTTTGTACATTTTTTTTATTTTTTTCTTTTTAGTTACTTTTATAAGTAATTGTTAAATTTAAGCGTTTTTTAAATTTTTTAAATTTTTTTTGAAAAGAAATTTTTCAAAAATTTTTTTTGAAATTTTTTTGTAATTTTTTTTTACAAACACCTATTGTCATGGAAGATAAACAAGTGTGCAAAGTTTGATTCATATTGATACGGTAGAAGTATTAAAGTTTTAAGTTGCCAGATTTGATGGATCCAAGAGTAAGTTATTTTGTAATAATAAAAGCGTTTAAAAAAAATTTTTTTGTAAATTTTTTTTTATGACAGCGTATTGTCATCGAAGATAAACAAGTGTGCAAAGTTTCATTCATATTGATACAGTAGAAGTATTAAAATTTTAAGTTGCAAGATTTTATGGATCCATGAGTAAGTTAAATAAAAGCGTTTAATAACTACCTTTACTAGGATTTGAACCTTTGCCTCCGAAAATCACCTGTTAAACACCTGACTCGCGCGGACGACTTTACCTCTAGATCAACCCGGTGGGAATTACGAATATTAGAAAGAAAATATAAAAATTTGAATATATTGCAAACGAAATTACACAAAATATCTATTCCTGTTCCTACATAATGAAACGGTATCTTTGTATTGGCAGCCTGATCAATTAAATGGGTGGCCACAAAGCGTTCACTCTTTTGTTTCGTTAATAATACAAAAGAGATTTATAGTGTAGTATATTCATGAATAATTGTTATGCCGACAGACATTAAAATTAATTTACATTCTCTTTGGTCACATTACAAAATAACTTACTTTGGCAATATTGACACAATAATATTGATAATAATATTTGAACTAATGGATTAAAATATATGCATCTATACATGGATGGATTATAATGTTAATAAATATATCATCAAATTCAATACATATCAACAAAGGAGTCCTATGCCATTTCATTTTTGCCATTTTCGCTTTCCCATCTAACGATGATGATGATAGTAATAATCAGGCAAATTGAATCGTACGAGTTATTTTATGGTTCTACCTACATGGCTGGACACTTAATATTCTCGAATAGCAACACCTACCTGAAAAGTCCACTTGTTATGTATTATACTTGAGTAAAAAATACATCCAGATAGATTACAACCAATTTAATTTATTAATAAATACGTATGCACATAGCGGGAAGGTGGATTGTTAAATTAATTGCACTCGATCTGTTGATTCCAGGGCTACAAAAAATTGTATTGTTTCTTACCACATAGTCAGCAAATTATATGACTAAATTATTTAAGAACAGAAGAGGTAGAGGTCTAAAACACACTAGTCAGAGTTATATCCTCTGAGAGTAATGAATTTCACTATACAGCCAGACCCTGTGGTGAATGAAGTGAAGGTGTCATAAGCAGGGTGGAAAGTGGGTGCTTTCCGGAAAGCCTGCCATGCTGATAAGCATAGTCTTTCAACTCAGTGAGGAAGGCAATAGTAAACCACCTCACACCTCGTTTTTACTTAGTAAAACCTCTAAAGGTTCAAACCAGCCTTTGGCTGTTGACCTAAAGACAATAAATACGTAGATATAAAATGACTTACACAAAATAGAACAAGTTGAAAAACTACATCAAACCAGTCGAAAGATTTTTGATAAAACCAATTCAACACTATGGATAGATTTATTCATATTTCAATTTTTTAAAAGGAGTTGGGAGTTCAAAAATTTTATTTTTGGACATTTTTGGTTTTTTACATTGTATAATATTTCAAAATCTTATGATTACTTTGATATATTTTACTATTGTTGTACTACGTACCTTCCTATTTTGAATGGTTTTTTTTTAAATTTGTGCTGTAAATAGACTTTTCTTCAGTATTTGTGTCATTAAATAGAATATTTTGCTGTAACTTTGGTTAGAACTAAGCTAGCGTAATGATTTTTGTTTTAAATTGTTTACAACTTCCCTATAGTGTTATCAAGTCATCAGTGTTTTCATAGTAGTTATCAAAACAATTACAGAATTTTGTGAGTGTACACACATTTAAGACTACATCTAGGACCTCGCCTGTTTCAATACTAATAGCTGTAACTACTCCATTTAGTGACTGATGTCCCCTTTTTGCCAGGTTCCGTCGAATCCTGCAGATAAATTTCTATTTCCGTTGTCATAATCAATCTATTTTCAAGGAAGCCTCCTCAACAGGTCGCTTTATACTGTATGAAGCTAGTTTGCTAATACAATCTTAGTAACTTTGAAGCTGGGATGCACTAATGTAAGTTCATTTTTTCTGTTTTTTGTCATTTCCAAAAAAATTCATTTTTTAGCAAAAAAGGAACATTTTCTTAGCAACCACTCAACCAATTTTGATGAAATTTTTAGGGTAATTAACCTTCATCATAAGGGTGCATAGTGTCTACGAATAACAAGGTATAAAAAATGTTTTCTGAATTATTTTACAGGTATAAGTGTTTCAAAACTTCATAGGTCTAAAAGGTGAGCCAAATTTAATTTTTTATGTTTGTTTAAAATCGAAATATTACAAAACTGTATATAAAAATGTATATAAAAACATAATAATGTTGTAAGAACAAATTCATAATGTTCTAAGCTGTACAAACTGAAAAAATGTTCCTTAAGTAAGTATGGTGAATTATGGGACTCCCATGTCCCCTTAAAATAGTCAAATTTTAAAATATCCTATTCATGAGTCGTCACGTCTAATGGCTGGTGGCAGTTTTTTTAGAAAGCTTACCATTGACTTATGGTAAACAAACACCGTTAGTGATTTCTGTATCTATACTCTTTAAGAGGCATTGAATGACAATATTTTTGTTTCCTAATTCCAAAACGTCTAAAGTCACCTCACGTAGTCTAAATTTGGCCCTATATGAAAAAAAGTATTTTTAGTTAATAGTTTAGACAACACACTTCCGGACATGTGATCACATCAAAACCAATTCTATACGTATTCCAATCTTCTGTGATATTCAGTGCTGTATCTGGAAATATTTTCATTAACTATCGTAATGTTAAGGTCCCTGTGTAATGTTCTCTTTGATATGAATCTCGATGTACCTGTGATTGAGTGTGAAACCTTAAAACAGTCGTAGAATGTCGATGTTGGAATCTCTGGTAGTCCCCCCCCCACAATTTTGTATTCAGTATTCTGATACTGGTTTAAATTCAGTTTTGTAAAATTAAATTTATTTAATGATAAATTTGAATACCTAATTAAAATTTAGTCAAGAAAACAGAATTAAGTTTATAAAACTAAATAATTTTTAATTTTAAATGGAAACAAACCATTACAGAACCTAGCTTAGTAAAACTTTTATACATGAAAACCTATCATGTGAAATGTTATATTCCGAAGTAGAAATATCGTAAAAACAAATGGAAGCACAGGTAGGAATGTCAGTCACTGTTCTTTTATATATAATGTTCATATTATGCTTGAGATTTGCATAGATATTGAAGTGCAGAAAACGCATACAATGTATGTCTCAGAGGACTCACAGTTTCAGTAATATCATACTGTTTCGTCTCTCCCCCATGTTTTTTTTCATTTGTCGTTGTTATTGAACTATTAAACTAGTCACTAATATTATTTTGTTTTAGTTTTGAATACATTAGTCAAATTAGATTTTTTTCAAAAAAACCTTATTCATATTCTACCAACAATATCGTTAAGATATTAACGAGTTTTTGAATTATTATGTTTGAATGAATGAGGTAATAGTGGTGTTCATTTTAAAAGATAATTTACATTTTATATCAAAATCTTATGGAACTTTATTTGATGGCATCTCATCGGTACTGATCAATTATTTACTTTACCCAGATCTTTAGAGGAACGGATCGTAGCAATAAGTGTTACAATACTAATCTAACCCAAAGTACAACATACTTATATACTGTAGACAATTCAAACTGGCACAACTCTTGCTCTACGTGTACACACAGTTTCGCATAAGTATACCCATAACCTATTCTTTCAACAAGATCTACAAATTTTAATGTACGCCTGCAAGCTTATTTCAATGTACAAACATACAAATAATTATTAAATTGTAAAATTTGTGTTTAATTTGTCCCAGTAAAAATTTAAATTATAAATTACAAGAACTAAATTGCAAACACTCACTAAACTATACCTTACAGACGCACGCAACTAACTAAACAAATTGGTGTAAATATATAATAAACAGAAAATCATAATATGAAAACAAATTAGTCACATCATTCTGTCTGAAAGATTATTAATAACAACAGTGAAAACAAAGCGTGAGTCGCACATTACAGTAGCGATTGTATACTTTTGTAACTGTACCGTCGTTGCATGGCGAGGGGCGAAGTGTGGATTAGATAAACACTAAATCTGCTTGTACCAATTCAAATTGTCCAAAGTAATCTATATTTTAACAGTGAGCAGGTTTTTTTCAACATGATTTTAACCACCTAAACCTTCACCGATTTTCCCCGAATAGAGCTCAATTGAATTGTCTGTTTGAGTAAAACTAACCAAAGTCATATATTTTGATTTAAGACCGTAAAATCGGAGGTCTAAAATAAAGATTAAATATAATAATACGTGAAGTTAATAAGAACGAGAATATGGTAAGCGATGCGCCTGTGTACCGAATGCAGTGCTACACTAAGCATATATCTCTTTCTTTCTCTATCTACCCTCCTACAACTCGAACAGCTATTTCAGGTTGGAGGGGGCAAGTTCAAAAAACTAAAGTATACCAACGCATTAGTGACACATCGCTTTGAACTTTCCAATGTGGTTGTTGTTACTTAGAATAGTGTACAGTGACTTCTGCTATATTTTGCTTTTTCAAATAATGCCACACAACAATAAAACAAAACATTTTTACAGAGGAGTTCTACAAATATAAAATTTACACTTTTGTGTGCGGGTTTTCCCGCATGGTTCACATAGTATTGATTAAATTATGTAAAATTATTTATGTTTTGTATGATGGTGTTATTGAATTTAAGCATACACAAACTTTTATTATTGTAAGTTCAGCATTGTTTACCTAGATTGAAAACTTAATGTACGTTTTACGGTATATTTAATAAGATTATACTAAATCTACAAAGCTATATCTTTATACATACGTAACATAATATAAACGCTTTAGGATATTATGTTAAGACAGCTGAAGTTTCTGAAAACCTCTCCTTGTACCATACAGTAGAATATTCTAAAGGATGCAGCATGTGATTCGGTGAAAACGCAGTTTAAACGTTTGTATAAAATAGACGAGAGTATTTACCTACTTGATGGTAAATAAGAAGAGAGCACGGGTGGTTCGTACACTAGTGTTATGTTTTCTGGCTTGTAAAACATTTCGAGTAGGTACTGGAAAACGGGAGTTGGAAATCGTCGGATAAAGGGGAAGAGTGGAAAAGCAAGCGTGTTTATTAACGCAAGTCGGTTGTGTTGTTGAGAGGCGGTTGGGTAGTTCGAGGGCAGGGGTGGATGCAAATTAGTGAATGCATATTGAATGAGCCGCTTGTCTCTCTATGCTAGTTGTAGTGATGGTAGCAGAGTTTGCCGTTTACTCGTTTTCGTCGGTTTGTTCATAACCGCTACTCGCACCCACTGCTACAAAAGCCAACGGCAGGAAATGTTACTGCAGTCTAAACTGGCTTCGCTACAACCCTTTCGTTTGTTCGTTTCGACTAACAGCTATTGCAATAAGTGGTAAGCAACGATAGCCTGTCCATCATTACTACTACTGTTATGTAGTATCATGTTCTCCGTGATTCTGCACATCCTATCACACCATTTTCATCATAACCCATCCACACTTCCCTCTAACAAATGCCAAATCTACCCGACCCAATTCTAACTCATACCATCACCACTGAAATCGACATTCTGAATTCTACGACTGGGACTACTATCGTTGCTACTGTTACTATAATTATTATTTCATCTACCAACTGCAAAAGCTTTGATTAATTAGATTCATTATCATTTTATACATGTATAAAATGTATAATACTATATGAACACTGTACGGAGAGTAAAAATCATTTATGTAATCTACGCTTTGAACTATTTAGTAATTATATGGAATCGTAAATTATTGAGGCTGTACTTAAAATGGGCGAAAGAATTTTTGGTTTTGGTTTCTTACTTAAAATCGTCGCCCATAACAAGCAAGTGGAGTGTTAAATTATTTGCATTCGATCTGCTACATCCAGGGCTATAAAAAAGTTCTGTTTCTTATCACATGGTCAGCATTTATATGACTGAAGCATTTAAGAATAGAAGAGGTAGAGGTGTAAAATATACCAGAGTTATCTCCTCTGAGAGTAATAAATTTAATTATCAGCCAAACCGTGTGGTAAACAAAGGGAAGGTGTCACCGACAGGGTGAAAATTAGATGCTTTACTGATGGCTCGGCATGCTGATAAACATACTTTTCCACTCAGTGAAGAAGGCCCTTGTAAACCAACTGAATCCTCTTTTTACTTAGTAAAAAAAGTTAAAAAGTGGTTTGAGGTTCAAACCAACCTTTTGACTGATTATCTAGACATCAAACAACAAGTGCACAATATTCTAAGTTTGTGCTGTTCGTTTAACCCGAATGATCTCCTCGACCATAACGGGCAGGTGAAGTGTTAAAATTATTTGCGCTCGATCTGTTATTTCCAGGGCTGCAAAAATTAGTTCTGTTTCTTATCACATGGTCAGCCAATTATATGACTGAACTATTTAAAAAATAGAAGAGATAGAGGTGTAAAAGACACTACTCAGAGTTATCTCCTCTGAAAGTAATGAATTTCATTATAAAGCCAGACCCTGTGGTGAATGAAGTGAAGGTGTCATTTGCAGGATGCAAAGTAGATGCTTTTGAGAGAGCCTTGGCATGCTGATAAGCATAGGCTGCTTTTGTACTCAGTAAGGAAGACAATAGTAAACCACTGCACTCCTCGTTTTACGTAGTAAAACCTCTAACGGTTCAAACCAACCTTTCGGCTGTTGACCTAAACAACAACTTAGAATCTATTTTAGCTCACAATTCTGGATATGTTTATTAATTAGAAGAATAAAATATCGGCAAAATCTAACTCTCACTATTGGAAAGTTTTTACATACCGCACTGGCAGAGCAGTAGTGTATTAACTCAAAATGTTTTTTTTTATTTCATAAATTAAAGCAACGAGTTTTTAGTTAAAATTCATAATAATGTATTAGCAGACATCACTAACAATACATTGTAACAATATAAAAATATTATTAAACGGCTTTTGCAAGCATCTGATATTTTTACTCTTAGAAACTTGTTCTTTGGTTTTCTACTAGACGGTTTCCAGTCTCAGGCTCGATTTGTCTGTGATTGAGAGAGCGAATCGCGTAGTGCTTAACGGTTACGTTAAAAAAGGTCAACGTTACTGTGCATTGTTTAACGTTTATTCTGTACAATTTTTGTAAGTAATTTTAAGTAAATTGGTTTTGTTATTTATTGTATTAGTTAATTATAACTAGTTTCTAATTATAACTTAATTAGTTAATTATAACAAATTTAATTCTAATATAGGCCTACTAGTAGATTTTAGTCACTTATTTAATTGTAATTCTTAGTTGTAATAAATACTTGTAGTTTTAAACTTGAGCGTGTTAATTATTTAATGTAACCAGAACCCGAAACGGACGTTATAGATAAGTTTCTCAGTAATATCCGTTTGTCAAAACATTATACTGTAATTTTAATACCGTATGCATGTGTGAGTGAAGAAATTGTACAAGAATCATTTATGGAAAATAAGATACGACAATATTGTGGCTAATTCCCTCTACCTTCAAGCTCACAATGATATTGTGCGTAATTGAACAGAAAACAGCCTTAGTGCAAGATTAATTCCTTGAGTATTTTTGTTTAAATATTCATTTATTCTGCGTATAAATAGTTATTTAAACAAAAATATATTATTATTTTGTGGAAACAAATAAATAATGTTCTTATCCAAAACAACAACAAAAGTAATTTATTTTAAAATAAAATTCCAATTAGGTTTAAATTGTATTTCGTCTACGTTATTTAATTAAATTATTAGGTAATTTGAAATGTACGTTGATTAACTTTTAATATTATTAAAATCTGATCACGTTGCATGATACCGATGTATAAATAAAACGTTTACCTGAATCGAGTTTTTGTGTTTCATTTTATACTGCAGAGATTTAATTAGCGGAAACGGTACTGTTGTTTTATTTTAAAAAGAGGGTAAATTGTTTAAAGAGGAAAGAACGGTGAGGTGTAACTCCCAGTAAGACACGTGAGCAAGTAAACGAGGGTGCACGCGTTTTATCACGTGACACCGCGTTTGTAATGACAATGTGACCTCCATTGATTATTTTTATCCAGGAACAGAACGTTCTGATGGACCTTTCGTTAATTACCTTATACTCACAGAACAGTGAGCAAAACATTGAAGTATAGAAATTCTCATCGTCAACCTAAATTCTAAATCCAAAATAACATGAGCTACAGAGTGGAAAATATAAAAAAGATAAAAAATAAACCAAAAAAACTGGCGAGAACTCATGTCAAGACTTGTTGACACGGATGACAATGAACAGCGGGGGTGAGTATTTCAGGCTGCTTCGTTTTGTGTCATTTCCACTGCCCTACCAACCCCAAAGTCTATTTAAAAATTCATCCTCCACTTCCCCAGCCCATCTCTTTGTAATATTGTTTTCTCTTTTATCATAATAAAGAGGGGAAATGAATATAAAGAAAAATATTTTTTACGGGAAAACGGATGTAAAAAATGAATACATATCTATGAAATCAGCATGCAAATTTAAAACATAATAGGAATTTTTCCGTTATTAATAGTAATCTAAAGTTCGAATTGCATTAAAAATTTTTAACAACGGATTTCTGTATTGGTATCATTCACATATTTTGTATAATTTGGTTTTTGTTTCTTTCTTGACAAAAACTTGATGGTTTAATGGGTAGCATATTCAAAATTGTTAATCCAATATCCCAGGTTTGATGATTTCCGACTGGGGTTTATAAAATTTTTAAATCACACCATACTTGTATTGTATTGCGTAAATGTCTTACTCTTAAGGAGATGAGAAGTTTGTCGTCGTATTCATTTTAAGGTGATTTTTCACGATCTTCTTTTTGAAACATGTCGAGTGTTCACATAGACGTTAGGTTATTTCAAAAAAAGGTTGGAATCGAAATAGGAACGTTATCATTATGGCTAAATAACATTGATCTGTAGTCTAGTAGAATGATTAACTTACATTTTAACCAATTGTTCAAGCGTTTCTTTATGTCAGAAATGTCCTTTTTTGTTACCAATGCCTGTCGTTCAGCAATTCACTTAATTCCTTTTCAAGTTAGTCGACATACTCTGCGGTGTCAATAACGCACAAGATGAACTCCGTAAGCCGTGTTTATTGTCCTGTGTGTCACTTTCTGGCGAACTTCATGACCTCTTACGCTGTTACAAAAAATAATTTTAAACCGTTTTAGGCGTTCAAACCGAAAACATAAATTTTACAAACACGGAATTGTTATTTGATCATATTTTAACAAAAATAAATATATCAGCACAAAATTATTTTTACTTTCTCTTGCCTATATGAATATATAGGAAGGAAAGTATTGTTTATTAAACTTTAAAAAACTTCATACAAGTAGTATTATGCCAATAACAAACATGTACCGGCAAGAAATTAACCACAAACGCATAGTAATTAAAAACAATATTTAAAAATTGCTTCAACTGGTAAGAGCGCATTGAATGAACGTCCTATCACAACGCAAACTAATTAGAGGCTCACATCCTCTTACGTTAAAATATCTCGTTGTTCGTTTATCCAAGACAGTGTATGAACCAATATAGTGTGCCACGACGAATATCGATTGTTGTAATTTTTGTTTGAAAGACTTTTAAAATATGTTTTGAGTTGTTACTTGAAGATTCAAGGGGAATATAAAAGATGAACTGTTACGAAAAAAGAGAGTTTGAAGCCAGCCATGGATTAAAAAAAATTTCCAGGAGCATCTGCTGAGCTTTTAAATGAAATTTCTGCGGAAAATCCAAAAGAAAATAGAATGTATCGTAGAATACAAACATTCATTTTTGATTTACTTCTGAATAAATGATTACTCCCAATTTAGCAACAAGTCACTTCAATGCATGATCCATTACCACCATAAGTATAGTTTGGGATCACATTGAACTTTATTGTAACAGGAAACAAAATTATAGATCTCTGCAGCATTTTATCATAAATTTCAAGCCTGAAACAATTATCTTTATTTCACAATTTGTAGTATTTCTACATGTTCAATAAATACAATTAAATAATATAATATTATAAATACGAGTATAATTTATATTTAGACTCTTTAAATATTTCTTTATTTGTGAGCGTTCATAGAAAAAGGGACCTTAACTTCACTAAGAAAATTTTCAGGGGAGAAAAACACCTGAAATTTAAGTCAAAAAATGACATTTTCTGTTATTTTTGTTTAAAATATTACTTATTCTTTTTTCTGTATAAAAATAACGCTATTTTATTTTTATTTCAAACCTGATTAAATTCCCAAAAATACACTATGTCAAATAACGAATACGGACCTTAGCTTCACCAATGCATTTATTATTGGTGAAGTTAAGATCCCTTTTCTGTTTGATACGTAAAAGAAAAACTAAAAGTTTTGGCTCAAAACATGAAATACGTAGAAAAACACTGAGAATATCCTTCCAAGAAAATAGTCAAGATTGGTACCTTCCACACTTAACAAGAAAATTAATAAAATTCTCAGAATGTGTATTTTTTGTTCAGGCCTATTTCCAGTATCATTATCTTTTTATTTGTTTATTTGTTAGATTAGTTCCTTAGTATTATTTCAATTACTTATGCAATTTGTAAAAAGAGAAAAAATTACATTTTACAAGACAAAAAATACATTTTTTGAAATGTCTTATCCTTGTTTGTTAAAATTATAATAAATTTTTAAAATTTTTTTGTCTGTCCGTGAATTTTTACATTTGACAAGATTTTAGAAAATCTGCTACAGGATTTAAACTGTTTCAAATATCAATTATTTGAAGAGATCACAGGATTTAGTAAAAAATGTTACACCAGTAAGACATGATATCTGAGAAAGACAAAGAAAGCAAATATCAATAGAAATTTACTAATTGAACAAATTATCACTGAAATATTAACCAAATTTAATTGCAAATTCCCGAAAACTAGTATTTCTTAAACTTCATTTTCAAAACTCTGTAACTTTTTTTTATAAAAAATTATATCGATGAAAAAGTAAAAATATCATTGTTTTCAGGATTAAATCCTGTGTATAAAACACTTATCTAAAAACACGTATCTGCATGGCACTTTAAGAAGAAGAAGATAAAACACTTACAACCTCACTTTTGACGTGGGTGAAAATAAGATCCCTTTTCCGATGGATGGTCACATTTTATGTTTTTATTCATAACTAATTCTTAATAATGATGTATGTTGCTGTGATGATGCTAGACTCCCATCTTTCCTCCCGGTTTAAGAACCACTCAATGTTCTTTAATGGTCTTCTTAAGTTTTTTTATATAAAATTTAAATTTATTAAGTTTAAATTCCAAACATAATTATTTTAAATAAAATTTAAAAAATCCTTTAGTTATATTTTTAAATAAATTCACAATTTTTATACTTAAATTTTCTAATATTAAACATACGGTCATAAATAATAACTCAAAATCTTAAATTTTGGTCAGCGAGGGATAACCAGTGTGACAAGTTTTTGGGTGAATCAAGTAGCCCGGCAGTGTTACAAAGTTACATTGGACTCCGGATAACAGAAGATTTCCGAAATCATCTTCGTTTTGGGTGGTTATTATTATTATTATTATTATTATTTTGTATTATTGTTTGTAATTTCTTTTTGTCGCGTAAATTTTTTTTATTGTTTAAATTATAATGTTTATTGACACCATGTGAATTCGGTGCCACATTTGATACTCAAATTTAGTTAATGTAGGTTTTTATTCTTTGGGTGTATTTTTTAACTCTCCTTAGTCCATAATAGGTGGGTGTGTAGTAAATAAAAGATTTCAATCTTTTCTGATGTATTTCTTCCACTAAATAGGTCCCTGTTTGTCTTATTTTATTGCTTCTCGGAGGCTAGAGATGGCTACAAGGAATGATGTGAAGGCCATTCTTCTTCTTCATGTAGCATCTCCATTACGAAGGTGTGGAGGTCAGGATTGCCATGATGCTAGCATCATGGCAATCCTGACCTTGGAAACTGCAGCTCTAGATAGGTCGATGGATAACAAATTAAACCACTCTCGCAGGTTCCGTAGCCAGGAGGTTCTTCTTCTTCCAACCGATCGTTTGCCCATAATCTTTCCCTGGATGACAAGATGAAGGATTTCATATTTTGGACCTCTCAAGACATGGCCGAGGTACACCAGCTTTCTCTTCTTAATTTCGATCATCACTTCCATTGCCTTCTGCATCCTCCTTAGGACTTCCATGTTTGTGACTCTCTCTGTCCAAGATATTTTGCGCATCCTTCTGTAAACTCACATCTCAAAGGCCTCAAGTCTTCGTTCACATTGCCTATTGGTAGTCCAGGCCTCTGCACCATAGTACAGCACCGGAAAGATGTAACACCTCAGCACACGAATTCTCAAGTCCAGACTCAGATTGTGGTTGCACAGCATCCTCTTCATTTTCACAAATGCAGCCCGGGCTCTCTCTATGCGGATTTTGATCTCAGTAGAGTAATCAAGGTTATCAAGGTGAAGGCCATTAATAAATAATAATTATCATCTACAAAGTATACGATTTCATTTGTGCGGCTCTCAAAGATTGAATAAAAATGAATAAATCACGAAAAGAATCAACAGATTTCAATTTTGTTTACTTGTGAAAACAAAATAACAACCCTCCATCTGGTTTACACTAGTGTAGTAGCACCAAAGTGGTCGAGTTACTTTGCCTCAGTACTGACATACTTTACCAAATTTTATCTTGATACTCTACTGTTGACTAACCCAATCGTTTACGAGTGAATAGCAAATGGTCGAAAACTATTCTACCCATTTACTTTACCAATCATTTTATCAATGGAAATTAGGCCTTATTACTTAACACTATCATTACGCAATCAAAACAGTAAAATTTTGATTCTCTATTAATTAGGGTTTGGTATTTACCTATGATACCTGTGAAACAAGAACTACAAATTTACATCACCTTTAGGAAATCGATTTTATTCGATCAAAAATTTAATTGAGGTAGTTTCCGAAACCATCTTGATAATATCTTTTTTTTTATAATCCCTAATGTGTGTACGTTGCAATCTGTTCAATTTAGAACAATAAGCAACCCCATGACCCAATGAGATGAGGATGACGTGTATGACGTGTAAATGAGGTGTAGTCTTGTACAGACCCAGGCCGATCATTCCTGAGAGAGTATGGTTAATTAAACCCCAACCATCAAAGTACTCCGGTAACCACTGTCTAGTATTCAGATCCGTATAAAAGTAACTACCTTTACTAGGATTTGAACCAGGAACCATCGTCTCCGAAAATCAGCTGATCATAAATATCTTTTAATGGTAAAATAATTTTCATAAATTATGAAAGTTTTATGACGTAATCATTATAATGATAATAATTTATTTTACTTCCATTATACAGAAGATATTTTTGATTTAGGTCTGAAAGATTTATTTTAGCAGAACCCATCAAGATTGTATAAGGATTGGTTGTCAAGATGAGGTACAGAGTGGTCGATGACACTGCCTTGTGTAGGGGAAAACGATGGGGACTTCTAGTCCGCCATTGTGAAATTGCAGTGGGAAACATGATCGTTCTCTTTATAAGAAGGCGCCTATGTATTGATGACGGGACATTTGTCTCTTTCCAATCAGCCGCGGCATCATTCTACCAGATTTATTCTCCCTTCTTCTATTTCGAAGCAAGAAATTTCCCACGTTTATCCCGAAAGACAATTTAGCTAACTTATCATTTTACGAGTGCCATTTCTTATCGAAATATTCAGCTAATATATGAGGGCAATGCAATCTTTTATGTAATATTATATTCTAACAATATCAAAATTATATATTATAAATTATAAGGAAACTTAGCAATACAAAAAATTAAGGAATTTGTTTTCTTTATCAGGAGTTCTGAAAAAATTAAAACCAGATACATTTAGTATCTTAGTTATACCATAGTTTAAATTGTTTAATAAATTATATTGAAACATTTAATAAATATATTTAGGTAATAAATATAATTGACAGAATTTTTCCAGCATTATTCATTACTTCGAAATTACTTAAACTAAAATACATTTAACTTTTATTAAATGTCGTCGTCGCTAATCAACTGTTCAACAGCTGATTTTTGGAGACAAAGGTTCTTGGTTCAAATATTAGTTACGTGAAACAAAAGCAATATTTTAAATAAAGTACTATAGTCTACAATTATTACAATAGTATACAAAGATTCTTCGATTCATAATAAGAAAACTATGAATATTAAATATTTTGTTATTATTTTAAGTGTAAAAGGTACGTACAATAAAGTGAATTTTTCTAATAGAAGGTTCATTGACTGTAGAAAATGTTGAGACTGTCTGAACTTATTTGAAACTCTTGAATTGGAAGAAACAATGTAATATATTTACAAAAGAGAATATATTTATTCAATAGACAGACAAATCATAGTAAATTGAACCCAGCAGGTATCAATAGAGAAACGAGAGACATCCAGTGAAATTGAAGTAAACACAATTCAAGTTTAAGGAAGGTACAGTAAATAGAAATTAAATGATATAACGTAAAATGTCTGAGTATTTCAGTAGTACTATGTAAACAGAATATTTCCTTAGGGATAAGTTTAAAACTACTTGAATGAATAAGTAATTTAATTGCACATTTTATAATCTGAAATAATCCTCTTCATAAAAGATTCGGTTTGAAACAAATTAGAGCAAACTAAATTCTGGTAGACGATTAGTACATGAAAAATAAAGAAACTTGAATGAAATTCAGAACTTGTTCATCTTCTTAAATACCCATTAAAAATTTAATCTATGTTTAATCTTTTGCTCACATATCTTAAACGAAAATGCTATATTTTGGTAAAATCCTGAAAGGGTAAATAGGCTAACGACGCTCAAGAGATTTAAATCCTAACGGCTCAAATATTAACCAAATATCCTAAACAAGAGATCGTAGGTTAATTTACAATTTATTTATTTTTTTTGGTCTGTGAATCTACGATCTGCCCTAATAGAAAAATGAGTAAATGTGTTGTGAGTGCGAGTCATGATAGAGTGATACCTCTATACCTAAACGAACCAGAGACTGCAGATGAAGGCGGAGCATAGCGACCTAGATCACAGCACAGAGCCAATTGACTCGTTAACCATATCCTGCGATGTCACGTTGTGCTCCCGCTGTGAATGTCAGCCTAACAAAAAGTCAGCTAGAGTTCAGTGGAACAGAGTGTGACTTAGTGAAGGGTCAACCTCACACCCGACCTTGACTGTTATTGGCTAGATCTCATCTGCAGTCTTTAGTTCGTTGGGGTATAGTATCAATCGGTAATTTAAGAATCTATTGTCTTGTTCTTGAAAGTTTTAAAATAAACGTGAAAGTTTTAAAATAAATCGGAGGGTGGATTTTCTGCAGTGTTCTGTGTGTTTTACTGTTTTTTTCTATGAGATTGATGTCTTCTAGGCTTTGATGGCGTTTAAGTCATGTTTGTAACTGGTGCAAAACTTCTGGATTTCTTCTTGTATTGTGAGAATATAAAATATTACAGCACATAAATTTTTGTAAATAATTACTGTTATTTTCTGTAATTAGTTTAGTCGTGCTATATGTTCAAACATAAACTCTGCTACATAAAAGTTGTAATTGTATGAGGAGAATAATGATAAAGGAAGCTTAAAAAAATTATGATAGTATTGTAAAACATGTTTATGTTTTAATTTCGGTCACAATACAGTCACGTGAAATACGAGGTGTGGCTATTAAATAACAAGACTGACGTTGTAAAAAATTTTATTTTTATTTTATACATAATCACTTATTGTCACCTTCAATATACACTTTTTCTCTATTTGTACAACGCTCCATGCGAATTTTCCACTGTTGGAAACAGGTCCTTCAGGACACGTGCCGCTTTTTCTTTTACAGCTTCCACAGACTCAAATCTTGTCCCTTTTAATGCAGATTTCACCTTAGGTAATAGGTAGAAGATAATTACAAGTAATGAAATGTGGTATTTTACTTGTGATCCTGAAACGAAGCGCCAATCCATGCACTGGAAGAGCCAAACTTCACCGAGAGCCAAAAAAGCTCGAATGAGCACGTGTCCTGAAGGAGCTGACAGAAAATGACTTCCAGCACTGTTTCAAACAATGGAAAATTCGCATGGAGTGTTGTAGGGATAGAGAAGGAGGGTATATTGAAGGTGACAATAAGTGATCATGTATAAAATTTAAATAAAATATTTTACGTCAGTTTCGTTATTTAATAGCCACACCTCGTATTTTTTTTGGACACTGTTTTGTTATAAAGAACTACCCAAATTTTAACCTTGCATTGTTTTGTATTTTTGGCAAATTTAGAACAGTGGTGCTTGTTCACATATGACTGTCGATTGGTAATTTGATAAATTAGCTTGCTCAAGTAATGTTAATTAACGATTTAAACTAAAAGTTCTTCTTAACCTCGTAACCTATATTGTTCGTCTATCTTTGAATCATTTATTTTGCGAAGGAACTTTCTCTGCTTCTTTCAGAGCAGTTTTCCTGACAATCTAAGGCACTCACTCGTGTACAGGCACACAGGTTTTTTCACAGTATTATAATATTTAACCGAAATAAATAAATTTCGATTGGATCTTTATAAGCGTCAGACTGTATTCCCAGGAATCATTTTGCAGTTGAATAAATTTTGTGTGACCTTTTTATTTTAAACACATTAAACAGATTATGGAACCATTAAACTATTTTATGGTTTAACCCTTCCAGTACCAACGTCCGCAAAACAGGACATCGATCTATTTTACGTAATGACAACATCCGGCTTACCAGACGTCCGTAAATTATACATACAATACCAACGTCCGGATAACCGAACATATCCAAAAAAACTTTTAAGCAATATTAATAGAATAATGTGTTTTGAAACCGCCTCCGTGGCGTAGTGATTAGCGCGCCAGACTACAAAGCGAAAGGTCCCGGGTTCGATTTCCGGCTAGGATCTGGAATTTTAACACATTAAAACCACTGTTAAGGTACCAAAACCCACAGTAGTGGCTAATGATCAAGCTCATTGATGCGACTTTAATAAACTAAAAAAAACTATTTTGAATATTTTTAGTGTTAGAACGATTTCTTTTTTTATGAACACAATAAAAATTAATTTTTAACGGAAAATTTTATTTTTCTGTAACGTTGAAATTTTGGTCGGCAATGGCAGGCTTTACACCTGCAAGTTTTTGAAATAAGGGCTGGCACTTTTTGTATACCCTTGTGCAAATTAAATGGCACTTTAGATCAAACTTTTAAATATTGTTTCATCACTGAAAGTGTTTAACATAACTTGTGACAACTTCATTGTTACTATTAAGTACTGTTGCATGTATAAAATCAGAAACTGTATGAATACCTTGTGGGATATAATATAAAAGATAAATATACAGAAGATATCTAATAAAAAGAGAAGAAAAAGATGTCGGAAAGAACAGGTTGAATTTTGAATGTAGAAGTTGTGTCTAGAATATACTGGCTCTCTTGAAACCTTATTTAAGAGATAAGACGAAGACTAGAAAGCGCAATTCAGTTACTATCTATGATAGGTACACTCTGCAAGAATGGAAAGAAGGTAACTCTTAGATTCTTGTATTACAGTGAAAATTGATAAAATCTTTTCATCTTTGTTCAATGGTTTGAGTTTTCTATTTTAAGTATTTTGTTTTAACATACAAATTATTAATTTTCTTAAACTATATTTGTTCTAAATTAATTAAAGTTAAATTACATGATCATTTAATTATTTATCTATCTTAAACACATTTTAGAACAGAATTAAGAAATTGATTTCCGTTTATGAGATGTTCATTAATTAAAGAATACAATAAATTGTAATTTTACATTTTTTTTAAGATTTTCAAATTTGTATTTTTTTGTTCGAGTTGTGAAATATAGTCGTTTTGTTAGAGGTACTCCGACTGCTGACCTGAATAGACGTAACCTTCTAAAGCTTTTGGCAATTTTCTTTTTTGTATTACTTTTGTGTATTTTCTTCGATGATAAGTAGGTTTTTGTTTAAACAATTAAGTGATGTGATTTGCAACACACCACTAGTAATCATCTATGTTTCATATAGATGTCTTTGAGGTAAAACTGATCAAGTCCATTTTTTTCATAAAATGAGTTATGTATACCAAGAAGCTCTTGAATGCGGTATCTTTCAGCGGTAAAATTGTCTAACTTCTATTCCACCATATAATAAATAAAATTGATTTAAAAAATTTTACCGGTACAAATTTTCTATTTTTCAACAATTATTTACAGGTAAAATTAAACAAGTGTCTTTTGGTCAATTTCTTTTACTGGTTCTTGAATAAAATGAAACATTTAGTCAGTTTTATCGCTTGATTCGGTCATTTTTAGATTTTTAGATAACCTCACTTTACGGTTATAACAAAAATTATAATTCTACCGTGACCGATGAGTCGACCATGCCAGAGAGCCACTTACCCGCTTTAGCAAGGAGATACACACCAGTAGGAAGCAGATATAATGGAAGGTCGAAAAAAATATGAATGCCAGAACAGCTGGAAATACCTATCCCGTGAAGAGATGAAGAAGAAAAATAAATAAATTATGTTGTATTTAGGTAATTTGTGTACCTTATTTTGTATTTTAAATGAATTGTCTAACACTTATTGGTGTATAACAATAACCATTTCATTTGTAATTTAAACACTGCCATCAAATATAAGAACCATTTTCGGTTGAAAAGTTTATTTAAACACGAGTATCCCTTTAAACTGACAAATAAAACTGACCAAGTCCGTACATTATTAAATAAAAAGGCAAAAATAAGAAGTTTGAAAAAATCTGAACGTTTGAACACTCCAGATCTAACAACAAACTAATTTCTTAATCTACTATGTAGTTTGTGAAAACATTTGGTGACGAGGTACTTCACTGTCTAAAATGAAACCTTAAAATTCAGTTTACCAAAAATTAGTAAAACGTGACTTGGTCAGTTTTACCTCTAAGCTTAAATGTCGCATTTAAATTCCATAAATAATAATTAGGCTATATTATAATTTCATTATAATATAATGAAATTCATTACTATAATGATATTATCATTATACAGAATGAAGTGAAGTTGTCATTTTCAGGGAGGGAAGTAGATGGTTTTTAGAGGAAAAGCCAACAAGCATACTTTTCTACTAAGTGAGGAAGGTAGTGATAATCCACCTCACTCCTCGTTTTGCTCAATAAAGCCTCTAGAGGTTCAAATCATCGTTTCGGCTGATGACCTAATCAACAACAACTAAAAGTAGCTAAACTATATGTGAAACCAAAATATGTTAAACACAGAAGTTATTTATATAAAAAAAAAACACTGGAAGTATGCTGTAACAGGTTGAAAACTTACAATACCGTGAGGAGGAAAGAGGAAGAAAGACGTCGAATATCCTTAAAAGTACTACAGTAATTGTTGCTCCGCAACGAACAACACATATCACTCTGAAAACTAATTCTTGACCTTTTGGGTCACAAAACAAGAAGGTCAATTTAAATCTGGGTAAAATAGTTAACATGTTGTATTTTATAATTTCAAAACACAGAAACAAGTCATTCATGGATTTTTTTTACATTAATATTTTTTATCTGTTTATTTAATGGAGGAGAATCATTTTAAATCAGGTAAATAAATAAATTTTGTATTAGAACAGAAGAACGATTACAAAAATAAATAAATCAAATTACAGTTGATATCCACTTTTGACTTGAATGTCTTATAAAAATTGTCAACGTATTCAAATGATTGGAGAAAGGAGTAAAGATAAACTTGGAGTTTCCTTTCCTGTTACTTCCATTTTATAGATACTGATAACTCCGTTTCTTGCTTTCGTCTTCCTTTTTTTATTATTTTGCTGAAATGTTTCTTAGTGCTGTTTCATTCTTTTTTTTAGTGCATGTTATGAAAGAAACAACTCTTACAATATCTTCTTTTTTCAACCCTAATCCACTTTTTCACATGCGAAACATCAATCATAGTTCAGTTTTATAAGGGTTGTAAATGATATACTTTCTCTAAAGAATAAAGATATAAATTCTTCAAAATGAACTTATTAATGTTGCTATATATACAAATTTTTATAAAACAGTCAGTTAAGTTTACTTTCCTTTCATACATTTCATTGTAACTGAAATATAATAAGAAATAACTTTTTAAATTTACATTTAAACTTACTGTTGTTTATTTAATGCAAATTTAATTTAATATTTCATTTTATGCTTTTGCAAGCACCATAAAAAATTTAAAGTGGAAAAGTATTGCAATCGAGAAACTTTTTTTATACCCATATTTCAATATATGACTTTTTATAACCCCTTGAAACCAAAACGAATGTTTAGAAAGATATCCGCTTGTATGTTTGGGTACTGCTGGTTCTAGAGTGAAAACTACAGTGGAATCAAGTTAAATGTGATAACAGTTTATTGGGACAGCCGTTCCGTTAAACGAACGTTTTTCAGAAGATTTTACCAACGCGACGAATTTCTGTAACGAAAACAAAAAGGTTAGAAGATACTGAAAATGAACTTCTTTAATACTTGACTTGACTTATGGCGCCAATACGGGACAAGCAAATTCCTTACGTATAAAGAGTGACTCATATTTTATAATAAGAAGATAAGTCAAGGCAAAATATTGAAAACTGTGGAAGTCACAGAAAGGAAAACTTGACGGTAAAAATCCAGTGAAGAAGTCAAAAATGATTGGTGTTAAATTATTATTTGTAGAGACGTACGGGGATAACTGGGGCTATGCTGAAGTTGAACGCAGAGCAGTTCTAAAAAATATTAAACTCACTAAATTTATGAAAACGGATAGTTAGTTTTCGTGTTGAAAAATTAAGCATGAGATAAAATTTAAAAAAACTTAACAGTAGTAAAGGCAGTGCTGATGTTAAAAGTGGGAAAACGTTGATAAAAATTAGCGAATAATTTAATGTAACAGTTTTTGGATGGCATTTACAATATCGACAATGACGACGGTCTGTATTTTCATGTAACGTTAAATGGATTATTGTGCTACAAATTTGTTTTCTTTTGGGTTGCAAGAAATCCATTGAACACATAATAAATTGTATGTTGTACAAATATAACTGGACTAATAAACAAAAACTGTTATAGTGCATTAATTTTTACTGTTATTGTTAAATTATAACACGGGTGTAGTGAAAAGCTGTGAAAATTTAAATACCTAGGAGTAATTTTTTATAGGATTGGAATAAGTGCAGCGGAAGTAAACTGCAAGATTTCGCAGGTCGAAGGGTTATAGGATAGTTAAATTCTGTTCTTTGGAATGATAAAGTATGAAAGGAGATAACAAAGATTAATATTTATCATGCTATTGTAGAGAGTGTGTGTACCTACGGTGCGGAAGTATGGATATTGACTAAAAGGCAGAAGGATCACCTAAAAGCGATGGAAATGGATTTCTAGACGCGGAGATGTGGGGTGTGTCACGCATGGATCGAATTCCATATTCTGAAATTAGGAGAAGAATTTTCAAGGAAATATCATGGGTACCATATCCCGAAAACAATTAAAATGGTTTGGCCATTTGCAGACGATAGAGGATGGTAGGTGGCCAAAGAGGGTATGGAAGTGGACGCCAGCCGGTAGAAAAAGAAGGCGTAGGCCGAAGGTGACGTGGTTAGACGCTGTGCTGGAGGTAATGTCTTTGCGGCGGCTTTCCGATAGTGACTGGTAAAACTAAGAGAGATGGTGCTTAGGAAGCGAGATACGGCTAGGGCTGTAAATCCTCGTATGCTTTATAAGTAATAAATTATTTTTTCTCATTTTGATCCACAATTTTCTAATTTACTGTTTATAAATTATTACTTATAAACAGTTTAGATGATTATGTTTAGTTTTTACCTTATAAAATTTTAAATATTTTATACCGATAGCATTACAATCAGTTTTATCAGGACAACCGCTAGAACAAACATGTCCCAATTTACCGGATTTTACTCTAGTAGACTTCAATAGTTTCTACTTTTAAGCATTCAATAGTGTCCCAGAAAATAAAAAAACACTGGGCCAAAATAAATGCAAGTGGAGGGAAATTGTGAAAACTAAATTCGTTTAGAAATCTAAGTAAATATTATCTAAGTTAGAAATTGAACAACTAACTTCTTTAAATGTTTTACGAGTAATTTAAATGATTGAATTTTTGATACAAAATGAACTGTATGGATTATGATGTTTATATACAACTTTACTGCACGCTAAAAAGAGTTATTTTTTTGATGAAACGTGCTACGAGTGTACCAAACTCCGCTTTACTTGTAGATATACCGCAGCAACCCTATTTTATATACATATAGTCTACGAATATTCCAGTTATTAAAATTAATTTAACCATCTTAAATCTATTAAACGTCAATTAAATTACTTAAAATGTAAACAATATGTAAAATATTTTATTTATTTATTTATTACCAGCTAATTTTATTTCAGATAAAATAATTAACAAATGTTTGTAAAAGTTAATTAAGACAACAATGTCTTGGGCCTATTAATAGTTTTGTCTTTAATGAAGTTTCAAGTTATTCTTTGAAGTTGTTACATAAACACTTCATTTTAACTAGCTAAGATGTACAGGAGCTTCTGAATGTTATAAACAGCGTTACATGTATATAGGGAGATGATATACACAGAATGAAGTGCTACACAAGTAAGTGTGTTGTTTTTGAGCGAGAGGCATTAAGCACTTGTTTTAATGTGATTTTCTCGACAGGGATAGATAGTAGGGAATATTCGTAATTGCCTTTTAGGGTGGGAAATAATGTTTTTATTCCATTATGAGAATACAGGAATATACTCTTCATGTCGTATTCATCGCGTAACGCGTACCTAACTTCCTCTTTTACTTATATATGTTAAACTATTTATCTCCTTTTGTATAACAGTTTACTAATCTAATCTTAGCAATTAAATACTTTGTAATTATTGTCGAATTATTTCTGTTTATTTTAAATGCGATATAAATTTGTTTTCCCTTGAGTCACTTGACTGTAATTAAAAACCTTAACTCTTACGTTTTAATAAATTGTGTTAATGTACCGTTATTTACATTATTAATAAGTCAAATGTTTTGGGTTTGATATCTTCTAAAACATTTTATGATATCCTACATGTTTGCAAAGTTATTTCTTCTTTTATTTCTTATCGGTACTTTTACATCAATGTTTTACACCCAATTTTTGTTTTAACATATATGTTTTATTTATTCTTGTTACGTAAAATAAATAAAATGTGATAATTAAGTTGTCAAAATAAGATATGAATGTGTTGTGTACTGTTTTTAACCTCCAAAGGTTTTACTAAGTAAAACGAAGAGTGAGGTAGTTTACCATTGCCTTTCACACTAAGTTGAAAAATATTTTCATCACCATACCAGGCCCTCTGAAAAGCACTTCCACCTCACAAATGACACCTTCATTTCATTCACTACAGGGTCTGGCTGTATAATGAAATTCATTAGTTCAGAGGAGATAACTCTGACTAGTATATTTTACACCCCTACTTCTTCTTAAATGACTCAATCATTTAATTGACTAATTATGTGATAAGAAACAGAACTTCTTTATAGCCCTAGAACTAACAGATTGAGTGCAAATAATGTAACATTCCACCTGTATGTTATAAGAGGTGTAAATAATAACACGAAAAGCTGATCAACCACGTGCAGCTTCATTTTTTGTGTTAAAATATGAATAAAATACTGAATTTTTTTTAAATTATGCAACTGTTATTTCCATTATGTGTTTAACTAAATTATTATAATTTTCAAGTAGACTTCTAACCCATTTCCTTTTGAACATTCTATATAGAACGTCAGGTAATTGAGGAGTATGCATTCTTTTAATTAGGTCGTTGTTATGTTATCAGTTTTCCTGAGAAATCATTTGTGGTACTCTTTTACGGTGTTAATAATGTAAAGGATTCTTAAGACAAGTAACGTTTTGTTGCGCATGTAACAATGGAAGTTGGTGATAGTCCTAAGTACGTCAGACTGAGCTGCTTGCATACAAGACACATTATTATTAGCAATGGAACCATATTGGCTAGCGTATGATCACAGAGGCTTTAAAATATATCTTCTGGAAGTCATCTTCTGTCAGTTCCTTCAGGACACGTGCCGCTATCTTTTTTACAGCTACCACAGACTCAAATCGTGTCCCTTTTAATGCAGATTTCACCTTAGGGAAAAGGTAGAAGTCAAATGGTGCAATAATGAATAATGGAATAAGGTGGATGCTCAAACACTGAGATGCAGTACTTGGCTAGGAACCTATTGACAGATAAGGCGGAATGAGGTGGCGCATTGTCTTGGTGGAGAACCCATGATTTGTCCTTCCACATTTCGGGGCGTTTTTTCTTACTCTTTGACGTAGTTTAGAAAGTACCTCAAGTTAGTAATATTGAATTGTTTGACTTTCAGGAACCCAGTGAAGGTACACCATCCCATGGATATCAAAAAAATCAATCATCATTGCTTTAAATTTTGACTTGCTCATTCGAGCTTTTTTAGCTCTTGGTGAAGTTCGGCTCCAGTGCATGGATTGGCGCTTCGTTTCCGGATCATAAGTAAAAAACTACGTTTCATCACATGTTATTATCGTTTCCAAAAAATTTGGGTCATTTTCTATCACGTACAAAGTATCAGTACAAAAATTTTCCGAGCTTCATTTCAAACATTTGTAAGCGGCAGGTGTCCTGAAGGAGCTGACAGAAGATGACTTCCAGCACTGTGACCAACGATGGAAAATTCGCATGGAGCGTTGTAGTGATAGAGAAGGAGTGTATATATTGAAGGTGAAAATAAGTGATTGCGTATATAATACAAATAAAATTTTTACAACGTCAGTCTCGTTATTTAATAGCCATACCTTGTACATTAGAATATAAATAAAAAGTTTCTTTTTTTGTCACTTTCATCAAGAATTTATCTACTTAATGAAAAAGAAGTGATTTGGAAAACAAGGAATGAAATAGGGGTATTGAATAAAGACAACCAAAAGTGCCCTTAGGTAGGGATTCTAAATCCCAGCCGTAGTCCCTAGTAATTTCCATTGAGAGAGAATGTGCTAAGGGAATGCTCGTCATTTTAATCATTTTCAAAGGGATTCTACGTGTTAATCATTGGACAAAGACTGGACTAAATCTAATTTCTCTGCTAACTGCAGTGGCTTTGTACATACTACAGACAATCAACCTATTCGAGTGGGTAGGAAATTTGGCTTTTAAAACTTTTCTACCTCCAGGTGTGGGTGAGTAGTCAATGTGATTAACTAAAACCACATTGATAAAGTGAAGTAATTATTTTAAATACTATAAAATGTTTCATACTTATTTTAAACTCGCATTTTTCTGCAAAGAATTTCACATATTTCAGAATATAAAAACGTTAGTTGTTAGATAACTAGGGCCTGAGTTAATTAAGTTAATTACAATAAGTGTTTTTTTTTATTTTCTCTACATGAATTATTATTGAAGTAATCGAAGTAATTTGCATAAAATGCAAGCAGCATATTCAAAAATAAAAGTTTTGCATATTATACTGTATTCTACAATGAAATTTGTTCTATCGGAAGACCTTTTCAACTAATTATGCTAACCATCTCCGTTAAATACCATGCTAATGAATTTTAATTCAATAGATGAAACTATTTCCTTAGATCCGTTTCATCTGAGTCGAGCCTCGTTTAGGCTGACAAGCTCCAGGTCTTTAGAAATGATTTAATTGTTTAATGTAGTTTATTTACCCGGTATTTTTGGTTATTTAGTATTTTTTTTATGAATTGGTATGGATTTTAAAAAATTTTTTTTTTCTTTATGTACCTATGTTTTATGTATGTTTATCTTTCGAAACCGTTCTTTGTTTGCAAACTGAAGTTTTCATATTGACGCTCTCTTTAACCAATTAAGTTAGGTACATTTTTTTCTGTCTGTATAAATTTATGATTAAGGTACATTAACTCATATTTGTGTAATTGTGATTTTAGTTTGTAATAAATTACTGTTTATTTTATATTGTATTAATGTTTCTATCATTGGGACACTTCGGCCTATTGTAAACAATCTAATGTAATAAAAAAAATTGTATTAAGAGAAAGTAGCCTACATACAATGTATTCAAAAGTTCATGCATTTTTATTTTGATATTTTTAAATGGTATGTGTTACTACGAAAGATATTGTACGAAAAAGAGCGAGAAAAACAGACGACACAACTTTAAACGTTTCATGTTTTCTTGTTTTATACTAGTGAAACTTCTACGCATTCTAGAAATTTCAAATTTCATTTCGTAGTGCTATGTTCAGAACTTAGTAAACAATTGTTTCTGTAGTACATCAGGGGATGGGCAGATTGACCTCTGGAGATTTTAAAGAGCACAATTATTAATCAGTTATCGGATCTCATATCTATAAATAATTATTTTGTATTAACTAATTATAATTATAAATTTAATACATATTTTTTAAATAGAGTTAAAAAACTTAGCTTATTGGAATTTTTTGGGTATAGCATAGACAGATAAGAATACAAGTGAGAAGGGGTCGGGAGAAGAAAGTGCTAATCACAAAATTTTCAGCATGATTTTTTTTTTAAATATTCTGTAAAAATAAAATGTACAGCACGTTTTAAACAGGTTGTTATTTTTACGGTCTTAAGAACCCAGATTAACAAAAAAAAAACAAATGCTTAACAAAACATTCAAAAATATTATTTTTAGATTTCAGTAAACTATTAAAATGACGAATAGAAATGGCAAGGACTATTTTTATGAAAATATTTGGTCCATTGTCGATTGTTAAGAGTAGAATAGATTGAGAAGAAAACAAAAGAAGACGTCCTGCATCTGTTGAAAAATAAAGAGAACTTAATAAGAATACAAAAGTAAAAAAACTGCAATATCTCTGTCTTATTACGTAAAGAGTACGATAGGGATCGCTACAATTTATTATACACTCTAAAGTATCAAGGAAGAGAAATCAAGGAAGACGACGAGCCTCATGGTTGAACGTAAAATAATGATAAAGTGGTTCTACAAATGTATTCTAAGTTACGGTGTCTAAGGTCAAAATTGCAAGTATTATATTCTACTTTCTTTGGGAGAAAGAACTCCAAAAGGAAGAACCATAATAAGTTTATTAATTTATTGAAGAGGTTTTTATCAAAAACAACCATAGTCAAAAAATCGCCAATTTTAATTTTGCATGCCATCTTGTAGTGCACCCTAGCGTCCATTATGTGTACCAATCATAATAGAAAAACCAGTCATAATTAAATTAATACAATGAGTTAAAAAAATAGCTAGATTTAAAAAACAACCATAGTCCATCTTGTTTTAAACCGTCACCGACGCCCCACCATTATCAGTGCCGGCAGACGGTCCCATAACCTGCCTGCCACGGGAAGCGCTACCGACGCAGTACCTCCACACCACCATGAAGTTGACTCGCCGGAGGGACATTTAAGCAGCTGCATTGAACAGCGAGTGACACTCGAAATCCAGCTTCCGAACGAAGAACAAGAAGAAAGAAGAGACAAGCAAGAAGAAGAGCCCAGCCGACACCGGACGCACCACCCCTGGTCTACGCTACCGGTGGTGGACGCACATTCCCGCACCGGTTAGCCTATGCCGACCCGGAGCGAACCGCCTCGGCCACGCTATCGGCTGACGGCCTACGCCGACCCGACACTGCTGGGCTCTGGGGGCCACCACTGTCATGCTGGAGTGGGGAACCAACTTCCGCTGAGGGAAGGCTAGGCCTGAACTCGTTAGCTGAACCATCACTCTTCGGGCTTCGCTTCCAACAAGCTGGCTCGCCGCTTCCGACCACCAACAACGGCCCTTTTCAGGGCCAATCACAAAACACACCCGTCCCTTTTCAGGGCCACTAACGCAATTAAACGGCCCTTTTCAGGGCCACCAAACTCACAAGCAAGGTTCGTCACAAGGACTATGTGGCATAGTCCTTGGGCTAAGGTTGTTTTTGATCAAAATAATTAATATACTGTTCAAAAATTTGACTTAATGATCTCTGAAATTTTAAATTTTGTTTGAAAATTACCTACTAATGAGAGTTTTGTTTTACGTTTGATTGTTTTTCACAATAAATGCTAAAACAAATGCTAAAAAGTGATGGATGAAAATCAAAGTTAAAAATGTCAAAATCGATCGGTAATCGAGCTTGGGCCGCTGGAGTAGAAGTCAGTTCGGTCACTCATATTCTAAAGGCCTCATCGTTTCGTTGAAACCATGATTTCCGGTCAAAAACCATTTTCTTCATGTAGTATATTTTTCAAAATAACAGGAGATGAGCACTTATTGCAGTAAGTAAGCTTGTAGTAGTTGGTTAATGTGTTAATAAAGTAATATGTATATTTTGTTAGTAGGTAACAAAAGTAAAATTATAAATGTAAATGTGTTTTTTGATAAAAAATATAGGATGACACGCTTATTGAAGCAAGCAAGTAAGTTATATAATATAATAAGTAATTAGGTAAGTTATAAATTTGACATGGTGTTAATATTTATGCTTATCAGTTTTATTTTCATATGTCCAATATTTCCTTTGTGGATTCTCTTGTATTCAGGTATCAAAATATTTTACGTACTAATATAAATTTTTATCGCTCATTAATTAAACCTTTTTAAAGACCTAATATATCGGATGAAAATGATTTAATGAAGTCACAGAGGATATTAAATAGCGGATATAAAACCGAAAAAACTTAATGAAACGAATCAAATATATAAAACTAATTGCAGTGTGTGGAACTTCAGCTCGGCACACGGTGGCCGTCGGCATACTAGTCTCTCCAAAAATATTGACTCCACATAATACGAACGCCTAAGAATTTTTTAATTTACATATCACTGTAAACTAATGCATTTATTTTTTTCAATTTACTTTAATACCTACGCTGAGTTATTTTTTGTTACAATTAATCGATTAATACGCGTGGACAATTGCAAACAAATAAAATTAAATATTTACACCATGTACTGTTTAAATTTATATTAGGTCTGTTGTTTAGGTCAACAGCCGAAATGCTGGTTTGAACCTCTAGAGATTTTACTAAAAATAAAAACAAGGAGTGAGGTGGTTTGCTATGCCTTCCTCACTGAGTTGAAAGAGTATGCTTATCATCATGCCAGGCCCTCCGAAAAGCATCTACTTTCCACCCTGCAAATGATACCTTCACGTCATTCACCACAGGGTCTGGCTGTATAGTGGAATTTATTACTCTCAGAGGAGATAACTCTGACTAGTGTCTTTTACACCTCTACCTCTTCTGTTCTTAAATAGTTCAGTCATACAATTGGCTGACTATGTGGTAAGGCACAGTACTATTTTTTGTAGCCCTGGAACCAACAGATCGAGTGCAAAATTAATTTAACACTCCACCTGCCCGTTATGGGCAAGATTTAGGTCTATATTAACTGGAAAAATCTTGCAAATTGATCAGGTTGGCGCTCTAATAATAAAACTACCAAAATTACGTATAAATTTTATTTTACGACATTTTGTTTGAAAAAGTAAATTAAAAAGAAGTTTTTAAAAAAAAAACAGAAGTCGAATTCATGTTTTTTGAAATACATGACTTCCCCACCTCCCGTCGAGTACAGTGTACACAAGGTCATGCGCCAAGCTGGAGTTCCACACACTGTACAGACTTTAAGGGCTTACATGAAAACCGAACATGTAAACACCGGGTAGACAGAAGAAAGAAAAAAGCTTACAGTGAACGAATGGTGAGGATGTGGGCTAAGAGCTTCCAGAAACGCCTAAAATCACCTCAAGTATTCTAAAACTGGCCCTACACGAGGAACAAAATTAAATATTTAAAGTACTGTTTCTTCGGCCTTTCCTTTCATCTTTTACTCTACTACTTAATATGAAAATGTTGACAATAAAATCATTTTGCCTCACAATGTGTTCTTCGTTTCAATCAATGATTCTCTTTTGCATCTGTTCCATTTATACTGAACCCTATTCGTACTTTTTTTGGTCTAGCTTGTCTTGTACATTTGGCTTTAAAGCTACATTTCCATTTTTTAATCCTGTTTATCCTAATTTTCCGACCTCCATGTAGTAAAACATTCCTTTATAAACATTTTCTCAAATTGTTTCCTTTATCTCGACGTTTATTATGATTATTAGCTATCAATTTCCTTTTGTTGTTAAATGCTTGTATAGCTAAAGCTACTCTTACTATTTCTTTATTACTTCTGCTATTGAGTTAATTCAATTCTTCCACTCTTAAGTTAAATATATACTTTATTATTAGCTTAAGGTTCTACTCAGTAACAATTTACGTCCATTTTATAAAAATTGTTGAACTATTTTTGTACAGGAACAGTTATTTATATCTGTTAACAAGTTAATATCAAAAATGATGTAACAATTAACCTTTCAGTTAATTTACCAATTAGGTTTGATACACAATATTTTAAAATAGATGTTATAAAACAAACGCTACAAATAGATAACAATTTATATAATTGTATTTACTTTATTGAAGTGATGAGACAAAACAAATGTTACTACTACGGAGAATAACAAAAAGCTTTTTAGTAATTGACAATAGGGAAGAAAATAGCAACAGCAATAAAGAGTACATAGGAGTCGTCGTGGTACTTGGATAAAGTAACATAAAGAAGAATGTAGTTTAAAAGTAAAATGCATGATGAAAAATAAATTTTTACAGGAATTCGTATTTATAATAATTAATTCAAATAAACTTTGATCAAAGTGAAAAGATACAAATGTAATGGAAAGTAGTTATGAGTTCGGTTATTAATTTACTACTTATTTGAAAGATAACATGATAATTTATTGAAACATGAATAATGAACATTGTTTTTCATTATTCAATAGGGAAAAGTAGTTTTAATAAAATTTTTTATACTATTTTACTTTATTAATTTCTTTAATTTGAATTTTTAAAGGATCCGTTTCTAGCTCTCTTTAGCCTTCGTGAAATGTTGTTCGGTAAAAGTAATTGAGCTAATCCATCTTGATTGGTTCGTTTATTGCCTTATTTTTTTTAAATCTAATTTAATCTTGCAACTTTACAAAGAAACTAGCAAAACTTTTCAAAGTTTGTATCAAATTTTTAAAAAAACGCGCAGATGGCGTGGAAGTGGACTTCCACCAGTGATAGGGCTCTAGAAAATTAATATTGTGTGAAATTAAAATTTTATCTACTCCTAGTATTGTATTGATATGTTAATAATATTGATCATGTTTCTACTCCAATAGCGTTTCAGTCGTCTTTGTACAATTCCTGATAGACTGTGAAAATTTATGTAGTGTATTAAAATTTTATCATGCCTTTGAGGTCTGCCACTGAACTTACAATACTATTTTAAAACAAAGAATAGACTATAGAAATTAAAATTTTGTGTTATAATATACAATTTTTGTTTAATCCCTAATGTTTGAACATAATGTTTGTTGTTTGAACGTAATGTTCACAACGTACATTACGTAACGTAATGTTGTTTGTTGAACCTAATGTTTGAACATAATGTTTGTTGTTTGAACGTTGCAATATGTTAAGTTATGAACAATAAACAACTCCAATGACTCAATGAGATGAGGATGTTATTATGTAAGACGTGTAAATGAACTGTAGTCTTGCACAAGCTCAGGCCGACCATTCCTGAGAGAGTATGATTAATTGAACCCCAACCACCAAAGTACACTGGTAACTACTATCTATCTAATCCAAACAAAAGTAACAACTTTTACTGGGAATAAATACAAAATATAAAAATAAACACTAAAAATTACAATTGACAAAAATTGAACTTAGAAAATCCTTTGGTGGTTGGTCTCCTTTTTCATGTTACTCGTAGGTACTATTATTTGCATCATTACAAAATAATATAATTTTTTTGTCAATGTAAGATCATGCAGATACAAATGTAATCAAGGTAACGGAATTCGTAACTTCTGCAGTTGCAACGACTAGATAATAATTTCTGTTTTCCTTTTTTTATTCGACTAATAAACACATCACAAGATAAATGAAGATCATAGATGATGGATAAATATGGGTGATGAAAAAAGATCAGAACTGACCCGGAATCGAACCCGGGAATAACGGTAGTAGGTTAAATGGATGAGTGGAATGAATGACAAGTCATTTATGAGCTTGAAGATTTTTAAAAAAATTTATAATTTATTATGAAAAAATTTTTCGAGATTTTAAACCTGTTGCTTTTATTGATAATACAAGGAACTTACTGACAAACCTTAGGGTTGCGTGTACCCAAACCACGGCTTTTATCTTGTACTGTAGAGGATTAACGCATATGTTTCTCTAATAGTAAACGGGCTTGTATGTCCGTCTGTTTAACTCCTGAACGCTTTGATTTCAGGGAGGCCTAAGTAAATTTAATTATTTACAACGTATCAACAAGGTGACGTTTTCGAACCTGATCGAAATTAAACAACAGCCCCCACGTTTGTACTCGTGTACCAGTTTGTATTAGAAACGTTACTGTGACAAACTGTATATATTTTGTTTAAATTACACAAGTTATTTCGTTTATTTTTTTTATCTAAATTCAATTATGTATAATTACCATTTAGTGAATTATTTTTGTAAAAAACTAATCAAAATAATAATCTTTAATTTTTTGAAGGCCGAATTTTATTTGCCTGGATGCTTTATAATTCAAATATCAACAGCTTGAATATTAGAAGAAAATTTAGAGTGTTAAACTAAAGTCATAACAATTTGACCGAAAACACCTAAACAATATGAAATTCGTCAGTGACACTCTATTGATGGTATCTTAGATTTTCAGAAAATGACGGAACGAAAGTTAAAGTATTAACTTATGTATTAATATTGTTCCATGTGAACAGATTGTAGATTTACTTCGCAGTAAATAGAAAATAACAAATTTGTTAGTGTTTAACGTTTTGTTTTAATACGCTATCCAAAAGTCAGTTTAGGGTATAAAATGGAGGTCCAAATAAAAAACTTTATTTTCATTGGTATCGCATTATTTTCAAGATGTATACTGTAGATGGACAAGTTATAAAATACAAATTTGGGGGCCCAACAAAGACGTTAATATTTACATATTGCAGCGGCTTCAAAACAAAGTGTTACGTTCAATCACAGGTGCACATTGGAATATACCAAACAAAACATTACATTACATGTCGTCGCTAATGACCACAGTAGTTGATGCTATGTTAAATAAAACAAAGAAAAAAAACATTACACAGGAACCTAAACATTACAACAGTTAAAGAAATTAAAGTTAAAGGAATTTCCAGATATGGTACTCAATATGAGAGACGACTGGAACCACACTTTAACTACCTTGCCATCAATTCACAAGAAAATTCAGAAACAACAAGATAATGAAAGCGCAAACATCAACACGACTTTTATCAGACCAAAAATTAATCACACTTCACACTACAATTATTTTACACATAACATAAATTTGACGCATCAGTAATGTTGCTGTTAAGGTCAACACCCAAAAGACTGGTTTGAACCTCTAGAGGTTTTACTAAGTAAAAACGAGGAATAAGGTGGTTTACTACGGCCTTCCTCACTGAGTTGAAAGAGTATGCTTATCAGCATGCCAGGCCCTCTGAAAAGCATCTACTTTCCACCTGCAAATGACACCTTCACTTTATTTACCACAGGGTCTGGCTGTTTAGTGATTCAATACACCCTCGTATTTATTAACCAATTTATCTTATGTCTTGTTTGTTCTTATATTTTATTAATTTTAAATTTTTTTTAATTTTTTGAGACCGCAGTGGATCACATGAGTCAATTTCTGAGCACACTCTTCTGATTCTTTTCTTTGATTTTCCTCCAGTATTCTTTAATTTGGGCAGATCTTCTTTGCCTTTCTGCTTCTGAAAAGATCACTTTCCAGCTTCCTCTTTTATCTACTTTTCCTTTGAATCTAATATTTTTATCGTTTAATAGTTTCAGCTGTTCTGTTTTATTTTCTAGATCTTCGAAGGTGTTGCCTAATTCATACATATCTTTTTTGATTTCTCTCAACCACATTATTTCTGTTTTTTTTTTTTTTTTTTTGGTAGAGTTTTCTGATTATTTGGTTAGTGATTGTATCTTTGGGTGTTCTGATTATGTCCATGGAAGGATATTCTTTTTTTCCTTATCGTTTCTATTACCGATTGGTTCTCCTGGTAGACCTATTCATTTGGTAGTAATCTTCATTCTCCAACTTTTTGGTGTCTCTTTCCGATGCAAGTTTTAAGGATCCTCCTTTCAATTTTGGAATTTATCTATTCTATTTTTCTGGCTTAATTTGAATTGAGTTTCGCACCCATATGTTATCTCTGGTTGTACGAACGTTTTGTAGTGTTTTATTTTGGTTTTGATTGATAGACATTTTGTATTAATTTATTTAACGTCGCATCAACTGCAAAGGTTACTTTTTATTGAAGGTGTTTTTGGTGATTAGTTTTGATGTTGTTAGTTTCTTGGTTCTTTCCTCCCATGCTTCCTTTTCGTTCTTATATTTTACTATACATTTTTTTGAATTAACTGATGGATAAACCTTAGGATATTATAGGACTGTTCTATAAAACAAACCGTTTTATTTTCACGTCATTTTTTTATTTAAAAATAATGTGAAGCTTTTGGATGGTTGAACTATTGTACAGCTTTTAAATAAAGATTTAAAATTTAAAAAAAATCCTTGTTACAAAAATTGTGGCAATTACTTTATTGTTTTTAAATTAAGATATCAAAGAAACTATTTTTAAATAATTATCATTTCTGAAATATAATTCATATCTGATGTACATCGTGTAAGGAAGGCTACATCAAATATTTAGAAACTTAATTGGATATCATAATTTACTGTAGTTTCAATAGAGGCTGGAAAATGCTTTTCAGTTTGATGTTCTTGAAAGATGGATAGAATTTCTTAAGTTTTAAAAAAATATTTTATATATATTGAAGAAAGAAAATATTCTACCCATTTTTAGGCTGAATCATCGATCAGCAGCAGCTTCCTTGTCAGCAAAGGGGACAGTGACCAAACAGCATTACGCAGATTGTGGTTGCAAACATGTCTCTGTCTTCCTTCACCCTTCCCTCCTAGATTCACCCTTTACTGTACTGTTTGTCTTCTTCAAGTGTTCTGTGTACACCCATCACCGCAAAGTGGCTAATCTTCCCTCTAAAACCCTTCTTCGGCTGGGAAAGAGAAGGCTAGTACCAACCAGTACCTACATTTTCAACTCAGCATTTCTATCAACCATTTACCTAACTTTAAGTTTATAACTTTAAATTTATATTTTTATTATTTAAGTTTATTCATATATCAGTTACTCAAATAAATATTTGATTACATGGTTGAATATTAATATTTTTGACAATTATATCTGATGTTTTGTATTTGTATTCTTAAGTAAACAGTGTTGTACAACTAGAAGTGTTTGAAGTGTCTCCTGTTTTAGAAGTATCCTGTGACAAATTATTAATGTTTTCTAAATCAATTATCTTCTAATCTAAATCTTGTCAGTATATAATGTATAATTTTCTTTCATCAATGTACAGTAGACTCTCTATATTTCATCATTCTACTGTTCGGTACGTTTTACTATTCGGTAGAGCTCCGGCCCAGTTTAGTACATATCTTATTTGTTAAATATTTTGTTCAATTTTCCTAGTTTTATTTACAAATGTATAATATAACAGCTAGTGAATAGAATGAAAAGAATCAGTGATAATATTGGCATTATGACTTTAAGTCATTTTTAAAATAAACTGTTTAAACGTTGAGTAATAATTGATTAGATTAATACAGATTTTTAAATTTACCGCAAAATATTGGAAATCGATGGCTTATATCTCTAAGCATTTTACATGTTGAATAAGGTTCTAAGTTTCTTTTTGACGTGGGTGTAAAAGAAAATCTCATATACAACCGAACTTTGTAAGAAATGACACTTCTAAAGTACACCGGACGAGTAGTAACTTGTAGCCATTACAAAGATAATATGGGAATACATAATGCAAGAAAAACCAATGTCAATATTAACGCCACCGTGGCATAAATTCGTACTACAAAAACAGCCAATGTCGACATTGGTGGTACTTGAACAGAAAAAATATCGTATCGCGTACGATTAGCCAAAGAGCTTCAGCCTCCAGATTTAAACAAGCTATAGCAATATTGCCATTGGGTTACGTCTTTCGTAAATGATAACGGAATTGAAGTTTTGAACACAGTGTTCTTTAGTGATGAAGCTTGGATCCATTCAACGGTTATGTGAACAGTCAAAATACTCGATTTGGGCGGCTGAAAATCCTAACGCTTTACACGAAAAACCGATATTGATTTAAGTATAAATTTTATATATATTTATAGATATTAGTATAAATTTGACACAACTCAAGGAGAATCAACTCATACTAATGAATCTATCCTGGTTGAGTAAGGCTACCAACTTCAAAAAAATTTCCCTTTCTTAGAAAAAAATTACCATACATTAACAATTGGGTAACAGGACATAAAATAATCACTCTGCAGCTTAAATAAAAAATGTAAAATTACCAGTGACTCACTTATGCACTCAATAACTTATCATTAATTTTTTAACCTCTCAATCTCCCAGAGGGCTGTAAATCAGCAAATGAGTTCACTAGAGGCTGAATAAAAAAAGTAAAACATCTACATTTTGACCACTTGCGCCTAATGGGTGACTATTCTGAAGCAATAAATGGTATTTCTATACTTGTCATATAGCTACAGATCTAAATATCGGCATGCGTATTTTGTAAATCATACACATAAACAATAAATCAATTATTTTCGATCTTTTGCTCCTCAGGAATAGAATGAGGAAAACTAACCTACAGCAATGTTATTTTGTATTATTTGCGTACCATCCCTAAAGACTGCGATTTTAAAAACAGACATTATTATTCTAAAAGCGGTATCTTGAAAAAACAACCGGGAAAACCAATAAACATTCATTATATGCACTTAATATAAGGGCTCGGTCGCAACTGCTAATTATATACGTGTCATTTAAAATATATAAATTGTACAACTTATTACAACAAATAAAATTATCTTTAACAAAATTATTAAATAAGATATATTTCTCATGAAAAACATTTCCGAAAGCGACGTGGTAGAACATAGTGAGATTGGAAAAGTTACATCATTTCCCAAGTAGAAAACCACAGAGTGAGTAACCTATTATTTTCACAGTGGTAGAAACTAGAGGAAAGAGTAAATGAAAGAGAGATTGAGTGGGAAAGAGATATAAAAAGAGAGAGTAAAAGAAAGTGAGAAAATCAGGTACATGTTTGACTGTGGCAATAAAACTTTTAATAAAATGGAAGCCAGACAGCAGAAAGTGTGATTTAGAATGGCATCAGTGTGTTGAGCAAAATCTAATATACGTGTAGGTAGAGTGTTTTATTCATGTACTACTGCAGAATCTCTATGAGAATTGTGAGATGGTTATACCATACAAAGCTTAATGTAGAATATTTACGCTAGTGTAAAGAAATAACAGTTTATTTTCAAGCTAAATTAGGAAAAAGAAAAAGACGCCAACGTGACCTAGTCTTTGGTGGTAGTCAGTCCGGCTTAATTGAAGAAATTGACTTCCGGTTTATATTGTCAGTGTTCAGTTACCATGGTAACTAGTTATTGAGGACGTTCCTAAAATGAAACGATCACATCTGCGATTTTCGCTTTCTATTAAAAATAACCCTTTAGTAACAAATAAAAGGAACTTAATAAGTTACGTTAAAAAAAATTCTTTCAAAAATAAGATCTTTTCTTATTAAGGTCTTAATAAACTAGATAAAATTCTATTAGTTTTCCTTCACGATTCTGGTTCGTTCTGGTAATAAAACTGTTTCTAAGTAAGACAATAACTAACAATTTTTTTCTGCATCAAAAGCGTTATTTTTTAAAACTTGTTTACCCCTAAATGTGTGTATGTTGCAATCTGTTCAATTCAGAACAATAAGCAACCCCATGACCCAATGAGATAAGGGTGTGTATGACTTGTAAATGAGATGTAGTCTTGTACAAACCCAGGTCGATCATTCCTGAGAGAGTATGGTTAATTGAACCCTAACCATCAAAGTGCATCGGTAACCACTGTCCAATATTCAAATCGGTATAAAAATAAATAATTACGTTCACTAAGATATTTTTTTAGCTTTTTTTGTTGTCGGGAACTGTACAATATTGACAACTACCCAATTTGATTGCTGCTTTTTGCTGTATTTTTTTTAAGTGGATTAGGCATGAGTTTGAACAAGGACCCCCCAGTAGAGTTTTTTAATGGATGGCTGTCAGCTGGTCACCATACAAATTCGCTTGCCCAACTGGTGTTACTCAACAAATAATAGCGACTTTCTACCAGCTGACTGCCTGGGCTGGCCCGGAGGCCTCCTAAGATTTTAAAATTCCTAATATATGTACGTTGCAATCTGTTCAATTGAGAACAATAAGCAATCCCATGACCCAATGAGATGAGGATGATATGTATGGCGTTTAAATAAGGTGTAGTCTTGCACAGACTCAGCCCGACAATTCCTGAGAGAGTATGGTTAATTGTACTCCAACCATCAAAGTACACCGGTAACCACTGTCTAGTATTCAAATCCGTATAAAAGTAACTACCTTTACTAGGATTTGAACCAGGAACCTTCGTCTCTGAAAATCAACTGTTAAACAGCTGACTCACAGCGACGACTTTATATCTAGACCAACTCGGCGGGATTGCGTTATTAGTGACTACATTTTAGTCAATGTCATCCGGCTGATCATAACCAAACTGGAAAATAAATTATGAAGAAACAATAATTAATTTAAAAAACAATAAATAACAGTATATAAGTAAGGTCTCTTACAAAGCCTTTTTTATTTTAGAAAAAAAATTGCGGATGTATTCCAAGAGAGGTAAAAAGTTAAGGGATAAAGTGCTAATTAGAGGAAGCCAGTCAGTTAACCATACGCTTAGCCGCTACTTGAAATAATTACAGAAACTTTAGGGTGGATTAAGATGCCAAATATCCAGATCTTGGGTCAAAAATGCGATAGCGACAAATTGTAAAATAAGTCTATTAAGAAAAATGTCACATTAGGTTTTTAAAAATATTTATATTTAATAAAAAATTATGTAATAATGTGTTTAGTAGAGGTGGCGAGAGTCAGTTAATCATACTTTCACCGGTCACTTGAAATTATCACAAAACTTTTAAGGTGGAGTAAAAATTATCCAGACTATAAACGAGAATAAAATCACGATCTTCAGCTTAGCAGAAGAGCACATGCAGACTATGGCATCAACACAACCAAAAAAATGTATAATTTAGTTTAAAAATTATAGATAATATTTAAATTAAAAAAGTTTTTTCGGTGAATATTGTAGTTAAAAATTTACTGTCATACATCTTATAAATATATATTTTCTATATTTAAAAAAAATAATAGGAAGAATTCTTTTCAAAAGGAGTCTAGTCTCCTGGATTAATTACTATTATTTTTTTCTTTTAATTATTAAATCTCTTCATTTAGCAGAACTCATTGTTGTTTTTATTTAATATTTTTAATACTAAAATTAAGCGAAAAGTTAAAGTATTTTTTTTGGATGACGACGTTTTTTTTAAATTTACCATATAGTCGCAATGCTTTATGCCGGAGTTCCAAGTTCGATGCCCGGTCAGGTCTGGAATTATTTCATCACTCATCTTCATCTATATTCTTTTCACCATCTGCATTAGCAGCAATTGCAAAACAGTCGGACGTAAACTAAAAAAAAAGCTTTATCGATTTCTGGTATCCACACAAACTAATATAGCAATTTACAATGTTTTTTCTTTGAAGCATCATTATTAAAAAAATCATGTATACGTGCAAGATGGAATAGTATAGTATACAGATGAAAAAGTGTCAGACATCACTGGGAATCAACCCGAGACTTCCGCGTTGTAAGCTAATGTGCAACCACTACGCTACAGCGGCGGCCTAGTATATTTTTTTGGTTTTGGATTAATTACACTATTTAAAAACAATCTCTAGTTCACCCACCCGGAAGAATTTTTTTTATTTTATATTTTAGGTTTATCTAAAAGTCACATCAACAGCTTGGTCATCAGCGACTACTGTGAGTTTTATTGTGTTAAATTTCCAGACCCTAGCCGGGAATCGAAACCGGGACGTTCCGCTTTGTAGGCTAGTGTACTAGTCACTACGCCACGAAGGCTTTGTTACTCGGAAGTTTTTTTTCTAATATTTTTGTAATAAATTGTAGAATTAGCCTAATTAAAAGAAAAGTAAATAAATTTTGAGAACTTTGTTTTACTACATCCTTATTTTTTAAATTATTTAAAAAATTGTAGTGAACTAAATACAAAACATTTTTGTATTCTATTTCAAGTCAAGAGAAGAAAAATATTCTTGAATTAGTATACCTCGTACGTTCTTTTTTATTTTTCATACATGAGATAAGTATGTGTCTTGGGAAGAATTGGCGTGATAAAAGATTTCGATGTTTTTGTGACAGCTGTTGAACATTTATTTCATAGATTTTGCAATTTCCTTTCCAACTTTCAGGTCAAATGTGAATATTAGATCAATTTGAGGACTAATGCAACCAGTGTTCCGTATTATAAAATACGGAACACTGATTGTGTTATTCACAAAATAAATCGGTGAAAAAGTTGTAGTAATTTGTCTTCTCTTTTTATCAACAAATCGTAGTTTTTACTTTCTTTTGCCCTAATGAATATGTAGGAAAGGAGTAGCCTATTTTGTTTTCAAGTCGATTTTTCAAAATCGAGTTTTTACCATAAAACACGTTTTCTGTCCCCAAAAACCCAAAAAACGTTTTTAGGGATGTGTGTATGTGTGTAAACAAAATATCTCAAGAACGGAATATTCTACGAAGTTGAAACTTGGATCTTAAGTTAGGTACTACTACGGGATCCGACACAAACATTTTCATAAAAATCGGTCAACCAAAAGTAGTAATGTATTCGTGCAATTTTTCACTTTCTACGATTTTCTCAAAAAGGGTTCCTACAATATTTTTTAAATTACCTCGTTTACTAAATTTTTTATGTACTTTAAGATAGGGTACGCGGCATGCCCGCTGAAATTTCTTGGAAGCCTGTGCTGTAGCAGTGAAAAATTGTTTTGTAAAGATTGCGTCATTGCATTTTAGGACAATTATGTCTACATAATTAAGTTGTAAAAAATTAAAATACCTGCAAATTTGTTTATAAATATTTTTTCTACAGAGCATATTTTAGTGTCAATTTGTGTTTTTTCGTATTTTTAAGTTTTGTAGAGTTGATTTTCGTTTTGTGTTATTCAATTACGATTAAAATTAGGCTATATTGTTCATTTTTTATTGTTTACTCATGATTAAACATAGTTTTAGTGAGGAAGGCAAGGAAGGCAAAGTTTAGTGAGTTTAGGTTAAGTGAGGAAGGCATAGTAAACCACCTCACTCCTCGTTTTTAATTTGTAAAACCTCTAGAGGTTCAAACAAGCCTTTTCGGCTGTTGACCTAAACAACAACAAACGTAAGTCATATTGTGAATTATTCACATTTTTAAAATAAAGTCATGTTATGAGTGTTTTATATCAGATTTTTTTATTGAAAATAATATTTGGTATGTTACTTATGAATGGTCAAAGTTTTTTTGTTAAATATAAGTAGTACAAAAAATATCAAAACCTTGGTTTACAGAGTTGCAAATGAGTTTCAGATAAGAGATACAAACTTGCAGATACGAGTAGTGATAAGTTTCAATATTGGAAAACTGTTTTTTTTTTGATCGGTAGTAAGTAATAGTGAAAGACTGGATCAGACTCAGACTGAGCGCCTCGACGAAACTTGATATGAAAGTTTCGCAGTCTTAACACCATCGGAAACCCAATAACCTATCAATCCTACGGATTGGTCATTCTTAACAAGTTTCAACTTTAATTTTCGAGGAAGTGTGCTTACTAAACTTTAAAGTTAGAAAAAGACTATTAAAGAATGCACCGTACGTCTTCAAATAAGAAACAGTAGACAAGGATTTTTATCCACTAACCTTTTTTCCAAGGTAGATTTAAGGAAATATAATTAAGGTTGTTTTTACAGTGAGTCATTTATAATACCTGTTCATTCATTCAAGATAAGATAGGTGTTATGACTACCGAAATTATTGAAGAGGCTGTTCTCTTCAAAAACAAAAATCAAAATCTTCAAAAATTTCTTTGAAAAAAAATGATTTTTTAAGATTATAGCCTTAGTATGCATTTTAGCGCAAAACGTTATATAATAAAAGTTGTAGAAAATTTAAAAATCTACACCTTTTATTCTTAACATTTCTTTGTATAACGTTTATTTTAGCGGTAATTAGTAATTTTCTGTTTCTTTTTCTTGATTTCTGTAAAAAATTGTTTTTTTAAGATTTCGGCCGTAGTATCTATTTTACGACTAAATTCATATAATCAAATTTATAGGAAAATAAAAGATCTACAACTTTTATTTAAGCATTTTTTTCTACAGAGCCAAAATGTTTAGAGTCAAAAAGTTCCGCATTATTAATCCAAACTAAGGTTGGTTTTCATATTGCATCATTCACTCATGATTAAAATTACGTTATGTTTTTTGAGGTTAGTTTTTTGTTTATTTCTAATGTTTTATTACTAATGTTAGGTTTTATTACACATAAAATTAAAATATTGAATTGAAGTAATTTTATCGAGACATATTATATCAAAGACCAGTTGACTAGCAAAATATAGCAAATATTATTGTAGATTGTTGGTATTTTTTCTAAAATAGTTGTAAGTTGTAAGAATTTCATAACAGTAATTATTTTTAAAATGATTAGAAATCCTTTTACTTTATAAAATAAATATTTTTACATGAATTTAATTAATGATATTCAAGTAAATTTTATTTTTTGCATGGATTTTGAAGTTGGGCTATATATACTTAAAGCAAATATTTTTATGTTCAACAAAACAGTTCAATTTCTAGAACTAATTTGAATATATTACTATGTAAGTACTTACTCAGAATTGAGGCAGAGAAAAATTGAAATTTTCGTAAAATCACGTGTTAAAATTCCCGGCAATCATGCCTGCAAGCAAGAAACGCAACATAAGTACATCATATTTAATTCTTATTCACTTTATTTTGATGCTTTTTACAGTTACATTACAGCCTAAACTAATAATTGTATTTTACGACTAGTAAAAATAAAATTTAAATTACAATTTGGATGTTGAACCGTACATTTCTTTGTTTTCTTAAGAGATAATTTGCTTTCGCATTTAAATAGTTATCATATCGTATTACAATGTGACTTAGATGTTAATTTTGTTCGAGGAAAATAATCACTTCTAAGAGGTTTTTAGCGGATTTTTTAAGGAGACCTGTAACCGGATATTTAAAATAAATATAAATTTCATGTTCTTTTTCTATTTTTCTAATATTCCACACTTTCTTCAACGTAAAATAATGTATTTACTACTATTGTAAGATTGTTTAATAATTGTTTCAAAGATTTTGAGGTTAAGGTTGCATAATTAGGTAATTCCACAAGAAATGTACGAAAAATTCAACTTTTACAATAATTATTTTAGATTTTCGAAGGAAGATTTTTGGATAGAAAGGAGTGTTATGTGTTTAGTACTACGTTTTGCAACAGTTTTTGTTTGGTTTATAACAAATATTGAGGTTACCGCATTGTTTTGAAGTGTTTTTAGTAGAAGTTTATAATATAGCCACTAGATTCCCACAAAATCAATCTTCCCACATAAATGACTCGTTAGAGGTATCTAGTTGAAAATGAGAGCATCCATTCTAAATTATGGCTGTAGTAAATGTTTTTTAAATGTTACATTTTAACTGAATTTTTAAACATACTATTGAAAAATGGCCAAAGTAAAGAAACTTCGTCTTATATTATATATTGTTGCTTTGCTATATATTTGGCTTTGCATGTTACTTTAAAATAAGTTTGTGTGATATCTTCGTTTTAGTTTGCGGTTGGTATGAATGATTTAAAAGTGAGATTCTAAGATGACTTATTTGCGATTCAAGTCTTCTTTGTGTTTTTTTAAACGCGTTTGAGTAGTGTTGAACTGTAGAAATATTTAAATATCTTATGTTTAAATACAACTTAGTTGTTAGATTTTTTAACGTAAATGGTTGAGGATAGGTAGCTGGCTATTTTGTTTGTTTAATGTGTTATTGTGTCTTCCAACAATAGCTTTTGTATGAGTTGTTTTCCAAACAGACTTTCATTCAATTGCTTTTCTTCTTGAGACAGGTAGATTAACGTAGAATTCGATTATTATTTATTATTTTTTAGTTTTCTAGAAATTCTAAAGTGGGTATTTAAACCAGCCGGCTCTTTTGTCAGGCAGTCCAGTAATGTCAGAGAAGTAACTAAATGCCAATCGAACTTTTATAGTGAATCGGTGCTGATAGTGTTTATACCTTTCGGGTATACCAACGTACATAATGGAAATTTTCTCGCTACAATTACCCAAAACTCTCCCCAAACAACTAATTAGTTTTTAGATTAATGAAATCGTAAATAGGATTCATTCCGTAATTGTTTTTTTGTTTGTAAATCGCTACATGTTCTGATTAATTAAGTTTAGTTAAAGTCTTACGTTTTAATACCATTTTTTAATCACTGTAGTGTAAGCAATTTAATAGTAGTTATAGTCGTAATAATTTTTATTAAAATTGATTAATTTGTTAATAAAAGTTATAAGTTAAAAAAGGAAGTTTTATCGTTTTATTAATACCCAAATCCTGAAAGAACATGAAAATTTTACCATATTTTATGTATATTTCTGTGTGAAAAAGTGAAAAATTTTAAGTGAACCGTAATATATAAAAGGGAAACTGGAATAAATATTTATAAACTTCATAAACAATTTTCAACACTATTATTTTCAAAACATTTTAATTTATTTTAAACGTTTCACCTTTGAAATCATTCAAAATATAACGATAAAATCATTTCACCGATGCATTACGGATTAATATTGTTTACCCTGACTTAATTTCGTTATGCACTGTAAATTGACATGGGGATAATTTAAATATAGATATATCATTCATATTATGTGCGTAAATATTCGATTGTTAAAATCGACTGTTGTAAATTTGTATAATAATACCTCAAACAAACATTGATTGAATAATCGATTTGTTTCTCATGTACAAATTCTGATTATCGATGTCATCAAATTTCATTTATGTAAATGCTGTTAATTATTCCGCAGAGGTCTCTAGTTCTCTCAACAGTAACATTGAACTGTACAACGCATCGGTTCGCAACTGGGATTAGCTTACAACATCATTACATGTTATGATTATCCAGACTCTGTTCTAGTAAAGTGGCAATATATTCTGCCTTCGATATATTAATCGTTGTTGATAATATTCAACCTTATTCCTACTCATACTAATTGTATATATCACATGAAATTGTACATGCAGATATTTCTACTCTTCTCCCCTTTCATTTGCATTTACATATTTATGCGATCCTGCATAATTTTACTTAAATGTATAAGCAAATAATAGTAAAATATGTGTATATCATACTAAAAAATTAAATATCCATAATAAATTATGCATAATTATAAAAGAGTCAACTACTATTTTAACTCCACTTTAAAAAGTCTTCATAAAATATCTTATATTATTTCAGATCATTATAGATCATAAATAACTTCATATATTAATATAAGCTTTCTTTAACACAACAGTAGAACGTCAAAAAAAATCATAACTAAATGGGAAAATAGGCAGTTTGGATTATCAATTCTTTTGAATTTTTGAGTAATTTTTTAATAATGTTATATTCAGCTTTTTTTAACGAGGGGAAACCGAATTTACCGGTACCCAGGTAGGTCTTTACCAGGGGTATGCGGAGCTCTACCGAAAGCAACTATCCGCCAAACCTCTCAGTTTTTTTCTATCCCATCCCGACTTGCCGTGGGATCACTGTTAGGCATAAATTCACAACAAGCCGGAGGTTCTTTACTAGCTGGATAGCGTTATATTAGCGATTTCTCTTCTTATCACCCATTTATCCCCTTTTTGAGTGATTTCTTATGGGACTAATGCAGCTGGGTCTCTCTGCTTTTCACCACTTTCTGGATGAACTCCTCAATGGCCTTCAGCTTTCTTCTTCTGCAATCATAAAATTACAGAAATTTTCTGGAGAAATCGGTGACCCAAGCTTGGTCCCTAGAACCTCCTCCCTCTCTGGTATCAATCTTCTGCAGTTGAAAATCGCATTTACTGCGTTTTCCTCTTCCGCCTCACAATCCAGACAGCTTGCTTCATCTGATCTTCTGAACCGGTGGAGATACGCCCGAAAGTAACCTTTCCCCGTCATTACCTGCGTAAGGTAATAACCAACCTCACCATTTCTTCTGGAATCAATTTATATGTCATCGACCGGACACCTCTTGAGCTTACTCATAATAAAGAAAGAAAGTAAATCAAATAAATAATGTATTCTCGTTTTGTTGACTTGTAAAAGTTATTATGGAAAAAAAATTGACATTTTTTAAAAATTCATTAAGTTTAAGGTTTAACTGTTTACTAATATATTCTTACACTGAATCATAGGATAAAAAATTAATACTGTAGCTACTGAATATGACAAGAAAACAACAAAAACGATTATTTTTATATTGTCTTAGAATTCACTTGAAAAAGTCTCTAATTTTAGATTGAAACAGCTTGAACGTTCTCTCTTTTTGCAGCCATATTCTTGATTCCTTTTAGAAAAAGAAGCTGTGTCTAAGAACGTCCTGGTTGTCTTTCAAACCATGACATGGCAATATCTAGACCAATAAAAATGTTATTTGTTCTATTTGTTGTTTTATTGTTGACTACAACAACTGTGGTCTTCGATACAACTCAAACCTTTTTTAAGATAGGCAGACAGAATGACTTTTAAAGGCAAACGAAAATGGCTTACGAGTTTAATCTACTCTTTGACATCAAAATATTGTTCACATTTATATTGTAACAACTTAAAATTTCTTAACAAAGATAGGAGATAATTATTTCGGATTACACTTTAAAAGATTCCTAATTTGAAAAAAACAGTCAACAGAAACAGAAAAAACTAGTAAAGTTTAAAAAAAAATTAATTTTTTTTTTTAATAAAAATTATTGCTTTAAAACGAACTTTTGGAATATAGAACCGCATTTAAACAGGTCTGGACCTATGATACCCAGTTGTGGGGCGCATCCGGAAACTCAAATTTCAAAATATGATTCAGCTTGTCTTATCGTAAGTTCTCCAAGCTATAACAGCTGCAACATTTAGCAATCACATTCTCAGCGGTTTGTCTACTTCGATTGTCAAAGAAAATATTTCAAAATTTAATTTAGCACGTAACAGAAAAACGCTTGAATCATACGACAATTATTTGACTATCAGTTTACTGAACAATATTGGTATACCACCAAGGCCAAAATAGGGGCACATAACAGATTTATTTATTTAAAAATGTGAATTTCCTACTTATGTTATAAAAATTTAGCTACATTACAATGTTTTTTTTTTGTTATCCATAATTAGTTTACGTTGCAGTCTGTTCAATTTAAGAAGAATAAGAAGCCCTATTACAAAATAAGATGACATTGATATTTACGAGGTGTAGACTTGTACAGACTCAGGCCGACCATTCCTAAATAATGTGGTTATTTGAACCCCAACCATCAATGAACACCGATAACTATTATTCAGAATTGAAATCCGTATTAACGAAACTACCTTTATCAAGATTTGAATTAGGAACCTTCGTCTCCGAAAATCAGCTGTTGAACAGCTGACTCACGCTGACGACTTTACGGCTAGACCAAGCCGGTGGGTTATATTATTACGTTTCGAAAATTTTTTGATATTGCACAGTTGCCTTCGCTGGGAGTTATTTCAATTTTTATATCAATTTATATTTTAAACATAATATTATGTGTTTACTGTTCTTTAAAAAACAGATGGTAGATAAAATTAGTCAATAAAAAGATAATGGTTGGAATTAAAAGTATAATTTATTTGAGAGATATTCCCAAAAATAATGAATTCTAATAAAAATTATTATATCGAGGGAGTTAAGTAAAAATACAGTTAATACACCTTGAAAATTAAATCCATTTATTTAATGAAAAAGCCAAAGATAAATCATTTTATTATCTGTTTGTTTAAATTTTTATTTGGATGACTTCACAATATTTTAATTAAAACAAATGATAAAACTTTCTAGAATTTATTAACTTGAATACCTACATCCCAGAGTGGAAATTATTGATATAGTTTTAAAATTTGACGCACCCACTTACTTCTGACAGCTATCTAAATAATTTGTCAAAAGTTCACGACTCTTGGACTTATACTTCATCATTTGTATTGGAATATGATGGAAAATTTGTGTTCTTAGTTTATGTTTTTATTTACAGTAGTCGAATGGTCAGACACTGGGGCTGAGTGCAGGCTACCAGCGGGGTCACAGGTGGCGGATAGTGATCGGCCCTCAGATATGAGGGTTAGCTGCAAATATATTGAATAAGCAGTCCCCGACCAAGCAACGGCGATACTAGAGGGTGTAGTGGGTATACCTTAGGAAAGTATACCTTATAAAATACTGTACAAGCCCAAGGAAAGTATCGTGACATGGCGAGTATTGCCGCCATTAAATAAGCATATCCTAGAACACCGAGTGATTGCCGGTATAAGCAGTCACACCACTTATTGGCCAACGGTTTCGGGCGGATGAGCTGGTAGGTGGAAGGGCACTCTTTTGTCCTGAGATTGGGAAATCGGTCTCGAAGGCGGAGGAACCAAGGATTGTGTCAACGGCATAAGGATGCGGAAGGCAACGGGAAACCACTGCATTAAAGGTCCCTAAGGACATCCCCAGGACAATCTTTAGCATGATCGAGAACAGTCAAACCACGGCCTCTAGTCCCCGGCAGCCCTTTAATGGGCAGGGGTGCTAAGAATCCCCGGGTCGATCATGAGAAAGATAGAAACATGGAACGTTCGCAGTTTATTTGAAAGTGGAAAGACACATAACACGATCAGTGAGATGAAAAGACTCGAAATAGACATTCTCGGTATCAGCGAGATGCGTTGGCCGGGAACAGGAGTGATGAGAATGGAAGATCACGATATATACTATTCCGGTAATGACGGTACGCGGCATTGGAATGGTGTGGGATTCCTGGTAAGGAGGGACATAAGCAGATCCATAAAGAGTTTTACTCCCATCTCGGACAGGGTATGCGTGCTGCAGATGAATACAACTCCTGTAGCGAGCAATCTAATACAGGTTTATGCCCCCACCTGTGATGGTTCTGATGACGAAGTAGAAACTTTTTACACCCATATCAAAAGAGCTTTGGAGTTGACAAAATCGTCAGAAGTTAATATAATTATGGGTGACTTTAATGCAAAGGTGGGTAAGGGTCGAAGAGAGGACGTTGTGGGAGATTATGGTTTGGGTATGTCGAACGAACGAGGCGACCGACTGGTGCAGTTCTGTCAAGAAGAAAGCTTAATTGTAGCCAACACACATTTCAAACAACCCCCAAGGCGTCTATATACATGGATCTCTAATGCGGACAGAAATGTTCGCAATCAAGTAGATTATGTCCTTGTTAATAGAAGGTTCCGGAACACTGTACAGAAAGTCAAGACCTACCCTGGCGCAGATGGTTTTACGGATCACGCACTATTAGCCGCCACTCTAAGACTAAAGTTAAAAAAGATCAAAAAACCAAGATTAATACAACCCATAGATACAAGGAAGCTCTTAGACCCGACAACAAGGACGGAATTGCAGGTGGAACTGACTTCAAGGTTGAACAGCATTAATCGGCCGATAGATGAGAGTAACGTTGAAGACATGTGGAATCAAATTAAAACGTCCGTGGAGGAGGTTAGTGGGAGTAAGCTGAAAAGTGGTAACACCAAGCACAAGAGTTGGATGACCGAAGATATCCTGAAATTAATGAACATCCGCAGATCATATAAAAACAAAGACCCTATCAGATACAGAGACACCCAAAAAGAAATTCGAAATAAGATTAGACAAGTAAAGCAAGAGTGTCTGATGGAGCAATGTAGCGAAATAGAACAGTTAGAGGCCAAACACGACTCATTTAATATGTATAAGAAAATTCGACAGACAGCTGGTCTATACAAAAGAAATAATAGGAGCATCCTTATGAATGAGCAACATCAGATTCTTGCTAGCACGGAAGAACAACTGCAAGAATGGAAGATATATCAAAAATCTCTTTGTGGATGATAGAAGCGTCTCACATGATATTACTGCACATGACGGAGTGGATATCACTAAGGCAGAACTTTTACGCGCCATGTCGGGAGTAAGAAACGGAAAGGCACCGGGACCAGATGGTATACAGATTGAGGTTTTGAAGACTCTGGAAGACGATGGACCTAATGCACTTCTGTTGGATTTGCTAAATTGTATATATAGGACAGGAATTATCCCCAAAGACTGGCTCAAATCAACTTTTGTTGCACTACCAAAAAAGGCCAATAGCAAGTATTGCAAGGAATACAGAACAATTAGCTTAATGAGTCATGTGTTGAAGTTGTTCCTAAAAATCGTTCATTCAAGAATTTTTACCAAATGTGAAGAAAACATCGGCAGATCCCAGTTTGGTTTCAGGAGTGGTTTCGGCACGAGGGAGGCGCTGTTTAGCATTCAGGTTCTTGTACAGAGATGTCGGGATGTGAATGTGGATGTATATGTCTGTTTTGTCGACTATGAGAAGGCGTTTGACACTGTTCAGCATGAAAAGTTAATGGCTATACTGAAAGAGGTAGGTCTGGATGGGCGAGACATTCGGATAATAGCCAATCTGTACTGGAATCAGACAGCGGATATTAGAATTAACAACCAGACATCGAAAGAAATTCCTATTATGAGAGGAGTTAGACAGGGCTGCGTGCTCTCTCCACTTTTGTTTAATTTATATGCGGAGAAGATCTTCAGAGAAGCGGTGGAAGACAGAGCAGAGGGTATAATTGCCAATGGAATAGTCATTAACAATTTGAGATACGCTGATGGCACAGTTCTGCTGGCAACGGACAGGGATGATTTGCAGGCGCTCCTACATTCAGTGACGGACCATAGCCAACAAATGGGTTTGAAAATAAACATAAAGAAAACCCAATGGATGATGATCAGCAAGAACAAAAATATAGCTAATAACTTGGCAGATATTGTGATAGATGGGGACATCGTGCGAAGAGTGCAGGCATGCAAGTATTTGGGTTGCTGGGTGAACGAGGAGTGGGACTTGTCGCAGGAGATTAAATGCAGAATAGAGCAAGCGAGAACATCATTTAGGAAAATGCAAAGGGTACTAACAAGTAGAGAGTTAAAACTTGCGCTGCGAATAGGCTTATTGCGCTGTTATGTGTTTAGCATTTTGTTCTATGGGATGGAAGCATGGACCCTCACAGAAGCAATGTGCAGGAGGATTGAGGCTTTCGAAATGTGGGCTTACCGCAGAATGTTGAGGATATCGTGGATGGACAGAGTGACGAATCAAGTGGTAATGCAGCGGCTAAACAAAGAAAAAGAAGTGCTTAATATCATAAAAAGAAGGAAATTAGAGTACTTTGCCCACGTGATGAGAAATCCGAAATATGGAATGCTGCATGTGATCATCCAGGGGAAGATAGAGGGGACGCGCGGCCCCGGTCGTAGGAGAACGTCCTGGCTTACCGTCCTGGCGAACCTTCGCCAGTGGTACGGGGTGAGCACCACGACACTGTTTCGGTTGGCTGTGGACAGAGTGAAGGTCATGCGACTGATCGCCAATGTTCTAGGAGGACACGGCACTTAAAGAAAAAGAAATGGTCAGACTAAATAAAATAAAGGTTGAAAGAAAAACTTTGTAGGTACTTAAATGCTCTACAAAAAATGTTTAAGACATTTAGTGCTAGGGACTCGCTTACCTGGTCAAGGATAGGCGTTAACGCCAGGCTGCCGTCTCGCTTAGCGGGTTCTGTTTTGTTAACATTTTAAGTAATTTTGGAGTGAGACTTCATTTGTTGCTATTCTATAGCCCTCAGAAAGGTATTTTCTTTGTAACTGTGCAGTTCGTTTTTGAATTTTCATCTCGCGATCTTATACCCTCGCTTAGTATACCAATACAGTATTTTAAATGGGTTTTCAGGATATAGTTGAAGTTGTGAATTTAATATTTTTGCTGGTATCGATGCAAAATAGCTTACAATTTTGGATTTACTTCAAAAATACATTATTTGTAGTTCAAAATTACATGAAAAATTACGCGTAAATCGTAACTCTAAATGGAAACATTCAATCAAGAAATACATTTATCATAACGAGGAAAATAAATCTAAATAAAAATCTAAAAAAACCATATAATTGTTTACTTTTATGTTATTAGCAATGATAAATCCATGTATAAGTTGAAAATTAAAAAAATTTATAAAAAATGTAACATACAGTCGTAAATAAAGCAAACAGAGAACACGCCGCACAAGAATTAAGCCCAGCGGGAGAGATACCACACAATTGCTCAGCATTGGATGTGTTAAGCATTTTTTTAGGTACTGTACTGGTCAGGCAGAATTATTTGTTATCAAAAGTAGGAATAAAAGTAGGTCTACCTTGTACACCGAGCACTTAGACCCTCTCTAACTGCTCTAATACTGATATTAAGTTAAAGAATCAGCTTACATTAAAAATATAATGTAGTCTCACAAGTGAGAAATGAAGAAATAAGGTTTTCAGCGGAGGTGCGCGACACATTGTTGAAGGGATACAATGAAGGCAATTGATTTGGTACGGTTATGAACGTTGAATGGAAGAGGATAGGTGGTCGAAAAGGACATTTTAACTACCAGCCAGTTGCTCGGACGAGGCAGACACTAAAGAACTTGGGAAGAAGGGGTGAGAGAGGCTATGCAGTAAAGAGAGCTGAAGAAGGAAGACTGATGAAACGGATCGAGGTGAAAATTAAGGTGCGGGATGCGGCAGCAGCAGTAGGATCCCCGCTTAAAGTAAGTAAGTAGTAAAAATATAATTACGATTATCATTTGAAATTTGTTGATAATAATCGATAACCGTTTATAATCAATATATTAGGTTTAACCCTTTATAGGGCAGTACTACGGGGAAAAAGATATATGTTGTAAAATGTTAAATTTTGCTTTACCGGGATTTGAATAATGTAATTCTAGTGCCAGCACATTTTAAGATAATTATTTGTTTTGATTTTCATTCCTGGTAAGTCTACTTACTAAGGAACGTTATTGAAATGGGATCATATAATGTTTAGTGGTAAGAATGCTTATTAAAACAACTTGTTGTAATACGTAACGAAAAAATGTGTAGAATAACTTATTTTAACTTTATATTGCATGAATGCTTGCTTTCCCCTAAAGTTTTCTAAGCACTGTACAAAAGCAACAACAAAACAACACAGTAGCAAACGCTGGTATGAATCCTTACCACATTCGTGCAACTCACGAAGCAAATGGTCGCTGCGCTCTAATTTCAAATTATGGATTGCCTACTAACCGGAGAATATCTACAACACCATAAAGTGCCAATAAGGTTCAACTGCATAGCTGAAACTGCATATTCTTTAATAAAATCGACCTTGTTGCCAGTGGTAAGTATACTTACCAAAGATCTATCAACGGTTAAACAAACGCGAAAGACCCCGCTTGCTCAGTCACTCGCGAGTGTTATTCTATTGTATGTTTAGAAATGAAAGTAAAATTATTGACGGCCTACTAATATCTTTGAGAAAAAGGCGCACACCTAAGGGACTTTTCTTTTTCCGAATCCTCCTATTATAGTTGACATAAACATTAATAACCTGATAATAAATGCTTGGGATGTTACAATTATATTGAAAAATTTTGTTACTTTTTTATTATTGAACCATTTTTTTTTAAATATTAGAGAATTTTGATATAGTTTGTATTTTTTCATGTTTTTTGACTGGGTAGTCAAACCCCAATTTTATTTTTAATTTATGTTTTTTAATTCCTACTGTGTGTACGTTGCAATCTGCTCGATTCAGAACAATAAGCAATCTTATAACCCAATGAGATGAGGATGATGTGCATGACATGTAAATAAAGTGTAGTCTTATACATACCGAGGCCGACCATTCCTGAGAAGTATGGTTAATTGAACCCCAACCATCAATGTACACCCGTAATCACTGTCTGGTATTCAACTCCGTATAAAAATAACTACCTTTACTAGAATTTGAACCAGGAACCTTCGTCTCCGAAAATCAGATGTTAAACAGCTGACTTGTGGCAACGGCTTTACCTCAAGACCAACCCGGTGAGTCATTAGAAATATAATTATTTTTTTTATTTTACTGATTTCCTGATACATAATTTTTTTTTCTAACTACACTGATAATTACTTAAATAATGGATCATTTTATACAGCTTTTAATTCCCTGTGAAGTTTACCGTTCAGTTGTTTAAAAAATTTGATCGACCACTACAAAAGAAAAAAAACGTAAATTAAGAACACAAATTCGTAGTATTTTAATCTATTGAAAGAAACAAGTCGAAGAGTCGGGGACTTTTGACAAGTTATTTAGATAGCTGTCAGGAGTGCTTACGCCAAATTTGAAAACTATATCAATTACTTCCCCAAAATTTCTAAAAATTTGCTTAAAAGACTAATTTAAATATAATATAATAATTAATAACAATTCATTTATTTTATTTTATTTTATACAAATTATACAATAAAAAATAAAACTGATAAATTCATTTCATAAATCTGTAGAAGATGAATATTTTGCTCGAATTAGCTAATTTATGAAATATTTAACTTTTAATGTATTACATTTATTATATTTGACAGTTAAAATAAGCCACATAAAATTAAAAATTAGAGTATGAAAACAAATATATCTCTGCATTTAGCAGCATTTATCTAATAATGATATTAAGGAGGAAACAATCATTATTTATCACAGGAAAGAGCAAATCCTGTAGCAGGACCTATCCATTTTCAAAGCGAATCATTTCTTCTCAACAGCCAAATGCAAGCAAACCAAATTGGCTAGATTCCAACAAGCTGCTTTATCTATCTGAGTATTTTCACTGTCATCGGGTACTTTTAAAACGAATCTTGTGTTTTTTAACACTGAGTCGGATTTTGTAACCAGAAAAGAGAATAAAGCGAATAAAAAGAATAACAAATAATAATGATTTACTGCAATGAATTGCATTTGAGTTGAATAAAAATACTACTATACTTATGTCAGTAATATAATCTATATTCACTATACAATATTACGAAATAAATAAAAATAAGAAAAATTAGTGATTAATTCATGCATATGTCTTTTTGTATTACAGTCTATTTCTCAAAATCGAGAAATAACATTCTTATAAAATAATGTAATATCTTTTTTAACATTGTTTCATTGCTAGATTTTTATATAGTACATCTATGGAAGGTCATTATTTTCTTGAGCTTTTATTTGTTATCAAGAATGATAACATGATCCATGATCCAGGATAATCTCAGAAATCCAACAGTACATAGATATTCCATCAATTTCTAACAAAATACAAATTTTTAGCATAAGATATAAAACATTGACTTGTATTACGTACGATTTATAATACACATTTATGTATTAAAATAATTGGCTCTGAATTTATTGGATGATAGTGGTGAAAAATACGTTTAAAATATCATTTTTGGATCCTGGATTCAAAAGACTTTAATTTTAGTTTTATATCCCAAGCCAAACAAATCCGCTCATAATGCTAATTCATGATGTACCATCATCCTTTGTTCAATAAAATTTGAAAAATAATAAAGTTGTCGTATAATTCCACTTATTTAAGAAAGTAATGCAATATTGTCTTTTTTGTTTGGAACCTGGTAAGAAATGCTGTGGTGCTAGTATCATTTTAAGCAGACCTATCAAAATCATAAGAAAAGTAAATTACGGGTGGAAAATTTGTCCACCCGAATACTATAACAATCACCCAATATCTGAGACAGACTGCTAAGTATTTAGGCCTTACACTAGACAGGAGACTGATGGAACCTCCATGTACGACAAAACGTATTTCGTGGAGTCATAGATTAAACAATTTACACCCTCTAGTTCACCGTAGATCACAGTTACTTATTATAAAAATTGCACTGTACAACTACCTAAATTGGCAGATGTGGATGTACAGAACTTTGATCTATGATTCGGCTAAAAGATTAAACGTAAACATGGTACGAACTTTTCAAAACAAATTTTTGCTTTCTCTTGCCTATAGGAATAAAGGATAGGATGAATATAGGAATAAAAGTATTGTTTTTATGTCGATTTTATGAAATCGAGTTTTCACCGGATCTACAAGTTTTCAGACCCCCTGAACCCAAAAAAACATGTTTTCAGCTATTGGTATGTGTGTGTGTGTGTGTGTGTGTGTGTGTGTGTGTGTGTGTGTGTGTGTGTGTGTGTATGTGTGTGTGTGTGTTTGTAAATGTGAACAGAATATCTCAAGAACGGACATTGTATGAACTTGAAACTCGAAACTTAAGTTAGGTACTACTACCGGACCCGACACAAACATTTTCATCAAAATCGGTCAAACGGAAGTAGTAATTTCGTACCATTTTTAACTTTTTTGCGATTTTCTCAAAAACGGCTTCTACGATTTTTTTTATCGCCTCAATTACTATATTTTTATCCTTTAAAAGATTGGGTAGGCGCCATGTCTGCTGAAATTCTTGGGGCAGCTGTTCTCTCGTAGAAAATAATTGTTTTCTTTTAAGATTGCGGCCTTAAAATGCATTTTAGTACAAAAGTGTGTATAATAAAATTGTAGACAATTATTTAAAAATCTACAACTTTTATTTTTTCTTTGTATAACGCTTAGTTAAGCAGTAGTTTGTGATTTTATGTTTTTTTCATGAAAATTCGTAAAAAATTGATTTTTTAGATTTTGGCCTTAGTATGCATTTTACGACAAAAGTGTATATTCTAAAATTTATAAGAAATTAAGAGATCTACAACTTTGATTTAAAATATTTTTTTCTACAGAGCCTAGTTTAGCGTGAAAGAGTGATTTTCGGTATTAGCTAAGCCAAACTAAGGTTGATTTTCATTTTGTGTCTTCACTAATGATTAAAATTAGGTTACGTTTTTTTGTTTATGTCTAATGTTTGATTACTAGTTTTCGGTTATATTGTTAACTATTTGCATTGGCAAGAGCAAGTCGTGTGAGTGTTTCACACCAGATTTTTATGTTTAATCACATGTAGTCCCTACTACGTATGAAATTCTGTTATACATCAAGACCTCAACATAGACACAGTTTACACGGTCATTAACAAATGACACACTCGTTTTCATTCAAAACCAATAAATCACACAAATCCAGCGATACGAACATTGTCACACCCATACCTACTACAAAATCCACAAAGGATATTAAAAAGATGATGGAATAGGGATTTTATATAAAACAACGAGGAATTGTCACTGGATGATTTCCTCAACCAAGGCGATAACGTACATCAAACGCGGTCATCATACATTCTGCTGGTTGTATGAACAAACAGTTGTAGTTATTATTAAATAAAGACAAAAAATTAACATATTTAAGCTGAAATACTCCCTTAAAATAAAAGAAATAATATCACTATTGGAGATCCAGGCATCCCGTGATTTACGCGATTAATTCGTTCTAAAAAATCAAAACTACGTTTCCCCATAAGATTATATTGTAGTACTAATATGTACTGACTTGTTCCACAGGAACATTAAAATCAATTTTAATACGTTGATTTGGCTTTAAATTGATGTAATTTAAACTAAAATGGCACAAAAATTACGGGTTAAGTACAAAATAATATTAAAAATAGTGTTTCTAATTTATACCTACAAAAATCACGTAGGCTACATGTACTGGTTTTGTTTCATTAATTTTTTTAAAAAGTTTACATAACATACCTTTAGTCTAGTTTTGGTTTCTTAAAAAGAAATCCAGTTTTTTCTGTTTAGTAGACAGACAACTTGAGTACGTCAAGCGCCATTCGGTAACAATTTACCTCACTTTTAATACCGTTAATGACTTTATCACTTCTCTCAATTTTGGGAACATTTTCTTTTATGTATTCACAGAACTTTTCTAAATTCTGGAAAGCTTAACGTTAACCTTTTATACCCGGGGATTCAGAAGGAGAATGGGAACTCGAGATGGAACATTGGCTTTGAGATTGATTATTGCGAAAAGGATAAAGAAAAATAAAACTACTTATATGGCATTTGTAGATTTGGAGAAAGCATTTGACAATCTGGACTGGAGTAAAATGTTTAAAACTTTAAAAAGGCTAGGAATTAAATACAAAGAAAGGAAAGTTATCTATGGTCTGTATAAGAGTCAAACGGCTGTTTTGAGAATTGAGGAGTACGAGAAAGAGGCTGCTGTAAGAAAAGGTGTACGACAAGGATGTTCATTGTCACCACTACTTTTTAACTTGTGTACAGGCTATAAATGAAGTGAAGGAAAAATTTGACGCAGGAATAAAAATTCAAGGAGAAACAATAAAAATGATAAGATTCACCGATAATATACTAGTATTAGCCGAGAAAAGAAAGAACTAGAGAATATCTTCAATAGAATAGATGAGAGCATGAGAAAGGATTACTTCATGAAAATTAATACGAAGAAAACGAAAGTGTTGTGCAGCTGCAGGAGTGGTATAGAAGAGATGGGAAATTTAAAAGTAGGCAACGAAAACATACAGAAAGTTTGGCAATTCTGCTATCTATGGGGTAAAATAACAAAGGATGGTAGAAGCGCAAGTGATTTATCAAAAGTAGAATTGCTCAAGCTAGAAAAGCATTTGAAAAGAAAAACAGCTTACTGACTACAAACATTGACTTACAGATTAGAAAAAATTTCTCAAAACAATATGTTTGGAGTGTATCATTATACGGGAGTAAAATGTTGGTGATAGTGGCTGCAGAAAGGAAAAGGACAGAGGCTTTTGAAATGTGGTGTTACAGGAAAATTTTAAAGTTTAGGTGGGTGGACAAAATAAGTAATAGAGGTTGTTAGGCAAGTAGATGAAAAAAGAAGTATGTGGAAGGATATTACCAGAAGAAAGGATAAGCTAGTGGGGCATATCTTAAGACATCCAGGTATTGCTCTATTAATAATGGAGGGTAATATTGAAAGAGTGAATTGTAGAGGGAGACAAAGGTTAGAATATATTATAAAGCAAATTTCAAAAGATGTAGGGTGTTATAGGTATTTAGATATGAAACGACTTGCGCAAGATAGAACAGCTTGGAGAACTGCATCAAACCAGTCGAGAGACTGATGACAAAAAAACCCAAACATAACGGTAACGTGGGCGTAGAACAAGACAGTTGTGGCTTTGAATCATTGCCTGTCCTTATTTTACAAATTGCTGTTCTGCCGACATCATATGGGAGAAATCAACTTCTGCCTCCATCGCTATGAGATCTTTATTATCCAGTAGCTGTTTACCACTTTCAATAACGTCTTCGATAAAGGCGATACATGGTCAACCATTGGTAGACCACCCGTATATTTAAGGAAGGGTGCTAAAATGATAACTGCGTAACTTCAAAATCGTGCAAATCAAAACGTGTTATTCTAAGGGATGCCTGTATTGTTATCGGTCAACTCATCCGTCTTATTGAAATAGTGTATCAACACAAAAAACAATTTGAAAGAAATATTATTCTACAGAAGTACACAAAACAAAGTTTGAAATAATACCGTATAACCGTAACTCTTTTATTCAATGAATAATAAAGCAGCTAGAATCTTAAATATTCATGTTTCGCAACAGAAAATGAACTCAAAATGATACATAAGAAAATGTAAATAATTTCTGAAAATATATTGTTATTTTATTAAATTGCATTGTGTTTTATTAACTTGTTTTTCAGTCGTAACGATATTTTGTTGAACAAAATATAAAAGGTAACTTTTTCCGGAATTTTTAAAAATCTACATTCAAATTTAATTTGAGTTCAAGTCAACGTACCTAATTTCCCCAGGACAATTTAAAAAACTCCCTAGACAATTCCATAAACTAAGTTTTCTCGGAACTCGTTGTACTCATAAAGACAATGAAGAGCAGTATTAAAAAAATAAAGCTTATAATTCCTAAATTTTGTACTTTTTGTAAAAAAAATTCCCTGTGAGATTAAATTTGTAATCTTCGCCTGATTTTTTTAATTTCATTTTAAGAAAAATGTTATTTTTTAATAAACTATAGTGTCTAATGATGAACAAATGAATTTAACATTTTATAACAAATTAACGCGAAGAAACAATCTTAAAATAAGTCCATTTCATGTTTATGTTTCTGGCTTTTAACATGTCATTGGTTCTGGAAGATTGATAGCAAGTATGTTCGAATGATTTTTCCATATATTTTTATTGTTTAGGTCATCAGCCGAAAAGCTGGTTTGAACGTCTAGAGGGTTTACTAAGTAAAACGAGGAGTGAGGTGGTTTACCACTTCCTTCCTTGCTGAGGTTAAAAGTATGCTTATCAGCATACCAGGCCCTCTGAAAAGCATTTACTTTGCACCCAGCAAATGACACCTTCACTTCATTTACAACAGGAGCTGTATAATGAAATTCATTACTCTCAGAGGAGATAACTGTGACAAGAATTTTTACACCTCCACCTCTTCTGTTCTTAAATGCTTCAGTTATATAATTGACTGACCATGTGATAAGAAACAAAACTTTTTTTTTGTAGCCCTGGAACTAGCAGATCAAGTTTAAATAATTTAACACGCCACCTGCCTGTTATGGGCAAGGGAGTGAATTGTAGCGGGAGGCAAAGGTTAGAAAGGAAATTACAAGAGATGTAGAGTGTTACAGGTTTGTAGATATAAAATGATTTGCGCAAGATAGAACAGCTTGGAGAACTACATCAAACCTGTCAAAATCAGTAAACCAAACCAGACTGATGACAAAAAATATATATTTTGAACGTTTAAAAAAAGTTTAAATTCCCACCTGGACATATTTGGGATGTTGATTTTCTGTATTATTTATTTAATTATTGGTACACCATGGAGCTTGATTTGTGTATCCAAATATTCTTGATTGTAAACATTGGAAGATGCTTACGTTGGAGTTACTACTACCTCTTCCAAAACTGTACATCTAAATCCGGTTTACAATACTTCCATAAATTAACAATATAGGTATTTATTTTGATTTAGCAAAGAGTATAATAAAATAAATATCTCGTGTCTCCGTTGACAAGTTAATCAAATTTGCACTGAAATATCATCTGGGGTACTTATTTTAAAACAAATACAAAAATAAAATAATTACCACAGCAGCTTATTAGAAATTTTTATCTCATAGAACGCTACGGTATGCTAGTGTGGGGTTATTTTAGACAAATTTAGCGCTTTTCTTATTTCCATCCTGTGTTCAGTGTTTACTTAACGTAGAAGCCCTTGTAGTCAGTAATCAGTCGTCTGAATTTGGTTAGATCCATTTTGTCTTCTCAGTTTATTTCAGTTTTCTCAATATCCCTTTTGATTTTTTTATCCGACAGTTTAGGTCTATTGTTAAAAGTGTCTTTAAATATTGTTTTGTCAACCGATCTGTCATCCAGTCTATCAGATGTCAGTGGAATTTTATTTTCATTTTTTCAATCGTTTCCATTTATCGTACGTTTTTCTTGTACTAAAACTTTTGTTCTCGTAACCTGTACTGTCCGTCTACTATCCGGCCCGATTATTTTGTGGATGATCTTTCTCTCAAATTTCTCTTCTTCCCTCAGACCAGTCTTCCTGGCCATTCTAAGGCACTCATTTGCGTGTAGACGCACAGTGTCTGTAAAAAAATGTTTATATATTAATATACTTTAACTTTTCGTACGAGTAATAATAGTTTCGATATTATTGTCTTCTATAAAATCAACCTCATCTTTGTGTTTCATCGATTTTTTTAATAAGTTTAACAAAATTAAAATAATTCATCACTCGAAACATTTGCATATAACTTTATTATTTTTTTAAACGTCTGTTTAAATCCCTCAGATAATGAGGCACGCTAACATTTTTTCAACAAGGTGTAAGCCCTACTTATATAAATTGGATTATATTCTTACATTGCTTATGGTAGTTAATGTTTACTTGGAATTCGCTTAAGATTGAGGTTAGACAGATCAGTAGAGTACTCGATTAATTTGAAGCTGAATAAAGTAGTGAAGCAATGATTGCATGATTGTTCTAGAAATAGTATAGTGGAAGCTTAAATGAGGTTGTTGAGATAATCACTCTTATCTAAGTTTGCTTGATCCACTTTCCTAATCAGATCAGTATATGAATTTTCAGTAAAATTGGTAGAGGAATAATTGTTCCCAATAGAAAACTATTAATAACGAGGAACACTTTGTTTCCATTAATGAGTTTTAATAAATCAAAATTATAACTGTTTAAACTAGTCAAATTATTTTAAAACAAACCTTGGATAGATTAAAGAAAACGTATTCGCTGCAAGAACTAATTCAAAGGTCATCGTCATTCTACAGAAAAATAATCAATAAAATAAAAATAAAAATAATAATTACATGTACAGCACAAACGACATATTCGGTTTAAGTACCAAGGGGTTTCAACAATATTTTTATTAAAATAATCGAATACATGAATTTGTGTCGTTTATTTATATTGTCTGAATTTAAAGACCTGAATGTTCAGTTGAAGTTCTAAAAGCGTGAAGTTGTTGGCATTTTAAAACTTTTTATTGTGACTCAATAAAACTGATAAGTATAAAAACATATTTTCACACTAAAAACATAATCGCGGAGTTGATTATAATTTTTATACAATTTGTGGATGCAATAAATAAATGTGAAAAAGTTTGATCATTGCTGGTCGGTTTAACCCTAACCTAAAATTTTGAACTTAACTATTTAGTACGCCATTAACTAAACTTCGTAGGCAATTGAGTGGGAATTTAATTTGCACAAGATAGTTTAAAAAAATCCGATTGCAACATTAAAAATCTAATTAATAGTTTACATAATGTTGTTACGTTAATGTTGTTGTTAATGTTGTTACGTTGTAACTTTAAATAGGACTGTTTTTTAGGTCAACAGCCAAACGGTTGGTTTGACCTCCTAGAGGTTTTACTAACTACAAAGGATGAGTGAGATGGTTTACTATTGCTTTCCTCATAGAGTTGAAAGAGTATGCTTATCAGCATACCAGGCCCTCCGAAGAGCATATACTTTCCACTATGCAAATGACACCTTCATTTTCACAACAGGGTCTGATTGTATGATAAAATTCATTACTCCTAGAGGAGATAGTTGAGAGTAGTGTCTTTTACGCCTCTACCGCTTCTGTTCTTAAATGCTTCAGTCATATAATTGGCTGACCATGTGATAAAAAACAGAATTATTTTTAGTACCCCTGCAACTTCGGCTTATCATTAATTTCCCATGGTGTAGGAAACAACTCTTAAGACAACAGCCTTCAAATTACTTAATGCAGTTGGTACAAAAATTGTATCATACAAAAATTAATAATTGATTATCAATTAATATAATTAATTTATTAATTATTAATTATTAACTAATTAACTATCTTTTGTAGCCCTGAAACTAACTGATTGATTAGGCCTACAATTAATTTAACACTCCTTCTGCCCATTCTGGGTAATCAAGACTATTGTTGTTGTTCAGGTCAACAGCCGAAAGGCTGGTTTAAACCTCTAGAGATTTTACTAAGTAAAACGAGGAGTAAGGTGGTTTACCATGCTTTTTACACTGAGTACAAAAGTAGCTTATGTTAGCAGCATGCCAAGCCCTCCGAAAAACATCTACTCTGCACCCTGCAAATGACACCTTCACTTCATTCACCACAGGGTCTGGCTGTATAATGAAATTCATTACTTTCAGAGGAGATAACTGTGGCTAGTGTCTTTTACACCTCTATCTCTTCTGTTCTTTAATATTTCAGTCATATAATTGGCTGACTACGTGATAAGAAACAGAACAGTTTTTTGTAGCTCTGAAACCAGCAGATCGAGTGCAATCAATTTAACACTCATTCTGCCCGTTATGGGCAATCAAGACTGTATTTAGCTTTAAAAAATTAATTTTTTTGCAAAGGGGTTAATAATATAATCCGGTGTAATTAATTACATGTAATCTTTTCTGAATGTAATGAAATAATCGAATTAAACACAAGTCGGTTGGAAGTTTCTTAGAAGGGTAAAATGATGTGGAATGTAGAGAGAAGTGTAGTTGTGTAGTGGGGTTAAAAACGAGACAGGTTATGGAATAGGGGTTAAGGGAATTGGCCCCCATGGAATGAATAGAATGGAATAGGACGAAACGGTATTGTTTTATTGGTTTAGTTGGTTAAGCCGCGCATTATAATCCACCTAGACTTGAAAACTTGCTCAAACAAGGATTAGCCTAAACTCCCAAACGTTACCTCTCATCAGAAGAGATTCTACTTATATAACCTGAAACAGTATTACTATTAATATTATTACTAATACCACCACTACTTCTTCTGATCCTACTACTACAACACTTCCTACTTCTCATCCAACTCAAGTACGTTCTTCCTTCAAACCATCACACAGCCTATATCTCACTGTATATCTCTTACTCTGATCCCTCCTTATATCATTTTCTTCCCATTTTTGTATTGAATCGAACAATCATCAATCATCTTCTGCTTAAAAGATTTAATAAATTACTTTTTATTTTTCCTTTTCCCATAATTTCAGTGAATATCATCGGGTGAATTTATATTTTAACTTATTTCTAAGTAAACGAGTTTCTCAATGATTAAATGCCTCCGAAATCACACGTAAATACCACAAATTAATGTCATATATTTACAATTATTATGTAGTAAACATGAAATATTTACTACTATTTAATTATAAATAGTAAATAATGCCCATAACGAGCAGGTTGAGTGTTAATTGTACTCGATCTGTTGATTTCAGGGCTACAAAAATTAGTTCTGTTTCTTATGATACAGTCAGCTAAATATATAATTGAATTATTTTAGAACAGAAGAGATAGAAATGTAAAAGACACTAGTCAGAGTTATCGCCTCAGAGAGTAATGAATTTCACTATACAACCAGTCCCTGTGGTAAATGAAGTGAAGATGTCATTTGCAGGGTTGAAAGTAGGTGCTTTTCGGAGGGCCTGGCATGCTTATAAGCATACTCTTTTAACTCAGTGAGGAAGGCATGTTAAACCACCTCACTCCTCGTTTTTGCTTAGTAAAACCTCTAGAGGTTCAAACCAGCATTTCGGCTGCTGATCTCAACACATGTAATAAAATATATGTTATGGAATTCAATATTTACCTATTGAAATAATCCAGGTAGAGATATTTTTCTGATAGTCCAAGTCCATTATTTCTTTGATTAACTTTCCAGTTTTTGAACAAAGTTGCGGTCTGATTATTTTTTGAATGTTTGAAAATGGGTAAAGATTCTCTAAAAAGGGCATTGAACTAGCTATGCGTAAGGTAAGTGGTGGGATGCTACCTAAGAGCCTCTTGACAGACCCCGGGTTTCCTTTAAAGACTCACTTCCTATCCGCTCACTAAGCCAATAGGAAATCTTTTCTTCTGCCTTCCTGACTGATAACCGGTTTTTCCTGTAACCCTAGGCTGGACCTGTTACTGGGAGCTACTATTTGAGCCAGAATCGACAATTAGAGAAAGCAGTTTTGGGCACACATTGGATAGTAGAATTTCAGTTGTTGGTGGACCAAATTTCCAAGATGTTTGAGGAGTAAAACTCGAAGTTGAGACGGATATTAGATAGGGCAAAGACCACGTGGAAGGACTAAAGATCTTGAGAACTGGATGTCGTAATAGCCATGCGCCTAATAATTAACGGCAAAAAAGAAGAAATAATCCAGACCATAACCGATTGTCTGTAAATAGTTTAACACTATTTGTTATGTCATACATTGTTCTTTTAGAAACGACACTTTAATCTGTACAATATCAATAGGTAATTATTGTGCCAAATCGCTACGAAAATGTGCAGAAATAAAGCTCGAGACATAAATTTTTGCAAGCATATTTTTCATGAAAAGTCACATATAAATACACTAAAAACCACAAACATAAAACATGCGTTCTAACAGAGAAAATAAAACGGAAATTGTAAGCTGTGGAGAAACGATTCAGCAAATGGTCAAAAGTTACATGAGGTAGTACATAATTCAGAATTGCGATGTAAGGTGAGTTGCAGACAACAAGTGTACATGAGAGAATTAGTTACTATTGCAAAAAAATGGATGTTGCAATTTTTAAAAAAATGAAGGAAAATAAAATTCTTAATCGGATTCTGGAATACTGGTCTAAGGGAAGAAAAAGACTGGGAAGACCTCTAATAACGCTAGGAGTAATTTATTTTAGTTACATCTACCTAATGCAAAAAATACATTTTGATGCTGGAATAGACTAGATGGTTTATGTCGTACGAAGAAGAATAAGAATAAGAAAAAAAATGATGTTACTTGGTGATCCTCTTCAAGCTTTAATGTTTTATTTCAATATTCAATGGAAATTAGTTTTAAGGATATCTAATCATATTTTAACAAACCTATCGACTTTTAGGAAATAAGGACAAAATTATTTCTAATGTTCTGATACTTTTGTACTATATCATATCTCTTACAGCATCTATATTTTCTGGTTGTGAAAAAAACATTACTATTGAATTTTTTTAACAGAAAATGTACACATCTACAAACAGGTTTGAAAAAGCGAAAACAATACTTTTAAGATTGTTTAAGACTTTTAGGCAATAAAGGACAAAATTACTTTTAATACTCTGATACCTTTGTGTATTATATCTCTTACAACATCTATATATTTCTGGGTGTGAAAGAAAAATATTACTATTGGATTTTCTTAATAGAAAATGTATACATCTACGAACAGGTTTGAAGAAGGGAACAATAAAATAAACTAGGAAAGAAAAATATAAAAAGAAGTAGAATGTGAGTGAGAAATAAGCATCAGTTGGCCAGTAAATTGGGTGCTTGTAAGGGAAAAGAAATAAATATCAGCCGGTTAAAAGTTTCCGCGGTTGTGTTCGCCCTGTTGAACGGTCGACGTACAGAGAGTGTGGAATGTATGGATTCAGTCATGTGGAATGCGAACGAAGTCTTTGTTAAAGTAAGGAAAAGAGTAAGAATAGAACAGTGTGGAAAGTGGAATAGAAGCGCAGGTCGATCTGACAGAGCCATAATTGATACGGAATCGGAGAACGGTTACCGTCTAAACAACGCACCAGCCAAACAAGTCAGCGAAGAAAAGTGTGTACGAATTTGAACCCATCTATGTATTACTGTAGTTCTTTACAAGTGTGTCTATGTGTAATATCTATGATGGATACAACTGCATGCTATAGAAACATTTATAAAAAAAATCCCACGTATCAAACTAACAGGCATCGCTCAAATCAGTTGTTAGAAAAAGATGGAAAGAGTAACTTCGGTAACTTTAACCTCCGAGTGATATTTCAGCTGCCAACACTTTTTCTGTCAATTTTCTGACCCTTTCCAAACAACAATTAGCAATTTCTGCCATATTTATTGACCGCATGAGTCAGATCGAAATATTTTTATTTGCTTTTCCTTTTTAGCTTTATTATTTTGTAATAACACATTCAACTTTTTTGAGATTTATGAGAATAGTATTATTAAATACAACAAAAATTAAAATATTTTGTTAATTACTATTATTTATTCATTATTATATTATTATAAAATTAATGACAGAATATCCTATATAAAAATATCCTGTATCCAAAAGTATATTAGGCTATATTTTTAAATTATATTTTATTTAATTAGGTAAATTATATTTGTTGGTAATTTTTTGGAAGTAAATATTTTCATTTCGTCAATTTAATGGCCTAACTGTCCTTTTTGATTGTAAAATATATCTATGCTTTATTAACATATTTATCATTTTGTAAACATATTTATTGATTTGTTCTTTACAAAAGATTAATAAGATTTTGTGACATTTATTTCGGGTTCATTGAGGATCTGGTTATATTTTTACTTTATTATCTATTTACTAAGTGATGAAGTTTACATAAGCCTTGGTTTGTGCATAGGTATGAGGTGACATACAGACGGAAAATACCAGACCTTACCGGAAATTGAACCCAGAACCCCAGCCTTCAAGCTGAAACTTCCTTTTTAATTTATATAACAAGGTATTTATTTACAAACAATTCACTTAAATTAATTATTAAAGTTATAATAACTAGAAAATTACAATAAACTCTTAATGACATACTAAGTTTAACTAAAATTAAAAAGAAATATGACCATTTACATTCAAATAAGAATTTGATTACTTACAACCCAACAATATTAATTAATTTTACACGGTCTGACCGTCACCCAAAAGCTACTTCAACATGCAAAGTGTGTTACACAACTTTTTTTGACTCACTTTAATACCGTCAAAAACAATCACCTTTAGTAACTAACAAAGAACTTACCTCTTTACATATAAAACCCAATCATTAAATGTTCTCGAAAGATAAAGAAAACAACAGAAAAATAAATCAAAATAGGACCGTTTCAACAACAAAAAACAATAACATTGAAGGTGCCAGATAGACAATTAATTTATAGTATCAGCATGCGAAGGTCACTTATGTACACAAGCAACGGACTAGTCAAAACAAAATTGTTCACCCTGGGTACTATGGGTAATATTGTGACTAAGTACAGGTGTGGACTGCAGCTCGGCGCACGGCGGCCGTCGCCATACTAGTCTCTCCAAAAACATTTACTCCACTAAATACGAACGCCCAACCATTAACTCAAACGTATCATTTTAAACTAATGCATTTATTTGTTTTATTTACTTTAATACCTACGCTGAGTTATTTTTTTTTACAATAAATTGATTAATAAGTTTGGTCAATTGCACAAAAAAATTAATTAAATATCTACATAAAGAAGCCCTCCTGTTTAAATTGATTTAGGTCTACATTAACAACTGAAAAACATCTTGCAAATTGATGAAGTCAGCGGTCTAATTATAAAACTACCGAACTTGCGAATAACATTTTATTTTCTGACATTTTGTTTGAAAAGGTGAATTAAAAAAAGGACAACGCAATTTACACATAAGGGGCTAGTTACCCCAGAAAATTAAAATCAAAACTACTGGCTGTAATTTATCATTATATATTTCAAATGAAAGCGTAATTTACCAGTAATGATCTACCACTTGAACCAGGCCAAAAAATTAATTACAGCCTCTAATACAAGAGTGGGGTGAAAACCAGGCTTTTACGGGAATCAAATATATCAGGAACCTAGAAAGATATCAACATGATTCTTGTGCCAAGAAAACAGGACGTTGCTGTCTATTAACTGTTCTATTCTCTTGTATGTAGTTTTTCTTACAAGAAATTGAGTGAAGAAAAACCATATTGTCAAAAAAATTTATTTTATGTATTCACAAATTATGTTTTAACTAAATCCCTATCAAGATTTTTTTGTAATAATCATTCAACAGATAATAGAGCAAGAAATTATGAACACGTTAAAAATCATCCAAATATCTCCAATACAAACCAAAATATTTAATTCCCAAGAATCTAAAATCATGCAAATATACACTTTCGGAAAACTTAATTTAAAGTTAAGGAATATTTCACTTGCCTTTCTGATGAGCTTTATTACTTTTTACAAAATAATTTATTATCTGATCGTTACGTAAATAAATATATTGTTTATTTACAAAATAAACCTACGTTAAGTAGTAACTAGTAAATTTCTGATTAAAAACATTTTACAATAAAAACCTAATAAGCCGTTGGTTTGACGACAAAACGTGTACATTTAAAACAGATATTTTTATTACTTTTTGTCAACGTACAAAGTAAACACATGCTGTTTTTGGGATTACGTTGGTAACGTGCCCGCCTCTCATCATGCAGTCTTAGGTGCGAATCCCATTCAGGCACGGCATATTTTCATACGTTACAATAAAATCATATCATCCTTCACCGTCTGCATTATCAGTAATTGCAGAACAGTCAGACGTTGAACCAAAAAAAAACATGCTATGATTCAGAAAATTTTGAACTTCAAATAAATGCAACAAAAAAGAAAAAGAAAAATTTTAAAAAAATAATCTTGAGTTGACTAACCCCTTAATACTTGTACGAAAGTACCTGTAGTACAGTAACCCAAACACACGTAAACATTCATTTTTAGAAACACTACTATGAAAATGCGAGAGAAAGGAATTATAAGCCTACGATATTGACACTACATTTGTTGGTAAACTATAATTAAATATTACTCATAGTAATAAAATCAGTTAACAGGAACGTTCTAATGTTGTTATCAATCTTTTTTTGTATATATTTCTATGTGTGACATGTGACATAATCAGTTTATTATTTACTCGAACGTGAACAGCGCGTGTTAACAGTTTTTAAAACAACAGTGAAGTAAGACTCATGTTTTCGGAAATGCATGATTTCTTCACCACCCGCACAGTACGGCGTACACAAGGTCGTGCGCCAAGCTAGAATTCCACACATTGTATATCACATTATAATTATTATGTTTCATTTTTAATCAGAAAATGAAGTAAACAGATCTTACGGTTGAAAGATAGAGACTGCTGTGACAAACTTAGGTGTAATTATTTCTACGTTATAGTTTCTTGGTTAGTTATACTAAGTCTTAATAGTGATACAGTTTAATCTGCCAAATAATGTATTCAAAATGAAAACGGGTGATAAAATTACTAAATACTATTTGGTAAATCGATTTTCAAAACTATCTATGTTTCCACAGGCGAGAACAATGTCAATAGAATAAGAGATTGTTTTAGTAATATTTTTTGAGGTTACCTTTACTATAATATAGCCTAGATGTCACTAAACGCCAAGCTTAGCTGGAAAGGCCATGTCAAAAAGCAAAGAGAAGTAGGCCTACTTAGGCTGAGGTGTCAGAAATTGCACTGATATTTGGAGACAAACTCCGTCTTTGAAATTAAGATTTATTGCTTGTTCGGACGATGGTAGTAACCCTGCGGTGTACTAACAAAATAATTTTAAAAACAAACAATATGAATATCAAACAATGCTTCCGGGACTGGAAGCTGAAAATACCTTCGGCGCACCCAGGTTTATCAGGAACGGCTTCTAGGAAATCCGCAAACAAACACTGTCTTAAACAGAATTCAAAGGTTCGCAAAAATACATGGGGAACAAAACATGACAAATTTGAAACAATCCAGTAGTTATACAACGAAGATCTAGTATAAAGGCGTAACAGAAAAGGAATCCTTTGTTACACGTACATATACACGTTAGCGTGAGCGTTAGATTGAAAGTAAAGTAATGTATTCCAAAATATGTATACAAATCAGCTTTATAATTAACTTAATCTTTAGAATGAATCGTAATAAATAGAAAAGGAAATTGTACGTTTTTATTGTAGATGATAAAAATTGTTTCCGGTTATGTGAATTAAATAAAACGAAAGAATTACAATAATATTTTCTAGATTGACATTCCGATGTACAGAATTTTAATTATAACTGTTTATTTCACTTTAAAAACAAATACATTGCACTCTGTGGATGTTTATACTGAAAAACAAAATAATAGAAAGTAATGAAAATGGTAAACACAAGAGAAAAGTATGTCTGTTTGGATGAGAAAAAGAAACGAAAAGGGGTTCGAATGAAAAGAATGAGAGGGTTGATATGTGGGTTGTGTATTCGCGTATAAACATGTTTCTATGTAAATGTTTGTGTATATGGAAATACTTATGCAATGTGGCTGCTCATTCCGTAAAAGGAAACCTATTGCATTGTTGTGGACTATTTCTTATTGTTACATGTACATATAAACACATATGTACGTGTATATATTTCTACTAAAAAATATAAACAACCGCACATACTTACACCTGGAAAAGAAGCAACACAAACCCCACATATTATTACTTCTACGATGTAATCCCCTGCCGTTCTTCCAATAACAGTTACTGCTATACACTTTCATGCAGTCAGAAAGAAAAAACAACTCGGCTTTGAAAGTACTATTCTATTTTATACGCCTTCTTATCTTACTGTTTCTTCACTTCGATTAACGTTATAGTAATAGTACCAAAAATAATTCTTTTCACTTTTATAACTGAGATGGTAAAACAGAAGAAGCAGGACTACTGATTTTCACCGAAGAAACTCCATAACGAACATCAAAACAGCCCCAAATTTAACTTGAAGATAAAATAAGGAAAGTTGGAAATGTATATTTCTTCAAGTATCTTGAGAAAAAGCTAACTTTCGATGCTTGCCAGTAACAAAGTTTTCCCCAGGCCGAGTTACAAGCCCTGCGCTGGGTAGTCCAGTGGTGGGGCTGCGACCTTAGATCCTCTAGACGGGGTCTGGGTTTCATTTGGAGACCCACCTCCTAGTTCGTCCGCCCTCTCCACCGTTGGGAAAATTCCTTCTCCGCCTTTGAGACCGTTGACCATTTTCCTGGCTTAATTGCCCTGGATTTTATTTGGGTTGACTCCCTAGGTTCTTCCGCCCTCCACGCCATTAGGAATTTTCCCTCTCCGCCGTGAAGACAGTTGACTAGTTTTCACCTCAGTTGATCCGCGGGTACTTATTTGGCTATGCCTTATTCGTTCCTGTCTGCATATCTACAGGACATTCCCTATCAACCATTGGAACGTGCCGTGTGGAGGTTGAGGCCCCACCATCTTAGTGTCTCATACAAGGTTAAGCTTAGCCCCTACTCGATTCAAAGCAAAACCCTCGCATTAGCTGGCCAGAAGCGGCTATCCGCGCTGAGTTAAATGTTCAGTTACTGTTAGAAACGTTAGAAACTGTTAGAAACAACAACGTTAATCATAAGTATTCCTTAATACCCTGAATATATAAAAGAAACTGGTCGAAACATTTACTCCGCATGCCAGCTCACAGACTTCCTCTGCGAGCATGTAAATATAAATTTAGAGGGAAGCGAATGTTGGGAAGATCTAAAAAGAGATGGATGCCGGAACAAGCCATTGAGCCTAATCCTTGACAGATGATGATGATAATGACCTTCAGAAGATAATACAGTGGCAGGCCAGGGAAAAAGAAACGAACGACAGGCGAAGAAAAATTACCGCTGCAATCCATAAAACTTAAAATCTTTTACAAGAAGAAGGGCACCAAATACTACTAAATGTAATTTTCAATAAAAACAAAATTATATTACATAAATTTTAAAAATTAAGCAAAAGATTTTCTAATTGTCGAAAGCGCACCATTTCAACCTGTACCAGTGTTAAAAATCTAAAAATCGATTTTTTTCATTTTTTCGAAGTCATTCTCCTCTTGAACCTAAAAATTGTTTTCTAAACTATATGTGAATTTGTTTCAATAATAATCTGTTGATTATGACAAAAAATATTTTTTAGTATAAACTTGGAAATTATCCAGTTTCTCATTTATCTATTTAAACACATTATATTAATTATAATACCATTTACATCATACATTTGGTTGTATAATACTGATTAAATTAAAACAATATTTTAGGCTTACGATTTATAATTATTATAATTTTATTTACATAATGCAGAACAAGTGTATACTTTGTTATGTATTTAACTACATTATATTAATTAAATTCTGTTTCATTTAGCCTAGTATTTGTGTCTTATAAAATTGAAATGTTGTTTTCCTGTTTTGTGTTGCCTTAAAATACAGTCATTTGTTTGCTAGCTGTTGATGAGTTTGCATTAATTACATTGAAAACTTCATAAATACCACAAACATTGTACAATTTTGGGTTTTAATGTTATTAAAACATATATGTGTAAATTCTTTAATAATTAATTTGTTGTCAGCATTTAAAATTTACACGGTACTTGTAAATTTATTACTACTTGTATGATTTATATACGGAAGGATTGAGCTAGCATAAAACGATGAAAATGTGGTAAATGATACAATGGGTTAGTAATCCAACACGAAGAGAAATCTTCGTAAACTTATTATGGAACACTCGATAGTGAACAAAATTGAAAAGTCTAAAATAGTCTCAAACTTTTCAAATAACTATTTCGTTACGATTATTTCAAGAATTTGTAAAAATAATTTTTGAGCGTCTGGAAGTTCGGTTAGAGAATTAAAACAAAGATATACGTACCACTAGGGAAAGTTTTGGTTTTTTCTATTCTTTCGACCTGTAAAAAAAGAAAAAAATATGTCAGCAATTGTTTTCGTTGAATACAGATAATTATGTAGGTATTGTTGGTTTTGTTAACGTAATAATTAGGGCTTAATATAAAATGCGTCAAAACTTAAATTTTTGTTATCGTCTTATTTGAATTTCAGGTCCGGCAATTTTTAAAAATTTATGAAACCTTTCGTTGACAAACGTGTCCAGAATTATTTTTATTCAACCAACCTCTTCCGCAAACAAGAAATCTTTTGTACCTTGGGCTATATATAGACAGGCGGTTGACGTGGAACAAGCAGGTCAACCAAAAATGGCAACTACTAGGTAAATAACAGACTGAAACAGTTGAACAGGCTATTGCCAAGTGGTAAAAATTACCCATGGCTTCAAAACTCTTGACGTACAAGGCGATGCTTCAACCGATCTGGATGTATGGTAGTCAAATTTATGGTGCAGCAAAGTTATCAGTAATTTCACGAATACAACGTTTTCGAAGTAAATTCTTACGACTGATTACTAGTTGCCCGAGTTTCGTATCCAATAGAACACTGCACGATGACTTACACGTTCCTTACGTCAACAACACTTATCTAAAACTGTACTGTAGATTCAGAAACAAACTTCACAATCATAAAATATATCCCTTAATATGCAATATGAATTCTGCGGACCTACCAGGAATCGCCAAAAGATGACTGGAATGTCGATGGAGTAGAGACATGATACATTAACGCAACTGTAAAATTATTACGTATAAAAAATATGATTATTTAAATGAAGACATTTTATCGTTATCTGAAGAGGTATCGCTAGGTGGTGTCCACCTCAAAGCCATTAACGCGGTTTGTTTTTTTTTTAATTTTTTTGTTAATTTAGTTGTGAAAGTTTTTGCTGGTTGTTTTTTTAAAGTTGCTATAGATAAAGTAATAAAAAAAACTTCATGAAAAAAATCTGTATCTAGCTAATACAAAAAGGAAGTGACAGATTAAGTATAACAAACCTAACAAAATTCTGATGACTTGTCAAATTTATACTAAATCTCTTCCCCACCCTCTGCAGAGCCGCCGATTAGGGTTACCTGGTTAATGTGGGCAGTTTAGAACGGGGATTATTGGGTTGTTATTATTTTATAATTTTGATTTAAATCACTGGTATATCTGGTGAATTGTTTCTGGTATGTAAGAGATATTAAGATCTTGTGCAGTGATTGGTAATATTTTATGGGAAGAGCGTTAATAACTTACTGTCCTCAGCAGTTTTGATTGAAAACGTTGGAGTTTAGTCATAACTAAGGATTTACCTGAGCGCTTGATTTACATAAAATACCGATGTACTTTGAAGATTTGAGTTCAATTAATCATACTATCTCAGAAATTATCGGCCTGAGTCCATACAAGAGTAAACCTCATTTACTCGTCTTACATATCATCCTCATCTCATTGGGTCATGGGGTTGCTTATAGTTCTAAATCGAACAGATTGCAACGCACACACATTAAATATAAAAAGAAAACTATTTTTTAAATATTTTTCTTGTTTAGCAGCTGTTCCATGTGTTATCTATTATACTCAATGACATGTTTAGATGAGACTATTGTTCAATTGGACATAAGTAGAAAATATATTAACTGTTCTGAACACTTTACAGTGAAATTTTCAGGGCATTTCTCTCCTTCCTCCCTCTATTTCCTTACCTTTACTTATATACTATTTCTATTAATGTTATAACTTTTATCGCTCGGTATAAAAACAGTATAACATAATGTTCTAAATTTAGACATACTCTATTATTAATTTAATTTATTATCATAATTTTAATTATTCTCTAACTTATCTGTTTAATAATATTCGTATTAACACTGCTGGTTAGTTTCCGCCGATGTATTGTATAAATTATGGTATAACAGTAATAATCACGAAATAAACGTGGTAAATAATATATACACAATTTACTGGTGTTTGCAAAGGCTGCAATAGCTAAATGTTTTTATCGTGAATAGTAGTTCCAAACTTCCATAAGAAATGCATGGCCAATACTACTAAATAGTCTCAACTAACTATGACATCAAGTATACTTTGATTTATGTTTGACAATCAATTAAATTTCATAAGTTTGAGCCGCCAGATGCTATCGTCTGCTTAAATTACTCTCGATCAAAATTGAATCTTCGTTCCAAAATATTAGTTTACAAAACCCTTTTGAGACCAATTACGTTTACAATTACGAGTTTACAATTACTTACGGTGTCCAGCTCCTTGGAGCAGTGGCAGAGAGTAACTTAAAGTGTATTTAGGCCGTTCAGTCAAAATTCTTAATATTGCTTCTGGCAACTACGCAACTGACTTCTACATTCCCAGACCCAGGTTTGACTCCTGGTCAGTTCTGGCATTTTTTCATCACTCATTTTTATATATCATCATTCTCCACCGTTTTATGTAAGCAATAAAACCCTTCATGACGATTTTGAAATTCTGAAAGTAAAGGAACTAACCTTGTCCTTCTATAATAAATTTCGCCAATGATTAGATAACCAACCTAGTTAAATATCCCCTGACCTAGCTACAAAGAAACTTCCAAACTGTACGACATGTAAAGCAAAAATGGAGCAGAGACCTTTTGGCTTAAGTAATGAACAACACCCATTTATTCTAAACGGAGATCTTATCACAGGAAATCTCTTTTCCTAAAACTAAAATTCCAAACCACCCATTAAATTAATTTATACTGAATTATCATATAAGAAAAATTGTTCAGCTCATTCTACAATACCGTACATAAATAAGGACAAAAAGTATTTCTGAGCCCTTCTTGTTTGACAACCAGTTATATCAGACCCTGAATTTATGTAATATGAAGTTATAAAAAAATCAGAACCGCTCATATATAATAATCCAGATAATTAAATTTCATTTTACATATAATTTATAATTTTTGTAAACGTCTTCACAGTAAAAGTAGGTACAATTGAATTGTGTTCAGAACAACAGTTACGGTTTCAAAATAAATTATGAAAGTCAAGCGTTATCCTTTTTCAAATGTTCTCTATCCTAGCTTTTATATTCGCTTTTGTTTAACGTACTTCAAAATGTTTAGTCGATTCAATTCAATTTTGTGAAGTTTTATGAATGACGGAATGAACGCTGTAACTCGCTTCTTGCGTTCAACGTTTAAATGACTCTATAAGAAACAATAGCTGTAATATTCTAAAAGAATTGTAATGACATTATCCTTTTTATTCTTTCTTTAGTTCGTCTTTGTCTCCTCCTCACTTACATCTCTTTACCCTCTTCAGTATTTTTGTTTTTTCTTTGTAAATCGTACTTAAACGTTTGTATTTTTTATTTCGGATATACTGATAACAAAATGAACAATGCACTTAATACTATCGTTTATTTGATTACAATTTTATAACTCTTTTTTTTACAGATTATAATAATTGCAGAATTGTTTAACTCTAGTTTAAAATCTTTTGTACAACATTTTAATTGTTTATCAATCATTTTCTTTGTACATAATAAATTTAGCAGTCCCTACTGATTGATTTACTCTTCATAACAAATGCTCTAACTTCCTAATCACCTGGAGAGCTGCTACTTAAGACTTTTTCTCCTTACACATTGAACAAAACCACCAAAGTATCCGCACTTTGTTCAGTACCACCTAAGTGATTAAAAGAGGGCGACTATCCAACATAAATAGTTTTATTTTTATAATCATTCCTTCCTAAATCCTACATTTAATTTTTAATTCTAAATTTTTTAAACCTTGCATTATTGTTTACATTATTTGTAAAAATCAGCGAGAAAATTGTATAAATTTTGCATAGGAAAAGTAAATCAGATACAATATTATACTTAAGAGATACAATATTAATTAACGTAACTGGTGGTAATTTTTAAAATTGTCATCTATAATTTTCCTTTGTACGTCCGCCACATTTAGATATCATAAACTACAAGGGATACCAAAAAACGGTTTTCGGATTCGTAATCTACACAAAAAGTAAGGCTGGATTGGGTTAGAAGTTCCGGTTTTGACCAGAAGTGGCCCAAAACTGGAAGTCAAGAAATCAAAGTCGGAATTTGGGAATAAAAATAGTGTCATTTGATTCCCCCTTAAAAGTAGATACAGAAATTCATAAAAAGAATTTGTCATAGGTCAAAGGTATGTCTTCTTCATTCTTTCGAAAGCTAAGTGGGCTTGATATCTTACAATTTCTTTAGAAAAAATTTCCACCAGCCATAAGACGCGTCGTCTCATGAAAGGGATTTTCCATGTAAAGGTCTCATTGTATGACAGAATTTCGTTTGTAGTAAATAAATGAAAATAATGTTTTGTGCGGAGCTCCCAACTCTCCTACACTTTGCAGTTTCCACCCACGATTATTAAAGTAATGCAAGTAATGCAAAGGGCACAACATACAGGCTAATAACTGTAGTAATACAACTTAAATTGTTAAGGTTTTATGCATAGATAACTGTTTTGAATGTTCTGGAACAGTCTGTTTGAAACTTTCTTGAAGCCTAGCTTAGCAATCTACAAATAGGTGTGCACCATTCAACTCATGAGAAGTCTTATTCGAAAACTTGTAAAGAAAAGTTGAATAAAGTCTGTTGTGTTAAAGTTCGATAGCTTGTTATTTAATATAACAAAATACTACTATGACGTTAAATAATAGTATAAAATGTGTGTTTTATATCTAAAATACTATAAAATTTTACAATAATATTGAGTTTCATTAAGGGGAGACTGTATTTTGCATCCCGCTAATGCTAAATTTGGTATTTTTAGGTACATTTTTCATAGGATTGGTAAAAGATAAGAAAATAAAACTTTACACACTATAGGTGTCGGGTTTCTTCTCGAGCTACTGACATTTTTTTAATTTAATCTTTCTACCATATCATTTTTTTAAATTACGAATAACATAAAATTTTTACAAATTGTTTTCTACGTGTTTTGCGTACTACCAATTTTTTAGAGCACCTGAGGAAGTCATAAAATGTCGGTATATGTGGCTATACAAGATAATTAACTGGTAAAAACTTCAGCCTGGTAGGTTTATTGGTTTTTGAGAAAAATGTGCCTTAATGTTAAACCCTAAAAAGGTAAAGGCAAAGGAAAAGGTAAGAAACAAGAAGACACAAATCAAAAACAATATGTACACAAACAAGTAAATTTCCCATCAACTGTTTTTCAGAAAGTTGAACCAACAGTTGAGAGTATTAAAAACCATGATGCAGATATTTTTAAAACTAAAATTCTATTTGCACTAAAATGAGCTGTATAAAATTATGAAAAATATTCGTACTTTCTTTACATGATAACTTTTCTGTGCAAACCTGATAAAGACTTCATTTTTTCATACTAAAATATTTTTTGACGTAATTTAATGTTTTTCTGGTCGATCTAGGCCTAAACTATTGAAAAATATTAAAACCAAAAATCGAAATTTTAAGTTAAAATGTGCAATGTCCCCTTTTAACATCTGACTTGTACATTTACATTTATTGAACAACATGCGAATGACATGACCGAGCTTAACAAAACAAACTGAACATTATTTCTAACGATGGGTTTTCTTCCTACACAAAACCCTTAAAAATAAACTGCAAAAACAAAAACCTCTCGTACTGTTTGCTTTCCTGAGAAAACAATAATTACTGCTGGCTATAGTAGCTTTATAATCCGTGTAATTACTTGACGCAATTTAAAATGGTTTTGAACGAACTAACGAAAATCGTAACTAAAACTCAAATATTTTAACATATCATTTTAGTTAATTAAGAACGTTAATAAACATAAGTTTATTTTTCATATATTATTGGTTCTCGTTAGCAAGTTGCATGTCGTATGAAACTAAATGAAATATTTACCTACGTGTTTTAAGCACACGAATAAATGTTCCTATATTACAAAATTTACTTATGCTTTTACATCGGTTAGTTTGCTTGCTTTTCAGTCGGAACGAATCGTTTACATTACCTACATTGTCAATATCGTGTGTTAAACTCTATTTTATTTAAGGTTAGTGTTTTATTTATTTAGGACTCTCTTTCATTAAATTTGTATATCTTCTTAGAGAAATTTATGTAAAATTATTTTAACTCATGTTAAATTTAAATAAACTCTTATAATTTCATTGAGGTAAATGATACTTTTTACAAAAACTTTAGCCGAAATAAAATAACAAAAATATTTAAAATTTTAAAATTTGGGTAGACATAGTAATAAAATCTCTTTTTACTTTCTCTTGCCTATATGAATATATAGGAAGGAAAGTATTGTTTTCACGTCGATTTTTCGAAATCGAGTTTTCACCGGATCTACACGTTTTCAGAAACCCTGAACCCAAAAAACATGTTTTTAGCGATTGGTTTGTGTGTTAACAGAATATCTCAAGAACGGAACAACGTACGAAAATGAAACTTGAAACTTAAGTTAGATACTACTACTGATCCCGACACGAACATATTCATCAAAATCGGTCAACCGGAAGTAGTAGTTTATTCGTGTCATTTTTCACTTTTTTGCGAGTTTCTCAAAAACGGCTCCTACAATTTTTTTAAAAATCGCCTGATTTACTAAATTTTTTATGGTCTGCAAGATAGGGTAGACGCCATGTCTGCTGAAATTCTTGGAGAGGTTGTTTTCTCGTAAAAAAATTGTTTTTTAATATTGCGACTTTAATATGCATTAGCGCAAAATATCATATTATAAAAGTTGCAGAGAGTTTAAAATCCTACAACTTTTATTTCTATTATTGTTTTGTATAACGCTTAGTTTAGCTGTAATTAGCGTTTTTCTGTTTCATTCTCACGAAAACGTGTAAATAATTGATTTTTTAAGATTTCAGCCTTTTTAAGATTACAAAAGTGTAAAATCCAATTTATAGGAAATAAACGATCTACAACTTTTATTTAGAGAATTTTTCTCTACAGAGCCTAGTTTAGCTTAAAAAGTGATTTTCCGTATTATTAAGTCAAACTGAGGTTGACTTTTATTTTGCGTCTTTCACTCATGATTAAAATGAGGTTATGTTCATTGAGGTTAGTTTTTTTGTTAACGTTAGGTTATATTGTTAATTACTGGCATTGGCAAGAGAAAGTTGTGTGTGTTTCGCACCAGATTTTTAAATCTATTTTAATTTATATTAAATATACAGGTTACGTTCACATCTGAGTTTTATACAAAATATTTTCCCTTTTGAATTGAAAGAGTACAAATGTGTTTCTACTTATATAAGAGGATCAAAGAAAAACTAATACTATTTACTTTAACATTTTTTTATTTCAAGAACGCATTTTCACATTCTGAAATCAATAATGAAGAAAAAAGAAAGTGTTTGATCTAATTTTGTAATATCAGTGCTACTTACTCGTTATATTTCGTAACGATTTAAAATATAGGTTTTTAAAAACAGGCCAGTTATGTTTTTTATTGGATTCATTCAACAAGAAAAGTTAGGAGATGAAATTGTATTGATTTTAAATCGTTCAAATCGTTTATTACTTAAGTTTAATCATTAAGTCACGATTCAAAACGTATAAAACAGAGAATTAAGTTACCATGTATGAACTTTTACTTACAATAAATTTCATTTTTTTTATACAGTTATGTTAATTGGCCATAATTAGTAGGTGGAGTGTTAAATTATTTTCTCTCAAACTGCTAGTTCCTGGGCTACAAAATATAGTTCTGTTTCTTATCACATGAATATTATACGACTGAAGCATTTAAGAACAGAGAAGGTAGAGGTGTAAAATAAACTAGTCAGAGATATCTTCCCTGAGAGTAATGAATTTCATTATACAGCCAGACCCTTTGGTGAACGAAGTGAAGGTATCATTTGCTGGGTGGGAAGTGGGTATTTTATGGGGGGCCTGAAATGCTGATAAGCATACTTTTTCACTCAGTGAGAAAGCCAATTGTAAACCACCCCACTCCTTGTTTTAATTAGTCTCTAGAAATTCATATCAGTCGTTCGGCTGATGACCTAAAAAACAGTTACGATACCTAGTTATTTTCTTGCAAAATAAAGGATATAATTAAATTTGTCTGTTATGTTTAGGTCAACAGTCAAAAGACTGGTTTGAACCTCTAGAGGGTTTACTAAGTAAAAACGAGGAGTGAGGTGGTTTACTATTGCCTTCCTCACCGAGTTGAAAGAGAATGCTTATCAGCATGTCAGGCCCTCCACTTCATTCACCACAGGGTATGGATGTATAGTGAAATTCATCACTCTCAGAGAAGATAACTCTGACTAGTGTTTTTTATACCTCTACCTCTTCTGTTCTTTAATAGTTCAGTCTTATAATTGGCTGACTATGTGATAAGAAATAAAACTATTTTTTTAGCCCTGGAACCAACAGATCGAGTGCAATTTATTTAACACTCCACCTGCCCGTTATGGGCATTAAATTTGGCTATGTTAATTGAACTGACTAAAATTGACTTTCGTAAATTGATAAAGATAATTTGAAACAATGGTCTTTAGAACATAATAAATATGTTCTAAATGCTAGGACATATTACATGCCCTAAATTTTTTTTAAAACACATCTTATTTGGTTATTTTTTCGCGATATCGTGAAAGAATCACTTGGGCGCTGGAGGAAACAAGTACAATAACATTGGAATTTTCTTTAATAATAAAGGAAGGATTTGTTTAGGTAATTAATTGGTCTCGGAAACGGATAGTTTATGAAATCGTATATTTTGGAAGAAACCTTTGGGTGGGTTGGTTAGTTGTTTGCTTATTTTATACCGGTTGAAGTAGTAAAATAAGGTTACATATTTTGTTTTTGTGCAGTTTACAAGTAGATTACAGGTTAGCCTAATAATGCAGGGTTTTTACTGAATCAGTAGATCTATTATTGTTGTTTATGGTTCAGTTTTCATTTATCGATGTCAGAATTTTAGTTAGTTTTCATTCTGTAGTGTTCGTTGCAGTTAGTTTAATTTTCTTTTAGTTGGTTTATAATGAACAAATTAATGGTTATTAGGAACTGCGCGCCGTTATATTAAAAAAGTGTTGATGTTTATAAATGCAAAATTATTTTCTAGTTTTGGGGTTCCTACATATTTTAATTTTCGTTTTAATATTAAAAAAATAAATAAAATAATGGCCGCCACCGTGAAGTGTGTCCGTGAAGGGTGTCCGTGAAGGTTATCGTGCTAGACTACAAAGTGGAAGATCCCGGGTTCAGTTACACGCTAATAATTGAATATTATTACCAAATAAACATTGCTACAATCCACTGTCATCACTAATGACCGTGAACTTGTGTAACTTTTAACAATCTAAAAAATGAAAATTAATTAATATGAAATTTGGCAAATTCGGTTTACAAACCTAGTTACTTTCTATTTCATATAATGAATTAATATAATAATTTCACTAACCTTCTTTTTAAACTGCGTCACCTTTATTTTATTCCTACTTACACGTATTTCGGTGGATCCACCATCATCAGAGTACATGAAAAATTGAAACTAAAAATTTTTTTCATTTATTTAAAATTTACAGAAGATGATACATCTTCAGTCACTTGTATAAAACTGTTACTTTCAAGTTAAATTCAAGTTACTTTCAAGTAAAATTCTAAGACCACTAAATTCATAATATTACACGTTTTTTTAGTACTTTTGCGAAAAAGCATACAAATTTTTACCGTTTCAATATTTTTATATGCTTGATAATCAAGGCGAATGTTTGATTTCTGATTTCTGTTAGTGTGTTGTTCGATTTCTCTTAGTGACTTTCCTTTCTCCCACACACACACACACACACACACACACACACACACACACACACACACACTCGGACAAGCCACGTGTAAGTGTACCATGAGAGTGTATTTGTTTGTGAACACATACTCTATGTTATAGAATATCTGGGAGCATTTTGAATGTTTTTGTCCCTACTGTAGATGTGAAATATTTGCTTTCCAGTTTCTGTTTTAGACAGCCGTACCAAGCAATTGTGTCATTCACAAGAAATAGCGAGCATTTCCTACGTTCGCTTCGCTAATCTTTACTAGACTTAAGCTGGTCATATTTAAGTCATACACTACCAGAGCTTTCTTAACATTTTTCCTAATTTTACTGTTTTCATTAGTAACTATCTATAAGTTGAAATATTTTCTCTAAATTTAACTTAGTTATATTACGAGTATTTAATTCTTTTAACATTTTCTTGCAATGTTGGTTTTAATTACTTCTATTCTAAAGACTTCTTTAAAGTTCTTTAAAGTAATGAATTAGTTACATACATTTTAATTGATTTTTAATGAGTAATTATTATTCTTTGGGGTTCAATTTATTTTCATCAATCAAGAACATCGTTCGAAGCAACTCTCCAATGATTTATTATCATGTCGCTTTTTTCGTAAAAACTTCGATATCCAGCATTTCTTTCTACTTTAAGTATAACAGTCTTTATCAATCTCTGGTTTTTTCCATAAGTTTGAATAATTTCACTTACAATGTTTTTTTGTGTTTTGAAGTGTATCACAAAATATTATTTTCTTTAAAGAAGATTATTATTTCGAAAATTTGCTTGTTTTTTGGATGTCCAATATCTTCGCACAAATGTTAATAGTTCTTGCACCGTCAATTATTGATTTTTGTATTTTAAGTCAAACAGTAGTTTATTTTGCATTTTGCATCATTCAATCATGATTAAAAATTAGATTATATTTTTCATTTTATATTGTTAATTAGGAGGAAAATAACAAAAGGTGGTAGAAGCCCAAGTGATATCCAAAGTAGGATTTCTCAAGCTAGAAGAGCCTTTAAAATGAAAAAAAGATTACTGACTACAAACATTGATTAACAGATTAGGAAACGTTTCTTAAAACATATGTTTGGAGTGTAGCATTATACGGAAGTGCAACGTGGGTGATGGGGCTGTAGAAAGGAAGAGGATAGAAGCTTTTGAAATGTGGTTGTATAAGTAATTTAGAGGTTCTTAGACGAGTGGATGAAAGAAGAAAAATAGGCTAGTGGGGCATATCTTAACACATTCAGGTATTTCTCTATCAATAATGGAGGTTTGCAAGTATGTAGACATGAAACGACTTGCGCAAGATATAAAAGATTGGAAAACTGCATCAAACCATTTTAGAGACTGATGACAAAAAAATTGTTTACTGTTTAATTGAACGTAGGTTACATTGTTCATTTTTCACATTGGCAAGAGAAAGTCGTGTGAGTGCTTCACATCAGGTTTTTTAAAATATTTAATGTAGATAACGTAACATACAGTTTACATCTATTAAAAGCTCATTACCGGAAGCCATCTAAAAACTGGGTATTTTGTACGGTGTGTCTATAACTTGATGGATAATCGCTAATTACCGCTAAAATAAATGTTATACAAAAAAAGTTTGGAATACAAGTTTCAGAATTTTAAATTCTCTGCAACTTTTACTATATACACTTTTGCGCTGAAATGCATATTAAAATCGCAATCTTAAAAAAATAATTTTTTTACGAGAAAACAGCCTCATCAAGAATTTCAGCAGACATGGCGCCTACCCAATCTTGTAGAGCATAAAAAATGTAGTAAATGAGGCGATTTAAAAAAAAATCATAGGAACCGTTTTTGAGAAATTCGCAAAAAAGTGAAAAATTACACGAATAAACTACTACTTCCGGTTGACCGATTTTGATGAAAATGTTCGTGCTGGGTTTTCTTGTAGTATCTAACTTAAGTTTCAAGTTTCAAGATCATACAATGTTCCGGTCTTAAAATATTCTGTTCAAAGACACACACAGACCAATCGCTAAAAACATGGTTTTTGGGTTGAGGAGGTCAGAAAACGTGCAGATCCGGTAAAAAGTCGATTTCGAAAATCGACATGAAAAAAATTTAAAAAATTAGAAGTATTTTTTCTGAAATGGTTTTACAAACCACATATTTATCCCCTCAATCGGAGGCCATCAAGTTACAGACAGACTGTATGCGTATCCATGTCTTAATTTTAAATTTGTTATTAGGTCAAATAAATCAACATACGAAAGATCAATTTTTATTCTATGTATAATTTAATTTTTTGTACAGTAGTTTTTGAAATAGAGTTCTTCAAATACAACCAACTTCTTTCCTCGCAAATATTACAGAATTTTAATCCATTATCACTGCACTGAACATTTTCGTTATCTTTTTAAAAATTACCTTCTTCATTAACAAAATGATGCTATTATATTTGTAGATTAGGTAAATAACATAATTAGAAACCGGCTGTTTAAGCAAAGCCCATAATGTAAAGGTATTAGCTATAATATAGAGAGATATTCTCCAAGATGCCAAGTTGATGTTCCTAATACTGATGTCTACTCTTATCTTCTTCTATTTGCTCTTGAATATATTAACTGCTTCTCGTTTTACATAACATCTTACTTATATGACTATACCATCATATAATGCCTACTCTATAGACATGCGAAACTATACTCTTAACACGTACCTACATGTATATGCTGCTGCTATAACGTTTAATATTTTGTGATAAAACGTGTGATGGTTCCGTAAAATGAACAACTAAATTGCGTTAGATATTCCAATTCTTTTTAAATTTCCTTTTAAATATTTACATTCAACATTATATTATATTTTTTGTAAAATCTTTACTACTAATTAAAGCTTATCAAAGCAATTCAGATTCCACCAATGTTTTTAATTATTGTTTTTTCTTCAATTTCATTTAAAAATCTCGTCAACGCTATCTTTCCGTCCGATTATTATTTTAGGCTACTAACTTGGAAGCATCATTTGCGTACAAAACCTTTAGAACTTAACCGCTGCCAGAAGCTACTCTTCTGCTTAATTAACCCTCGATCAAAATTTAACCTCTGTTCCAAAATTATTTTATTATTCAAAAGTCTTTTGGACCAATCTGGACTTATAGTGTCAAGCTCTTTGGAGTAGTGGAAGAAAGTTAGTTAAAGTCGATCTAGGCCTTACAATCAAAACTTTTAAGACTTGCTATGGCGCTCCTTTGTATAGAATAAAGAAACTAACCGCATCCTTTTGTAGCAAATTTCACGAACGACTAGATAACCATCCAAACCAGTTAGCCGGTGATCTAGATAAAAGGAATTTCCCTACTGTGCGACGTCTAAACCTAAAATAGAGTAGAGACCTCTTGGTTTGAATAGCGAACAACACCCGTAGTTATAAACGGGAACTGGGTACCTCTTCTCCTTAAAGTTAAATTCCCCCCCCCCCCGCCTTTAAATATCATTATTCGTATACGGTAATTGTACAGCCAATGTACAGTAACGTAATAAAAATTACAGACAAAAAAATAAATATATACATAATAAATTTTAAAGAATTTATTCAAAATGAAATACAAATAAGTTTGACAATTTTAAAGACTTTCCTAAATACGAGCACACAAGTTTTTTCTTGTAAGTTGATTCATCGTAAAACTTTAATGTAAACATTAACACTTAATTGTAAAAGTTTCCTAATGCCGGCCGCATTGGCATAGTTGGTGACGTTCTCGCCTCTCATCAAGCGGTCTTGGGTTCGAATCCCATTCAGGCATGGCATATTTTCATACGTTACAAAAAAATCATTTCATCCTTTACCGTCTGCATTAGCAGTAATTGCAGAACAGTCGGACGTTAAAAATAATGTAAAAAAAATTGCTAATGGAGGTATGGATTACTGGTTTTCGGTAGTAAAAACCAAAAAATTTAACAAACATTGAATAATTCCAATATAAATTTCTTTGCTTAAACTTTAGTACACCGTTAATTAGTCTCAAATTTAACTTAATTTAACAACTTAAACATTTCATTCGTTGTATACACTTATACAACAAATTACAATCTCAAAATCCATTACTTGAAAAAAATTATATGCAGTAGAGTGTCAATAATTTTTAACGCCATCCGAGGATTTTTTTGATATTTTAATTTACGCGAGAATGGCAAAAGTAAAGCACGTTTACACTTTAAAATCGCAGTGAATTTGTAAGATGTATAGTGAATCATTTGTTTAACCGTACATAGTGTTTTGTTAGTTTTCAATTTAATATACAGTACAACTGCATCTACTGCATATACAGTTAAGTACATACTGTAGTTTTATTATTTACATTCATAATTTTTGGTGAAAGTATAGTACAGTATAACACTAAATACTTCTCTGCCTCTGCATTGCTACACACCAAGCCTACATTTTTGTTCATTAAAAGCAACAAAATGTATTGTGCGGTTCCAAGCTCCGTGTAGTTGCGGAGTGAAGGGTACGGGTGAGGTTGAATGAATGAGTGACGCATGCTGAGAGAACGATTTTGGTATTACTCTGATACAAAACATTCGTTTTCGAAATTTCCGTATTTAATTATTTGATTGTAATTATTACATTTAGACTATGTATTTACATATTTTGATACAAATTGGTTAGTTAAATATTGTCGATCCAACTAAGTTAATAACCCGGTTGGTATTTGTTAAACTAATGCGCCGAATGATAAGAATATATTTTTAGTTTAGTTAGTACACGGTACCACTACAAATGCAGCAGCAGTGAAACACTTCTTCTTCAAGTGCCGTCTCCGCGTCGGAGGTTGGCGATCATCATTGCTATTCTAACTTTCGAAACAGCTGCTCGGAACAGTGACGTGGAGTTGAGACCAAACCAATCTCTCAAATTCTTCAGCCAGGACGCTTTCCTTCTACCCGGCCGGCGCTTTCCTGCTATCTTTCCTTCCATTAAAAATGTTTAGAAACACTACTAACACTCATTTATTTCCCCACTACTATAACAACCCACTGCATTCCTTCCAATTACGCGGAGCTGGGACTCAAACAATACGTGAGTACAGAAAAGTACTTGTTTTTTTATTTCAACCTTTTTAAAACGATTAACTATGGGTCTAAGCGGTATTTCTAGGTTATGTTCAGAAATTCGAACAAATCGGTAATCCGAACTATCTACGGTCCCAATTGGTTTGCATTTCCGACTCTCTACGAGGGGGTACCCAAAAGAAACCGGAATTATTTTTTAAAACTATTTATTTTTAATTTTTTTACAAAAGAACCTTATCCCCTTCAAAATACTCTCCATTACAACTAATACATTTGTCCCACCGGTGCTTCCACTGTTCAAAACATTTTTTGTACTCCTCTTCAGTGATGGCTGCCAGCTCATCCGTCGTTTTTTTCTTGACATCATCAACGTTGTTAAATCGGAGACCATTCATGCCCCTTTTCATGCGTGGGAACAAGAAAAAATCACACGGAGCCAGATCGGGTGAGTACGGTGCGTGTGGTAGCAAAACCATGCCGTTTTTCGCCAAAAACTGGGTAACCGAGATTGCCGTGTGTGCAGGCGCGTTGTCGTGGTGGAAAAACCAGTCCCTTGTCTGCCACAAATTAGGTCTTTTACGACGAATGCTGTTTCGTAGTCTTCTTAACACTTCAAGATAAAAAGCTTGATTTACCGTCTGGCCTGGTGGAACGAACTCTGAATGGACAATTCCCCTCACATCAAAAAAACAAATCAGCATTGTTTTGATGTTCGATCTGACTTGACGACTTTTTTTTGGTCGGGGTGATAATGAAGTCTTCCATTGACTGGATTGTTGTTTGGTTTCTGGGTCGTACCCATAGCACCAAGACTCGTCACCCGTAATGATCTTTGACAAGAAATTTGGATCAGTTTCAAGCTGTTGTTTCAAATCACTACACGTTTCAATTCGACGTTCCTTTTGAGTGTCTGTCAGAACCCGAGGCACAAACTTGGCAGCGACTCTTTTCATTGTCAAGTCTTCTGTTAAAATGCGTTGGACTGAGCTCCAAGATAGCCCACTAACCTGTGATATTTGGTCAATGGTCTGTCGTCGGTCTGTTCGTACAATTTCTTTCACTTTCACAACATTTTCGTCTGTTCGGGAAGTCGACGGTCGTCCAGAACGAGGTTTGTTCTCAATCGACATGTCGCCATTTTTAAAGCGCAAAAACCACTCGTACACTTGGGTTTTTCCAATAGCGTCGTCTTTGTAAGCTGTGTTCAACATTACAACTGTTTCCGCGGCGTTTTTACCGAGCAAGAAGCAAAATTTCACAGCCGCACGTTGTTCATTAAAACTTGCCATCATGAAAAACGACACGAGCACAAAACAGCACTAGCGAGAACAATCACTGCACGAGAACAGAACAAGCTAGATCAACGAACAAAATGGCATTGAACTGGCAATGAGTAGCGCTACAAGCAGCCTAGTGGCGGGAATTTGTACTGCACAAGCTCCGCCCACAGCAGAGCTATTCCGGATACTTTTGGGTACCCCCTCGTATTGTATATACATATTGCGACAGTTATTGCTAAAGTTTATTTTGGTATCTGGTTAAAATAAATAATTAATAAACTATCATTTAAAATTACAAGTGTTTATTAGGCTACACACTATAAATTAAAATTAATAATGTTACTTAAATCTAAAAATAAATTAATTACCACAATTAAATTCATATAGGCATAATGAAATAACAAATAATTAAATTAATAAATAATAAACTAATTATAATCAATTATTGACAATAAATGAACTTAGCTAGTAACTAAATTATCTCGCACTTAATTTAACTGGCCGGCGCGTTGGCATATTGGTTAGCACAACCGGCTTCTACGCCGGGTCGCGGGTCCGATTCTCGGTCAGGTCTGGTATTTCTTTATCACTCATTTTCATATATCATCATTCTTCACCATCTGCAGTAGTAGAAATTGCAAAACAGACGTAAAACCAAATATAAAAAAGAACAAAAAAAATAATTTAACTAAATTCTACTTACAATTACACCCAATTATACGACACACAGTTCCGATTCGGACCTTTTCACAAAACGTAAACTGCTCTGACGTCGTGCTCATTCATTCACTGAATGACGGATCAAGACTAACTGGGTCTAATCAAACCAGCCGCGCTTATAACAATTTTATACCTAAGTTTATAAACATTCTAGATAAACAGAGATTTTTCTGTATAATAAAATAAGTGCGAAGTATTTCTGTTGGTTCTGGATGAATATTAAGAAAGAGTATAAACATTATTTATTTTAATAAGGGATACATTATATCGCCATAACAGAAGAGCTAATTATGTAAATAGATACCCCGACTCTTTTCAGGTAGCCGTTATAACGATAGGCCTGTACTATACCTAACCATTTATACACTATATTTTTAACCTTTTATTTGGAAATAACCCGACCTAACAACTATTATTATTTCCATAAATACTTCTAAAATCGCAGTCCTTTGAGAGAATTCTGGAACAATTACTTTCCCCTTAGATATTGTCACAATACTTATATTAAACTAATATAACAACACGTAAAAATAAAATGTCTTGTGTAATATTAAAATTTTGGCTTGCTTTATAATCACTTAAACATTGTTAGCAAGAAAAAAGGAAAAATATAAGTGTGAGAATTTTATTGTGTACAATAATAATGGATAATCAGTAGATGTGGTTGAAAGGAGCCAAAGTACACGAAAAATGAAAAACAGAACTCATTCCTGAGAAAGTTAATAATATCGACAAAGAAATAAAATTCATATTGTCACATTTTTTTAATTTAATGAAGGTACTTTTCCTTTCTTATGATTGTTCATCCAGAAAAAATAACATCATAACGTTTAATTACTGAAATTCAATTAAAAATGAAACTGATAAAAAGGAATGGTGTAGCTATTAGGAAAACTATTCGCTTTTAATTACATGTTTAACCTCACTGGCCTATTTCTGGAATTCTCAGTAGGGTAACGATTGTGTAAACTGGGAAGGAGGAAGAGGTGGTGGAAAGGGTTTCGGATACAACCTTAGCTGAAGGTTGTCCAAATTGAGAAAACGCGGCCCTATTAAGGCGAGTCGTTCCCTCCGCTAAATTTCTTCCTCACCACTCCTGCTACTTGGGAACTTTCTCATTTTACTTCTTCTTTCACAATATCGACCATCTACTACAAAATAACAAAACTTTATTTTACATGAATTCCTACAAAGTACTATACAAAATATAAAAATTTTGTTAAAAATTTAGAAGAGAAAATTTTCATATCTGTAGTAAAATAAAGTTTGATAAACTAAAAAATTTGTATCTCAAAGGAAACTTTTTACTATGCATATTTCGCTTTGTTTTCGGTTCATTTAACTTTTATCGTTACTCATGCTAAACATTTTATTGGTTTCTGTAGAGCCTAAATTTTTTTCCGTTGAATTTTCCGATTTATTAATCGCTAGCATTTGCGCCTCAATGGGGTGCATTAATTTTGTTTAACAACGTTTGATTATTTTATAATCAGTTTCAAATGTAAATAAGAGTTTTAAGAAAAACCTAAAGCGTTTGAATTTAAAAATTCTTTGAATAAAACAAGACACTCAGTAGTATTTAACTATACAATTATTTTTAGACATGAAGTTAGTTGAAGCTAAAAATAATGACGATAACTATGATGGAGATGATGTGATGTTGATGATTATACTATTTTTCTAGGCAGATGAGCTCTGAATGTTCCATTGCCCCCTAACCATTTCATAAGTAGCCAATGATTTGCTAGCAACTTTGCCAATACTTGCGCTCGTAGCTCTGTTATATATTTTATCAGCCATTTTTTGGTCCTTCAATCTTCTTCTTCTTCTTCACGTGCCATCTCCATGACGGAGGTCGGCTATCATAATGGCGATACGAATTTTGTTGACCGCTGCTTTAAAGAGTTCGTTTGAGGAACACCTGAACCACCTTCTCAAATTACACAGCCAGGATATCCTTCTCCTGCCCACCGATCTTTTTCCTAATATTTTGCCTTGAATGATGAGATGAAATATTTGATACTTTGGTCTCCTCATAACATGACCAAGGTACCTTAATTTTCGTGCCTTAACTTCCACCATGAGTTCCAGCTGCTTTCCCATTCTACTGAGGACCTCTTCATTCGTGACATACTCAGTATATGAGATCCTCAACATTCTACGGTAGGTCCACAGCTCAAAAGCCTGTAGTTTCTTCTCACTGAATCTATTGAGAGTCCAAGCTTCCACACCGAACAACAGGACAGGGAACACGAAACATTTAAGGAGACGCATTCGTAATTCGAGATTTATATCTCGTGATGTTAGTACCTTCTTCATTCTGATAAAAGTAGCGCGTGCTTTCTCAATTATAATTTTTATTTCAGCACAGTGATCACCACTGCAACACACTCGAGCTCCAAGGTACGTATATGCATCCACTCGCTCTAGCACATCACTTCCCGCCAGAAGATCCCCCACAGGAGGTGGTGTGTCTTTGGTAATTACCATGTACTTGGTCTTTCTTGTATTAAGACTCAAACCAATCAATTCACTCTCAGCAATGACATGGCTGAGCATTCTCTGGAGATCTTCCATGTTTTCTGCCAGAAGGACAGTATCATCTGCATACCTCAGATTGTTGATGGATATGCCATTTATTTTTATTCCTCCTGTCTCCTCTTCTAGCGCTTTGCTTATCACTCTCTCGGAATAGATATTGAACAGGAGCGGTGAAAGCACACATCCCTGACGTACCCCACGCTTGATATTAAGCTCTTTACTGTAGCTACTCTGACTCCACCCGCACTGTGGCCTTTTGGTGGAAATATAGATTACTTATCAGACGAAAATCGCGTGTACCTATTTGAACATCTTTTAAAATCTCAAATAATTTTGTCATTTTGGTCCTTCAATAATAACTGTTTATTATAACCTATAAACAGACAACCAGCTGAATATGTTGTATAAGTATTACACGTTAACGCGCTCTATAATCGATGTGTTCAGTACGAGATGCAAGACGTTAGTAAACTACTGCGGCTCTTATACGCACGCGTGCGTAATTTTTGTCAGGCTGAAACATTTTTACAATCTGACAACGAAAACGTTCTGATTGATCTAACCGCGTGGAACAGCAGACCTCATCAGCCGTGAAAAGCATGATAGTATTAGTTTAGTAGCAAAACAAAAGCTTAGTTAAATGATTAACAAAATTGCGATTATAAGCTCAATATTTTAACACGTTTCAATCTGTGTATATCTCTGCTGTTGTCAAGATCAATTAAGAAAGAATTTTGATGTTTTTCAAACTTTTCAAAATGTTTTACGTTGTTTCATACCTCCTTTTGTGAAGGGCAGGTTTAAAACATTGTCCAATATTTCATTGGTACCATTTGGCTTCACTGATCAGTTTTAAGAATTTTTATTGAAAGCGATTCAGTATATCTATGTTGGATAAATTAGCTGTGTCTCATAGCTCAAACCCAAAAGTTCAAACAGAAATTGGTATTCCTTTATAAAAGAGGACTTTATTTTTAAGAAAAAGTTGAGACTTTTTAGGATGATGATGATCCAGCACAATCAATGTGACTTTTAGTCCGAATTATTTTCGTTTTCATATGACTTCTCCGTAAGAAACTTCAATCTAAATGTAAACCCAAATATTTATTCTCTTCTTTATGTGGGACAATTGTATCGTTTAAGGTGATGGCTGAGCAAGTTGGTTGTTTTTAATGTAAACTTTATTTGTGTTGACCTATCCTCATCAATATTTATTCTCTATTTTTTAAAACCATTCGAAAATGTTGTCAACCTGGGCTGGTATCTTCTTAAAGGCACCTGACGGAGACGCGTCTGCCTAAAATATTATGATGATAGATGATGATCTGATATGAGTCAGTTGAAATTAGCGAAAAAGATAGTTCCATAATTTTTTTTTTTTAAGAAAATGCAACTCTCCACAGTAAAGCTGTACAATAAATAACTTCATTCTCATCAAAATTTTAAAACCAATATCAGTCAAAAATTATTAGAAATATTTAATATACAAATATATATATATATATTGAAATGTATATATTGAAATAATAACAATAAATGTATATATTGTAATGTATATAGATATATATCTGTTTAATATACAAATTCAGTTTATCTATTTATTACAACTGTAAAGTTTCCAGTGTGTAGAGTGTGCGATACGTCCGGCATATTAATTCAAAAGTAGCAACCTCTTCGTGGGACACCCGGTACATTAACAGTAAAAGATTTATTAGATATGAGTTTTGTTCAGGACCCCGATTATTAAGGTTTCCCCACGCTACTCATGCTTACTATCTGGTGACAGTCTTCTTCTTCACGTGCCATCTCCATGACGGAGGTCGGCTATCATAATGGCGATACGAATTTTGTTGACCGCTGCTTTAAAAAGTTCGTTTGAGGAACACCTGAACCACCTTCTCAAATTACACAGCCAGGATATCCTTCTCCTGCCCACCGATCTTTTTCCTAATATTTTGCCTTGAATGATGAGATGCAATATTTGATACTTTGGTCCCCTCATAACATGACCAAGGTACCTTAATTTTCGTGCCTTAACTTCCACCATGAGTTCCAGCTGCTTTCCCATTCTGGTGACAGTAGTACTGGTTAAATATTTATAAAAAAGTTAATTTTGTTTGCCAACAATTTTTTTGTGGAGAGCCATAGGAACCGACTACTTTGTACAGAAATGTATAAATTATAACGTATAATACAATAAAACTCTAATAAATTACATAAATATATTTGAAAAGATACTTCCTTTTAAAAATATTTTATATTATGTATCCACAAAGAAAAATATACTGTTGTATTATAACTCGCTAGCTTGGTCGCTAAAGAAGTTTCCGCACGTTTATTTTAAGATTTTTAAATGTTAGTAAAGAAATGTGTGTTTCACAAAAAAAAAACAGCTCGTCGCAGAATCTTCAACAACTATTTTCTACAAACTTGTCCTCTCACTCCCTCTTTATTCCCTTCCGTTCAGTTGACTTTCAAGTTACCTCACTCTTTACAAACATGTTGAATTTCCTCGTAACGTATCTTGAGACGGACTTCAGCTCCGGAAATCATAGATGAACATTCAAAGGAAGTTAAGAAAAGGGTATCTCCGTGGTTTCTCGTTGGAATTTCTTTGAATGTACATTTGATCAATCTCAAGGAATACACTTGCTTCTTTTTATTTTTCTGTTTTTTTCTTTTTCTCTGTTTACATCAAATTTGAACTCACTTTATCGAAGGCGTAAGTAAGCTCTATTGAAAAGTATTCCTGTTTCTTCCAGGAATAGCATTCTCCTTCAGTATTTTCTTATATTTACAAAAAAAAAACGGTAGTTCCATTAGGCGGTATTTTATGGTTATATATTTTGACTTTTATTTATTTTATTCTTTACCTTAAATAAATTGTAAATTTTAATATTTTGAAATAAATAAAAGAAATATTGGGATTTTTTTTAGATCAAAAATTTTCTTTAGTCAGTAGATTTATCACAGTTCTTTTGTATTTTATTCTAATAGTTGCCACCCTTTAAATGTCAATATCTTGTGAATACTCTCTGTACTAAAGAAATTATTTTTACTAAACAAACAGAACATCGTATCGTCGAAATAATCGCATCCAATAAATTTTTCTTAGGTTCTCTTGAGAGTCCTTCAGAGTGCAGCGGCCATCTTTACTCCTCTGCTGTTGTTCTCTTTCTTTTAGGTGGTCTTCGGTTGTATTATTTTCCGAAGGTACTTGAAGCTGTCAACTTTTCCAGTGTTGTGTCTACAAGTGACGTGATGTTCATTTATATTTTGTTTTTCCGAAGAAAAACTCTAGTTCCGCTTTATCTTTTTATTATTTTAACACGTTAATTTTTTCCATAGCTGTTTCCATATTTCTGGAAACGAGTACTAGGTTGTCTGCAAAAGCAAGACATTTGACATTCATGGCGATCTTTGATTCTTTAATGTATACATAGTTCAACAATCCTGTTTTGGCTAGTTCCATTTCCCGTTCCGGAATTGTATTTCTTCTCCAGCGTACAGAGAATAGTTTTATTTTAATTTTAAACTAAATTTATGAAATATGCGTAAATATTTAAAAAGAAACTTATATACTCTACAGGAAAATATGTTCTATAAACTATTATAAGACAAATTTAAATATTGCAACAACTAAAAATTTGTTTCAAACAAAGTAGTTTTATAAACTACTAAGATGTTTTATTCTCTTTCTCTGAAAAAGATTGTATTGTATTCTGGTCGCAATATTTGTGGAAGATGAGCCATAATTTACAATGGATCATTTACAATGGTTAGATGTGCGGAATAGTATGGAGACAGCTGTTACAGGTCAGTGACCTTTCCCCTTCCTGATCCCTTTACAATACTACCAACTGTGTCAAATCAACACTTATCTCTATACTTGGGAAATAGGAAGTTCCATTTTATGGGTAATCTTTTTGACCTAACCAACTATTGTTCCATCATATAAATTGAAACAAAATTCTGATAATTCTAAAATTTATGAAGAAATTCATAAATCTAATGTAGGCCTAGGTTTTATTTACATAAATTGATTTCTATTTCATAAAATTATCTATTGAAATTGGAAGATTTAATTTTTCTGAAATCAACCCGAAAGTGAGTGTTTTCAAATGTTTTTCTTCCTTACCTGATTCATTTTTTCAGTTAAATATCTCGATTCAAAAATACATTACCAAGAATTTTTACTGTCTCTTGACTATATTCATGTATAGGAAGGAAAGTATTGTTTTCATGTCAATTTTTCGAAATCGAGTTTTCACCGGATCTAGAAGTTTTTTGACCCCTGAACCCAAAAAACATGTTTTTAGCGATTGATGTGTGTGTGTGTGTGTGTGTGTGTGTGTGTGTGCGTGTGTGTGTGTGTGTGTGTGTGTGAACAGAATATTTCAAGAACGTAACATCGTACGAACTGAAACTTGAACTTAAGTTAGATACTACTACGGAACCCGACACGAAAATTTTCATCAAAATCGGTCAACCGGAAGTAGTAGTTTATTCGTGCCATTTTTAACTTTTTGAGATTTTCTCAAAAACGGCTCCTATGCAGCATTATGCTCCGCCTTTATCTATAGTCTTTAGTTCTTTAAACTGTTGTGTCTTTTACACCTTTACCTGTTTTGTTCTTAAATGATTCAGTCATTTTATTGAACCATGTGATAAATAACAGAACTATTTTTGCAGCCCTAGAACTAACTGTTGAGTGCAAATGATTTAACACTCCACCTGTCTGTTGTAGGCAAAAATTTTATGTAATATAAGAAAATAAATATCTTTAATAAATTGTATTTATTTGAGTACTGTCAGTTATTTTTTTTAAATTATTATTATGTAAGTGTAAAATTTGAAATACATTAACAGAAAAATGTTTGGTGAAATAAATTACAATTTTTGTGGTTAATATTTTATTAACTGCTATTTTATTATTACACTATGAAAGAGGAAAAATACTGCACTATGCAGTACATTATAAATTCCCTGTATATAGAAAACGTCTAATAACGGAAATGCAAAACAATAAATTACTCAAAAGTACTTGAAAGCATCATCAATCATACTTGTTCAACAACACTACGTACGATACGCTTACTAATTCACGCTAGTGAATAAAACAAACCGTCATTACAAAAAAAAATACTAAAAAATTTGTTCATAAAACACTTGAGACCTTTTATAATATCTGTTTTATTAAATTCTAATTAATAAAATCAGTTTAATATGGTCTACCTTTATGTATTTAGCAAAAACTGTCGTACAATAAAATTGTACGCTACTTTTATTACTTTATTAAACATTTTGCCGTTAAATTAAAATAACATAGGCTTTGAGCATGACAGCCATCAAAGACCATCTCTGAAGTTGTAGATCCAAGACCATATTAGTGCTTTTTACGTTTTGTGTTCTTTTTTTCGTTTGGAACACATTAAAATAGAATTGTTGGATCTCGATTGTTGTTTTTTTCGATTTTCTTTGTATTCCTTTATCCTTTCGGACTGTTGTTTCTTTTCTTCTTTTGTTCTAGTTCTTGACCCGCGTGGTCTTGATTCCCGTACCTGGAAATTACCAAAGTTTTTGTTCTGATTGCTAAACATTTTCCTTTCTTGTCCTTCTGCTGTTCCTATTTGTATTTCATTTAGTTTCTTCGCTGTTTCTTCAAACCACCCCGGTTTTATTTTCTAGTTTAGGAAGTGATCCAATTTTATAATATCTACTTAAGCTAAACTAACGTTGGTTTTCATTTTGAATCATTCACTGATGATTAAATTTAGGTTTTGTATTTTGAGGTTAGTTTTTTTCTTTGTTTATCTCTGATGTAATATTACTAATGTTAGGTTATATTGTTCATTATTTACATTGGCAAGAAAAAGTCGTGTGAGTGTTTCTCACCATATTTTTTATTATGAAATTAGAAAAACTGCACTTCAGATAAGGAAAACCGGCAAGGAAGATCTAATACTCTGGCCATTTTGAGTTTTTGATACAATTGTGTATCGTCAAGAAAATATTAAGTGAAATTATTAGGATGAATGTTTAAGCACTTCATACTTTGATTTCTAATTATTTCTTGTTTCGTTAAAGGTACACCTAAGACATGTCACAGTACTTCCTTAGACTTGTATCAAACAACTTTATATTAATTGGAGAAATTTGAATAGAAATCTCTGTAATATTTACTGCAATACTATCAAATTATGTATAGATCAATCAAACGAAAAAATCTGAATCAAACTAATAATTAACTAGTTAATTTTTAGTGTATTAAAAATCTTTTCAGAAGTCATTTCTTTATCTTGAGGGGCGGTTCGTCAACGGACTTCCATCGTATTTACACAGTATCATATCACCACATCGTATGAAACATAAACTTAAATATCATATCCTATCGATATACGAGCAAGAACTTGAGAAACTTTTCCTAGTTTTAAAATAACTGTTCTCATTAATTGTATTAATTCTCATAAGTAAAAATATCCACATGTATTCCCTAAAATTATTGTAAAGTAGTTTTTAGTTATTAGAAAAGAAGTTTTTTCTCTATTAATATAATTGTACATAATCTAAGGTAATTTTTAAAAATTTTACTGTTATTTTTTTATATAAATTTAATGGTATTTATCATTTATTTTTAATGCTTTTAACAAAAAATGTTTAATGTAATGTCATTTTCTTGTACTCTTTTAAGATTTTATAATAGTATTTTTTATAGTAGTTATTAGTTTATATAAATTTGTTTAAATAACTTTTTTCTTTACTCCTATGCGCGGACAGAACTCTTCGTGAAGAAGAGCTTTTTCGTATAAGTATATTTAGTTAAAAATATTGTAAATAGCTTAGTATAGCAATAATTGTATTATGTTTAACTAAATAAAACAAATAAATAAAATAAAAATAAATTTCTTATAGTAATATTAAATTAACAGCTGTAGTTAAAATAAATAATGATTAATTTATTCTGATTACATTCGTAGTAATTATTTTAAATGAATATATTTATAAGTTAAATGAAATAATGAGCTATCCTAGTATAACAAAACTCTAGAGTTACTCAATGAGATTTGTTACCGTAAATGCAATAACATGAGTGTATATTCCTCTAAGCAATCTATATACATGAGTTTCTATTTTGAATTTAATTCCACCGCGACCATATACACCGCAGAAACTAATAAAAGTAAAGCTAATTATTATGATTATTATTGTTGTTATCAAATGAGACAATGTCCATTCCAGTCCGAGTACGAGATTTGTTTCTGTTTGTGTAACTAACTATATTAAATTACTTGTAACTAATCTGAGAATGTTCCATCTGGTGTATTATGGGCTTGCCCTAGATAGTAGGCCATGGGTATTAGAGGTGCTGAAAGTTAAATGAGCTCAGAGGGTTGTTTCCCTCGGTAATTACTCCGACTGGCTTACAGACCAACTATATGGTAAACCTAGTACCACAATACAACATTGTCCAAATACTCATCACTTGCTGTCTCCAATTCTGTACATCATTTGTAAATTCAAGTTTATCGTGTCGTTATTAGAATTGCCCTTTATGCACTAATAAATTGCTTGCAATTAGTGTGAACATTGCATTCAATTTTGTTAATTAAAATGTTTTCCATTGAAATTATAATTATATAAATTTGAGGTTTTCGTTTTGAAAGTTTTCATTTAACTTCATAACTAATATAATAAAATATTCAAATCATAACCTTACAGTGCCAGGAGAATATTGTAGTGCCAAACGAAAAATGCCAGGTATTTTCCACTAAGTACTTCTTAAAAATGCCAGCCTATTTTTGTGCGATATGTAGCATTTTATATGTCTATCCATAACTTGGCTATTTTTAAAGATTACTTAAAAAACTTAAAAGGCCCACTAACGGGCAGGTGGAGTGTTAAATTAATTGCACTCGATCTGTTGGTTCCAAGGCTACAAAAAATAGTTTTGTTTCTTATCACATAGCTAGCCAATTATATGACTGAACTCTTTAAGAACAGAAGATGTAGAGGTGTAAAAGACACTAGTCAGATTTATCTCCTCTGAGAGTAACGAATTTCACTACACAGCCAGATCCTGTGGTGAATGAAGTGAAGGTTTCATTTTTGCAGAGGAAAGTAGATGCTTTTCAGAGGACCTGGCATGCTGATAAGCATACTCTTTCAACTCAGTGAGGAAGGCAAATGTAAACCACCTTACTCCTTGTTTTTACTTAGTGAAACCTCTAGAGGTTCAAATTAGCCTTTAGGATGTTGACCTAAACAACAACTTAAAAAATACAAAAAATGAAAATTGTGTTAAAACATTTATTTTGTGGAAATTTCTTTTTTAATTAAAAAAAATTACACTAAAAATTATGTTATACAACTTCACTTATATCATTTTAAAGATGATTTTATTATGTACAAAGTCACTTAGTTTACGTATTGTAATTTTCAGCGATGAAGCTTGGTTTCATCTTAGTAGATTTATTTTAACAGTCGAAATTCCAGAATATGGTCTGCAGACAACCCACCTGCGTTCCACGAATAGCCAATACACTCGCAAAAAATTGGAGTGTAGTGTGGTGTAACTCGTCGGAGAATATTGTTGGGCCTAACATTTTTCGGAGACCATAACAGCTGAACGATATCAATAAATAATCTATGAATACAAATAATCATGTTATTTTGTAATTTAGTAAGTTAAAAAAATGAAAAGAAAATCGAAAAACAATTTTTTGTAGTTTGGGTTGCGTGACTTTACAGTCACCCGTTATATTATACATTTTGCATTCATATAACATTCTATTTTGTTACTTTAACACACTCAGGCAAAGCTTCCAGAAAAAAGTTTCTATATAAGTATAAGTTTAAGATATATACATTTCATTATTAAAATAAATATTTAAAAAAATTGGATTAGGGTACATTAACTGAATTTCATTTTGCATTTATTTTGTTTTCTTTTTATAGTTCCAAAAATGTTTATTTTTGGAATAATTTTCAACAATTTAGAGCTTAATTAATTAAAGAATTAACAAAGATGGTAACGGTGACTATACAGTAGGGTCTTCTTGTAAGAAGTGAGAAAGAAGATAAAAGAAATGGCTGGAATATTAAAGGCTATTTCAGACAACGAGAATTAAAACTCATCTTGAAAGTGTATGGCTAACGCTTGCCATCTTCACTTAATAATACAGCTCTCTCTGCGTAACGTCCTCTTCGTGTTTCTTTTTGTTTACATTCTACTCCCTTTACTCTTGTGAATTTTAACGTTTAACAACTGTTAACAGTTTGTGCCGTCCTTATTTCAAAATACCAAGCCATATTTCTCCAGCCATGTGTACACAGTTCATTACGAGATTATTTTTCTCACTGGCATCTTCTTTATAGTACCTTATAACACGATTCAACGTGTAAATAACGCTCTTTTCTTCTCAGTTTGTTTTTTGCATATTAAACAAAATATAATAAATTGAAATTATGATAAACGGGCGTAATATTCTCTTTTATTTAATCTTTATATTTATTTTTACAATTTTTATTTTTTATCAAAGACAATACGCAAATATTTCACTATTTTATTTATTCATTTCTTTAATTATAATTGCATAATTCAATAACACCACATTCCGCGTCTGACAATGTTTATTTTTGAACAAATAAAATTTTGGATAAACTACATTTTGTTTTATTTTATGTTTAGATGCGTATGCAGATGTTTCAAACCTGACTTAACGATTGAATGCAAAGACCTAACACTTAATATCGGTGCAAATAATTTTTTAACAGTGTAGTATTTATTTTGCAATCAGTTAATAAATACAATAACTTTAAGCAAATATGAGAAAATCTGAGTAATGTCCTTGGAATTAAAATATAAACTACACTCAGTAGTGTGTTTCAAAAGACTAAACTGTGAAGAAAAAATATATATTTATACAAAATCAAACTTGAGGCACTGTGAATCAACATCTTGAAACACAAAGTTGTTGAAGTTGGAGATGACAATGACGATGATAGAGATGAAAACGACGCCGATTATGAGATGACGATGATTAGGAGTTGAAGTGGAAAAGATATAAAAAAAGATTAACAAAATCGTATAGGTAAGTCTAATGGTTTAACGTTTCAGTCTGTGAGTATCTTTGCTGTTGTCAAGGAGGTTAACCGCTAATGGATTTTGATGGTCTTCTAGTTTTTGTAAATGTTTTTCGCTATGTTGTTTAATTTCTTCTTTTATGAAGGGCAGGTTTAGGTCATTGCAAATAAAATATAATTAGTTTCTGATAATGATATATATATATATTTTCATGGTTAAAGCACGCATGATCTAGTCTGGAATACGAAGATAATAAAAATTTATTCACTTGTATTTTTTGCAGAGATCTACGGATTTGTGAGATTTTTGATCATGCAGCCCATCGCAATCGGTCTTTTCAGCCTTTTTCCAATTGATTTCTTTCTTCATTAGTATCTTAGATTCCTCATGCTCAACATTTTCTGGAGCGATCAATTTTCCATTGCTTAACCAGTTGGGAAATGAATGTTTGTTGAGGCCATTCTTCTAACATATCAATACCATACTATAATGTGCGTCTTACCACTGCGAGCTTGAAGATCGACACAATTACTATATTAAAGGATCATATTTTTCAAGTACAATCGATTCCGGATAATTTGTCCACTGGTTAATTGGGGCAACCGGTTTTTTGGGACAGTTCTTTAATGAAAAAAAAACAGAACACAATTTTACATTGATAAGTACTCCGTTTATTCGGTTCATAATGCCGCTTATTGGAGACAATCTGATGTATGTACAAATATGTTTTATTAAAACGATTACAGGCCAGTGACGAACAACACGGACGCGGTTCTAAGCGGCACGATAAGATAATGGACAGGATAGAGGTAGTAAACATTTTGACAGATAAACAACAGTAATCACTCATCAGTCATAATAAAGATGTTATTTACAGAACAATGTGTAGGCTACATAATCGTCATTGCACAAATTTCAGCGAGTCATATCCACAAGTTATGCCCAATCTTACAAGCTGTGAAGCCTCCTTGTAACTTATGTTAGTTGTCACTTGTACGTACATAGAACGTTCGTAATTCCATGCTTCTCATCAGTTTTTCTGATTTCATGAGTGTACTGTAACACAGTGTTTTTTCGAGTCTGGTTGTTTTGATATTTGCAGGCATACTTTTTTTAAAAATTCCCATTCGTTTCACACATTTTTTTTATATCTTTATGCGTAGGCTTACAGTACAGTACCTACTATCAACGTCTTCGTGAGTTAAATGCCACGTAACGATATGACTATGTGAACGAATAAAGCTTCTAGACAAAATAAAAATGTATCCACCTAACTTAAACCAACGTAAACTATCGGAACTAATTGGTGTATAGAAAATTACGATAGCTTATATCGTTCTCCAAGAAAATAAAATACACCAAGAGTGGGCATTAAAAGATCAAGGAACATCTCAGAAAAGAGAACGTAAGGAAGGATCCAAGTTTTGAGAAGCGTTGAATGAATGGTTTGCCATTGCTTAAAATCAAATGCTTAAAATTATGCTTAAAATGCTTAAATTAAATTGCTTAAAATCAAATGCTTAAAATCAAGGCAAAAGGTTTTGTTAAAAAGTTAATCATTGTTCTGATACCCTTTTATTTATTTCGTGTGTATATGGTTAAAACTTGCATCGAAAATTTATGTATGTCATAATTTTAATAAAATACAGTATCGTATATGCCACAGTTTAAAAATTAGTTTGTTAGGGCCAGCCGTTTAATTGGGCCAAAATGCTCCGGTCCCGATGTGCCCCAATTAACCGGAATTGACTGTACTACTAATTGTACGATAACCTTACTCTCACAAGCACAAGAGTGTATTAAAATGACAGTAGGGTAGGCATCTATTAATACGATACGTTATTGATGTATTCTATTGTCGTTCTGCTATGATTTTCAGCTCATATAGTTTACATTGTCTATTGTTTTGTGTTATATAACCTTACTTTTATCACTTTCTTGTTACTTTTGTATTTTGCCTCTCATTCACTCCTTCAATATTATTCTCCATTGTTGATAAAGCGATCCCTGGATGTCTTAAGATATGCCCCACTAGCCTATATTTTCCATCCACTCGTCTAAGAACCTCTAAATTACTTATTTTCTCCACCCACCTAATCTTTAACATTAGGTAGATGGACAAAATAAGTATGCTACCAGAAGAAGGGATATCCTAATGGGACATATTTATCTTAAGACATCCAGGTATTGGTCTATCAATAATGGAGGATAATATTGAGGGAGTGAATTGTAGAGGGGAGGCAAAGGTTAGAATATATAAAGCAAATTACAAAAGATGTAGGGTGTTACAGGTATATAGATATGAAACGACTAGCATAGGATAGAACAGCTTGGAGAGCTGCATCAAACCAGTCGAGAGACTGAAAAAATTTTTTTTAATTTATTGGCTGCCTACTTGGCTTAGTTGTTAACACGCTAGCCAACAAAGTGGAAGATCTCGTATTCAATTTCTGGGTAGGGTCTGGACAAGTCAAAAACTACTGTTCTATTTCATAACTCATCGTTGTTACAACTAATGATCAAGTTTTAATCCGACTTTTTATACTTTAATTTTTCCCTATTACCATTAAAGAACACACAAATTGAATATTACAACCAACTCTTTGAGTTGGCAAGACTGTTTTAGTTATAAAGTCGACTATTCTTATCTGCCATGATAGAAGTAGGAAGTTTTAAATTTGATAATAAAAAATTTTAAATTTTAATTTACTGAAGATGTGTACAAGATACACGAAACCGCTTTAAACATTGGTAAGTGTTTACTGTTAACGTATTCTGGTGGTTAGAAATATAAATAATTTATCAAGGTTACAAAATTGTAATTATTTTTTAATTAAATAGTGCTCTCTTTGCTGAATTCACACATGTGTAATATTTGTTGTTGTTTAAGTCATCAGTCAGAAGGCTGGTTTGAACGTATTCAGGTTTTAATAAGTAAAACGAGGAGTGAGGTGGTTTACCAATGCCTTTTTTACTGAATGGAAAAGTAAACTTATCAGCATGCCAGGCCCTCTGAAAAGCACCTATCTTCCACTCTGCAAATGACACCTTTGATTCATTCACCACAGGGTCTGGCTGTATAATGAAATCCATTACTTTCAGAGGAGATAACTCTGATTAGTGTCTTTTACACCTCTACCTTTTCTGTTCTTAAATGATTAAGCCATTTAATTGGCTGACCACGTAATATGACACAGAACTATTTATTTTAGCCCTGCAACGAACATATAGAGAGTAAATAATTTGACACTCCACCTGTCTGTTACGGGCAGGTGTAATATTTATAAAAATATATATTCAATAAATAGTTTTAGATTTTAATGAATAAATCTGGTTTTATTTTGAGTGCTATTGAACGTATTCGTGAAGAGTATGTCAGAGATAGAATCAATAACACAATTAAATAATTTACAAATTTTGAATAGGGCCTAAAATTGAAAATATTTTATTAAAACGGTGATAAATATTTTAACTTTGAATCAATTATAAATCATGTATGGATTTTTGTATGTTTGTAAATAAAATAAGTAACCTGAGAGGATTAAAAAATTTGATGTTTTTGATGAGATCGTCGAGTTAATGTTGTTCCACAAGCGTACAATTACCATAAAGTGTAGTACGCTATTATTCAAGGCAAAGCTAGCAGTTTACAAAGCGACTCATATATTATGTAGCAAGACTCCTTTGATGACCCTTACTCCGCTCTAAAAGTTGTCCCTAGCCAGCCTCCACACTAATATTTGCCTACTCTAATGAAATCCCCAACCAATCTCTGTCTGCCTTCCACTGTTATTCCCTCACTCCCAGTCCAGCTCATCGCAGTAGGGGACTACAAGTAACTCCTATCCTACAGATGGCAATGGGAATGCTACCTGTCAGTTTATCTCTCCCTTAACTCTTTACTTTCTTGGTAAATTGTATTCAAACTAAAAACCTAACCCATTCCTATTTTTGTTACTAAAACCAACTGCCGATTCAATTAAGGTCGTGCAAGTAAACATTTGCATTAACCATTTCATTTACTTTTAGCATTTAAAACATTTTAAATTTCTAAATCACTCTGATTTATATAAAAGTTTTGCGTACCAAATTATTTAACTTAAATTTCAAATTCGTTGTAGACACGGTAGAGTTTTTAGCCTGTGGAAATGCATCTTAAGCAAACATACAGAATAAAATTGCATAGTTAAGTAAACAAACTAAATTGCGTTACATCTATAACTTTACATTCATGGGTTGTCAAAGTATATACAGCCGAACTTCTATAACTCGAATCCTCAAGGGATGGGGAAAAACATTCGAGTTATGGAAAAAGAACAATAAAACAGAAATTCAAAAATAACAAAAACAGAACATTCCATAGGCTAATACAGTAGCCTATATATAGCTATGTTTAATATATTGTAGGCTTACTGGACATGTGTAATTTCGTAATATAGTTCTGTATGTTGCATTTAGCTAAGCTATTGGCTACAGTATTAAGTACCGTACTTATTGTACACAGTATTCCAAAATTGAGGAGTTTGATGGAAAAAAGAACTTAAAATACTATTGGCCCTTTTTCAGTCAAAGTGTTTATAGAGTCCGCCATGATGTTCTCTGTATTTGTACAAAGTTTCATTACTCTATGTTTTTTCTAAAAGATGCGACGACGATATTTAAAATGTCATGTCAAGGCAGGAAAATCCGTTAACTGGTAGGCAGTCAATGAGGTTATGCTGTAAACTAATTAAAGTAGTTTAAAATTTCTGTTGTGTATTCTGTATTATAATTTTGTGTAGTCTCTCAGTAGTAAAAAATTCGAATTTTATATAGATATACATATCTGTCCGCCTACTTATATTGCAATTCATCACAATATTCATAACAAAATGATAGAGTATCATTTTTTAAATAAGTCGGTTTTGTAGATAGGCCCTTTTTCCATCAAACTCCTCAATTAGGCTATTTTAATTACGCAGTACATACTGAATATGGTACATTGTACCTACAGACTATAATTCTATATTAGTCTGTGGTCGATTCAAAGAAATTCATTGTTTTGGTTTATGCCTGTTATGCCTATACAAAGCAACCATATGAGTTTAAGAGTCCCCTTTTATTGTCAAACATTTCCTCTTAAAATGAAAGAAGAAGCACTGTACCTACATTTTTCAAAAGACCAAATACTCTATTTTGAAAACTATGTTCATATTTTTGTCACAAGAATCGAAATAAATATTTCGAATTAGAAAAATTGCGGAATTCGAGTTATAGATGGATTTTTACATGGTAAATGCATGAACGGTTGAACGGAAGTTTGAGGTATAGAAAATTCGAAATATAGACGTTTGAGTTACAGCAGTTCAACTGTATTTAATACTTTATTTTAAACTAAATGAATAACTTTTAGGTATTTGTAAGAACTGGTTATGTATTATTTATAAGTTTAGTGAAATAACTATACAAACGATTCTTACAACAGAAAGTATTAAATTTAAGTGGAAAAACAGATTTAATTGTGAGGAATCAAAAAATGGGTACATTTTCTTCAGTAATCATTCATAAATTTTTTTTATCTTTAATTTTTATTACGGTTATGTAAGTTGAGCCGCACAACTTCCGTATTTGATTTTTAAATGGCGGTGGGGAATTTTACTTTAAAGAGAAGAGGTACCCAGTGATACATTCTGCGTTCAAAACTTCGGGTATTGTCCGTTATTCAGACCAAGAGGTCTCTACTCCATTTCTGCTTTAAACGACGCATAGTTGGAAAGTTCCTTGTTGCTAGATCACGGGCTAGTTGGTTTGGATGGTCATCTAGTCTTTTGTGAAATGTACTATACAAGGACGCGGTTAGCTTCTTTACTGTAGGATTTTTGAAATTATCGTGGAGGGTTTTATTGCTTACATAAAAAGGAGCCCCAGAAGCAAGTCTTAAGAATTTTGATTGAATTGGTTGGATCGACTTTAAATTACTCTCTGCCGCTGTTCCAAAGAGCTGGTCACTTTAAGCCCAGATTGGTCTAAATAAGGATTTGTATATTAAAATCTTGGAGCGGAGGTTCAATCTTGATTATAATATTCATAAATTACAAAAAAAAATTATATTTTAAAAAATATATTGTGACATTGGAAAATGATTTTATGATATGTATTAAGTAGCCTTTGAACACTGACTATAGATGAATCTTGAATATACCATGGACGCGGAGTATAACCAAGATGAAGATCTTGTGAAAGATTGGTCTCAGAGATAATTTACATCGTCAAAGGCCGTAAGCTTCAGTTTTTCAGCATATCATAAAAAACAAAAGAGATATGAACTACTAAAACGCATCCTGCAAGGAATTATTGAAGGAAAAAGCACCCCTGATCTAAAGCCATTTCCTAGCTCGAAAAGTTGAGGGCCTGGTTCGGTAAGAGTTCAGCAGAATTTTTCTTTATAACAATCAACAATTTATATGATTGATGATGATCACCAACATTGAAGTGGATAGGCAGGCTCAGAAACATATTTTGTTGTAAATAATGCTTTTGTATGAAGTTCCAACAGGTGTAATTTTCTACCTGACGCGGGACACTGGATTTTGTTCAATTTTTTCCCAGTATTTAATGAAATTTCAGTTATATTATTCTTCTATTCTATTTTCCTCGATTATATTTTCTTCTCAACATTTTTTGAACAGTTACTATTTAAAACCACTATTTCCTTTGTTGGATCAATTAGTTATTGGTCAGTAGAAAGTAAGAAGTCGGTATGTAATTAGACTGCGTTGTTAATCATAGATATTTGAACGTGTATGAACTATGAGAAGAAACCATTTTGACAAGTATAGAAAAGAGAGTTCTTTAGTTACTATTTTCAAAAACTATAACAGTGAAGAATTTTCTTTTAATTTACCGTAGTTTAAATATTAAATTTTTAATAGCATTTTGTAATATATTTAGTCTACCATTAAGTCAAGTAGTCAATTTAAAAAGTAGTTATAATCGTAAGTATCAAGACGTGATTTTTAGCTCTGTAACGTTTCATGAAATCCATTAGCAGGTTTACAGTCGTTACCAACGATGTACGAGGATGTATTGTAATAGGAATATAAACTCGGTAAGACTAAATTGGAAGCAAATAAGTAATAGAACAGGGCACAATTTAAATAATAAAAATTAATTAAATTTCCAACTAATAAAAATTAAAAGAAGAAATACGAGGTGTGGCTACTTAAAAAACGAGGCTGACGTTGTAAAAAAATTTATTTTAATTTTATACATAACCACTTATTGTCACCTTCAATATACACTCCTTCACTATCCCTACAACGCTCCATTTTCCATTGTTGGAAACAGTGCTGGAAGTCATCTGTCAGCTCCTTCAGGACACGTGCCGCTTTCTCTTTTACAGCTTCCACAGACTCAAATCTTGTCTCTTTTAATGCAGATTTCACCTTAGGGAACAGGTAGAAGTCACGTGGTGCAAGATCTGATGAATAAGGTGGATGTTCTAACACTGAGATGCTGTACTTTGCTAGGAACCTCTTGACAGATAACGCGGAATGAGCTGGCGCATTGTCTTGATGGAGAACCCATGGTTTGTCCTCCCACATTTCGGGGCGTTTTTCCTTACTCTTTAACGTAGTTTAGAAAGTACCTCAAGGTAGTAATATTGATTAATTGTTTGATCTTTAGGAACCCAGTAAAGATACTTTCTAAACTACGTCAAAGAGTAAGGAAGAAACGCCCCGAAATGTGGAAGGACAAATCATGAGTTCTCCACCAAGATAATGCGCCAGCTCATTCCGCATTATCTGTCAAGAGGATCCTAGCCAAGTACAGCATCTCAATGTTAGAATGTCCACCTTATTCACCAGATCTTGCACCATGTGACTTCTACCTGTTCTCTAAGGTAAATCTGCATTAAAAGAGACAAGATTTGAGTCTGTGTAAGCTGTAAAAGAGAAAGCGGCACGTGTCCTGAAGGATGTAACATCTGTTTTCAGAGTGTTACGTTTTTTTTGGTTTTGTTGGCGTAGCTTGTTGTTTTGGTATTCGTTAACTCGAACCTACGGGCGACGTTTATTAAATCACCGTCCGGTGGCGCGCTCTACCGCTTTTACGGCGAACTGCGTTCAGCCCTTGCATCGAGCTGCTCCATTGGCATGAAAATACACTCTTAGTTGAATTTTCATTGAGTACAGTACAGTGAATATGTAGTAATTTTTATTACGTGTATTTTATTATTTCTTACTTTTGGAAAAGTATTTCTTCTTGCCCATTTAAAATGGTAAGTTAATTATCTTTATTTTTAGTATTCCGAGAGCTGGAAATTTATCACGGGTTGCATAAAATTAAGTTTTTGTAATAAGGAAACTACGTTGTAATTTTACTTGCTATGTCTTGATTACTGGATACGATTTCGATCTATGTAAAACTAATTTTGACTTATGATTAATTTATTGTAAACGATGTAAAGTTTTGTAATTGGAAAGTTGTATTTTTCTGCAATTAGTAATTGCTTACTTTATTTGTCATTTTTTTTCTTGAACTTTATATTTGTCAATCTATTGCAACTTGTGTTAAGTTTCATTCTTTAAATTCATAACTTTGTTATATTTCATTCATTTACTTTGTATTATTTATGCATTGGTGTTTTTCCTTAAGATCGACACTTGTTTTATTAAATATTAACACTCGCTCGATCTTTTTCTTCAGGGTTCGAATCCGGGAACGGAATCATCCGTTCGATAATCAAATATCCATAATCAGTACACGGAGTTCGACTCCTGACCATGATAAAATTTTCACCACGCCAGCATCCCGTAATTTGATGTTCAGTGTTTCCTGACTATTTCTTGCCTGGAGCGATTTGGAATCCAATTTGGATGAGGGTGTCATCAATTATCTTCCCTTGATCGGGTATACGTTAGTAGTACTTCAAAAATGTGTTAACAACAAAGGGTATGTTTTATCACTTTATTTATTATGTGAGGATTTCGTCCGTCTGCCTAAAGCGTTTTCTAAGTGGCAACCGATGCATTTTTGGAAAAAGTTCACGCCAGAAATTGGGTTTCATCTCGGCAACTACATGTTTTAAACAGGAAAATTTATGATTTCCAATTGACCTGTTTTAATAGTTTTTCCTGTTAATTCATTTGCTGAAATAAGCAGCCAGGAACATTGTTCAATTAAATTTTAACTTTTGCATAAAACTATAATAATAATTCTTTCATTACTCTTATTTAAGAATCCAATTTGAATCTGTGTATTTCTTTTTTAACTAAAAAATTTTAAAGATAAATTTAACGTTTCATTTAAAATCTTTTACTATTACTCCTGTTTTACACCTTATTGAAAAGGTTAATTATTAATTTGTTTTTTTTTTTTTTTTTTAATTCTAAGAATTATAATGATGAAATATGTTTAAAAAAAAATAAAAGCTGCTAGCATGCTAAACAAAAGATTAATTAAAATAAAAACATTTGGCCATTAATTTTTTTATGTTCAGTTGTTCATTGTATGAACATATATATTATATTTCATATTTATTGTTTGCTAAATATCTATAAAATTTACCTCAGAAAATACCTGGTCTGGATCTAATTTTGTATTAAAACTTCCAGCTATTTAAGGTTGGGTAACATTGTACCATTTTGCTGTTTAATTCTATATTTATTTCTTGTTATAAATTAAATTATTTTTACTACTTACTATACCAGATTTATTTCATTTATGCAACGATTTCCCGAGTGTTTGTTTTTTTGAGCTTCCTAAATTTATTTGTCAACACCCTAGCCGACCTATCTTTTTGCCGCATGTGTTACCGGCAACGATAGGGGTGTTACAAGGAGCTGACAGAAGATGACTTCCAGCGCTGTTACCATTAATGGAAAATTTGCATGGAGCGTTGTAGGGATAGAGAAGGAGTGTATATTGAAGGTAACGAGTAATTATGTAAAAAATTAAAATAAAATTTTTACGTCAGTCTCGTTATTTAATAGCCACACCTCGTATTATTAAATAATTTTGTAATATTTATGAGAATGGTTATTAAATTTACTTTCTTTTTGGTTTTTAAATACAGATTAAATTCCTCTTATTAGTCATTATGATGATTTTTACGAAAGTGACATGACGATATAGCGAGAGATCGTATGCGACATGAATATATCGTAAAACGTAAACAGAAATCCATATTCAATTTAGAAAAAGGTTCTTAGGATATTTGGGCAGGATGGATAAAAATGTACTTTTCGTCGGTTTGGTTACTGATGTTAACGAAATCGGTCTATCATGGGTGACAGATTTTATATACGGACTTTTCCGTAAACCTTCTGGTTAAATCAAGATCAGTGCTATTGGTCTCCTAAAGTAATCTTATTTGTCGATTTAAAAAATTGCTCCCAGGTTAGTATACTTTCTTAGTTTTATTTTTGCTTATATTCCATTAATATTTTTATTATTCTCTTGTATTTTGTATCTCTTCATTAGTCGATAGATAAGCAAAAACACTGTTGCATAAAATATTCCATAAATTTATTCAAAAATGCATTATTCAAGCTATCAACGATTTAATAAAAAGACTGGGAATTGAATAGAACAGGTCTCAAAACTTTATGTTCTATAGTTTTATAGATTTTGTGTCACTTAACTCTAAGGTCCGTTTCAGGATCTGGGTAAATTAAATAATTAATACACTAAAGTTTAAATTACAAGTATATATTTCAACTAATAATTACAATTAAATAAGTGACTAAAATCTACAAGTACTGTACATTAAAATTAAATTATTTAATAAAATTAAAATACTTAAAATTACTTACAAAAATTGAACAGATAAACGTTAAACAATACACAGTAACGTTGACGTTTTCTAACGTAACCGTTAAGCACAATGTGATTCGCTCACTCAAACACACAAATCGAGACTAAGACTAATGGAAAGTACGAGAAACGACAGAGATTTTCGATATAATAATAAAATTGAAAATCCTTCTTATGGCGTCTGAATAAATCTTAACAACTGTAAACAAATTAGGATTGAATAGAAGGTGTTACAAAAAGGCTAATTATCTAAAATAGGTACCCGGCTCTCACAATACCTATACAACAATAAACCTGTACTACCTGTACTATAAAATACCATTTAAACTACACATAACATTTCTAACTATTTCTCGGAAAACCATATTTATTACTCTTATTATTTACGTTAACATTTTTAAAATCTTGGTCATTCTCGAACACTCTTCCCTTTTCGAAATTGTCACAATATTCTGCACAAACACAGAAATTAGAGGTCTGCATAAATGTATTTTATTGTTTACATTTTTATTAACACCTTGTTACATTAAAAAGTACAGCCAAGGCTTTTACTCAACAACCATTGGTATGACATATTTAAACGTGAGGGTCCATAAAACACAAACTAAGTTATAAAAAATAACTTGTGCAGAGCTGTACAATATTTTTTTAATCTTTACTGTGTGTTCTTTGCAATCTGGTCAATTTAAGAACAATAAGCAACCATGACCCAATGAGATGAGGATAATGTGTATGGCGTGTAATTGAGGTGTCTTGCACAGACCCAGGCCGACCATTCCTGAGAAAATATAGTTAATTGAACCTCAACCATCAAAATACACCGGTAATCACTGCCGAGTATTCAAATCCGTATAAAAGTACCTACTTTTACTAGGATTTTAACCAGGAACCTCCATCTTCGAAAATTAGCGGTTGCACAGCTGATTCTCGGCGACGAATTTACCACTATACCAACCCGGTAGGTTTGTATTTGACATTTCCCTTGTAGTATTACGAGTATATAAACAGTTCCGAGGGAGGTAGAGGGTTGTTAGCTGATGTCGAATCAAGTGGGCAGACGGCGGGTTTTTGGTTGGTAAGGCGGTTGCGGCCTCCTTCGGGCTGGACGAGGACGCCCTAATTGAGTCCAACACTACGACTCCATCGTGAGAAAGTGAACATGAGTTTTGTCTCGCCGCCTTGGATAAAAAACATCCGCTAGGTTCGTTGTAAATTGAAAGGCATAATTTTTTTTGACACATTTTATTGAAAACTTAGTTTCTGTTATTGCAATAATATAATAATTTTTAAATATGACACTAAAAGTTCCAAAACTTAAATTACTTGCTGGAGCTTGCAGTCATCACTACAGTCCTACAATTGGCCAAGAAGATTCCATGGCCAGTGGCGTTTTAAACGTCTGTGCTGAGTACCCAGTATCACCCTATCGTACTTGTTTTGTATGAGAGGGTTGTCATGTAACTAAAATTTGTCGTGCATTGTCTTGTGCGGGTGTTTCGCGACTTCATTTACGTATGGCATTTGTAAGTCTTTGTGCAATATTAAGTTTGTTACGTAAAAGGGGCATTACGTTATCGTTAGTAGAATCTTTTTGAATTGATTGTATACGTTTCGTGTGTGAAGGTTTAGCAGATCCCCAATGTTAAACTCCATATCTCCAGATTGCTCTTAACACATTCATTGCTAGAGACTCACCTAGCGGGTCATGGGTAGGTGTTACCGCCAGGCTGCCGTCTGACCTAGCGGGTTCTGTGTTTTTATAATTTTCAGTAATTCTACAGGGACACCGTCTGTCGGATATCAGGTTGTAGCTATTATATAACCTCGGAAAGGTATTTTCTTTGTAACCGTACAGTTCGTTTTTTGAATTTTCGTCATACGATCATCTACCCTCGAGTAATATACTCGTTCAATAGTTTTATCGGGTTTTTCAGGTGCAGTTGAAGCCGTGAATTTACGAGTATCTTTACAGGTATCGATTTAAAATAGCTTACACCTTTAGATTTAATTTAAAAATATATTATTTATAGTTTAAAATTATATAAGGAATTACGCGTAAATCGAAACAGTAAATGGAAAACTTCAAATAAGAAATACATTTTTTTTTATATCAGACGAAAATAAATCTAAAAAACACTAAATTGTTTACTTTTATGTTATCAGCAAACATAAATCCATGTATAGGTCGCAAATAAAATAAATCTATAAAAACTTAAGTAACATAAGTTGTAGGTCTTATACGTGTATGAAGCAAACGGAGAACACAATTTATTTGTACCATTGTAAGAAAATGTCTCGCTTGCCAAACGAATCAACATGTAGGTCTACACTTTCAACATGATGGAGCTCCACCTTACTACACGAATCAAGTGATGCAATTTCTGAATGACAATTTTACTGAGAAATGGATTGGTCGTGGAAGCCATACTAAAATTGGAAGGCAGTGACCCCGGACCTTACTTCTTTAGATTTTGGTTATGGGGTAGATGAAGAGTAAAGTGTACAAGAAAAAGTGAAATCGAGGGAGAAACTGATAGATCGTATTTACAATGTAGCTAAAGAAATAAAAGAACAGAAAATTATTCTTTGTCTGGCAACTCAAAAACTTCGACGCCGAGTTGTCAGATGCATTGACGTCAACGGAGGGATTTTTAAACCTTCACTTTAAATGAGTACAGCATTATTATTTTAAAACATAGTGTACTTCTAGATAAAGAGAGACTTGTAGATTAGTAGTGATGAACAGTGTTCATTAATAAACAAGTACAAAATTCCGAATTTTTGTGTTATTTTTCGTGTATTTTAATTTAAATCAGATTTTATAAAGTTCGTGTTTATTTTTTACTGGTTTATTTTACATCATTCTCTTCGAAATTAAATTCTCTACAAATATTACTTAAAATGTTTACATGTTTGTTACCAATTTAACAAAGTTAATCTACTTCATACCTAAAAAAGATATGTTTTTTGAGATCTAATTTTGCGTATTTTGTCAGATATCTCAGAAATGACTGTACTTACAGACGTCAATTATAAAATTTTTACTTTACTGTAAAGTTTACCTCTGTTATTTTGTAAATCAAAGAAATAAAAGAATTCATATTCAAATATATAATTTTTTTTACCTTAAAATATCCACCTAATATTGGAGCACGCTGTGCGTAATATACATCATGATAATTTTACATTCTACGTTCATTCATTCCTCTTGTGACAGTGTTAAGATCATTATTCAATAGATGGATCTCACGAAGTTGTGGATGGTAAAACGGGGTGTGGTTGAGGAATAGTTGTGGATGCTGTAAGGCTGTTGGTGATGCTAGCTGTAAGGACGCGATATGAACCCACCATTTGTCTCAGTCAACCCCACTGTACCCAGAAATGATCTTCTCCTTTTGCACAACACATTCAAATTACCTCTCGCTCTATCTTTCGCTTTCCCGTTTCATTTTCTACTCTAAGCTTCTTCCTCTTTGTTGTCTTCTATTTCCTTCTATTTGTGCACTGTATAATGCCACGTTTCAGTTACGCCTCTATTGAATTAGTAAACCCAACTACAATTTTCATTCTAAATACTCTCTTTACGTTAAAATTTCTTTGCAATTCATGTATGATAAATAGAATATTTCAAAATTGATCTTATCCCAACTAAGTCTTTCGTTTACATTTAACTTAGAATTTTTTGTTCTTTTACAAAATATACTATTCTTATAAAAACAAACTATCAAATTATGACTTTGTAAATTACACAAGACAAACATAAACTCATACTAGAAATAATTTGTAGTATCTTCAGATGTAAGATTGGCAAGCATTTCAGTATTTAATTACTAATTTACTAATAAGACAGTGTAAAATATGCAACTGACCGTTTATTTTGTAAACGAGAAAATATGCATAAATAAGAAAACCGTCAAGATTTTTTTCACTTATCAATGGTTTTAGTTGGAAGAACAGTTAGATATACGAGCATTAAAGAATTCCGAAAATTTACAAGATATAAAGTAATTTCCCTCCTTTCAAAAGCTTGTTTACTACTCTACAATAATGTTGTTTACTCCCAAATAGGCTTTAATTCTGTTTTTACTTTAAGAGGAATGATACAAATTTGTTTTTTTTACATCAGAATGTATGGAATAGTCATCCAATCTTGGAAAATTAAATATGTCTAAAGAATATTCTTAACTACAATGTTTATTATATTTTTAAATTAAATTTTAATGTTCAGAAGCCTATTAAAATATTATATCATTATAAAATTGCTTAATTTTTTAAGTAGTAAAACCTTGTTGCCGCATCCTTAGCGTAGTGCTAGCCTAAAATACGAAGGTCCTGGGTTCGATTCCCGGCCAGGGTCTGGACATTTTTATAAGTTAAAACCCACCGTTATATAAACCGCTGTAGTCATTAATAACCAAGCTGTTGATGCGACTTTAAATAAAAAAATTAATTAATTAATTAAAAATCAGTGAGGAATATCCGAAACTTTGAATTGGCAGGATGGGTGTGTATATCTAATATTCAGTTCTTGATCAATTCAACATCTTTTTGATGTTTTCAAGATGATATCACAACTACCTATGTAATTTAAATACCGATAGCTTAGCCGAGCCAAATATTTCATATACATAATTCAGAATCGGTCGAAAAAGAAAGTTATATAATAGATATTTTATAAAGTTCTGTAATACAGATATAAATTATAAGTTTTTATTGTTAGGAAATTAAAAATTTTTTGAGTTGATATTCACCTTTTTGTGATGTTTATGGCTGATTTTTTTAAAGTTATTCTTCTAGCCAGGTCAAAATACTTGTTGCAATTTTCTTTTCTGTAACACAAAATTGATTATATTGTATGAGTTATGCAAGATCAAGACAAACAAATTCTTTATATAGCATAATTTTCGTAAGGAGAGCGCTAGGCAAAACGTGCGTCAGGATAAGTATAGTCTTGTATGTCCTGCAATAGTGCAGAGTATGTAATCAAAAATGAAACAGCATGCCAACAAAATACATAAGGTATGTCCACACTCGTGTGCTTTCTTTTTTAACTCGCGATTCGACTTGTGATGTCGCATGCTACATCGTGTGCACTTAGAGACATACCACCTTCTCGCACTCGTTTGAAGAGCTTTATTTAAAAAAAAAACAAACATAACGAATATTTTTGAACAATACATTAAATAAAACCCTGTTCTTTCCTGCATTAATTAGTTTGATTTAGATTGTTTTATTGTGAAATTAATCGGAGATAACTCCAGCAATTTTCGCAAAAATGTACTCAGTTTTTAGCCAGTTTTCCGTTAATATGGTTTTTAAACGTCCGTTACTCCGTCCAGACTTTTCATAAAAATTGGAATTTAAGTACGTTGAAGATCAGAGTTTTTTCTATAATACGAATATTTTAAAAGTTAAATCTCACGTTCCGTTTTAATATGACGGCTTTTTACAGGAAAGTGCTTTGTTGGCTCCATGAAAAGGTAGAAAAATGATTTTTGGACTAAACCATGCATTTTTACAACAGTCAAGCAAAGCGTTTATTTTTTTTTTTTTTTAATAAAAACATCGTTAAATAATTCAAAATGAGCTACGGAATGAGTTGCTGCAAGAAAAACACAGAAGTTTGTTTTTCTAAACGACTATACTCAAAGCGAATACCGTTATAGAGCTCAGTTTCTTCTCAAGAAGTTTAGAGGCTAATAGAATTGTCTATTAACACCACATATCTATTTCTAATTACAAATGCAAAATACGATGCATGGCACAATACTGCTATAAAAATGCATGGTTTAGTCCAAAAATCATTTCCTTATCTTTGATTGAAGCCAAAATACACTTTTTTTAGAAAAAAATGGCCGACATTTTAAAATGGATTATCTGACTTTTATTTTAATATTTTCATAGAGAGAAAACTCTGATCTTCAACATACTTAAACGCCGTTCTTTTATGAAAAGCGTGGTAGGAGTAACGGACGTTTTAAAACCACATTAACGGAAAACCGGCTAAAATCTGAGTACTCATTATGCGTAAATTGCTGCATCTCCGACTAGTTTAAAAATAAAATAATCTCAGTCAAACCAATCAACGCAGGAAAGAACAGGCTTTAATTTAGTCTTGTATTCAAAAATATTCATTATGTTTTTGAGATAAAGCTCTTCAAACGAGTGCGGACAGATGAAATGGCATGCCTATAAGCGCATGCTATGTCACATGCTACATCGTATGCGACATCGCACGTGTGTGGACATAGCTATTGGTTGTTGCCAATTTTCAGCAACACTCTGACAGTACATCGAACTGTCGGTCGGAGGGGTATGCAGGGTCCAAGTGAAGTATGCGCATGCGGAGCCCAGCGCTCATAGTAATTGGCTTGGCCTTTACAATGTTTATAAACTGAAAAATGTTGTGTGATTTTTTTGGAAAACTACAAAAAACTATAAATATTTATTAGAATATATTTTGATTATTCAAAAAAATGGTGAAAATATAAATGTTATTCTCAACTGATTTAAAAATAAACTTTTAAAAATAGTATGCAATTTTGAATTTTAATTTCTTATTTGTTGAATCAGAATTTGTCAAACATGGTAAACGGCGGAAATAATAGTATTTGAATCTTTCAAAAATTTATTCTGTATCAAATAACAGGTGAAAATATTATTGTGATTGAGCGCAGAAGGAGACTGTACATTTCAAAATTGTAAAGACGCGAATGTAATAGGCACTTTGATCGGGAACCTGATAACTTCTGACAATAAAAACTAAAAATTGCTAAATGGTTAGCCTTTATTTTTAGTAAATCATAAAAAAAATTCTATAGCTCTGAGTTTGTGAACTCACTTTTTAATCACAATTGATAATTTTTCGTCATAAATCTTAGATTATATAAAATTTTTAGTAAATTTCAAACACTTTAAACAGGCATCAATAATTGTATAACTTTAAAGTTATACGTAAAAGAAGTTATATTTTAGTTTAGAGTTATATTAAAAGTTATATTTACATGTTTTTTTTTTAAATAAATGTATAACTTTGAATAGTTGGATGATAAGAAAGCTATATATTATTTATTTAATTATATTTGTTAAATTTTTATAATGGATTTATTTTAACTTTATTAGAAATTTGTATATTTCGTAAAATGTCTTTGTTTTAAGCCCTAGCGTGGTTTATAAATTTATTTTGTACAATGTTACTAAATATAAGAAGAGAACGCCTACTATAAAACATGGCTTATAGTTATAGTTGGGTAGGTAAATTTTCTCCACTTCGTACATTTTAAATATTGTTGTATATTCATTTTATAGCTGTTTGAAAGAATGTGTAAGGAAATAATTAATTGTAAAAATATGGAAATAAAGTTTTATTGCCGGCCGCATTGGTGCAGTTGGTAACGTGCTCGCCTCTCATCATGCGGTCCTGGGTTCGAACCCCACTCAGGCATGGCATATTTTCATACGTTACAAAAAAAAAATCATTTCATCCTCCATTGTATATAGTTACACCCCAACGTCGTCGCTAATGACCGTTGTAGTTGATGCGATGTTAAATAAATGAATTAAAAAAAAAAAAAGTTTTATTATTATTTTTATCTTGAAGAGCAAAGTGTATCAATTGTTTAATTCTTTTTCGAGATGCAAGTTATGGACATCTTACACAACTTTCCGATATTATAAACTATATAACCCGTACAGTACTACAAGATTATCACAGTTGAAATATTTAAAAAAGCAGTTTTAGTATGTACAGTTTTGTTAAAGCATTATTTTCTTGAGCTAAATATTCTAGCTGGATACCTATTTGGATAACATTATGGCATACTTGGAGCAGCAACCCGACACCATATCGGCTGAATGTATGATGGTAAAACAAATGCGCAATTGTACCGTAGTTAACAAACCATACAAAATTAAAACAAAGAAAAATTAATTAGTTCTTTGTGAAAAAAAATTAAGCACTAGTAAATATTGAGTAATATTTGTTCAGTCACTTTTTACTTATGGTATAGTGGGTTGAGGTAGAGCTACTCATTGCTATATGGAACCAATGATAAGAACACAGTAAGTATTTTGAAGGTGATATCTAATAAACCGCGTAGATATTCAACAAAGCAGATATTTACAGACTTCAATGTCATGGATATAAGACAACTGTACATGAAAGATACAATTAAAAGACTTCAAGTAAAAGTAAGTAACATGCAAAATAGAGGGCATCAGTACTACATACGAAACAGAGATCTGTTCTTTTCGAAGAGAGCAAGAATTGTTCTTTACTAGCGTCATTTTGAATACTTTGCACCCAAAATATATAACCTGCTCCCGTTAGATTTAAAAAATCTAACGGTTTTTAAAATTTTATAAAGAACTAAAAAAATGGATAGCCAAAACAGGTAGAGAGAAAATAGCAAAAATGGTCAGCAATATTCAAATGTAAATATAACTAAAGAGACAGGAAGAAAATAAAATAGTATAAGTTATAATTTTTTTGTTATTATTTTTAATTTTTAAATGTAATAATTAATTTTAGGTTGTATTTAATTATCTTTATATTATTAAAAATAGTTTGAGTTTAATAAATTATTAAAATATAATGTATCTTAATTGATACAATCGTAGTGTTAGTAAATAGCATAGTATTGGTTAAATTACTGTAGCAAGTAAATATAGTAGGTATTGAATGCTATTGCTAATAGTTAATACTTCAGTTTTTTGATATTTATTTAAAAGTTTCCAACCTACACTAGTATATGGTTTTGTCCATAGTTGGATGGGATAATTTCCACCACCACTATAATTTTTTAGCGTAATAGGATAGTAGTAGACTGTAAGAAATTGTGTATTATGGTAATTTCTTTTTTGTGTAATGTGTAATATCATAGGAATGAATAAATCATTATTATTATTATTATTAATATATTTGGATTAGTCGTGATTTCAAATTTGGGAAGTCAGTACTTAGTCTTTATAAGAGCCTTGTGCGTCCTGTCCTCGAATATTGTACGACGGTATGGAACTATAAAAGAGACGTCCCAGAAAAGGAACTGGAGAGTGTGCAGAGAAGACAAACATATGTTTGAATATAGATCTGGGAAAAAATTTGATGGCTATGAGGATGCCCTCTCATTCTACGGGCTTCAGAGTCTGAACACGCGGCGTAGAGTGATGGAAGTTCTATACATTTACAACATTCTGGATTCAAGAGTTGTGTTCCGGATATCTAGAAATTTTTTCTGAGGGTGCCTTGCACAGCTTTAAGAAGTTTCAGGCTGTTTGCTGGAGCCACAATAAGTAAAATAGCTCCAATCAATAGATGTATAGTGCTCGCCTCTCATCATGCTGTCTTGGGTTCGAATCCCATTCAGGCACGACATATTTTCATACGTTACTAAAAATCACTTCATCGTTCACCGTCTGCATTAGCAGTAATTGCAGAATAGTCGTACGTTAAACAAAAAAATAGATGTACAGCTACAGCAAATGAAATAAATGGAGAGGTATCTCTGTTTCAAAGAGATGGTAAAATTAGAGAAAAACTTTACAGGATACTGTAAAAGAAGGCTGTAAATATTGCGTGATCTTTATGTTGTTTTATGTTATTCGTGTCTCTGTGGTGTATGTTGGGCTCGGCGGCTGACTGTTTTCTAGTGAAATAAGAATGACTATGTTACGTTATATTGGTGCAGTATACTGAGGCCATATTCTATTGCTGTTCTACTGTACCACCTCGCATCCTTGCGACCAGCCATAGTAGTGGGTGGTGACAGCGGGGTGTAGGGGAGTTTGGGAGCCCAAAAAAAAATAAATGAGTATAATCAATGTTGTGTGTTTTGGCCGAAAGAAGTATAAATAAAAGGTTAGTTTTTCATTATATTTTGTTATCAATTTTCTATTTTTCCGGTTCATCAGGATTCTACATTTTTCTGATTGCTTTGGTCTTAATTAGTCGCCTACCCCAAAGAAGTAGTACTGTTTAGCTAAAACATATGTTTCGATTTATTGATGTAAATTAACTTTTATACATTTGGAATGTTGTTTTATTAAATTCGGGTACTTTGTGAATAGCCTGTATTCGTTCCCATTACCCACACGGCAAATCAGATGCATACTCTACATCTTTAAATATCTGTTTCTAAATCAGGAGGTCAATTATTACAGTCTGTTGAACCTAAACATTGTAATTGTAATTTATTTATTAACTTTTAACGTGGTGTTTTATTGATCATAGTTGATATTTTAAATGGAGAAAAATGTTAAAAAATTGCCTTATACGACAGGATATGATGCATATGAAAAAATAATTATAACAAAAAGAAAGAAAGAACCGTGAAATAGAAGAGAAAATCAAAAATAACGTGACAAAAATGATATCATCTTTATGTTGTAAACAACGGCGTTGAAGCGAATTTTCTTACTTAAAAGGATATTGAATGTCTCATTAAAAGGTAAAGGCTTTGTCAAACAACTTTCGTACGCGTACGTTCAAACGTATATATCCTATATTCCTCTTGTATATTCTTTCTCAAATATATAATAAAGGATTATATTATCGCACTCATTTTATTTATCGTAACTTTCTACGTGAAAATATCAATCTATAGTTGACTTTGAAATCATTAGAGTAATAAGAAAATCTGGTGCGAAACACTCACACAACTTTCTCTTGACAATGCAAATAATTAACAATACAAACCATAATTAGTAATAAAACATTAGAAATAAACAAAAAACTAACTTCAATATAAACATAACCTAATTTTAATCATGAGTAAAAGACGCAAAATGAAAATGAACTTAAGTTTGGCTTAAAAGTACTACGGGAAATCACTCTTTCACGCAAAACTAGGCTCTGTAGAAAAAAATGGTTACAATAAAAGTTGTAGATCTTTTAATTTCCTATAAATTTGATTATATACACTTTGTATCTTAAAATGCATACTAAGGCTGAAATCTTAAAAACATCAATTTTCTTACACGTTTTCGTGAGAAAAAAACAGAAAATCGCTAATTACCGCCAAACTAAGCGTTATACAAACAAATGGTTAAAATAAAAGTTGTAGTTTAAATTCTCTATAACTTTAATTGTATACAACTTTGCTCTTAAATGCATATTAAAGCCGTAATCTTAAAAAAACAATATTTTACGAGAAAACGCCGTTCCTAAGAATTTCAGCAGACATAGCGCCTGCCCTATCTTGTAGAGCATAAAAAATGTAGTAAATGAGGGGATTTTTTTAAAAAAAATCGTAGGAGTCGTTTTTGAGAAAATGGCAAAAAAGGGAAAAATGACACGAATAAACTACTACTTCCGGTTGACCGATGAAAATGTTCCATCGGTCTTTTTACTTAACTAGATAATATAGTTTTCTATTTAAGAAATCGGCCATAACAGACAGGTGGAGTGTCAAATTATTTACACTCAATCTGTTTGTTGCAGGGCTAAAATAAATAGTTCTGTTTCTTATCACATTGTCAGCCAATTAATTGACTGAATCATTTATGAACAGAAGAGGCAGATGTGTATAAGATATTAATGAGAGTTGTCTGTTCTGAAAGTAATGAATTTCATTATACAGCCAGACCCTGCGGTGAATAAAGTGAAGGTGTTATTTACAAAGTGGAAAATAGGTGGCCCGGCATGCTGATAAGCGTACTTTTCCACTCTGCGGTGAGGAAGGTAATAGTAAACCACCTCACTCCTCGTTTTACTTAGTAAAACCTCAACAGGTTCAAACCAGCCTTTCGGCTGATGACCTAAACAACATATTTACGAAAGATCTGTTTTTGATTCACTCTGGAGTAATTTTTTTCTACAAACAAAGAAATGACACTTTTTCTTTTCCGAGTTAAAAACGAACTCAAATTTTCCTCTTAGAAGCTATTTCAATCCGGTGTAAGGAAGCTTACATATTTTAGAAAAAATTTACACATTGACCGGAAAATCGTGAATATTTGTTTGTTCACTCTAGGATCAAACCATTCTGTCTACATTCATCAGGTAATTTTAATCGTCGGACCCACAGTAAAAGGAACAGAAATTTGGGATATATTTACCGGCCATCTGATTTATATTTTCTCAAAGAACACAAATTATCAAACTTATATTAAAAGGTTTAATAATATTACATTTAAATGAGTGTTTTCCGCAAACGTATTAAAGTACAGTAGAATCTCGGTAGTCCAGCACTTTCAGTAATCCGGCCCTTAAAATATTAGGCCCAAAAGTATGAAACCTCACCCAGGACAGATTTTGGTAAAAGATTTAAATTGAATTAGGGAAATCAACTCGACCTAATTACGGCGGATTTAGTAAAAGATGCATGTTAAGGATTTGATTAAAGAAATAAATAAGCAGACCTTAATTATTGCTAAATGAAATAATTTTTGGCCTTTTTTCCAAAACCCAGAACTTTATACTTCATGCTGAATTGACAACGAAACGTAATTCTCAGAACACGAGCACCTCCACACCACACAAGGCGATGTCAATTGCCGATAATTATGTTTAGTACGATGACTACGGAAGTACTCAGCAAACATTTTTTAATTATTTAATTTAATTTAAAATCACATAGAAATCAATGCATATTCATTTTTTCCTTAATTTTATAATATTTATAGTTTTAAAATTCCAACACATCCAGTAATCCGGCACCCTCTCGGTCACGAACAGGCCGGACTACTGAGATTATACTGTATTATAAAATAAATTTTAAACGTTTATAAAAACTGGTTGGGTCGAGCCTTACAATTATAAAGTTAAATAATAAATACATAAAGTGAAAATATTACTAAAGAATAAATAATTTTTTGCGAGTAATTTATAAAGTACACTGAAATTTATAACGACCAATTTACTTCCTTCAGGGAAACTAGCACAGAGATACTGTAGTAAATAAAGATTAATTTAAGTATTATTAATATTAAACTTTTTGTTGGAATTTAAGGTTTAATTTAAACAGAAGATTGGTAGTTGTTTTTGTGTTAAAATCACTTTTACCTACACGGAAGTTTAGATGACAAGAGGTTGCTTAAAGGGTGACTTTAAACCTACAACTTAAGAGTAAAACACTTGGTTAATTATACCCAAAATATTGAAGCTTATTTAGCAGTGAAAACTTTACTACATCAGTTTTCAAGTATTAAATAATTTTCCGTTTATAGCTGTTTTAAGAAAGAAGATACTCTCTTTGCTATATAAGTTAACTTGCTTATAAAATTTAATTTATGTTCTTCTACTTATTAGCAAACAAATTTATTAGAATTTAATAGGAGAGATTTAGACCATATTTTAATTAAATTGATAAAATAATAATATTTATAACGATAAATGATATTAATTTCTAAAGAGATCGCCTTTGTAGCTCAGTGATTAGCGTGCTACACTGCAGAGTGGAGGTCCCGAGTTGGATTCCCAGCTAGTATCTGAAAAAGTTATAGACGTTCAAACCTACCAATCTTTAACCCAAAAGTAGTCACAAACGATCAAGATGTTGGTGAGACTTTAGATAAACTAAAAAAAGCAACTGAAGAATTAAACCTGAAGAAATGAAAAAAATTAATAATTTTTTTCATACTCTTAAAACAGTATTGGAATATAACATTTATTTACATAAAATATGCATCACATAATGTTTACTAAAGCTTAACGAACTAGAGACTGCAGATGAAGGCGGATCATAATGACCTAGATCACAGCATGTAGCCAATTGACTTTCGTGAATCGTATCCTGCGTCGTCACGATGTGGTCCCGCTGCGGATGACAGCCTAACAAAATATCAGCTAGAGATCGGTGGAACAGAGATTGACTTAGCGTAAGGGAAACCTCACACCCGACTTTGTCTGTTATTGGCTAGATCTCATCTACAGTCTTTAGTTCGTTGGGGTATAGTGGAAAAATTTTGCACACAAAAAAATATTCAAAAAAGTAAAGAGGTCCCGGGTTCGATTCCCGGCCAGGGTCGGGAAATTTTTACAAAGTAAAACCCACCGTTACATATCCCACCGTGGTCGCTAATGACTGACCTGTTGATGTGACTTCAAAAAATTTAAAAAAATAAATAAAAAGTAAATCAACAAAATAATAATAAATATTTTAAAACTCGGAAATTAAACAAAAACATTGTCACCGGATGGCGACATTAAGTGGCAACCTTATTAATTTGGCGGCCCTGAAAAGGGTCGTTTAAGCGGTGGTCGTCTGTCGTAGTCGTCGAGGCGGTCGGAGGCTGGGCGACACGGCGTGTCGTCGTCCAGCGGAGACGTCATCTTCTTCCCTCGCAGTAGTGCGTTGATTGCTGCTTCGTCGGGTCCGGTGGGCGTAAGGCTCGGTCGAGGGACCGCTGTGGGCATCGCTCGCGTCAGCGGGCGATGACGGTCCGGTCGACGGCCTACGGTGACGGGACGGCGAGCGGAAGCAGCATCTTCTCTCTTGCGGGGTCGTTGATTAGTTCTCGCTGGAGTCCGGCAGCCGTGTGCGGTGGTGGACGTCTCGTCTGCTGTCTGGTGGAAGTGAATACCTCGGTGTCTTGATTGGAATTGAATCCGGCCGGCTCAGTGCAGCGCTCTTTATATAGCTGGCGGAAGCGCTGTGGCAGAGAGCGGCTACTGGCTTGGCCTTGATGACAAAGACAGCCGGAAGGTTTGTCGGGCGCCGCTACAGGGCTTTGTCGCTTCGCCGTCAAAGGCCGGAAGAACTATTGAAGCCGGCAACACAGTAAACGATTAATTAGATGGGGTGGCGGTGACAACATATTTAATGATGTATTTAAAACCAAAATTGTACTTAAGGAAAAACACAGCGTATCGTACAAAATATTTATAGTTCGGTATGTTGTGTAAGTCTTTCTACTTTAAACTTAAAAAAAAACTAAACCATTTTGCGAATCATACTATTTGGTTTTTTTTTTAAATAAAGGCAAAAGGCGAAAAGCTGGTTTGAACCTCTAGAGGCTTTACTAAGTAAATCGAGGAGTGAGATGGTTTATTATGCCTTCTTTCTGAGTGGAAAAGTATACTTATCAGCATGCTGGGCCCTTTGAAAAGCACATACATTCCACCCTGCAAATGACACCTTCACCTTATTCACCACAAGGTCTGGCTCTATAATGAATTCCATTACTCTGACTAATGCCTTTACTTCTGTACCTCTTATATTCTTAAATGATTCAGTAATATAATTCGCTGACCATGTGATAAGAAACAGAACTATTAGATCGAGTGCAAATAAATTAACACTCCACCTCCGTGTTGTGGGCACTTCCAAATTTTATTCGAGCTATTAATGTACCATCGTCTCCATCAGCTCATTTGTTATTGTAAACCACAGTACAGGAACAGATGTTATAAAATCAAACCAAAACATTTATAGTTATTAAACTGATTGTATATAACTTAATGTGTGTGACAAAAACAACGTTGAAATAATGTATTTACTATCATATTCAATCAATTTCAAGTCATTCATTTCGAGAAATAAGTAAATAATAAATAATTATAAATAATTAAATAATAAATAAATAAATAATTATAGGGGAATTGCCTTGCTGGATGTAACGTACAAGATTTTCTCAAAAATCCTACTCTGGAGGATCCAAGACCAATTAGATCAGGTCTTCTTGGGATAAATCCACCGCCTGGCGAAGGACAGGGAAGCTGGCATTCGGATCCGGTGGGCCAGCACCAAAAAGATAACAAATATGCTGGACGTTTGGGTTCAAATTTGTCTAAGAATAAAGGATTCACCTATTTTGCCACTCTGAACGTAAACTCGTTACTGAAGATTGGAAAACTGAAACTCCTGACAGACACTCTGGACAGGCAGGAGATAAGGATACTGGCGCTGCAGGAAATGAGAAACACAGACGTGGATCATTTTGAATCAGGAAATTACAGAATATACAAGGGGAAACCAGGTAAGAGGGTGATGAGGAATGTTCCACAATTTGGAACAGGATTTGTGGTACACAAAAAGTGGTTACACTCGATTATGGACTTCCAGGCTAAGTCACCAAGACATGCAACGCTGACGTTCAAATCTACTAACAAAACGTATACGATAATCAATGTGCATGCACCAACAAATGACAAGAATAGGAGAGCAAAGGAAGAAGTGGAAAAATTTTGGGAAGAAATAGACCAACTGATTTCTGATATACCGAGTGACCACTGTAAAATAATGATGGGGGATTTTAATGCACAGATTGGGCCAGAACGTAGGTTTCGAGGTGTCACTGGTAAGTGGCCAGCGCACAAGAGGACTAACAAGAATGGTGAAAGATTGATAAATCTCTGTCAGAATAATGGAATGGTACTGAACACAACAAGATTTAAGAGGCTGCCACACAAATTGAAAACATGGAAGTGTCCGAACACAAAGCTTGGAGAATTTCAGCTGGACCATGTAGCAATGGACAAATACTTCCATAGGCAAATATATAACGTAAAAGTCATCAGAGGAACAGACGTGGATTCAGACCATTACATTTCAAAGATTAAAATTAAATTAACACCAAAAGGACAAGATAAAAAGACAGTAAGAAGTGAAAGAAGAAACTATGATGCACAGGGAATAATTGGCAATGGTAGGTACAAAGAATCCACACAGGAAATAAGTTCCATGGATGGACTGGTCGAGATTACAGACAAACTCAAAAAAGCTGCAGAACAGATTTGTCCACCCAATAAAAGGAAGAAACATTTTTGGTGGAATGAGGACTGCGAAAAATTGATTGAACAGCGGCACCAAGCGTGGCTCTACCACCAAACCAGAAAGGATGATGCTTCCTATAAACAACTGTTGGAAGCCAGAAAGGCAACAGCAAAGGGAATTAGAAGGATCAAGAGGGGGGCACAGGACGCCAGGCTGGAAGCAATAGAAGAAAATTTTAGAAAAAATAACTCGCGGGAATACTACAGGACCTTCAAGTCTCACATAAGGAAATACTCGCCACCAACATTAATGCTAAGGAATACAGAGGGAAGAGTGGCCCACAGCAACGTAGAAAATGCAGAGATCCTTGCAAAATATTTTGACCGACTTCTGAATTGTGAAGAACCAACAAACCAGCTGGAATTCCAAATACCTGACAGAGACAAAACTCTTCCTGAAAACATAAACCCTCCAACTCTAGAAGAAGTGAAGGCGGCAATCAAAAGTTTGAAAAACTACAAGGCTTCGGGAGAAAATCAGCTAACAGGAGAACTGTGGAAGAATGCGGGAGAAAACGCCATCAAATCTCTGCATGAGACGTTAGTAGAAGTGTGGGAAACAGCAGAACTTCCAGAAATTTGGACTACAGCAATAATCCACCCATTACATAAGAAGGGTGATAGAACGGATCCAAATAATTATAGGGGAATTGCCTTGCTGGATGTAACGTACAAGATTTTCTCAAAAATCCTACTCTGGAGGATCCAAGACCAATTAGATCAGGAACTAGGGGAATATCAAGCAGGGTTCCGACCAGGAAGAAGCTGCCCCGAACAAATCCACAACTTGAAGTCAATAATAGGATATCACAAAAAACGTGGGAAAGAGCTAATAATCACATTTGTTGATTTCAAGAAAGCCTATGATTGCATCCACAGGGAGTCTCTACTAAAAACACTAAAAGAGTTTGGACTTGCACAAAAATTAATAAACTTAATTGAAAGGACAATTTCGAACACAAAATCCAAAGTGAAATTCCGAGGAGAGACTTCACGGCCATTTGAGGTGATTACTGGACTAAGGCAGGGAGATGGCCTCTCGCCATTACTATTCAACTGCATCTTGGAAAAAATTGTTCGAGAATGGAAGAAGACCTGCAAATGCGTGAAAATTGGGACGAAAATCAAAGTGGGCTGCCTAGCCTTTGCCGACGACCTGGCAATTTTCTCCACTGACTGGGAAAACGCAAAAGAACAGATAGAATCACTGCAGACAATTGCAGCAGGAGTTGGTATGCGAATCTCCTTTGAGAAGACGGAAATAATGTCCACAAATACAGAAACACCAAGATATCTGGAGGCAGCCAATCACAAAATTAGGATAGTTAAGAAATTTAAGTATTTGGGAGAGGTGATCACATATAATCTAGACGAAAAAATGAACATGGAATCAAGAGTTAACAAACTCAAGGGAGCTCAAAGACTGACATGGTCCACCTATAAGAGGAAGTCAATGTCCATAAAATCCAAATTGAGGCACTACAATACGGTCACGAAGTCTGTGGTAATGTATGCGTGTGAGACTTTGGGCAGGTTGAGGCACTGTGGGAAGATGGAGGACCTTAGAAAGACAGAGAGAAGAATCCTCAGAACAATAATAAACAAAAAGCACAGAGTAGACAATGAGTATAGGTTGTTGCCAAATTCGGTTCTATACAGGGAAAATGAGGAAATTTCCGAGATAATGAGGAAGAGAAGAGTTGGGTTCTTTGGACATCTTAGGAGACTGCCAGAATCCAGATTTACCAGACAGGTACTGGATTTCTTTTTGAAAACCAAAGTCAAGTACGCCTGGTTTGAGGAAGTTCAACAGGATCTGCAGGACCTGGATATCTCAGAGACACAGATTTTGAACAGAGAAGAAGGATATAAGATCAAAAATCCAAACACGAAATTTCCAGAAGTACCTAAAAGGCAGACAAACAGACATTGGACTGTGGAGGATAGGGCGAGAGTGTCGCAGAGGATGAAGAACTACTGGGCAAATAAGAGGAATAACTAGGGATCTTCTATAAATCGATTAATTTTGCTCCAATGAGGGCCTAAAAAAAAAAAAAAAAAAAAATAAGAGCGAGAATAATAATGATAAAGAATTGTAATGAAATGTAAATAAAATATAAAATAATTACCTGCCATTTCCGTTGACGATTTAATTGAACAGATTGTCTTTAGATATTCACATTTTTAAATAAAAATGTTTAAACAAGACTGTAATTGTAATATAAATAAATACATGATATTCGTTAGCCTACTTGTAGGAAAATAAAAGGGTTGTGAATATTTTAGGCCTAATGTTATATGTTATTTTATGCTATACGTTATTTACCGCAACAGGATGTTTTAAACTCGTATTCAGTGAGTTTTTTTTTAAATCTGTGTTTTGGCTTTAATATAAGGTATTTCCCGCAAAAGTTCAGTAAATTTTTCTCGCAGGCCAAATTTTCGTTTCTCAACGCTGTAAACTCTTCAGATTCTTTTGCGTTGCGCGTTGTGTGTAAAATAGAAGGTTTATTTTCGTTAGCAATAGGAGGTTTGTAACAACCATAATTTTCTCTTTGCGAAACAAGAAATTTTACTATTTTTATCTTTTCTCATGTGTCAAACTTTTTTCAGAGTCACTAAAATTTTAAACAGTTCCGCGAGTTGGTATCTTATGATGTGGAACGGCAGACGATTTTATTCTTCTTGTAGCTTTAAAGTTACAAAGTTCAGATTTTAAATTGCGTTCGACGTCACAGTCTTCAACTTGAGCACCACAAACATGCGCAGAACCTACCAAAAAATTGTCTGCATGTCGTCAAGCTTTCTTAAGAATTAAAACAAAGTTTCGGAAGACGGTGAAATTAAAATCTTTCATGCATATTTTTTCATTGTTAGCACAACCCGCAACAATTTTCAATGTAATTATAATACGAGTAGAACTCACTAAATATAAACACGTACTAAATATTAGAAATAAGAAAAAAACAAATTAAACACATAATTACAATTAAGTAGGTCTAAATATTTACTAATTTTTGTTGTGTTCAATAATATATTCGATTAATCTAACTGCACAAAGAATTCACATAATACCGTTAGACGCTAACTAGACGGACTGACAACATTCACAAATACCGAAATAATACAAACAGCTGGCCGTGTTATTAAGCACCGGTGACGTCATCGGCTACTGCGCACCCTTACGTGACCCCTACTGTCTCTTCTATTTACCGTGGGGAAAACGATGTGCTCTGAAGAATTATTTTTAACATCACTGGAAAAAATTGGAAATACAGGGAGAGCCCGTGATGTTCTGAATATCCTATTGACAACATTATAATAAATAATAATTTAAAAAATGGATTTGGAACATTTAATTGAATGGCTTCATCAGAAAAGCTATTTGTGTGAAAGTTCGGAATTCAATTTATGATAGTTGATTATTTACATAAATTCGATAAAAATTAGTAATATATAAAATAAACTTTGAAGGAAATGAAGTAAATGTGGCTATAAATTTATATAGGTCTATGGAGAGCTATTAAGTTTTCGAAAAGACACGTCGAACAGAGTTAAATTCTTGTTAGCCCCTGAATAGAAGAGAGATTGGATTTATTTGCTCATTCCTTTATAACTTACCACTGTTGCTATTGCTACTATTTGTTCTACTGTTATTATTATTACTTTTACTTCTCAACTAAGCCGTCGCTAAGTTTCTCGCAAAACTTTAAACAGTGATCTTGTTAACCCCGATTTTAATCACACAAGAATTTAGTGTAGATTTAGGAAGATGTTTTACCTAAGATTCTAGATTATTTAAGTATTTAAATCATTTTCAGGTATTCCGGAGAGATAGACATTTACTGTTGAAAAAATATTACTTCCCCTTCACTATTGGAAAGTTTTATTTTTAAATACTATTTTATTACCATTAAACATTTTTATTTAGCAGATTTACTAGAGGAAATCGGCTATTTTGATGTCACCGCCATGACGTATTTACTAAAAATGTCTTCAAATCTCCGCCGATCATCAGAGATGCCAAAAATAAGATCCACCATCCATAATATGTGCATAAAACTGCACATGTGTAAGCTAGTTGCTCTAGCGTCATAAATTCTTATTCCACCTAACCCAGTTCAATACTTATATTCCCTTCAGTACCGAAACGATGAGGTCGTTCATGAGAACAATTAAACGACCAGCAAATGGGGACTAAGACCAAATGTAAAATATTAAATCTTTCTTTTATTACAAGTCCTGAGGAAATTCTTATATGATTAAGGAAATCATTGGTTTTTGTTATTTGCTAATGCATGTGATGTATCCAAAGGAGGTGAAGGAACGGATACTTCTTCAAATATTTGTGTGATTTTTCAATAAAATTAACAATAAGCGAGATTTTTAAGTTCCTGCTGTTTTAAAAAAGACCCTATGAAGTTAGCAGAGTTGTTATAGAACCGCTGATGAGATAAGTAGATGACGTGAGAGGAACAGCTTAGAAAGAATGAATGAGAATGGCTCACGACAGGGAATTATGGAAAAAGGAAGAAGAAAAAAGAAGTAGTAGAGGGAAGAGAAGGAAGAAGGAAGAGGAGGATAAAAGAAAAATGTTTTTATCTATTACCTGTAAAATGTACTGGAACGGAAATTTTTACAAAGTTTTAGTGTATACAACGTAATACAATACTCGGATACATAGAGTGTTATAAACACCGCAGATCTTCTATCGTCTGCCTGTATCTTTTCTGATTCCGTTGAATAAGGTGGTGTAAGTATAGTAAAGGTATACGCGTATGTACGGTATTAAAAATGGGTAAGAAGAAAATCAAGCACTTCTTCAACATTCAGACACACATAAGCTTTCTGATTTATCCTATAAATTGAGCTGTACGGGAGATTTTTGAGTTTCCACTGGTTTCAAGGAAAAGCAACTATTAACGCACACATTGTGGAACTCTTAGTGTTACAGCGGTGCAGGACATAAATTAACGCTGAATTTCAAATGGCAGTGTTCTGAGTTTGATACTACCCAGGATTGGAAAGGTTAACACGTTAAACCATTTGCGTACACGTTAAAACCATTGATATTGTTCTATATTTCTTGCTTGTGACCAAGCTGTAAGCAACCTAAACGCAAAATTATTAATGCGATCTGTTTATAGTATATTCATTGAGTGTTGAAAGTAGGCAGTAATTGTCTAAAACAACTGCTTCAGCTAATGAATGTAGCTCTGATAGACTGACTATCAGCATACCACTTCGCATGTGGTTTATCATTGTGACATCATTCAACCTACAAAGTATGTGCTAAAAATAAATTTTTAGTAAACACATCTGCCTGTGAACCGGTATTCCCATTCTAATCTACATGTATTACTGTCATCTCTAGTTCAATGAAATTTAATATACCGCAGTTTACAAAGAAGGAAATCTGCATAATTGATGTAGCTACAGTGGGAAAACTTTCTAAATTGGCAGTTTTAGTTCGTAGTCTTATTAATTGTTTAGATTGATAGCAGTTATGTTGAAATTGCGACATTTTATTGTGGTATCTCTTAATCACTTAAAAATGTAACCTCGTACCTAACCTGAAGTTACTTTAGTGGGCGTTTCATCTTTCTACTTCCGCAATTCAAGATAGTCTTTCAAATTTAATAAAAATATGGTATTTTATATCGCTTAAAGGGTACCTATTATTAACTTCTAATTTTTTCCCAATTCTAATATTTCCAGTTTCTTTGTACTTTATAAATTATATTCAGTGGAGAAATATTAATTTTTAAGTTAACTGAAAAATATTTTTTAAAACATAATTAAACATTTTTAATAACAGATTTTTATAAAAATATATATAAGTTCCTTTTTGTCGTTTAATTTTGGAGAGGAAAAAACTCGAGTCACTAATAATTTATGGTTCATTAAACAGTTTTCCCGTCAAGAAAAGGGAAAACAAATTTCCAAATTTTCTTCCTTCTGCCCTTTTTTACTTCCACTTTTCGACATATTATTCCTTGAAAGCAGAATTATTAATATCAAAGTTTTAGAAAGCGGGGCGAGAATCTATTAAGTGCTGAAGTGATGTCAGGGATATCATATCTTTTTTTTCAAATCGACCTGAAGAAGAGGAGAGCAAGGGGTTGTGTGCTGTTATTAAAAGGCAAACAGCCAAAGTCCTCCCGCTTCTTACACTTGCCTAGTGACTACATATCACCATGGAAACCGATGTTATTCCTCTTTTCTTAGCTTTTTTCTGTTACTACTTCCTGACAGAAAATCGAGCTCGAAAATAGCTATTTTACTATAAAATTTCATCATGGTTCCGTCTAAAATTTTCTGTACAAGAATTCACATTACAAATTCGTATCTTATAGATGACAATTCTAAAATAAAAATCTAGTGTGAAACATTCACACAACTTTCTTTAGCCAATGCAAATAATTAACAATATAACCTAACATTGGTAATTTGAAAAAACATTAGGAATAAACAAAAAAACTAACCTCAATAAACATAACCTAATTTTAATCATGAGACGCAAAATGAAAGTCAACTTCAGTTTGGCTTAAAAATACGGGAAATCACTCTTTCACGCTAGGCTCTATAGATAAAAATTCTCTAAATAAAAGTTGCAGATTTTTTAATTTTCTTAAAAATTTAATTATATACCTACACTTTTTTATATAAGATTGATAAACAGGTACGTACTCGTATTCTCCGTTTATGCAATAATATTCTGGGAATTTTAAGTTGCATAGTTGCAAATTTTTCCTGTTTGAATTACGTAAACGCTGACGTCAAAAACAAAATTACTAAGCACTTCCAGAGGGCAAACCTATCATTCTCACGACCGCCTCGACACTGTGCAGATATTGTGCACAAAGTTTATTTCCAAACTAAATGTGGAAAATAAGTAGTGTCACCAACTGTGAGAGGGTCTGGGATATGTATTGTAATCCGAAATTTGTGTAAACCTTCCGAAATTCAAGTAGGGCACCAATCAAATATTAAAAGAAGTGTCACTTTTTTACGAGAGAAATTTTTTATTCTATTATCTTTTTGTATGTACCAAAAAAATTTATCTCTTCTGGGATTTCTATTTTTTAGAATGCAGTTTTTGTCACGAATTATTTTTTACATATTAGTAAATTATTTTCTTTAGTTCTGCAATTGATTTACACAAAGTTTTTTTTATTTTTGTCTAATATTTACCGTTTGATTACTTTCTCTATAACAATAATATTAAGAGATTTATTTTAATAGCTTATTATATTAATTAAAGAGGAAATTTATCATATGAAATGCACATAATTATTACTTATATGAAAATGATACGAAATATTTTTATTGTCATTATACTTATGATATAGAAAACAACGCATAACGTTTCTTCTATTGAAAACCATTACATTAAAAGAAGTTTACTATATCTATAATTCGTTTGTATAATTAGAAAGATATTTATTTAGTAGAATCTTAGTTGAAATATAGTAATGAATTTGTTACTTATTCTATTATTGTTTCAAATCGGAAACTCATTTGTAAGTATTTAAAAAATGTTTTATTAATTTTCTTATTTTTATATGTAACTTTATTAGAGTACATTTTTTTATGTTTCGAGTAATTTCAACATCATGATCCTGTACAGTTTCTATTCGTAGCGATGTACTAGAAAAATAAAGTCATTTATTTGTTAAGTCGAACATACGATTGAACAATTTCTAGATCTTCAAAAGGCATTCGATACAGTAAATTTTTCAATTTTAATGGATAAATTAGAAAGATTTGGTGTTAGAGGAATTGCTTGGAAATTATTTAACTCTTTCTTAAATGACAGATTATGTAACACTAGAATTGGAAAATAACCTATCCAGATGGGAAGAAATAACGTGTTAACGTGTAAAGGGCTCTTGTCTAAGTTCGTTACTATTTAGATTATACATAAATGACTTTACAAATCTAAATTTAAATGGTGAAATTATAATGTTTGCGGACGATACAGCTTTAAGTTAATAGTTAAATCACTCAGAAACTTGTTTTCTAAAATAAATGCAGATTTATCCAATATTGACTGCAAGCCAATAAATTATCGTTAAACGTACACAAAACAGAATACATTAATTTCTCTATGAACTACGATAAAAACGGAATTTTAATTCACAATTATGACTGAAAACTTGACAGCAATAATTGTATTTGTAATTCTATTAAGCTGTTGACTCATATAAATATTTAGGATGCTTAATTGATAAAAATTTAAGTTTTAATAAGCATATAGATAAAGTAATAAGTATAACAACGCATTAAAAACACTAAAAGTTGCGAAAGAGAAAACATACAAAAAATCTGTGTATTCCGCTTGTGTACAATCTCATATACAGTGTAACATCTGATTAGCAGATTGTTACTGTTTTATTAGGTTTTGTCTGCGTTTTTGGGTTGTTGTAGTTTTCTTTATCTGCTTTGCCGATAATGCGTTTCTACTTGCCGTGAGGTGGTGCGCTCTGTTGTTTTTCTTAGGTACTGTTTCTGTCCCTCTTGACGCGCTGCAACGATGCATCCTGCCTGTGTCTTGTCCAACGTTGTGTAATGTAGTAACGTTTGATTTCTTATGTAAATTCTTTACGTAATATTTGAATATTTTAATACTTTTTTAGCAAAAGTATGTTCTTCTGCCCATTGATATGGTAAGCAATTTCTTTATTAGCATTCCGGAGGCTGAGAATATTATTGCGAGTTATTATTATTATTGTAAAACTAAGCTGTGTTCAGTTTAGGCCATTTTACTAATTGCAAGTTAACTGTTGTATTAAAATTTAAGCAATTTAATTGCACTGCTTTTGTAAAAATGTTATATTTTCTGTATAAAAAATTTTTTTTAATGAAATGATTAGTTAATTGTATTTGGTCTAGTTGTTTTAAAGTTTATAATTGTAATTTTTTTTGGACTCGCAATTATGTTCTAGTTTTCCTTATATTACTTAACCTAATTTTTCTACTCTACTGGTAATGTGTAATGTTGCTATAGTAAAATCTTTTTATAAATTATTGACACTCGTTCGATCTTTCTGCAGGGCTCAAGTATACGACTCAAGTATACGACCCAAGTATACGATTCAAGTATCGTTACAAATGCACGATTTAGGTGCATGATTTTGGGGTACCGGTGTCGATGCAACATGATCTGTCAATGTAATACAGCAAGTTAAAAATTTTCAATGGCTACTGCCTTCATCTTTCCGATTATTATTTGGGTATTCGATTCCCGTATTTGATCTTTATCGTCCAACTACATTCAACGTCTTGATGGTTTTATTTCTACTGGATTTTCGAAAAGTCAGGAACTTTCCGATGCTGTCTTATCTACCACCTTGTGAATAAGATTACTAGTATTCGTGAGTGTTTCGCAGCATATGTGTTGTCAAAATGAGGTATGTGATTATTTATTTTTATATTTGGTGAAATCCTCAGTCTGGGTCAACTGTGATTCGGCGAAACCGATTTATTATATTTTACACGGAAAATTCTATTCGTAATCTTTTGGTAATTTACAAGTATCGGACAAGAAAATCTCTGTCCAGACATTACCTAATAATATTCATTTTAATGCTTTTTCATAATCAGTAACTACAAGCTGAAATGTAAAATAATTGATATATGTTTTCTTACACAACCAAAATGTAACTTAAAATTTAATTTTTTTATTTTAAATTTTTTTATATAACTAGCTAAGTTCTAGTTTTCTTAAATTTGTTCTTGGAATTTAAATAATCTTAAATTTTTCTGCTAATTTAAAATCATTATGATAGTAATAAGGAATCTAACCTTTTGATTAATATTTATGTTGTAATTGATGAAATCAAACAAAATAGTTATTAAATCTATAGTAAACTTATTTAAATATGTATATTCATGTTGGCCAACAAACTAAAATCCTATTATTAGTTTTTTTGTATTATATTACAAAATCTATAAATTTTTGAATTATCCACTTAGTAAACATTCTGTATTTTGTGTTTGTTCAATCTACACCGATTTATAGTTTTTGAAGTATTTAATACTTAATATCTTACATGCTAGTCTTGTTTGGTTATAAATTAAATATTTTTTTTGCAAACTATTGTGAATGATTTTATTTTACTCATGCAACGATCCCTGTTTTGTTTAGCGCTTCCTAAAATTTTTTTTAAATATTTGTTTACACCCCATCCGACCTGTTGCTTGTGTTTTTTTTGGCCGTGGGTGTTCACGGTGGCGACAGGGGTGTACAACAGTATCCGAAAAAATATGGAAAAAGCAAACTTATCGGAATTATTAGCAATAAGCTACACAGAAAAATTTCAAAAAAGACAAAAATCCTACTAGTAGTTAAATTATATTTGTATAGTATGAAAAAAGGAGAACTTAAATCATAAGAAGATAAGAGAATTTTACTGGAGCAAAACTATTTCAAAATTTAGGTGCTCTCAAAATGAACGCTTTCTATAGTACCATTAACATATAATTACAATCGATTAACGTTTCATTAATGTTAATTAAAATTCTATTAACGATCCATTAACGTTTATTAACGATCGATTAGCGTCTACTAACAATCGATTTACGATCCCGCTAATTAACAATCGATTAATATTTACTAACGATCGATTAACGTACAATTAACGCTTTTTAGCGTTCGCTTATCGTTCGATCGATTTGTCAAAACGTTTATAACTATTAATCGTACGTAATGGTTTCTAATAATGCGTAATCAAACATTTAAAAGACCGTTTGGACGATTTTAAACCTTTAACGGATAAAAACTTTCTTCCAATGTTTATCGGGGAATCTCTACCACTATGAAACCTCTTTCATATTAATTCTAAAATTATTTCTAAGCTAAATAGTACCAATGCCTTACGTTTCTAAAAATGTATCGTAACTGTAACACCTTTTTTAAGTTCTATGCTATTGTACAAGTAACTTATGACAATTTGAGGTTTTTCTGTTTCTTTATCTTTCTGATTTCCCAAATTACCTATAATAACGATTCTATTTGTCACATTGTAAGTCTAAAAAATATTATAATATTAGTTTTGTATATTTTGTTTGAGTAGTTAAGTTGGAGAAAATTTCTTCCTTAAATGTGTAACAGTATTATGATACTTAAGTTCAAAGAATAGTCCGGTACTATCTTTCCTTATTATTAATACATCAATAAAACCATACCCTTTCTTAAGTTTAGCAGCTTGCATTTGTACCTGACTCGAGACAATTTCAAATTCTTGACTAAGTCTGGGTAGAGCAGATACCTGTTCGTGTAGTTCGTGTTTGTTTTGAGGAATTTTTCGATTAAACAAGTTCAGAAGACATTTGCCAAATTCGTCATAGCTGCTCTTACTTGTCCCCAGAGTATGTATAGAATTGATCTATTCTGTGATATCCTCATCATCCAAATTGAATTTTTCTTGTAATATAACACGGAGTACATTCTTCTATTTAATTCATCTCTGGTTTCTTTGTTTTGAACATTTAGTGTGATTGCATTACCCTGTTTCTTAGGTCAAGTCAAATACCCCAAATCTAACATAAATTGTAAAAATAGAAACACTTCATTTATGCCCAATGTACCATATTTTTCATGTCTAAATAAACTAATTAAAATACAAATATGATTAACTGTAATTTTGTCTGTACTTGTTATTGTAATAGTTTTATTATTCAAAAGATCACTTAGTTTTGCTCGAATATTTTCATTTAAAAGTATTTTCTCTAACATTCCCACATACCCTGATTGAACCCAGTAATTATCAAAATTTTTAGATCCTAAATAATAATTAACAATAGAAAATACTTTATATAGTTTAATGTTCGTATCAGGTACACTATATCCGTCGTAACATGCTCGAATTCTGCCATTTTTGTAAAAATGTTAAATTTTTCTGTCAAAGGTTTTACTTCATTTTCAGTAAAACCACAATATTCAATGAACGGATGTTTATGAGTAAAATAAAATCCTTTTATGTCATTAGCACCATATGAAAACACTACTGATAGTCTTACACAGGCATTTATCAGTGCTCTTTCTACAAAATCTTTCGACTTTAGTAATGTAAAAATAAATTTTCGAATAAATTTAGTAATTTTGCCAATGTTTTTTCCAGTTTCAAAAATGGCTTCCTGAATCGGAGCATCGTACTCGTCAATAAGTACTATCCATTCCTGTTGTAATAGTTATGCAACATTTCGGATAAAAACATTAACGACTCTAACATATCTTCATATAAGATTTGAGAATTTGGGCTAACACTTCTATCGGGATCATAATATCTGTTAAACTTTCTTTTCTCTTTCACATCCAAAAAATTAGTCTTAAGTACGTATTTATGTGCAGTAAATGCTTTTTCTACGATACTTCTGAAAATATACATGAACCCCTCCCAAAAAATCTCATTAAGTCTTTTAAAATTTAAATATATAACTGGATATTTTCCAAAATGTTGGTGGAGAAACTTCTTATCCTTACATACATCTAAATCATTGAAACCGTTGACTTTGTAATATTTATTAGTAAATACCCTGTAGCTTTCAGTCTCGTTTTTTCTAAATAGCATTCCGTTTACATCAACTTTAACTCCAATAAACTGTTTTATCATGTCCATATTAATCGTTTTCCTAAATCGGCGTGGTGCCGTTACTAGTACTCACCGGTAACGAAAAAAGTCTTCAATTAATTTTGTTTTGTCAACAAAAGCATGGGACTGAACGACTTGGTTGAATTTATCACTATCAACTTCATAAAATTTTATTGCCTACAGACAAAAAAAGGACAATTTGTAGTAAACTACAAATGACACTTTTGTTATATGTATGAAAATAATAAAGTATGATTGTTAATGTCAGAAAACTATTGGCGGTTAAAAACCGATGTCAAAATAATAATTAGTCTTTGTCAAACTGTGGTAAATTAGTGTTTTGTATTTATAAATAAAATAAAGTCATACACGTGGTGGAAGTGAGAGAGAGTGTAAACCGTTAAAAGTACAGTTAAATATGATTGGTGGAAGCGTTTTTAATAAAAGGGCGTAATTGGCTGTTTCAAATTTAACGGAAAACTTGAAGGCCAAAGTTCTGATGCTAAGTTTGATAACAATGTGCAGTTCCCGATAACAAATAAGAGCTAAAAAAAAGTTTGATTACAAATCGGGAGGTCTACTCATATAACCAGCGAAGAATGCAGATGTGTTTGCTCCGGTTTATTTTTATTAAAATGCGATATAATTTTAAACAAACTTAATGTTATAATTATAAAATGTGTATAACCGACATAAAATAATAATGTGTCAAATGTGGAAGTAGAAGACAACCAAAATTAATGATAATCCAACAGCATCTTTAAGTTTCAAGCCATCAAAAGGGAACTTCTAAAATAACCGACGCCGTCGAAAGACCTAGGCAGGTACAATTGAACATACAGTTAATATAAAAGATGAAAATAAATAAACATTCAATTAAATTAATAAAGCGCTTCTTTTCGTTATTGTAAAATAAGGGGATTTTTTAAAATAAATAAGAGTGTTTAAGAAATATTTAAAAATAAATGTATATAATTATATTCATATTTGTTTATCTCAAACTATTCCATACAGTGAAAAAATTCTTTGGAACGAACCTACTGTCATATTTTCATACAGCAAATAATGTCAATTCTTTGTGTGGATAACACTATCACATATACGCATATAGCAAATTTTATGTAGTTTTCTAACACAATTTTTATTACTGAAGTCTATCTTCTGTATTTACGTATTTGCCGAATCGGATCTATGTAAAATATGTATTTTAACCAATGCTCATGTTAATACTTACATACTGAAATACAAGATTCAGAGTAAATACATCATTAGATTGTAATAAATAAAAATACCTAATTTTGGAATAAAACAAAAGTTGTACGTTTCTGACAAACAATAACTTTAAAAGCTTTATTTAATATGATAAAACTATAATAGAGAATACTATAATACAAAATAACAAACAAAATTAATTTCATTTAAAGTAACTACTTATTATCTTCAATGATTTCTAACTGTTCAATCCTATGTTCTACTTGATGATGTTGAAATTACTCGAAACATGAAAAAAGACTGTACAAAAATAAAGTTACATATAAAAATAAAAAAAAATAATAAGATACAGCGAATTTTTTTAAAAAACTTAAATGAATTTCCGATTTGAAACAACAGTAGAATAAGTAACAAATTCATTGCCATATTCCAACTAAGACTCCACTAAATAAATAGACTTCTAAGCTTTGAATAAATATATTTATAATTATAGAAACTATTTTATAGGTATAGTAAACTTCTTTCACTGTAACGGTTTTCAGTAGAAGAAACGTTTAGCGTTGTTTTCTCATAAGTCTAATGAAAATAAAGATATTTCGTATCATTTTATTTAAATGATAATTATGTGCATTTCATATGATAAATTTCCTCTTGATAAATATAATAATGCGCCTCTCATCATGCGGTCCTGGGTTCGAATCCCACTCAGGCATGGCATATTTTCATACGTTACAAAAAATCATTTCATCCTCCGTTGTATGTAGTTACACCCCAACGTCGTCGCTAATGACCGTTGTAGTTGATGCGACGTTAAATAAATGAATTTAAAAAAAAATATATAATAAGCTATTAAGATAAAACTCTTAATATTCTTCTTATCGAGAAAATTAACAGTAAATATTACACAAAGATAAAATAATCAAAATTTTTTCGAAAAATCGACATGAAAAAAATACTTTTCTTCTTATTCCTTTTCTTTTCATATAGGTAGTCAAAAAAGTAAGAATTTACATTTCTTAATGGTTCCCTTGATTAGTTTAATAAAGAACTTGGGAAATTATTTCAATTTCAGTAAATTTTTTCTTTCTCGTTTTTTAATGGTTGGCTATGTTAGAACCTTCTATTGAATTCACATTAACTAGTTCAATTACCAATTTTCCATTCTGACTCGTTTCCCATTACCGCCGTTTACTGTTTTTCACTAGTCTTTGAATTCGTCGTGTGTAATTAAAAGTTCTTTTAGCTTAGATCTAAGCTTAGAATTTTCATTCCATTAACCTAAATTCGTTTTTGGATTAAGTTCTAGGTACCTCGTATGTTGTTTATTAATAAATCTCGGTATATAAATCCAAACTTACTTACTGAATAGTATTACGCACTAAATGACTCGTCACAAATTATATCAACTTCCCAAAAATTAAATATTCAATTTGATAAATTTAAAAAATTTGAAATACATAGCATTGCAATTCAGCCTTGTGTACCAACGGGGTAAAAAGAGAGGAACAACCGTAAAACATTTAATACGGTGCGTTATGGATTTTTATTTTCTCTTGCCTATATGAATATATAGGAAGGAAAATACGTACCTGTTGTCTTCAATGTCGATATTTCGAAATCAAGTTTTCACCGGATCTACACGTTTTCAGACCCCCTGAATCCAAAAAACATTTTTCCAGCGATTGGTGTGTGTGTGTGTGTGTGTGTGGGCGTGTGTGTGTGTGTGTGTATGTGTGTGTGTGTACGTGAGTGTGTGTATGTGTGTGTGTGTGTGTGAATAAAATATCTCAAGAACGGAACATTGTACAAAGTTGAAACTGGATAATTACGTTAGCTACCACTAGAGGACGAACATTTTCATTAAAATCGGTCAACCGGAAGTAGCAGTTAATTCTTGTCATTTTTTACTTTATTGCGATTTTCTCAAAAACGGCTCCTACGTTTTTTTTTTAATCGCCTCATTTACCAACGTTTTTATGTTTTACAAGATAGGGCGCCGTGTTTGGTTAAATTCTTGGGAAGGGTGTTTTCTCGTAAAATAATTGTTTTTTTTAAGATTTCGACTTAAACATACATTTTAGTGCAAAAAATGTATAAATAAAAGTTGTAGAAAATGTAAAATCCTACATTTTTTATTTTCTTTTTTTTGTATAACGCTTAGTTTAGCGGTAATAAGCAATTTTCTGCTTTGCTTACGAAAATGTGTACAAAATAGATTTTTTTTTTAAATTTGAGCCTTAGTATAAAAGTGTAACGTAAAAGTGTATATGATTTTTTATAATCAAATTTATAGAAAATTAAGATATTTACAACTTTTATTTAGAGCATTTTTCTTTACAGAGCCTAGTTTAGCGTGAAAGAGTGATTTTCTGTACTTTTAAGCCAAACTGAGGTTGATTTTCATTCATGATTAAAATTAGGTTATGTTTATTGAGGTAGTTTTTTGTTTATTTCTAATGTTTTATTACTAATGTTAGGTATATTGTTGGTTATTTGGATTGGCTAGAGAAAGTTGTGTGAGTGTTTCACACCAGATTTTGTTATTTTTGTTATTCGAGGAGGCGATAAAAACGCATGGTCACTCCCCCACAATGAAAAAGTAGTGGTTGGTCTCAATTGAGGCGTCGTCGCCCAGTCTCAAGGTGGCAGCAACCGCCTACCAACCAAAATTTTGCGGCCAGACCACTTGATCCGACAACTGCAAAAATCCTCCACCTCACTCGGAACTGTTAATTTAATACTTTAAGGAAAGTATAGGGTTAAAATTTAGTATACTGTTAACGGGGTATGGAAGGAAACCGTAGACTATTTTCCCCTCGGGGGAATATAATTACACATTTGCTGGGTTACTTTTTGAAAAACTACTAAAAACTAACATCTTCCCTATAAACGACAAGGTATCTTAGAACAGAATGCAGTGGTTAAAGCAAGTAAACAAATTGACGGAAAGTAGAATACCTAAACAAACACTAAGCTATAAACCGGAGGGAAAGAGCAAACGAGGACGCCCCAGAAAAAGATGACCGATTTGAGAGGTTCGGAACCGACAGAAATGCCTCATCCTTGAAAGGCAGAAGAAGAAGTTTCTGAAAAACTGCATGTTCATTGATTGAGTTGGTGGTGAGAAATAAAAAAGCGACTTTCTAGTATTTTATTTTGTAATATCTACGTTTTTCGTACAGTTATTTAAAAATAAAGTAACTACAAAAGCTTATCAAATTATGAGCAAAATGTGCGGAAAATTACATATAATGTGAAATTGATTGTCTATATAATAATCCTTTGTATTGTTTAGTCAGGTAATACTTTAAAACTTTTGTTTTCTGTTAATTAAAGTGTAAATTATTTTACACAATCATTAGGTTGACTTGTGAATATAAACACTGAACTCCATCATAAATATTGTAACTAATTAGTTACCGGGTCATTCTCCTGATTGCGTTCTGTGCTTTAGTAAACCTTCCAATTTCCTACTCCAAAAAAATATTTTAACTAAAATGGATTTATTTAAAAGAATTTCTTTACTTTCCCGAAGAGTTACCGTTTTGAAAATTGGCAGTATATTTTCCGACTAATAACTAAAACAAATACCATTAAAATTACTACCATTTCGAAAATGTGTAGGTAAATTTTTTGATACCTCAAAAAAGTGAATGTATGAAGTGAAACCGAGATGATAACTTTATCTCGGCTAGAAAAAGGAAAGTTATTACAAGGTCAAACCAATCGTTCCTTTACCCAAAGTAGTATTTAAAAGGCCAAGCTGTTTATACGAATAAAAATATTAAAAAAAATTATCTGAAGATGATCTGATAATCTTTGAGGTTTATGTAACTGATCACAAATCAAATAATTTTTCCAGGTAAAAATTTAATTTTTTAACATACAATTTCAAACAAATATATACTTATTTTAACCTGGTTAGAAAATTAGAGATTGTTTATTTCACACTATAAACAAAAAGTTGATGAAAGTTAAATACGAGTAAATAAATTTATTAAAAACGAAAAAATGTACAAACACCATAGTACTTTAAAATAACTAACGATAAATAAATTTACCAGTAAAAGCATTTTTGAGAGAATTTTTAACTTCTGTTTAGAATGGACAATATTTTCAAAGCCTGACTTAAATTACAGAAAGGGTATTGTAGTTTGTATTTTTGTGTGTACCGAGGGTTAAGAAAAACAAATGGATTTTCATGTGCGCTTATCTGCTATCGTTATCTCTTTTCCTCTTTCAAAAAAAATCGTATATCGTTCTCTCTTGTTAGTCCATATATACAATGCACACACTTTCATACGCATTCTATGACGGTGACTATGTTGAAACAGACACGGAATGAGGGCCACAATAGAATATCAGGATTGGTTAAAACGTAGCACGAAGGGCGGTTGAGTTTAATGAGGACCTCTACACCATCACGACCGTAGCACTAAATTAAAACTAGGAGTTTCCTCATTCTATCTTTCTCTAACACTCGCAGTCACATTGTCAAACATCATGTGCATAATTTTACCCTACAAATACATAATTTACATGCACACACAAGCCTATTCGACGTCCTAACCGGGATCCAATATAACAAAGAACTTAATTATATGGTTATTCAATAACAAAATTTAATTTTGTCGCCTCTTATTAGTGTATATCAGTTTATTTTAAATAATCTATTGTTGATATGAAGTACCCCAATTTGGATGTATCGTCATACACAAATTTGCCTCAACAATTCAGAGAATTCTCGTTTATACACTCCTAAATACGAGATATAACCTCATGGAAATTAATCAATACTATTAATTAGCTGTGTCAAACTCTAGTTCATTATTTCTGAAACAAAATTTATATACATTTCACTACTAACTAAATTAATTAATACAGTTTCTTTTTAAATAATTAAGTACTTTTATTTATTTATTTCCCATTGCTTACAAAAAATATCAATACAAAATAAATGTTAATCTTCTTAATTATATTTTGATAATGCAAAAACTATTTATTTTAAATCGTGGTGGGAAAATTAATCCACCCTACTATGGTTTTCCATGGTCAAGGGTAGATCAATTCAGTGCTTCTTTGTTAATTAGACTACTGCAACTACTACGGTTATCTATTATTGTGTAAGTAATTACTACTACATGTTAGTTATTTAAATACTAATTAAACTACTTAGACATTTTTATTAAAAAAAAAAATATGCTATAATATAATTACATGTACAAATAAAAAACAAAACAAACAATAAAATATGCAAGACAAAAGAATTTATTTAAAAGTAGAAAACTAAAATTGAAACCAGTAGACGAGCTCAAAAAACTATATGTTCCTGGAGTTACCATTTTGTCTATAGCTTCTCTCCCTACTTCTAATAGCCAAATGGTTTTTGCTTTTTTACACCTTACGATGTCCGGTATATTTTTAATTTGTAGGGGGAGCAGATTAAGCAGTTTGGGTGCTGATTTTTAATCTGTAAAAAACTAATTCAGTAGAAAAAATAAATATATTCTTTTATCTACTACTTATATTATAAAGAAGTAACGAGAGACACTCTCGTTAAAAAGACACTCTGGCTAAAGAGATACTCTGCGTAAATTCAAAAACATAAACGGAAACCAAGTGGAACTAGTTAAATCGTTTAATATCTAGCCGAACACATAACACATAACAATAAAGAAAACATAGCGTGGGAAGAGAGACTGAAAAAATTATCTTAATCACAATAAACAACCAAAAACGTATACAACAAAAAATGCTTATCTGTACAAACAAAAATTAAACACTGCAAAACAGTCGTACAACCACAAGTTATATATGGCAGCGAAACATTAGCAAAAGTGACAAAGACAAACCAATAGACAATGTCTTCAAACTCGAAAGACGAATCCCGAGAACCTGCATAGGAAAGAAAAACATAAAAGATGGGATATGGAGAATTCAAACAAACAAACAAGTATATAAAGAAAATTAACCCATAACAGATAAAATAAGGAAGAAAAGGATATATTTTCTTTGACATCTTATCAGAACACCTAAAGACAGAATTTTAAACAAGATGATTAGAAAACTCTTTCCAATGGAAATATCATTGATGCAAAATGTCAAAGAAGACATGATCGAACTCAGATTAACTTTCTATGATTTAGAAAACAAAACGGAAAAATTAAAAATCTTAACATATAAGGAAAGTAGATTTGAAACAAAATCAGATGGAAGAACAAACCCAAGCAGAAAGAAACCGGCCGTTTCAGAGGAAGTTCGGCAAGCAAGATCAGCCCGAATGAGGGCATACTGGAAAAACATCAAACTAAAGAATATGAAAAGGAAGAAGATTTCTCAATTTGACTAATGTGATCCATTGTGGTCATAAAAGACAAAAAAAGTAACGTTTGTTTGTTTTTTAGAGGTAATCTCACTATCCTAACAATTTCCATTTTTTTCTAATACTGGAAAGCTTAGAGCTTCCTAAGTAATTAATTAATTAATTTTATATAGCTAGGATTTATGACATTATACAGTATTAAAATTTTGAAAAAAAATGTGAATGGTATATCATTTTTAATTGATTAATTTTTTGTTCGGCTTATGGTTCTTTGGGAAGATAAGTTCATTTATCTATCAGTATGTACCATCATTGTACGTAATGAACTGTATTTCCTAGACAGGTATCAGGTACAGTACAACAATTCATAAAAATATACTCTTTTAATACTTTAAATTTTTCTTTTACAAAATATTTGAAAATTATTTATGGAATATATATCGAAAGCTTTTGTCACATGCGATTTCTTCATAGAAAGTTAATATGTAAACATTCCAAAAAAATTAAAGAGATCGTATACAGTTTTCTATTGTTGCATTTTACTAGATTTTTTAAAGCTTTTTTTAATAACATTTTTATTTAATTAAAAGCTGTAAAAATACAAAGAGATTTTTTTTATTATAAGTGGATTTGTAACCAAAAATTTTATATAAAAATTAATTTTTTTTCAACCTAAAAATATCCTACACTTTTTTCATAAAATAGTGTAATAAAAATGTTTTTTTTTAAATTGCAGCCTCAATAAGCATTTTAATTGTAATAAAAGTTATACAAAATTAAAATCCTTCAAATTTTAATTCAATCATTTATTTCTATAGTACTAAGTTTAGGGTCAATTATTAATGGTTTCCAAAATTTTCTCATTGAAATCATCCCAAATGGGTCCTGAAAACGGAAATTTTTGGCAACATGGCTAAATATTTTTTTTATAAAATTAGGTCGAAAAAAATATTGTTTCAAATGAACAGTGTTATAAAGTTGGTAACGGTACAGATAATAGAATTCTGAAAATTAAAAACTTTTTTTTATATCCGAAGTGGTGAGGAAACTCATGTACACGCCCTCACGATGGGGAAGTAGTGTTGGACTAAATTAAGGCGTTCTAGTCCAGTCACAAGGAGGCCACAACCGCCTACCAACCAAAAACCCACAAACTGGCCACTTGATTCAACATCTGGGAAAATCCTTCGCATCCCTCAGAACTGTTAATATAATACTACAAGAGAGATGTCGGGTTAAATTTCAGACACTGTCAGCAGAGAGTGGAAGGGAATCATAGCCTAATTCCCCCCTCGCTGTCACCGACCAACACTCATTCTCTCACTTTTATTCATCTCCTTCATCACTAGCTCAAGAAATAAGTGTGTTTATTTTATGAGATTGGGACAGGATTCATATATCGTGGGATTTGGTGATCTCACTAGCCTCCAGATGTCTCCTCCCTTCGCACTCTCTCGATCACCCTCTAAGCAAACTGAGCGACCAATGTCCAGCTCTCTCATCTTGCAGCTTCCTGTCTCTACTCTCTTTGGGCTCTACAGTGCAACTTCTATTTTTAGATGTCTCCATTCTTTCGAGGCCAAAATACGGACATCTCTCAAAGATATACGCAATTGACTCCTCCTTTTCACTGTCGCATAGTCGACATTTCGGCACTTCACCAAGTTTACACCTCACCAAATACGCTTCAAAGCAACAATTTTCTGTTAACAACTGCGTTAATTCATAGTTCGGGTCCATGAATGACCAAAGGTTCTCCTGTTCTACACCTTTACATTCGGAATGAACCTCCTTGTTCAATCCCCGATTCTAGGTTCACTCCATCTCTTCTGCTACCTGCTGAGTAATCACTCCAACATTCCTCTTTATCAACGCCAGCTCGCTGCTCTTTCCTTCCGCATGCCACTAGATCCCATGGAAGTATCCCCGAAATCCCCAGGGCTGCCTCTTTAGATACAGTTATATTGTTGTTGTTTAGGTCAGCAGCTGAAAGGCTGGTTTGAACCTCTAGAGGTTTTACTAAGTAAAAACTAGGAGTGAGATGGTTTACTAATGCCTTCCTCACTGAGTTAAAAGAGTATGCCTATCAGCATGCGAGGCCCTCCGAAAAACACCTACTTTCAACCCTGCAAATGACACCTTCACTTCATTCACAACAGGGACTGGCTGTATAGTGAATTCATTACTCTCAGAGGCGATAACTCTGACTAGTATTTTTACACATCTACCTCTCCTGCTCTTAAGTAATTTAGTCATATATTTGGCTGATTATGTGTTAAGAAACAGAACTATTTTTTTGTAACTACCAGTAACTATTTTTTTGTAACTACCCTGTAACTACCAGATCGAGTGCAAATAATTTAACACTCCACCTGCCTGTTAAGGGCAAATAATGAACTTGACATACCAAATTAAAATGTTAATAATATTGTGTGTAATTGCACTCGATCTGCAATTAATTTAACTCTCCAACTGCTTGTTATGGGCATACAGTTCTATTATGTTACCTATTTATGAAATAAGATATGCACCTAAATAAACAATTCACGTCACCATAACGACCTTAAGAATAACCTTCACAAAGCCACCATCAAAATTTTAATTCAATTATTTTTTTATTTACTTCACAAAACTTCGTTAAAGGTTTCCCAATTTTAAATTTTTGGAATTTTTTCCATAATCTTAAAAGTGCCTTCTTCACAACTTTGTAAAGCGTTTTTAATTGCATTTAACTTTTTATTTAAAGACAAACGGAATCTCCATTTAAAATAAATTTGACCAGATTTTACGTTTTAAGTATATATGATTTTAATTTTGTTACAAATTGCTTAGTTCGTTTTTTATTTAATTTACTTCATTTTGAGGCAGTTAGTCATTTTACATCTGCTTATAACATTGGCAAGTGAAAGATTTGAGTTTTTTATACCAGATGTTTTTAATTGTAAATAATATTAATTTTTATTTTTCATGACTATATCAATCATCAATTGTTTAGTTTATGTTTATAAGTTATACAATTTTACAGATGCAGATAAAATATCCAATCTGAAATTAAAAATAAATTGACAAGTTCCCAAATTAATTTAATTGTTAAACCAGATAACTCTACTTGTTTTTTTTAATGTAATGTAAAATAACAAATAGAAATAAAATTTACTCTACAGTACTGGCATCAGTAGACATAAATTTGTTTTGGGTTTTATTTTACTTCATTTAAAAACAGATGCTGGTTGAATATTTTAAAATATCGAAATTAAACTTTGTTTTATTATTTAATTTTAATTTCGTCTGGTTTACAGACTGATGTAAAACATTTGGTCATTTCAGGTTAAAGCGAATGAATGAATAAATAATTAATGCAAAACATTCCCGTGTAGTTTCCATAAAATGCAATAAGTTCTCTCTCACTGATCGCAATTAAATTTAAAACAGACACATTAATTTTCAGCCAGATTTTCATCGATTTTCACAATAGTAGAATACAAGATAGTTACGTTCGATATAGTAAAATAGTTTTACTATCATTGTAAGCCCATTATCGAGCGTGCGCACTTATTGTAATTTGTAAATTCCATCGTCGTTTAATAGTAACATTACAATGCTTTGCTATCGTAACCAATGTAACCAATCCTATGTAACCAATGTTTTCCTATCGACGGATAAAAGCCTGCCGATTTGACCAAACCTATGGTCCTAACTCTACCGGGCTGACTGTTAACGATATCACTGGAAAATTTCATTATCCCCCGCAATATAACTGTATTGCTGATGACGACAGAATTATTGGGTTCCAATTGCTTGATTCACTTATTCCCCTCCACGACCCTACCTATCTATATCTGATAACCTTTCCCGACTCTCATCCGACAAATACGTACCTAGCAATCGAATCATTTTGTCGTTAAGGGAGAAAAGGGTGGCTAGACTCTCACACAATTCAATTCTTTTATTGAAACAATACAACAATTTTGTCATTACACAGGTTTTATTTATCGAAAACATTGTTTTGTTGAACGTTCATTGTAAAACAAACAATATAATTTTTATTAAATTAAATAACTATAATGTTGCATTTTAGATAACTTTTATTCAAATGTTTCATTATTTTATTTCCTAAAAACTATAAATAAATATTTATAATTTGTTCAATGTTGTATTATCTTTAATCTGTGAAATTAAACTGTATTACTTCTGGTAGTTTCTTTTTTCTTTTCTAGACAACATTATATTAATTGTTCATTGTGTGTCGTTTTACGTTTGTCATTCCATTTGGCTTTGAGGTTATCAATTTTATTTTCATGAAAACCACTGAAATAATCTATAAATTTCATCATTCATAGATTTATTTTCTTCCATCTTTAGGTGCTAAACTCTTCTCTTCAATATTGTTCTTCACTGTTTTAATTCAAATGTTCTAGGCCTTCGGGCCAGCCCAGTCAGTCAGCTGGTAGGAAGTCGCTATTATTTGTTAAGTAACACCGGTTGGGCAAGCGACTTTGTATGGTGACCAGTTGACAGCCATCCATGAACAAACTCTACTGGGGGTCCCTGTTCAAACTCAAGTCTAATCCACGTCAAAAAAATATATACATACAGCAAAAAGCAGCGATCAAATTGGGTAGTTGTCAACAAAGTACAGTTCCCGATAACAAATAATAGCTAAAAAAAAATGTTCTAGTTTTGGATTTTTTTTTGTCTCTAATTTTTATTACGGTACTATAAATTGAGCTGCACAAGTACCGTTTGTGATATTAGAATGGCAGGGGGGAATTTTACTTTAAAGAGAAGAGGTACACAGTGATACATTCTCCGTTTATAACTACGGATGTTCTCCGTTATTGAGACCAAGAGGTCTCTACTCCGTTTTCGCTTTAGATATCGTACAGTTGGGAAGTTCCTTGTAGCTAGATTACGGGCTAGTTGGTTTGGATGGTCAACTAGTTCGTGAAATTTACTATAAAGGACACTGTTAGCTCCTTTACTGTCAGAATTTTAAAGTCGTCGTGGAGGGTTTAATTGTTTACGTTAAAAGAAGTGCCGGAAGAAGCAAGTATTAAGAATTTTTATTGAAAGACCTGGATCGACTTTAAATACTCTCTTCCGCTACTCCAAATAGCTGGACACCATAAGTCTAGACTGGTCTCAAAAAGGTTTTGTATATTAAAATTTTGAAACGGAGGTTAAATTTTGATCGAGGGTTAATGAAACAGAAGCATCTGGTGGTTAAATTCTAAATGTTTTGTGCGCAGCTGATGCTTCCAAGTTAGTCGCTTGTCAAGCTATACGCCAAGATATCGCACCACTCTTGCCTGAGTTTTGGGAAAATAAACAATAATTTTCTTGGAGTCTTTCAGGATTTATTCTCACTAATAGTATACTACTTTTTCTGATAGTGCTCGACATCCAAGCTTTGTCTCAACTTCTCAATCTCCTATCACAATTATTTAATACTCACATTTTGGGACCACATACTTTCCTAAATAATTTCCTTTTTGCTATCTTATCATCATCACCTTTTTCTTCTTCTGTTACAACTATTCGACAAACATATCTGTTACAGTCAACACCATTTAGAAAACTATCATCTCCTCAAGGCCCAACCATTACCCAATTTTCTTCAGGTATTTGCCTTAGTGCTTCAAAAAGAAACTTGTTCTTCTTCTGTACAAACTGATTTTAATTTTCAATGCTTTAACTCACAACTCTCGAACAGTCAGCGCTTTATAATTTTTATTCTTGTATTCTTTCTTTCTATCATTCCGCTTCAGACATAACTCCATATTGCCTGAAATCGGTTTATCTTAATACTGAAGTTTCAAAATTTCTACTTATTTATAGTATACTTACGACTAAACATTAAAATACGTGATTTTTTTGTTTCAGAACGGTAGTTAAATTTTGAGTTTTAAGTTATGCAAAAGACTTTATTTATTATAACTTTGCATCGTTTATGATTTCTGTTATTGTCTTACTTTCTTGTTATCGATTGTTTAGATTAAGTTTATCGGGTATCGACTGCCACAGTTACTAGCCTTCAAAGTATTAATATCTATGTTATTTACTCAGTACAATAAACAAAACGCGAGAAAGTAAAATTTTGTTAATTTTACTATGTATATAATATATTTTTAATATTCATTCACAGTTATAAAATATGTTAGTCTGATTAAGAAAAATATCATAATTTATTTTGGCAGAGAATAATATTTTTATCGTATAAATGCCTTTCTAATTAATTGTTGAAGAAGAATTGTCGGTCTGGGATACGTTATTTTATTGCTCTCGATTTGTCCGGACAACTGAACTGATTCAGCTAGAAGGGGAATGAGTAACATCTGCTCGGATTTTCCTCTCTCAAATCAACTCGTACTGTGGTTGGAGGATTCGCAATCCCGTAACGTTCAAATAGTATAAAACTTTACCAGATTTTTTTTGTTTTTAACTATTTATTCTACGAAATTTGATACAAATAATCTATCAAGTTAGTATATACATACATGTCTTGTTTTAGTTTAACTTTATAAAATTATTAAAAAATATTTTACCAAAAAGAGTATGTGAAATCATTTCACTTAATAAAGTCATATTATTATAAGCCTAATTTATTTCAATAATTGCTCAACAATTTTTTGAGGAGTTCATTATAATTATGTATTTACAAAAATGGTTAATGAAATAGAGAACAAAAATTATCGAAAACAAATCAACTCGCATCCCACTCACACTTAGGAAAAATGACTGCTCATTACTAATTTTAAATAATATATTACTATTACAAGAAAATAAAGTAAATTAATTTGAACTTAAACATCCATAAATACATGACAATGATAAAAAAAAAACAATTTGAGCTGACATTACGTAAATTACACTGGTTAGTCAAGAAAATCACATTTGACAAGCGAATAACTTTAAATACAGACATATTGAAATGTTTCCAATCAGAATTTTTGCGTCAAGCCCCAAAATTTGCATGGTATTACAAACACCTTTATCTATTCTGACTTTAACATGACACTGTCAAATAAATGATATTCAGTTCTTAATATAAAGAAAAACTCAATTATAATAATTATAATGATAATACGTATAATATAAAAGTAGATCATCCTAATTTTCTTATTCTAAATTTGCTTAATAATGCCGATAATGGTTTACAAAATTGGAAAGACATGAACAATTATTGATTTAAATGTTAATATTTTAAAATCTGTCTTCTTCTAAAAGAACAACAGTATTTTTATTAAGGAATGAAATTAAAAGCACGTATATGAATATTTATTATATATTTTAAATTGTTCTCTTTAATTTATTTACATTTAAATGTTGCTTGCTTAAGAAACGTAGCAATACGTTTTGTTTATATACTGATGACTTTATAACTATAATTTTAATAAACTTATTAAGACAAACGTACTTTAACCAGGTTGTTTGTAATTTGAAATATTTGCAATAAGAATAATAGAAATTACACAAGTTAACCTTAGTAAAAGAATAAAATGATAAAATATTTATGTTCAAACAATTTTTATTTTAATGCGAGAAAACACGCTTAAAATATTTATAAAGGTAATAAATATTTCACAACTGTTAAGGAAATTCTCTTAAATTTGTTTTTACTTTAGAGTACGTCTCTATTCGGAAATGTTCATAAACCATCTCTCTTCCAGTACGCTTCTCTTCCCCCTCCCTTGGCTTCGACATTTGCATATATAATATTCATGATGAAAATTTCATGAATAAGGTATATACCCTAATGTAATCCTAATGTCATGCTAACAAGAGCATTTTGAATATGAAGGGAAATGAATAAATTCTGATTTATACACCTATAAAATGTTATCGTCGTTTACAACAAATAAAACTTGAATAATAAGATACAGCCATAATAAATTAATAAAATAAATAATTTTCTCACTTTACCATAAATAAAATATATCCGTACAAAGACAAAACAATCGGATGAAGGTACGTAAGATGAAAAATACAAAGGTGAAAACGAGAAAACATACAAACGGATGAGAAGATGTACAGTTCTTCTTTTATATATTTACATTAACTGTTTCTTTTTTTAATTTTATTAGGAAAATTCACAACTGTACATAAAAACAATGAGTGAATGAGATGATTATGAAATGGGATATAATGCACTTTAAGACTTAGAGGAGATCACCACCCAACTGTGGGCTCCAACTGGAATTGTTCTGTGAACGGATTACATAAATTGTGTGTACTACCGGAAATTACTCATTACAAAATGATGTTCCTACTCCATCGTCGGCGTAGAAGTCTGCGGGGATTTTCGGGAAGGTATGGTAGGTATAGGTTTCATACAAGTTTGTTGCTATGATGAGATAATTTCATACGGAATCGTGTAAATTTTAAGATATAATATCGTTTACGTACGGAATTTGAGGTCATTGTGCAAACAGTCATTGGTAACGTAAAAGAGAGCATTTGTAATTTGTCGTAAGAATTTTGATTGAAATCATTGGATTTTGAAATTACGGATGCCTTAGCAGTTCCATAGATTTGGCAGGCATACATCCAAACTGGCCGGAGATAAGGTTTATAAATAAGAAGTTTAAGATGTAGTAATAGTTTAGATCGTTTAGACAGTTAAAAGTAAAACCATTTTCGTCAGTCGTCTAAAGTTTTCCGTTTAATATTTCTACATGAGTGTTCCACGTGAGTCGCCTATTCATGTACAAACCGAGATAGCGGACTTTTTGTGATTGAGGAAGAGGATGGCCATTTAAGACAATCGGAGGGCAGTCCTGCCGCCGTAAGTAGTCTTTACATTTTTTGCAGTATTCATCTGAATACGCCATCGTTGAAACCAAGATTCTAGCTGTGTTACATGGTATTGTAAATTAAGAGTGACATCATTTGGAGCGTCTGCAGAAGATAAAATAAGGAAGTCGTCAGCAAAGGAGGCATTGAGATTTGTAGGAGTAATGGGGGCATCTGATCAACTGTTCTACACATTTTTAATTTGTTTTCAATAATGCGTTAATGTGAGTCCTTGTAAGCAGAGTGTTAAATCGAGGAGAGATTGTTAAAATCTGATAGAGAAATTAATAGAGAAACATGATCACTTCAGAGGTTATGAAATTACAACAGATTTACATATCTCTTAAATCTTCAACTATTATACAACGGTAACACCTATGATGCTACATGTGTTGGAATTTTTCAAGAGGGAACGAGATTGATTGCAGGGCGTGAAAATGAAATTTCTGAGAGCAGTAAAGGGTTGTGTCTAGGAGTTTAAGCTACGGTGTTCAGATATACTAGAAGATATTAGAATTATTGGCTTAGATAAGAAAATGAAAATTCATAAGAGAAAAGAGAGCAGCTAAGCGGAACAAATGGGAGAGAATCGTTTGTCTCTCTCAGCTTCAGAATACAAATCCACGAATAGTAGAAGTGTTGGACGCTTAAGAAGAAAATAATTTCTGGAACAGGCCAAGATGTCTAATCCATTAAATGAATAACAAGAGGTAAAAGATAAATCTTCAACACTCTTAATGGTTATGTAGTATCTAATAATCTAAGTATTTAATAATCAAAATTAGATAATTTAGTATTCCAAAAGTGAAGATAAGCTTCAAAGAACAGTTTATGTTTTAAATGATTTATGTAAAAAGTATAATTTACGTGTTTCGGTTGCTTAATCAAAGGTTATGGCATTCAGAGGAAAGTATCCCGCTCGTTTGAAGATTGCTTTAGAGATTGTAGTATTAGATCAAGTGTCTAACTATAACTATCTGGGCTGCGATGTGAGCTTTGATAGGGACTTGGATGTCAAAAATAAAATAAATAAATTTCAAGTTATTTGAGGTACCATTAACAAGACACTGAGTAACAGAGCAAGAACAGAGACAGTAGTGAAGTTCTATTAGGTAATGGCAGGCCCAGTCCTTCTTTATGGAAGTGAGTCATGGGTTACCACGAAACGCCAAGAAAGTAGGATCCGAGCAGCTTAAATGATGGTTTTAAGAAGGATGAAGGGCTGCTCGAGGCTGGATCTAATACATAACGAGGAAATTAGATCTGAGTTGGGTGTATTTAGCTTGAATGAAAAAGTGGAGGCGTACGGTAATCAACAGAGGCAACATTTGGAACGGATGTCTTAAAAGTGACGGAATATGTTCCAGTTGGAAGAAGGGAGGTGAAAAGACCTCGAAAAAGATGGTAGTAGTCGAAAAGTACGGGTTGGAATATCTCGTGTTTGGGTAGAAGTACAGTATGGTTTGTCCGTTTGGAACAGTTTTATGCCTAATCCTTGATAGTAAAAAGAAGAAGAAAAAATTTTCCAAAAGTGGATTTTTTTAAAATACACTTTGAAAAACTTTGGAGTAATCACATCTGGCAAAAAGCTTTTATCGGAGGTTGTTGGTCAGGTTCAGGTTTTCAGGTACGCTCTCCATACGTTGGCCTAACAGGTAACCTTTTACTCTACTGAAATTCTGTAAGATGGTTCGGTAAGACGATTGCAAGTTGTAGGGGCCTTCTTTGAAAAGAATACCCCTACGACTTACTACCAACGTTCTGAAACTTCCTACCCTTGTTACGTTAAAGTAATTTTAGCATGTATAAAGGAATAACTTATATTTTAAGTAGAACTTCCCCAGATTATAAACACTGTCACAGACGGGAATTCACCGTCCCCTCACGAGATGCTCACAAAATGGAGCATTCTAAAAAACCTACACCAACACCCACAACGGAATTGGAACCTTCTAGAAGCCCGACATACAGTGCTACTAGAATGAATACCGGTTGTATGGAAGGATAATGAAATGCCTACAATGAAAGAATGTAGAGCTTGTTGCAAGCAAAAATAGCTTCCAGAAATGTCTAAATTCTATTTATATTGTCTAAAATATTCCCAAATGAAAAAATGAGGTAGCTATAAATTTGAGTGTCTATAGATTTTATGAGAGAACTAACCCTGCTAGTTCTCATTAAAATGATATCAAATTGCGGTTAAGCACAAATCAGTATTTGTAATAAATGTAGATTTATTATTATTTCAGTAAAAAACAACAAATTTTATTGTATTTCTTAAGAGTCTTACTAAAGTTACATACTCGGATAATACTGCATTGCAGAATAAAAAAATTAGTAAGTAAAATTATTTAAGTAAAAGTTATTTAAAAATAAAATACTACAATATTGTATTTTAATTCTGATGGTGTTATCTCTTAATATAAATTTAGAGATAAAAAATCATTTCAAAACTCCATTCAAAGAATAAGTAAAAATTGTTGAACTGGAATGGGAATGTGGGTGTAATAAAACAGTGGCATATTTCCCGTTCTGTTAAATTTCCACTCCATCTTTATTTTCTGATATCTTAAAACACACAAGTAAAACGGCTTGGTTGTTTTTTTTTTTGGGTTGAGTAGTAAGAAATTGATTGGAAAGCCCGGCAGGAGGGAAGGAAAGCTTGATTGCGGATCTTGTCAAAGAGGTCGTTGAGCAAAAAAAGTGGATTCAAATAATATTTCATCGACAGACATAACCACTGTCAGAGAACGGCGTTCAATCGCGGGTGAAAATGTAATTGGAAAAATCAGTACCTGGACGTTCATCTGAGCGCCTGAAATGGAATCATTACTCTGCTGGATTGGGCGTCATTAACTCCCCCGGGGACATTTTTCATTATGAATTTCCTCGTTCAACCTGCTGCCCCTTTTCAGCATTATTTCTGTCGAGATCTGTTTTTAGAACTGTTGCTCCAAATTCATTCTTTACAATTGGCTATCTGATTTTGTTTAATGAAATTATTATTCTGAATTTATTATCCAACACGTGCAATCTCATTCGACATATCCATATTTTTAAAATTAGAGGATCCTTTTAACAAAACTGGCCCAAAAATTGTTCTTTTGTAACGTTAAACGTTTTTACCAATACATTATCAATTACACGTGGGAAAATCTCTTTTAAAAACCTAAGACAATAAAATAAACAAAATGAGAATAAATTATAAATAAAAACAAATTATTATTATTATTATTATTATTATAAATTATATATAAGAAAAATATAAAACCACCTCTTTGGCGTAGTGACTAGTGCGCTAGCCTACCAAGCGAAAGGTCCTGGCTTCGATTTCAGGCCAGGGTCTGGAAATTTTAACACTTTAAAATCACCGTTACAGTACCAAAACTGACAGTAATCTCTAATGACTGTCATTGCAACTTTAAATAAACTATAAAAAATAAAACAAAATTAACTTTCTTGTTGAATTTTATTTTCATACAACATTTTATTGAAAAGTCTATAACATGACATTTTTCCTACATTGTTGGGAAACAAAATTGTTAAAAAAAAAATCGTCCATTTTCGTTACTTCATCTACAATTTAACAGGTTTTTTTACATGAATTGTGTTCTTGGTAACATTGACTTTCTCCTGCTTCCCATATTTTTCACCCAGATCTTTACCATCTCTCAGTTCTTTTTTCTCCAATAACCTTCATTTACCGGATTAACTTTCCTAGTTTCTTGCGAAAGTTCTAAATTTTTCCTGTCTTAATCTCATTTATTTATTTTCATTATATTAATTTTACAACGTGTACCATTTCTTATCTATCTGAACAGAAATTACTTTCTTGAAAGGCAAAGCCTGTGCTCAGGAAAGGAATTTCTTCCAAATTTTTTGATTTTTTGATTTGGACTTTCTCACATTTCTCAAAGTTGATGTAACTTTTTGGTGGTTTTTTTATCTCTTCACGAATTACCAACCCATTCGATTTTTTTCTGAACTTTGTGTCATGAAAATAATCAGTTTCATCAAACCTAGTTGATCCATTTTCTAAACATGTTTGTGACTGAGGTTCTTTTTGTCGTTACAGATATTGAAAATCTTTTCGTTTAAACGTAATCGTTCATAGGATTTGTGTGTCCAAAAAGTCATTTTCTTCTTTCTATGATTAGCTTCTAAAGTAACAAAGTTCATTTATATTTCGATTGTATTGTTCAGGTGAACAACTTATTTAAATTTCTCAAAATCTTTGAGTAAATTCTAAAAAAATTTAGGTAAATTTTAAATATTCATAACATATTTAGGAGTACAACAAACGTTCCGATTATTTTTCTTAATAATTTCAAGGTGTAAACATATTCTACTAAAATATATTTATTATCGGATATAGCTATCAAACTTATGTCAACCTTTTAACGATAACGCTCTTAATGTTAGTAAAGATCAAATTTTAACTTTGCATTTACTAGAGTTCGGTTGTGAGAGTAGGTAAACTATCATAATTTTAGTTCAATGGATAGACAGCAAACATTTTGATAACGACAAACGTTCTAACAATATCTACCGCAAGACAGCGTTTTTATAGAATTTAATCAAGTAATTTTTTGGAATATTTATTCACGTAAAAATACTACCGAAAAAGGGAATAAGACGTTAAGAATGCTTAAAACGATTTATCACGTCATGTGAAGTGAATTCAAAGTAAGTTTGTGACTTCCTCTTGTGCGTGCACAAGCTAATTCACAGACCGAATCATTTTGTTTCAATGGCAGTCTTGTCTTGAGCGATTTTACTTTCTAAGTCAAAGCACGCTTTACGCTGTTCCCTCTTTTCCTTACTCGGTTTAATTGAGTCCCTTTTTTGTTTTCTTCTCCACCGTTCTTAGTATTTGAGTTTCGATTGCTTCGCGTTCAAACTTGGTTTCTCTACTGAACTAGGATATTCAGGAAACGTTTTGAAAAAAATTGTGCTGTCAAAGTTTTAGAAAATAATATTTTTATTTTTTAGATATGGGTTTTATAAATAAACATTTTGTTATTTATAAAATACTTCAATTTTCTAATGGAGTTCTGAGTGTACAGAATAATTTTTATTTTTCCTAATACAAAATTCCAAACAAATTTTTTCTCACTTTCTTATTGAAAATTTAGTATCTGTTATTACAGTATTATAAAAATTTCTAGATATGACGCTAAAGGTTTCTAAACTTGAATTACAACATGTATACATGTTGTAAAATATTAAATTTTGTTTTATAGGGACTTGAATAATATATTTCTAGTGCCAGAACAGTAAGATATTTCTTTTTCATGTTAAGCTCTGGTAAGTATACTTACCAAGGAACGTTTATTTAAATGGAAATCACATAATGTTTAGTGGTAAGAATGCTTATTAAAACAACTTACAGTACTATATAACAGAAAAGTGTGTAGAATAACTTATTTTAACTTGATATTAGCATTAATGCTTGCTTTCCCGTAAAAACTCGAATTTTCTAAGCTATGTGCAAAAATAAAAACAAAATAACACGGTTGCGTACGCTGGTATGAATCCTTACCCCATTCGTGTAACTCATGAAGCAAATGGTCGCTGCGCACTAATTTCAAAATTTAAATAGCATATTTACCAGAGAACATCTATAAAACCATAAAATTCCAATAGGGTTCAACTGCATAGCATACTCTTTAAAAAAATCGACCTTACTGCCAGTGGTAAGTATACTTACCAAAGACCTACAAAGGGTTAAACATCTATTCTGAGTGCCCTTTGTCACCCTAGTGTACATATTTTGTACGAGAATGTTGTCATGTAATTCAAATTTGTCGTACATCTTCTTGTATAATTGTTTCGCGACATCTTTTACGTGTGGGATTTGTAAGTCTTTGTGCAACATTAAGTTTGTGACGTAAATAAATTTAAAAAATTGTCGTCAACTCTCAAAAACTCTTCACTACAAGTGAATTGGCGGTAAAACTTATTTTTTTAACTGCATTAATTTCCAACGCTTTTTATTAACTATCTGGATGACATTATCCACGGGTGGAGGCAATCTTTTGACTCTGGGGTTCAACTAAGTCTTGCTGAGGACAACTTTAATATTATATCGTATGCTGATGATGTTGTGATGGTACAAGGGACAGAGGACATGCTACAGAAAGGAGTACACACACTGCAGAGAATATGTGATGACTACAACCTGGCGATATCTGCTAAGAAACCAAAATTGATGGCTTTCAGTGGAAAATACTCAGTGAGATTTAAAATTTTCACGAAAGGAGTGATTGTAGAACAGATATCGAGTTTCAGTTATTTGAGGTGTGAAGAATCATTTATGAACGGCAATGGTGTGACGAATAAAATAAATAGATTTAGACCCATCTGCGGGACAATCACAAAACCCTAAAATACAAAACAAGAAAGGAAACGGAACTAAAGTTCTACAAAACTATGGTGGTGCCAGTTATCCAGTTATCATGTATAACAGCGAGGCATTGGTGCTTTCAAACAGAGAACAAAGCCAAGTCAGACCTGCGGAAAAAAAATTCTTCGAGTAGTGAAGGGCTGCACTTTTGAAGACAAGATCAAAAGTGACGTTATAAAATATTTACCCTGAAGAAAAAGATCAATGAGTACAGAATCAACTAGAGTAGTCATCTGGACCGCATGACGGAAGCCGCTTGCCTAGATTGGCAATGAATTATAAGCCACATAGGCGATGGGGTGTTGGTTGTCCGAGGGGAAGGTGTTTCCGGAACAGATAGTACTACCTAATCCGTGAAGTGCAGTCGAAAAAGAATAATCGTAATTTCGTAATCAGTATCACTATCTTTTAAAAATATGGTCATTGTCGACATATTCAGCTCCATCTATTTAATGTTTCAAAACGATAATTAACAGTTAAAAGTCAGTTTTATTTTAGTTAAATTTTGTTCATTTAAGATCACTCTCACACCGGTGAAACTCGACTGCAACTCGACGTCCGATACGAGTCGTACCCTTACATTTATACGATTGCCCTCCCACCAGTGCGACCTCGATCCAACCTTGATCGAACCGATCGCATGCGACTCAGCTTGTCCAACAGCTCGACCCGTCGCGTATAATCATGGCAGACGAAGCAGCCAACGTAGCCTTTGTGCCTGTAGTTGAAAAATATCCGTGTCTGTACAATTTAAAGTTAATAGGATATTCTTGGCAAGACATTACCTTTCTTTTGGCATCCGATAAAAAGACTTAAATTTGTTTTCATCACAGGAGAGTTCCTGGGCACACACGTACACTCCTCTATTACGATTATTACTTACAAACGGGATATCCAACAACTGCGGTTTATTTTCTGTTTTCTTCTTAAATAGTAGACTAATAAGCAAGGGCTACGTCTTCTTCGTTATATGAAAGGGTTCTTAATGTCACTTGACATTTTAAAAACTGCAGGTGAATTCGAAGAAAAGTTTGAACAGTTGCGTCAAGATCGAGTCTTCTCGATGTGCGAACATGAACGACGCGACTCGTTTTTCGGTCGAGTCGAGGCCGAGTTTCACCGGTGTGAGAGCGCCCTAAGGGTTAAATACTTGAAAATATACTACTAACCGTTGTTTTTATTTCAATGAACTTTATAAATTCAGACTTATATCATCATTTTTACATAAATTTTATATTTAAATTAAAAAATTTACTCCAAAAGAATATTACATTTTATTAAAAACCATTCATACGTTACAGATTTTTCGTTTTAAACCAAAAAGTTTCCTTAGTTTATCCTAAAGTTCTTTATTAAAAAAGAAACTGAACGTTGTAAATCTACCAAGAACTATCTAATCAAGTAAGTTGTTTAGGTCTTGGTAACTGAAGTGGGCTTATAAGACGAAAGTAGTAGAAAAAGGAAAGGAAAAAAGAGGAAGCTTGACAAGAGTTAACTGATGATGTGTCAAGGAAGAGGACAGTGATGAAAGACGAAGACGGAGATGCATTAAGACAGTGATAGAGAAAGGATCTCAATCCCTAGGGAACATAGAACATTGTAAATCCTTCTTCATAGATGTTTGCACAGTATAGGGATATCCTTTTTTCCTTTCACTTTTTTTAAAAGAAATAAATTTCTAAATAAATTACAAAATTGAATAATGGAGCACTATTTTTTACAAAATATTGCAATGAACTGGATAAAAGAACAATATATTATTTTTGAGATTGACCATACATTTGATATTTTTAAAAAATCTTGCAGACTAGACATGACTTTCTTCCAGAGGAAAATTTTAAATTCTTGAGATAGTAATTTTCTAGTTTTCAAATTTGGTTTACATTTTTCTATTTTTTTTTATGTAGCGTAAGGTGATTTCTTAATGTAATTTTTAGTTGGTATTTCATTTTAGCACATAACTATTAAAGTTACTTACACATAACGTGTGCTATCACGTAAGTCTAGCATAGTAAGTAGATGAATGACCACCATGAAAAGTTCGGGTTATTTATTTAAAACCTCTTTTTATGATCAACTCCTCACATTTACATTTTGTTTATCTGAAATTCTAGTTTGTACCAAAGATATCTATTTGGGATTTTTGTAGTGCATATTTTTTCCAACTCCCAACCAGGAGTATGTGTAGAAGTTTGTGAGGGTGTAAGAACGTTGAGTGTGGTGCTGAGAAATGAGGGGTTCAACAAAAAGAGAATTTTTTTGGTTTTAAATTTGACTATTTAGCACTTTGAGGCTAATGGAGACGATAAAGGGTGATAGTAAAGGGTAATAGGTAGTTGAAAGTGAGTAACGAAATAATATCAGACCTGACCGATAATCAAACTCGAAGACGTAAATATAGTAGTCAGTTGCGATGCTCACTATAGCAACGTGTCCGCCGAGCAAAGAGAAATATAAATCAAAGGAAGATAATAATATTTTAAGGAAATGGCAGTGACACAGATGTTAAATTATGTTTTATGGTCAAAGTTCGGGTCAGAACAAAGGAAAGGATGGCAGTCTTTACATAAGTTATTAGGTATTAGATGGTTGCAAAATTAGGAACCTTTCTTTAGTATTTAGAATTTTACAGGAATGTATTTATTCTGGGTTCTTTTCGACACCTGATTAATTCTAAATAACAAAACTTTCCTTTTAAATTTATAACAAATTATATAACTTACATTAATTATTGCGGTTATATCAACTAGAAAATTACAAGAAATAATTAACATAATAACAGACTTAATTTTTTACAAAATGTTTTAAAACTTAAATATAAATAAATATGGCATTTTGCAACCAAGTAACTAAATGTATGGCTAAACCGAATCCAAGATAATTAGTGTCTATGTGTGGAATTTATATGTTGTTAAAAAAATATATTAGGACAATTTTGATGAAGAAGTATGAATGTAACATGTGAGCTTTTGTTTCATTTGCCTTTTCAAACGTCATTTCTTCTGCCATTCTTGTATAAGGTTAGGTGGCATTAAAGTTTTTCAGTTGCCCTGGTAGAATCTTCGTTTACAGAAAGAATGGCGTGTCATCAACAAAGGTGGCTAGTGTTGTATCTTGTGTTTGTGGTATATATTGTAAAAAGATTTACGTTATGGGGGCTTACGAAACCATTTTTATGCCTGTTCAGAACGAATTGTTATTGAAAATATAATTATGATTTAAAAGAAATTGTTTTAAAATTTGGAAAAAAGTGGTAACAATTTTTTTGAATTTTGTAGAGAGATCCCTGTTTTATCTAAGAGTTGTAAAATGTCGAGAAAAGTTGATGAGCCTCAAAATTTTTGTAGATTATGTCGAGAACTTGGTGAATCTGATTCAGAGTAGCGTGTCTATGTCTGAATCTGAACTGATGAGAAGAAATTAATTCATCCAGAAATGTCTAAATTGTTTTATTAAAACATTTTTCAATAATTTTGAAAAAATTGGAAGGAGACTTAAGTCGGTAAGATTATGTATCATGAAATAGTTTGCCTGGATTAAGAATTATAATTATTATGGCTACTTTCCAAATATCCGTAAAATAATTTATCCACATTAGACAATCTAATAAATTGATTTTACGTATAAAAAAAACCTGAACAATTTTTGGAGGCACAAGTGTTTTAATTTAATTTCTAATGTTTCATTATGATATTGTACACGATACATTAATTTTTGCAATTTCGTGTCACACAATAATTTAACATTTTGAAGAACAATGTAAAATAAAATTACCATTTATTCTATTCAAAATGTAAAGCATGCTCATATTTTATCTTATATTGCTGAAATCCTGTATTATACTTTAAAACAGAAAGTTTCAAATTGCGCTTTTATCTTCAAAAAGGTTCTTTTTCCAATCGGACGTTAAACGTTTTGTTTCTTAACATTGTGTACGTTGAACTAAGTGTATTTGTTTTGAGTATCCAAACAATTACAAAACAATAAAGGGAATACCATGTCGCTTGGGAATAGCAACATTAGCTTTTAACGCATCTGCTGCTGTTTCTAATTTCGGTTTCCCTTCCCTATTATTGTTGCCCGTCTTTTCCTTTTCCAACTCATGTCTTTCATACTATTCTTTTCACCATTTTCCTTCTTCCTCTTTTACTATATTTCCTCTCCTAATTTCAAGAACAATCTAAATAGGGTTGTTTTAGGGTTAGATAATATCAATTACGTTGTATTAGTTGTTTGTTCAATTTACAGAACCTTTCACTAAATAATAATTTTCTTAAGATATATTGTAGAATAAAATAAGTAGGTATTCTTTACTAAATTGCCAGTTGTTATGCAGAACTTTATAAAATCGTACCGTACTGAAATTTCCTACTACAAATTATGTTTAAAAATATATTTTTTTATCCCTGATATAAACACGTTGCAATCTGTTCAATTTAAGAAAAATAAGCAACCCCATAACCCAATAGCTATGTCCGCACTCGTGCGCTTTCAACGCATGTGATAACGCATGCCTCATTTCATGAGCTTAGAGGTATGCAATTTCACCTGTCTGCACTCGTTTAGAGAGCGTTATCTAAAAAAAAAAACATTCGAATATTTTTGAACGCTACTCTAAATTAAAGCCTGTTCTTTCCTGCGTTGATTGGTTTGACTTAGATTATTTTAATTAGAAACTAGTTGGAGATGCAGCAATTTATGCTTATGAGTACTGAGATTTCAGCCAGTTTTCCGTTAATGTAGTATTTAAACATCCGTTACTCCGTCTAGGCTTTTCATAAAAAAATTGCGTTTAAGTACGTTGAAGATCAGAGCTTTCTATATATGAACATTTTAAAATAAAAATCTGATGTTTCATTTTAAAATCCCGGCTATTTTTGTTTTAAAAAAGTTTATTTTGGCTTCGCGTAAAGATAGGGAAATGATTTTTTGACTAAACCATGCATTTTTACAGCAGTATTGTGCCATGTATCGTATTTTGCATTTGTAATTAGAAATAGATATGGGGTGTTAATAGAAAATTCTATTAGCTTCTAAACTTCTTGAGAGGAAAGTGAGCTCTATAGCGGTATCCGCTCCGAGTATAGTCGTTTAGAAAAACAAACTTCTGTGTTTTTCCTGCAGCAACTCATTCCGTAGCTCATTTTGAATTATTTAACGATGTTTTTATTAAAATAAAAATGCTTTGCTTGACATAATACTGTTATGAAAATGCATGATTCAGTCCAAAAATAATGTCCCTACCTTTACGTAGAGCCAAAAAAGTACTTTTAGAAAATGGCCGGCATATTAAAACGGAACATGATATTTAACTTTTAACATATTCATATTATAGAACACACTCTGATCTTCAACGTACTTAAACTCCAATTTTTATGAAAAGCCTGGACGGAGTAACGGGCGTTTAAAAACCATATTAACGGAAAACCGGCTAAAAACTACTATCAGTTTCATAATCATAGACACCCGAGTTTGAATCCTTGCATCTCCAAAACTATGAGTTTGATTTCAACATACTTTACAGCAACATTTATCTCATTTTATTCTGCATTGACCTATAATAAACCTGTATTTTTAATTTTGTTTAAAAATGGCCATATCGAGGTTTGAAGATAAAAAAAACCCAGTTTTTCTGATACCGCGACAAATTTCATGCGTTTAGAGGCGTGTAACTCGATAAATAATTGACTGAAAAATTTGAAATTTTAACATAACATAGACAATTATATTCTTACAGCGTGTATGAAATTTCAAATTCATACATTATTTAAATTTTGATTTATTAACAATATTCTGAACCCTTTCTATCTCGGTAACCGCTCAATCGTTCGGCTCGGGCAAACTATCGTTTTATTCAGCGTAACAAACTTATTACAGATATGTCAATGACATGAAATATCGATTCGCTAATGTTGTGGCAGAATTTTTAGAATTTTGAAAAATAGATGGGTAATGCGGGGGTGGGCACTACTAATTTTGTTGCCTGAATCTGACTGTCTACCTGAATTGACAATGCAGTCTGTTAGTTCAGGTAAACAGTCCGACAGGATGTCACGTACACAAACTAGCAACATGGATAGTAACGCCCACCCCCCGCATTACCTATCTATTTTTCAAAATTCTACCACAACATCCTATCTGCGCTATCTGCACGCTATCTGCGTGTGACCGCTACCGTCTAGGATAATAACCGCGAGTATATTATAATATTTTTGTAAATATAAATATACAATTATGACAGCAATAGTTACGGGGACAAAATTGTAAACAGTTGTATGAGAATAAGGGTATTGTAATAAGGATCGTCGATGAATGGAATGCTTCACAAATAGAATTTTTTTTGTAGATTCAATTATCTAATACGTAAAGATTTGTTTTTATTTTTCGTAATTAGCAATATATTTATGATTTTATATATGCCTACTCTGTCTGTTTTGGCAGTACGCTACATTACCTCTTCAAATTAAACCCATTAAAAAAAACAAGTCAGTTAAAAGTTGATTTACTAAATTCAAACAAAACAAAAATAAAGTGAAATGAGAAAAATACGAGGAAGTAAAGTAAAGAATGAGAGATTTTGTATAGTCAGTACCATATCAGTATAATGTGGGCCTACCCGTTTGCTTAGTGTCACGAGGGCATTGCTCAGCCGGTGACGGCCCGTGAAATTAACACAGGAAGGGTGCTTTCTGTTATTGAAACCCCCAAACCTACTCGCAAACGCTGCTGTATTACTATTATCATTCCACTAGCATTTCCAGCTACCCAATTACACAGTTATTCTTTACAAAAATATTTTATTTCTTTTTTCCATCATTTATAACATTCCGTATGATACATCGTATTAGCAAGTTCATAATAAGCAAACAAAAACAGGTGCAGAATTTATTACCGTAAATTAAAACTGAATTTCAACCATAACTAGGAACAACTGAGCAAATGTTATTTCTATGAAAAAATAACCAAAAGATTCACAAGCCGCATTTGTAGTTACAACAAAAAAAGTTTTTAGTTTGCACAAACAATACACCAATCGCACAGACTAACATTGAGATATTTACAAATCAACTTTGACAAAAGACTCACAAGGACATTTCACATTTTGCATAAATGATAAACATTCACACAAGGAATAAAATGCGCATACAGTCTAATTAGTAGAATCTGACGGGCATTCTTCAGCCATGAGATGCGCGAAACGAATTTTAAATTGCCCTTATTACTTTATAAGTTAAGTTTCTCCCACCATTTTATTGTTACGTACAGCCTTGCACTTTTGTTCTCAAACAGAGGTTTACTGCGCATCATTTAGCGAAGGCCCATAACGATCGACTAGGGTACCGACATTCTAATAACTTTCTTTTATCAATAAAAAATAATTAAAGTTACCCTATGTTAGTAGCCTAATTTTTGAAACCGATCTCAACTTATGGTTCCCAAATTTTATCGATCAGATAAACGAAAAATGCGAGGTCTGTTCAAAAATTAACCAAACTTTTTGAATTACGCGCTAACGGGGATATTTAGCGATGTACTGTTTAGCGACGTAACGGAGGCAGCACACTGTTCTATGTCATTTTTTTGTAAACGCATGTTCTTGGATTGTTGATATCTCATTTACTTTTCGTGCTGTGTTTTTAGTACGTCGTGTTTAAGTGCTAGCGACGATTTTTGTAATGTGCGATATTTGGGAGCAAAGATGCATCGTGAAATTTTGCGTGAAACTGGAAAAAAATTTCACAGAAACATGTCAACTTTTGAAACAAACTTATGGAGATGATTCCCCGAGTCGTACGCAATATTTTGAATGGTTTTCTCGTTAAAAGGGTCGCCAGTCAATTGAAGATGACCCTCGACTAGGAAGGTGATGATATTTTTTCCATTTCAAAGGAATTGTGCATTTTGAATTTTTGCCTCAAGGTGAAACAGTATATCGTGTGTACTATGAAAGCGTTTAAAAACGGTTACGTGAAAAAATTTTCAAAAAGCGACCAGAGTTATCGCGAGACAACTTATGGTTCCTCCATCACGACAATGAGCCCGTACATTCGCTTTGTCAATTCGTCAGTTTTGTGCCAAAAATCAGATGATTGTCCTCCCTCATCTTCCGCACTCGCTAGATCTGGCTCCTTGTGATTTTTTTTAAACCCGAAATTAAAATTGGTGATGAAAGGACGCCGTTTCGAGACTGTTTATGACACTAAAGAAAACTCGTCACAGACCTGGAAGCACATTTCAAACGAAGGCATCCAGGACTGGTTTTCCAAGTGGAAACATCACTAGTAAAAGTGTGTGAATAGTGGAGGGGAGCACTTTGAAGGGAACAAAGACGAATAATATGTAAAATTAATAATAAAGATTTAAAACCAAAAGTTCGGTTATTTTTTGAACAGACCTCGTATAGCTCGATTACAATTCAGCCAACCCAGAACACTTTGAATTATAATGGAAACTCTACTTAGTACGTACGGAACAAGACTTCTCATAATGTTGTACAAGTTTCTTAGAATATTCACAATGACAAGATTATTGACTATGAGACAATAAAACAAGTTTCTTAGCCTTTTTGAGGGCTAATGACCATGGCAGTCGATATCCAATAAACTAAAAAAAATCTTACATAATTGACACGATAAAACAATACAATCAGCGTTTCCATATAAAATTATCAAGAGATGAAAATGAATTAATTAGGGCGATTAGCTTAAGTAAGTTACATAAAAGCCCTCAAAGAAAATAAAGAAAGGTTGGAATAGAGATTTGTTACTCTCTTAACAGTTCAGATAACTGGAATATGACCATAAACATTAATACAAATTTCAATCAGGAAAAACCACAGAAGTTCTATCAGTGGATGTTCGTTCTGCTTCCTCATGTACTCATGTTATAATTCATTCGTCAATATCAGCTCATTTGTTAATGTTAAGCAATGTAAAGACAAAAAGTGTATAATTAATTCAAAAAGATATTTAAAGAGTGTACAAGTTAAAATTGTAGAAAATTTAGAAAACACGGTAGTTATTCCTGAGAGAAAAGATTATTCTTTTAGATATCAAGTTTTCTGAGGTACTTCAATAGTGTTGAAAATTCTTTCATACCTTCTGTGCAATTACTTAGAAGCACTTAAATTGTTGAAACCCTTCCAGTACAATTACGATATTAGAGAAGATCGATTTTTCTTAACTATCCTCTGATCTTAGTTCACAATTTATTATATATCACAATTTACTGCTTCAATTTCCTCGGAAATTATTAATTACAATAATAAATATATTGCAGACCAATTTACGTGCAGGATGTAAAATGTCTTAATAGATGCATTTTGGATATTTGCCAAAAATAGATGAACAGATAAATACTATTTTCAATTCTTTTAATTTAAATTTTAAATATTGTAGTCACAGAGTCTAAATCTATATTGTTCATATATTTTTGTTTCACTTTTACACTTCAAAAAAATCGTTTAAATATTTAAAAATTTAAACAATAAGACTTTTTAAATTTTAAATGTAAATATTTTTAAATTTTAATGCCAAAAAAATCAACAATATTATTTCGTTATAGTGCATTTCTTTATTATAATTAAAATACACATATGTAAAGAACTTCAAATCTCTGATTGAGGAATAGAGTATTCTAACATTTTCCAATATTTAAAATCAGTCACTTATTCATTAACTTAAATGTATAATTCGTTTTCAAAGCGACAGAAATCTACTGACAGCTTTAATAATACGCAAATAGTTAAATTCAAAACAAACTTAATCTAAATTCAAAATTAAATTCAACACTCCTGTTTATTGATAAGTTTCAAACAAGAATTTCAGATAAATCATTCTCTAATATAATCCTGTTTAATTTTAGCTGTTAAAATAGTTTTAAAAAATCCCTAAAACTCTGTTAATTTTTTATTTTAACTCATAAAACATAAGTTTAAAGTCTATTCGATTATGAACAATAAAATTTTTGGCTTAATTCTGGAATAGAACTGTAAAAATGGTTCTTCTTCTTCTTATAGTGCATCTCCTATCGGAGGTTTGCTATCATCACAGCAATCCGGACCTTGTCGACTGCAGCTCTGAACAGTTGAACACTGCCACAGTTAAACCAATCCCTCAGGTTCTTTAGCCAGGACACACGGCGTCTTCCGATGCTCCGCCCTCCACTAATCTTTCCCTGGACTATCAGTTGAAGAAGCTTGTATTTCTGTCCTCTCATTATATGACCCAGATATTGAAGCTTTCTTCTTTTTATGGTGTTAATGATTTCGCATTTCTTCTGCATCCGGATCAGCACTTTGGCATTACTAACTTTATCCGTCCAGGGAATACACCACATTCTACGGTAACACCACATCTCGAATGCTTGTAGTTTGTCGATGTGGTTCTTCTTGAGGGTCCATGCTTCAACCCCATACAAGAGCGTGGAAAAACAACGCAGCATCCTCATCTTAAGTTCCATGTTGATATCCCGACTTGCAAATAACTTCTTCATCCTTACAAATGTTGATCTGGCTATCTCTATCCTCGTTCTTATTTCTCTTTTTTGGTCATCCGATTGTTCTATCCATGTTCCCAAATATCTATATGCCGATACATTCTCTATTGGGGTGCCTGCCACTGTCAGGTTCACATGGTTCAGATCTTGAGGGAATTTTGTAATTACCATTAACTTGGTCTTCTTAAAGTTAATTTTTAGCCCATATTCATTACATCGATCATTTAATTTTTCTAATAGGTGTTGTGTGTCTTCAAAGTTGCTCGTTAACAAGACGGTATCATCAGCATACCTCATATTATTAATTACTTCTCCATTTATTACTATTCCCACCAACTCATCTTCTAGGGTTTCCCTAAAAATAGCTTCACTATAGAGGTTAAATAGAAGCGGCGATAGGATGCAACCCTGTCTCACACCACGACGAATCTCCATTTTTTCTGTTGGTTGGTTTTCTACCATTGTTTTGGCTTTTTGGGCCCAATATAGGTTATTAATTATTCTAACGTCGTCGGAGTCGATGTTTTTGCTGATGAGCAGCTGATGTAACCTGTTATGTTTCACCTTGTCAAAGGCTTTCTCGAAATCAATGTAACATGCATACACCTCTTGGTTTATATCCAGACAGCGCTGAAAAAGAACGTTAATCCCGAACAGCGCCTTTCGTGTACCAAGTCCTTCGCGGAATCCAAATTGTGTGTTGCTTATGTCTTCCTCCAGTCTTCTGTAAATTCTTTTGTGAATGATCCTTAAGAACAACTTCAAGGTGTGGCTCGTAAGTGCGATGGTCCTGTAATGGTCCTGTAAAAATGGTTACTAACCTCTAATTAGTAACTTACACGTTATCAAAAGACAAGAAAACAAAAAAGACAATCAACGCGCGCGCACGCACACACACACATACAGAATAATAATTACAAATTATAAGTTATAAATTATTATAGTTATAAATTTTGTAACGGCAATACATTGCCGATGAATGAAATGCTTTGGAATGGGATTCTTAGAGTAGACGGTTGACGTAGATTCAATATTATTGTCTCTTGAAATACCTTAGCAAAGTTTTACTACACCTATTATTAATTTATTCATTTTGTTCTAACATTCTGTAGATTGTTCTACCCAAGCGTAAAAGGTTTTTAGTTGGGTCTATTGCCCTATGTTTATTACGACGTTCTTCATCTTTCTAGAAACTATTACCACCGCCTTTTATTATAAAGCCACTGGCTTGCTGTAGCCTCGTTTTAGTTGTACTTGGACAGTGAATGGAATCAGTGCTGTAAAGTCAGTTTTGTGGACCAGTTTATGCATTGTAAAAAGTACTTTAAAGATAGCAAGTTCTACGTGTTAGAAACTTGTGTGATTGGTTAACGATTATTAGTGTAAATAACTATTTTTATTATTAGTTCAGTTTAAATTAAACTTTAAGTTTTGTAATTAAATGTTTTTATTATTTTAGTCTAAGTAATTTAATTGTAATATTTTATTAGTCTAAGCGAAATAATCCATTGTAATTTATTATTTTGTAAATAAATAGTTGTAATAAATTTAAAAGAAGTTTATTTATTATAACCAAATACTGAAAAAACATTGAATATATTTTACAATACTAACATACATTTAAAACGTTAAATGAAGTTCCACTCATAGAGATTAATACGTTACAATAAAAAGCCTTACTTGAATCGATAATAAGTGTTTTAAGAAATTATTATTTTAGATTACTGAAATATTATATCCGTTGGCAAAGAATATAAAAAAATAGGAAACAATTAGATAGCTACATAGTGTATAAGAAGCTTATTAGACTACAAAGCAGAAGAAATCGGGTTAGATTCTTATAAAGTCTGGAAATTTTAAAAATATAGTATTATGTTCTATGAACCGCTTTAGTCAATCGTTAAGATGTTCACGTGATTTAAAATAAAATACATAAAAATTAATTGATTAAAATATTATAGTAGTATTTCTGTATTAATTATTATTTGAAACCCATCGGGTTGGTCTAGAGGTAAAGTCGTCGCCGCGAGTCAGCTATTTAACAGCTGATTTTCGGAGACGAAGGATCCTGGTTTAAATCCTAGTAAAAGTAGTTACTTTTATACGGTATTGAATACTATACCTTAACGAACTAGAGACTGCAGATGCAGGCGGAGCATACTGACCTAGATCACAGCACAGAGCCAATTGACTTTCGTTAATCGTATCATGCGTGGTCAGGCTGTGGACGACAGCCTAACAAAAAGTCAGCTGGAGTTCGGTAGAACAGAGTGTGACTTAGCGAAGGGGCAACCTCACAACTGACTTTGGCTGTTATTGACTAGATCTCATCTGCAGTCTTTAGTTCGCTGGAGTATAGATAGTGGTTACCAGTGTACTTTGATGGTTGGAGTTCGATTAACCCCATACTCTCTCAGGAATGGTCGGCCTGGGTCTGTACAAGACTATACCTCATTTACACGTCATCCAGATCATCCTTATCTCATTTAGTCATGGGATTGTTTATTGTTCTGAATTGTACAGATCGGGACGTACACACATTAGGAATGAAAAATAAATTATTATTTGAGAGTTGTTTATTTTTTTTAACAGTTAATAATTATTTACAAACAGTTTAACAAAAACTTTCAGTAAATGAGTTAAAAATGTTCGATATATCTTGAAGAAGACAGCACTCAGCAGCGTTGCTTCTATGTAATCGCTTTGTTTTAAGAGATAAAAGGTTTCTTCTTGGGTCCTGACGATGTAAAACTTTTCATTAATACGGAGGAAGACGTAGTTTTTGTTGTAAAATTGATGAACGTGATGAATGAAAGTGTGACAAGTAGAGAATGAAGACGTGATATGTTAAAAAGTGAAGGTATGTATAACTAATGATTGAATATTACTCGTAATTTGAAATTGAGTTTTTAGATCAATGAGTGTTATTAAGATTAAGTTTATTGAGAAATTACAGTTAACCACTCATAATATAATTTTGTGGATGTTTTTGAAACAAAATCATCTGATTAGTGTGTTGTGGAATACACTCGTGAATTTGTCTGCTGTTTAATTCAATTGAAACATTATTAATTTAATAATAATGTAGTGTGATTTTTTATGAACGTAAAATAAAAATTAACTCATCATTTATTTGTTTATGAAAAACTTTTAAATTTATTTATTTTTTGTTTTGTTTAATAAACTGATAAATTTTATTATTTCACAATAGAACCATTTCTAATTGGTTTATCGTTTAGTTTAAATAAAAGAATCTAAATTCTGTTTGTAATTATAATCTACAAAACCTCTGAACGTTGATATATTTAAAAACATGTAATAACAACAAATAATTTAGGGTATTACTTTTCAAAATAAAGTAATTAAATCTTTATTCCTTAATCTATACATGTAATTTCAAGTTCCATATCATTTATCATAATTTTGCTAAAATTGTTAATAATAACAATCAAGAAATGTCCGGTATAATATTTCAAGTACGTATAGTAGGCACAGATCTAACCCTACCCAGGATTAATACAGTAATTTTTCACTGGCGTATAGGAGGATTATGCGGGTGGACCGACCTGCAGTATGACATGTAGGATACCGTCATGCTAGATAAAAAATGAACTGAATCATAAAATCTCATGAAAGAATAATTTTTTCATGAGATTATATAAAGGACGTCGAGGTAAAGGATTAGTAATGACAGTTGATGTACGAAATAACAGACAAATGTCTCAAGAGATAAGTAATAACAAAATGTCTTCAAAAATAACCTTAAATAATTTTTTTATTTTATTACATATCCTTTAAAATTTTACAGCGATAGATAAAAAAAATTATTATAATACATAAAATAAATTAAAACAATAAATTATTATAAAAAATTGATTTAATCAGAGATTAGAGCACATTACAACTTTGAGATAAAGATCTAAAATTTTCTAAAACTTTAAAATTGTATTTATTCGATTTAGGAACAACTGCAATAACAATTTGTTTTCTCCAAAAGGAAGACAATCACCCTGAAGACAAAATAACATTCGGTCCAGGACTAGAATTCTTGATCCGATGCAATACTGTTTGAAGTTCATGTAACGAAATGTGATTTAAATTCGAATAGGAATTAAATTCAAGAATATTTTAATGTTAATGTTCAAGTCAAATTTCAAATTTTCTAAAATAATTTTCGTGATTGAAGTCATTTGTACTTTTAGCAAAGTTTTTTGATAATGAATTTGATGCTTCATCAAAAATCTGAATTAATAATTAGGTTTGCTAAAGAATTTGCAATAATGAATTGATTAGTGCGATGTGGACCATTCACTTTTTTTATTGTAGACTATGCATTAGAAGTAGAAATTTGTTTGTCATGGTCGTAAAAAAGTTTATCCGCGCGCTAGCCTACAATATGGAGGTTTCGGGTTTGATTCTCGACTAGGTTCAAGATTTTTGACTCGTTAAAACCCACCGTTACTGCACTGAAACCCACAGTAGTCGCTAATGATCAAGTTGTTAATGGGTCTTTAAATAAACTGAAAATAAAAATATGTTTATCCAGCAGAGTGTAGCGTTCACTACTGCTACGCTACATAAACTGGGCTAGAAATAAATTGACACAAGTTATTTTAATTTTAAATGCTTTTAATTTTTTAATAAATGACTCTATATATATTAAATTTAACAATAAATTGACTCTACTATTTTTATTTAAGATAATATCTCAGGGATTTTTAATTTATTATTATTTGAGTATAAAAATTTTATTTTAATGCAACAATGAAAATCTTAAACTAAACAAAATTACAATTAGATCTTTGATTTTAGTTAAATAGAATACTGGTCTTTTATTAATTAGTTATTAAAATTTTATAGATAATTTATAAATGTTGTTTGTCGATCATACCGGTTGTTTTATTTTACGATGGTTGCTGAAATAATTGTATTGTTGTGTGTATGAATATGGCGTCTTAATAGTGTTCGAATTCTTGAAATTTTATATTGACTTCTTTAAATAAATTTTGAAAGTTCGTATTAGATAATTGATAATTATAATTTCTTACTTGATACTCTGTTCATTTGTATACAATATATTAGTCTTCTTTTAAATTTTCCTTTATAATTTTAACTTTTAATCGGAGCTCGTTGTCGTGTTGCCATCTCATAGATCGTCTCGTCCACACCGACGCTTTGGCCGGATCTTAGTTTCATCACGTTAGATATTAAAATTTGATTAATAAATTTTGATTGTTCGTAAAAATTCAAATTATTGTTTTAAAAGACGTTATTTATTTTATTATAATTATTCACATCACTCATTTAATTGTTCATCTCCGTTTTTAATTTTTTTTAATTATCTGTAACAATACACAATTTAGTTACACTTTTGACTCACGCAATCACAATTTTAATCTCGCTGTTGTTTAAATATAATCATATAAATTTTATCAATATCGACGATTAACTGGTATGAATAATTAAATATAGAATATTATTTAGATTATGCCAGTATTAATAATTTACAAAATTTATTCATATTATTAAAAGAAATATTATAAATATATACCAAGTATTTCTTGATAATAGTTTTACATGTTATTAAAAATGTAGTGGCTAAACTGATCTTGCGACCGTGACCACTTTATCAAAATGTAGGTCAATGTCATGCTACAAGAGAAAGCAGAAAAAGTCTGCTTTCTTTAAGTCATTCAAAAGGTACACAGAAAGGTTTAAACTTGCCAACGCCCACATGATTTAAAATGTCATTCAGACGTCAGCAATATCTTAAATATTAATTTACTTAAAAAATAGGGCCATTCTTAGAAAACCTTACCACAAAGTAAACTTTATGCTATGTCAGAGAGTTTCTCGTGCTATACAATACGCAACTCAATTGAAGACAGTCGTGTATTATTTTCAGGCATTATTTTGATCAACTAATTTTATTTGTAATCAGTTCGAACAATCAACTATGAGCAAATTTGAGAAAATTAACTTAAATATAAGATAAATACTTTAGCTAAAATGTTTTAAAGATAAAATCCAATAAGTTTATCCTCCTACAAAAAAAAAATAAACCAACTACGTAAGACAAAAATGTACAGAATAGATATTAAATGTTTCAACAATTGTTGTTTAGGTCATCAGCCTTTTGGCTGATTATAACCTGGTTATAACTTCTAGAGGCTTTGCTTAGTAAAACGACGAGTGCGGTGGTTTACCATGTCTTCCTCACTGAGTGAAAAAGTATGCGTATCAGAATGCCAGGCCCTCTTTAAAGCATCTACTTCCACCCTGCAAATGACACCTTCACTTCATTCAACACAGGGTCTAGCTGTATAATGAAATTCATTACTTTTAGAGGAGACAGCCCTGATTAGTGTCTTTTACACCTCTGACTCTTCTGTATTTAAATGCTTCAGTCATTTGATTGGCTAACCATGTAATAAGAGGCAGAACTACTTTTTGTAGCCCTGGAACTAGCAGATCGAGTGCAAATAATTTAACACTCCATCTGCCTGTTGTGGGCACATTATGTAATTAGGGATTTATATAATGGTGCATCGGTTCAATTATTATCTTCAAATAGGTTTGTTAAAGTGTTTTCGTATTATTCGTCGATAATTAGTTTTGGTTGACCAACAGTGAAATTGCCAGATATAAATTTATAGAAAAAGAAAACATACATATAAATAATTTTTTAAATCTTTGTTGAACTGGGAAAGTTTTCTCCTTTAGAAAAATTGCTTTATATTATGATTCTAGATTCTATAGCGGGGAGATATTTTTAGATGACACAAACATACTAGCATTTAAGATATTGTTGTTTAGCATTTAGCTAATAGTAATACCATTTACCTAATTTTCAGCTAACAATTTTTTACTAAACAGCACTGAGGAAAATATCACAGGATTATGACCAATCAATGAAATTCCAAAAAGAAGTAAAAGATGGAAACAAAATAAATAAACAAATCCAAAAATAAATTGAAAACTAAGGTCGGAAAAACAAATGGTTACTCACAAACATTTCCAGCAATCCTGATAACAACGGAGGTAAAAATATTTCCCGTCATGATCATTTTTAATGAGCTAAACTTAACTGTAGCTAGACTCCCTGCCTGTCAGTGCATGAAACATTCACAGACTAATTAACTTTTCACTTTAATTAAAATGAAAAGTCGTAAATGAAGTTTCGCAGTTTGTCTTCTTCACGCCGGCAGATCAGGGTGATCCTGTTGTTTGTTAATCCCGTCTCATTTCCGTTTTCTGCTTCCTGATAATTAAATTATTTATTAATTTGTATTTAAAAAATAATGAAAAAACTCGTTTTTAAATTATAATTATGATCAGTAGAGAATTATTGTCACTAGCGTGATTTTCGTTATATGTTTCTTGTATCTGCAATTGTAATTTTCCGAAAGAAATTATTTAAATCTTACTGTTTAAGGTATTTGCGAAAAATTAACTTATACTGTTTTACACCCTTAAAAAAATAACCCAACGACATATAATGAACTCAACGGATTTGTAAAAAATACAGGTTGTTTAATTTCATACGGCGTGTGAACCTGCCTTCTCCATTCCGCAGGAATAATAATTTTACTACACGTTTCACCTGAGTCTATAGTTTATTAACCCAACGTCGATAATGTGCGAAGAATAAACAGAGCATCGTGCTACAATTGCATACTTAGAGCCATTTATCTAGACACTTTTTGCTACGCATTTTTACTCTCCACTAGCCGTATCTGAATTGTTCCCATTAGCTGGAACTCATGAGTTTTAAATAAATAATTAATTAAACCACTTGTTTGGCTTAATTTTTTAGTTTATCTAAAATTGCATCAACAGCATCTTTATTGTCGACTATGGAGGGTTATCTAACTTTAATACAAGGTTGTGACGTTTGATAATTTCCAGACGCTTGCCGGGAATCGATTACGGTACCTCCACGTTGTAGGCTAACGCGCGGATAAACTTTTCAATTATTCTTGTTTTAAAATTAATGTTTAAGCAACATTTTTCTCAATATGCACGAAGTGATGTAATTTTACAACCGATGGTTACGCACGTGCGAGTATGTATTACTTTTCATGCTTTTGCAGTAGCGTGATGGGACAAGGTCCGTGCGATCCCTCAGATTTACACTACCCGTGCGATAACGCGGACTGAGTGGCGTACAGTGTCATTAATAGTAGTCCTGGCTACTGCCTGGTCATATAAATTATTTACAGTAGTTGCATTCAGAGCACGATAAATTTCTTACGTAAGAAAGTTACTGTTTTCATTTTTATATCGTCGAAAAATAAATCGGTATAGGGAATTTTTAGTTCATCGAATCGTAGAAACAAAGCATGGAACTTTTGAGTGTGTTTTTTCATCAATTAAGATTCCCTCAACTGCTTCTACGTGCATTTCAACACGTGCAACACAGGAGTGATGTTTTTTGAAGGTTAAATAAATTAGTATGATCAAAATACTCGAAAAAATATTGATGTGTATCTACAAGTTTTGCGGACATAGTGCCATACATTTTAGCATAATGAATCACCAAAAAGGATAACGTTAAGAAAATTGATATACCGTAGCAATAATATGACCAATATTTTTCGATTGCTAGGACATACGAGGTGTGGCTATTAAATTAAACGTTGTAAAAAACTTTACTTTTTATTTTATACATAATCACTTATTGTCACCTTCAATATACACTCCTTCTCTATCCCTACAACGCTCCATTCGAATTTTCCATTGTAAGAAACAGTGCTGGAAGTCATCTTCTGTCAGCTCCTTCAGGACAAGAGCCGCTTTCTCTTTTACAGCTTCCACAGACTCAAATCTTGTCTCTTTTAATGCAGATTTCACCTTAAGGAACAGGTAGAAGTTACATGGTGCAAGATCTGGTGAATAAGGTGGATGTTCTAACACTGAGATGTTGTACTTGGCTAGGAACCTCTTGACAGATAAATCGGAATGAGCTGGCGCATTGTCTTGGTGGAGAACCCATGATTTGTCCTTCCACATTAAGGACCGTTTTTTCCTTACACTTTGACGTAGTTTAGAAAGTAACTCAAGGTAGTAGTATTTATTAATTGTTTGACCTTCAGGAACCCAGTGAAGGTACATAATCCCATGGATATAAAAAAACAATCATCGTTGCTTTAAATTTTGACTTGCTCATTCGAGCTTTTTTGGTTCTCAGTGAAGTTCGGCTCTTCCAGTGCATGGATTGGCGCTTCAATTCCGGATCATAAGTAAAAACCACGTTTCATCACATGTTCTTTAAGGTGAAATCTGCATTAAAAGGGACAAGATTTGAGTCTGTGGAATCTGTAAAAGAGAAAGCGGCACGTGTCCTGAAGGAGCTGGCAGAAGATGACTTCCAGCACTGTTTCCAACAATGGAAAATGCCATGGAGCGTTGTAGGGATAGAGAAGGAGTGCATATTGAAGGTGACTATAAGTGATTAAGTATAAAATTAAAATACAGTTTTTACAACGTCAGTCTCGTTATTTAATAGCCACACCTCGTACTCGTATATTATTTTCACATTTTTTTACCCCAAAGTGTGTATGTTGCAATCTGTTCAATTTAGAACAATTTACAAACCCCGTCACCCAATGAGATAAGAATGATATATGCAGTCGCCGACGCCCACCACCATTATCAGCGCCTGCAGACGGTCCAAGAACCTGCCTGCCGCGAGAAGCGCAGCCAGCAGTGCCTCCCCTCCACTATGAAATGGACTCGCCGGAGGGGTTTTTAAGCAGCCGCACTGAACTGCGAGACGCATTCACATACCAACTTCCAAAGGGAGAAGAAGAAAGAAGAGCAACAAAGAAGAAGAGCCTAGCCAGGACCGGACGCACCATCCCTGGTCTTTGCCACCGGTGGTGGACGCAGATTCCCTCACCGGTCAGCCTTCGTCGATCCGGAGAGAACTGCCTTGGCCGCGATATCGGCCGACGGCCCACGCCGACTCGACACTGCGAGGCTCTAGAGCACTGTCACGCTGCTGTAGTGGGGACCGAACTGCTACTGAGGGAAGCCTAGGACTGAACCCGGTAGCCAAGCCGTCACTCTTCGGGCTCCGCTTCCAACCACCTACAACGGCAAGCAAGGATACGTTCAGGGCCACCACAAAGACTCAAACCCCAACTAATCAAACGGCCCTTTTTAGGGCCACCAACTACGCAAGCAAGGTTTTTCCACGTGTCGCCGGCCTCGGTCAGCGACAGTATGATGCGTAAATTCAGATTCAGGTTGACCCTTTCTCAAAGAGTGTGGTTAATTAAATCTCAACCAACAAAGTACACCGGTAACCACTGTCCAGTTTTTAAATCCGTATAAAAGTAACTACCTTTACTAAAATTTGAATTACATTTTTCAGAACAACTGATTTTAAAGTTAGACCAGCTGAATCGTAAATTTTTGCCCGTAAAACTGTGTACAAATTAACAACAGCCAAAAATGAGTAAATAAACGGTCATTGTACAACTGGATTTAACATGTGATAACTCACTATATTTCTTAGTTTTATTTGTGTGATAAAAAATGTTTTACGTAGATATATTTAATAGTAAAAGTTGATTTATGTTTTCAAAATAAAAAAACCATCATTACTACTTTAAATAACGTATGATTTCAAAAAGCGTAGGTTAAAATAAAAGTTTGAATGGGAAAATGAAAATCAAATACGATGTTCTTCAGTTTGTTGAAGAAAGGAAGTTAAAGTGAGTAGACAAGAAATTTCAACTAGTTTATTTGATATTGTTAAACGTTTCTGAGGAAAAGATGGAACAGTGCTGACGATAAGTGGAGGGGAATGAAAAGCAAGAGTAAGGGCACGCATTTTTGAAAGTGCCAAGTGGCGGATTGAGTTAAAGTCAGGAAGATGGAGAATTGCAAACGATATTGTCATCTTAATATCAGGTGTTTCAAAAACGTATCCTTGCTTTTCTTCCACTTCTTTTTATACTTAAGAACTTACTTTTATTGCTCTTAAGTCAAGAAGCCAGAGTGGAACGATATTTTATTCACGAATATATTATTTATTTCATTCATTTTTACTGAATTTAAAAATATGATACAATCTTTTAATATTAAAATTACTTTTCTTCATATTTTTATTTCTATGTTTAATAATAATGACATATGCATGTATAATACAACTTTTACAATAAAAATGTGATATTCTTTTGTAAATTTTTTAGTAATCGAAATATAAATTCTTTCTATCTCAGGTATTGTTAATTTTTCTACGTAGAAATTAGTTCTTTGACTATACCAATTTTATAAAATAAATAATCTTTAATTATTTATTTTTTTAACGATAGAAATTATATATTTATCAAATTGTCTGATCTGATGTTACAAAAATTGTTATTACGGTTAAGAATATTTTATAAATTTTACACTGAATTTAAAATTTTGTTCATAAATATTTTTTTGTAAAAATGTGTCTATTTAATATTCTTGTTAAATGACGTATACATTGGTAAATTTTTCAATTTTCATTCTGCTGCATGTTCACATGTTTCACTAGTTTTACACTTTATGTATACGAAGTGCGGCTATTAAATAACCAGACTGATGAAGTAAAAAATTTTATTTTTATTATATATACATAATCACTTATTGTCACCTTCAATATCCACTCCTTCACTATCCCTACAACGTTCCATGCAATTTTCCATTGTTGGAAACAGTGCTGGAAGTCATCTTCTGTCAGCTTATTCACGACATGTGCCGCTTTCTCTTTTACAGCTTCCACAGACTCAAATCTTGTCCCTTTTAATGCAGATTTCACCTTAGAGAATAGATAGAAGTCACATGGTGCAAGATCTGGTGAATAAGGTGGATGTTCTAACACTGAGATGCTGTACTTGGCTAGGAACCTCTTGACAGATAACGCGGAATGAGCTGGCACATTGTCTTGGTGGAGAACCCATGATTTGTCCTTCCACATTTCGGGGCGTTTTTTCCTTACTCTTTGACGTAGTTTAGAAAGTACCTCAATGTAGTAATATTGATTAATTGTTTGACCTTTAGGAACCCAGTGAAGGTACATAATCCCATGGATATTAAAAAAAACAATCATCGTTGCTTTAAATTTGACTTGTTCATTCGAGCTTTTTTTTGCTCTCGGGGAAGTTCGGTTCTTTCAGTGCCGTGGATTGTTGCTTGGTTTCCGGATCATAAGTGAAAAACAACGTTTCGTCACATGTTATTATCGTTTCCAAAAAATTTGGGTCATTTTCAATCGCGTACTAAGTGTCAGTACAAACATTTTTGCTAGCTTCATTACAAACATTTTTGAACGGCACGTGTCCTGAAGGAGCTGACAGAAGCTGATTTCCAGCACTGTTTCCAACTATGGAAAATTCTCATGGAGCGTTGTAGGGATAGAGAAGGAGTGTATATTGAAGGTGACAATAAGTGATTATGTATAGAAATAAAAATAAATTTTTTTACAACGTCAGTCTCGTTATTTAATAGCAACACCTCGAATGTTATACTAATTGTTCACTCTAAAGATTTGGCTTTTTGTTTTGCGTCACTTATTTATTTTTCTGAAACTTGTTGAATTCTTCACATATATTTATATTACCTTGTATAAATTTTCTTATGTTAACTTTTGTTATTAAAATTGTAATTTTGTACAGTAATATTCTAGAAATGCTTAAGGGTAGAAATTGTTCACTGTAAAAACGTTATATTCTATGAAGTGTTGGACAATAAACAATGAAAATGGATTGTAATGAATAGAATATTTTAAGAAACAATTATCTGAAATCGAAACTAGTAGAAACGTTTGTTTTTATTTTGATTCCGTCTATATCAGTCATTTCAGAATGCCCATAGGTCAAAAGTTTTACATAGTTTTTTGAGTGCGTTTTAGAATTAACTGAATGTAAACACACCATCCCTACAAAAATAATATGTCTGGGTTTCCTTAAGTCATACATAGTATAACACTAGGAAAAGGCTCATCCTTAAAAATATAAAGTGCTTCCTTCTAATTAGAAAATATAAGTGGATAATTTTGAAGCTTAAGCTCTACTTTCTAGAGAAAGAGGCCATACGATGATTCTATGCAAAAATCTTTTTTAGGGACATAACAACTGTTTATGACAACGGTGAAGAACGTGAATAGCTCTGAAAATCAAAATTTTTCCTTCTTAAAGTTAAGGATTTCAATTTTATTATTTCAGAAAGCTATTTTAAGTCATAAGGTAAACTACTGAAGTAAATAAATGAATACAATTGTACAGCACAATTTTCTATTGGTCTAACAATGTATTTTACAGAAAATAACGTAAGTTAACATTTTCCTCCTATTTATTTGAGAAACACCTTAAATCTAAATTTTTATTTTTTTTAAACAAATGGCTTGTCTTTAAAAAGACAAACGTATATTTTATATTAAAGGGTACAGCTTTCTGTACAATTGATATTTTTTTAATTGAAACATAATATATTACAAGTTTTTTAATTTTTCCAAAAGTTAGTTTTTTGACTTATGGGCTTTATGAAATAACCGATTCATTTAAAATTTCCTTGATTATCTGGAAAACTATCAGTCCGCAGGTTTAAAAACAGTTATGACCTTTGTAGTGGGTCAGTCAGTAATTGAATTGTAAATGGAAAGTGTTGTAGGGCCCTTCGAAATAATGTTATTATGGGACCGGATCAGAATTACGTTAATAGTGCGTGTGAGTACGGTTGGTAGCAAGTGGTTGTTGACAAGTAAATCTGTTTTTACCGTTGAGTGACAGGATATTACTTATAATGGATTTAAAGTTTTAAGTTTTGTAATTAATTAATTAATTTAATTGAGGTAATCTAATCGTAATTTGTTAGTAATTTATGTTTAAAAATTGATGGTAATTATTAATAATTTTGTCAGTTAATAATTGTTAGAATTTTGTTCATTATATAATACACCATGATTCCGAACAAACCTAAGATTAGGGGTTACAATACTTATCATATTTTGACAAGTCTGACGTACTTTGATGTTTGGTAGCAAGAAGAAAAAGAAGAGGAACATTCGTATTTTGAAGATCCAGCATACAAGGGTATTTCAAAAAAATGGCTAATGATTGCTAATACCACGTACTATCGTATAAACTTCGTTTATTAGAAGTTTTAACTAGTCCTGGAAAGTAATAAAAAACTCCGTATTGATCTTTAATTTGTGAAATAAAAATTCTTCTTGTGACTACGAACAAGTTGATAAGAACGTACGGTTAATAAAAGTAATTAACTTAAAAAAACTGTAGTTTCGTACATTTTATAAATAAATTTTAGAAACATATTAAAAAGAAATTGAAGTTAATAATAATGTATGGGATAAATTTTAAAATTTAATTTTGTATTAAGCTTTTAAGTACTTTGTTGAAAAGTAACATTCTAATTAACTTTCCGTAAAAGACCATATAAAATCTTATATATATTTTCATTGCGGCAGATTTTACAATCTATTCTCATTTAAGAAATCATTCTCATTTAAGATTCTATTTAAGAATAAGAAGCAGATGAGTTTTTTTACTCATCATGAGGGAATAGAATGGAAGAATTTCATCAATTATTTTATGATAATATTAATTATCACTTTAAAAATTCATAGGATGTCTTTGTTTCAGTCTGCGTGTGCCGTCTGAATTGTTTAATAGTTAAATGGCCAGATAATTTGAGTGTGATTCCAGTTTTTCTTAGAATTTTAAACTTTATGTGTTGATTTATAAACTGAACTGAATGATTACTGCTGAATTTGTAATTGAATGTTTGAATCTCTGTGTAGTGTGGTGTTTATGTACCAAGGTGATACTATGATTGTCCTATGTAATTTTGATTGGAAACTTTGCAGGATGTAAATTTTTGAACGGTTTTCTGAGTCCCATAATAATTGGATTGTATACGTCAAAATTGGTCTCAGAATTGATTTGTAAATTGATAGTTTATTGTTTAAATTATCACCCCATTGCCATTTACACAGATGGCATTAGTGATATTAGCTCAAGACCAAACCCCTTTACACACTTCACTAACACTCCAATATCATCTCAATCTCTTTTAACGATGGTATCAAACATGGAGAATAAAAATTATTACGACCAAATCTCTTCACGTAAATTCCGTATGTGTTACTGTTAATTTGACAAATCTGATTTTATGCGTAATCACCGGTTATTTTATACAATAACCAAGAGTACTTGTTAATACATAAAATTTTCAGTTTAACTGGTTATTTTGCAAAATCACCAATGCATAAAGTTGATATGATTAATTTCGCATGATTCATTAAATTAATTGGTTATTATATTAGTAACCAAAGCAATGAGTTATTACAAACGAAATATAATTTTTTTGTATGATTCATTTAATTAAATGGTTTATATAGTAACCAAAAATAATTTGACAACTACTTATTTAGTGTACAATAACTGGTCGATGTTACAAATATCAGTAAAATGTTAAAAATATTTCATATTAACTCCAGGTGATGGTTATTACGTAAAATAACCGGTTATTATGTATAGTAACCTAATTTTTTCAAATTAACAGTAACATACATAGATCATCGAAAACTCGCAAAGACAGATACTGTCAAGTATTTCGATCTGACTTTTGACAAAAGACTGACTTGGAGCATATAAAAACGGTTTTTAATAAACTTCAGAATCCAATTTTTATATTCCCTACTTCATAACGATCAAAATTACTAGTGGCACACAAATTACGCATATATTGTTCTGTTTTGAAACCTGTATGGATTAACAGCTTCAAAATTTACGCTTAAACTAAACTTTTTAATTTATGACGCATTTTGGAATTTCAATCAAAAACATTACGCATTACATATAACATAAGCACCTTTTTATAATACAGTAGTATTATAAATTAATTATGTAGTAACCTGAAAACCTTACAAACTTATATTTTTATATCTTACGTTAAAAATTCTATCGAAAATCTATACAAACACTTTCACAAGTCAAAAAGAAAAAAATAAGTAACTGAGACTTTTTGGAAATGACGTATTTTTATAAAGCAAAGTATTTTAGTATGTTTTTTGTTCTATAAAAGTATTTCGCAAAACACGCGCTTAAAGAGATAATGTATAATTTAGTAAAAGTTTTGTTTTTGAAAAACCCGTATTTTTTCAAATACATCGTCAGTGTTTAACAACTATTTCACGTAACATAATATTTGGCAGGTTTGTTCTGTAATAATTATGGAAATTGATTATGCAATAAAGCTTGACAGAAATTCGTTACTTTTTTTACTTAAGAGGTATTTTCATAAATAAATTTTGTAAAATCGCGAAACACGACAAAAAAGTAAGCACGCGAGAATTTTTACGATCTTTAAAGATAACTGTACATGTGTAAGAAACGAAATAAAGATAATATTTTCAATTAATTTTTGTGAAAGAATTTTATAGAACTAGAAACATGCGGAATACTTTGTTTTATAGAAATACGTTATATCTGACAAAAAATAGTTACTTAAAAAAATTAGAAATGGTTTTACAATCCGCATATTGCGCCTTTCTGCCGGAGGGCATCAAGTTATAGACAGAAAGTAGTATCCAATAAAACTGTTTCAATTTTGTGTTTATTTTATTTTTAGTTTTTGGTTTTACGTCCGACTGAAAATTTCGACCCAAAAATCCAAAGTAATGGCATTCCATGGCAAATGGCCAGTGCGATCGAAAATTGTGTTAGATAATGTGATTATGGAGCAGGTGAGTAGTTTCAAATATCTAGGTTGCAATGTATCCTTCGATTGTGAGAGTAACATACCTCTGAAGCTGAATAAATTCAATGCGATATGTGGAACCATACATCGTACATTGAAGGGAAAAGCCAGAAAAGAAACAGAGTTGAAATTTTGTAAGACAATGGCGATTCCACTAGTTACAATATATGGAAGCGAGGTATGGACCACAACAAAGAGAGACGACTCGCGCATACAAGCTTCAGAGATGAGGTTCTTGAGACACATTCAGAGATGCACAAGGCTGGATCACATTAGAAACGAAGTGATAAGAGAAGAATGCAATGTACAGCCACTTGTGGATGTGATCAAGCAATATAGAAAAAGATGGACAGATCACCTGCTCCGAATGCCACACAACCGTTTGCCACTTCAAGCCTGGATGTCCAAACGAGATGGTAGAAGGGATGTGGGTCGACCGAGAAAGAGGTGGAAACCGGAACAGGCTCAATAGCCTAAACCATGACGGATGATGATGATGATGATGTCCGACTGTTTTAATTTTAATGCTAATGTAGAAGATTAAAGGTGATAGATCAAAATGAGCGATATAAAAAATGCCACACCTGACCGTAAATCGAACCCAGGAACCTTGGCGTAGAAGCCAGTTGCACTGACCACTAAAACACGTACTTCTTTCTTCCTTCTTTTCTGTATACGTATTTTTTAATTCAGGGGTTTATCAAGAAAATCTTTTTGTAATTAAATAATTTATTAAAAATACAATAAAGTTTCTTTTTATAATTTTTACTTTCTCGTGCCTATATGAATATATAGGCAGGAAAGTATTGTTTTCATGTCGATTTTTTGAAATCGAGTTTTCACCGGATCTACACGTTTTCAGACCCCCTGAACCCAAAAAACCATGTTTTTAGCGATTGGTCTGTGTGACTGTGTGTGTGTAAACAGAATATCTCAAGAACGGAACATTGTACGAACTTGAAACTTGAAACTTAAGTTACATACCACTACCGGACCCGACACGAACATTTTCATCAAATGGTCAACCGAAAGTAGTAGTTTATTCGTGTCATTTTTAAGTTTTTTGCGATTTTCTCAAAAACGGGTCCTACGATTTTTATTAAAATCGCCTGGTTTACTAAATTTTGTATACTCTACAAGATAGGGTAGGCGCCATGTTTGCTGAAATTCTTGGTGAGGCTGTTTCACGTAAAAAAAAATTGTGTTTTTTTAAGATTGCGGCTTTATACATTTTAGCGCAAAAATGTATACAATAAACGTTGTAGAAAATTTAAAATTCTACAACTTTTATTTCAAATATTTTTTTCTATAATGCTTGGTTTAGCCTACCGGTAATTAGCGATTTTCTGTTTTTTTCTCACGACGTGTGAAAATTGATTTTTTTAAGATTTCAGCCTTAGTATGTATTTTACAACAAAAGTGTATACAATCAAATTTATAGGAAATTAAAAGGTGTTCAACTTTTATTTAGAGCATATTTCTCTACACAGCCTAGTTTAGTGTAAAAGAGTGATTTTCCGTATTTTAAGTCAAACTGAGGGTAATTTTCATTTTGCGTCTTTTAATTGGATTAAAATAAAGTTATGTTTTTGAGGTTAGTTTTTTGTTTATTTCTAATGTTTTGTTACTAATGTTAGGTTATATTGGTCTTTTTTGCGTTGGCAAGAGAAGGTTGTGTGAGTGTTTCACAACAGAGTATATATTATATTTATGATAAAAATATAATATTTAAAAATCATTTCCTTGTTAGCGCAACTATAATTCATTTTTTATATAAAAATACGGGTTTTTCGACAAGTTAAAAAAATGATAAGTTTAAGACAAGTAACATTTTTCAAAATATGAGTAGTGTTTGGGGTTAAGGGGCCCTTATGAGGGTAAAAGATAGGAATCTGAAGGAAGATAAATCCAGGTTTGCAGAGACTATTTGTCAATGTCTACTGTACGTTTGTGATAGGATGTAGGGAGAGTACAGAAGCACAGATAACGGAGAAAGTGAGCAAGAGAGAGAGAAGAAAGAAAGTAGATAAAGAAGTTTTCGAAAAGAAGATAGGAGAATAAAAAGAGATAGATCAAATAGAGGAAATAAAGGAACAAAGAAAGTACAGTCTTAAGAGGCCTTTTTTGACAGGAAAGAATCAAAACTTACATGCATATTTCCTCTTTAAAAATTCGTGGTTTTGAAAATAAAAATTTATACTGAACAGGAAATTAGTTTTTTCCATACAAAGAAAAATGAAATTTTAATTATGTTGCAGGAAATTAAAAATAAATTAGTTACCGGTAAATTTTTTAAATAATTTTTTGTATCTTAAATTATTTTCTTCACCTTTATGGAGAAATTGTTTTTACTTATATGAAAAATACTGTTAATTTTTAACATAGTTATTTACAAGTATTCCCCATAACTGGAAGGAGGAGTGTTAAATTATTTGCACTCGATCTGCTAGTTCCAGGTCTACAAAAAAATAGTACAGTTTCTCATCATAAAGTGAGCCATATGTCTGAAGTATTTTGGAATACAACAATTAAAAATTAAATAATTAGCCTAAAAAGTAAAAAATAATGAAAAAAATCGCAACAAATAACGTTTACTTTTAGACGCCAAAACTCCCCAACCGTTTACATTAATAATATTCTGCTGCCTCACACTACTCAAACATGCTATGTAGGCTTACACTTGGACAGAAAACTTACATAGAACGCAAATGTTATACACACACGCCACAAACTCAAAACACGCTTCTATCAATTGAAACGCTTACTCGATAGACGTTCTAAATTAAACATGTCACACAAATTAACAATCTACAAGACAGTCTTAAGACCAATCTTGACATAAAATGGAGTTAAACTTTGGGGATGTGCTAAACCTTCACATACGAAACGTATACAAGCGATTCAGAACAAGATTCTACGAACATAACGTAATGCCCCTTTTACATCACAAAATCAATGTTGCACAGACTTACAAATCCCGTACGTAATTGATGTCGCGAAACAACTATACAAGACGATACATGACAAATTTGAATTACATGACAACCCTCTTATACAAAACATGTACACTAGGGTGGTACCGGGTGCTCAGTGCAGACGTTTGAAGCGCCTCTGGCCAAGAGATCTTCTTGGCTAACTGTAGGACTGTGGTGATGACTGCACGCTCCTTCAAGTAAATCAAGTTTTGGAACATTAGCTTCACATTTATAAATTGTTACATTAATATAATAACAGATACTGAATTTCAATTAAAAGTGTCAAAAAAACAATTAAAAATATGGTAAACACAGCCATTTTCTGAAATGTTACTGAATAAAAAATTTTTTGTAAACCTGAGTTATGCCGTCATTTATCAAGAACACGTCTGGTCATTGTTCTCAGTTTGAAACAGATTGTAGCTATACTAATTTCAATTGAAACAGAATATGATGACTAAAAGATTGCCTGAAATAAACGTTACAAACATATAAATATTAAACATGTAGGGATTCTTATTTTCCGGGTATGAATAGATCATAGTGTCTGGTAGAATATGACATGTCCAAACCCCCCACCGTTCCGAAAACCAAAGTAGTCGCAAATGATCTACAGAGTGAGTTTTTAGTCCTGGTACTAGTTAAGAAAGGGAAATTTGTTTTTGTGACGCGAAGTTGGTAGCCCTACTCAACTTGTATAGATACGACAGTGTGAGTTATTTGTCCTTGAGCTGTGTAAAATTTTGTGCCGTTTCCGGTCGTGTTACGAACAGAATGTCTTTTACCCTAGAACAACGGAACATTCTTGAACAATAATTTTCTACGAATTCGTACGCGGGTGTAAAACAATCATTCGAAATTAAATTTGTTGGTGTTTCTCCGCTAGAAAAAATGTTAATTTCTAGGCTAATAAACTGATTTCGAAAGACAGTTATCGTTTGCGATAGAAAATGTAGTGGTCGACCAACTCTCTTGGCTCTCTTTTTATACGAATAAAATAACGAAGAACTACACTTTAAAACAGCTCGTTTTATTTCCGTTCCTAAAATTTTATGATTTTTACTTTTTTTACGAGAGAAAAACGAATCTACCGTTACCCAGATAGGTATTTACCTGGATTATGCGGAGCTCTGCCGAAGGCAACTATCCGCCAAAACCTCTCGGTTCCTTTCTATCCCATCCCGACTTGCCGCGGGATCACCGTCAGGCATAACTTCACAACAAGCCGGAGGTTCTTTATTAGCAGGATAACGTTATCTAAGCGATTTCTCTTCTTATCACCCATTTATCCTCTTTTTGAGTGATTTCTTTTGGGACTAACGCAGCTGGGCCTCTCTGCTCTTCATCACTTTCTGGATGAACATCTCAATGGCTTTCCATCTTTCTTCTTCTTCAATCTTAAAATCACAGAGATTTTCTGGAGAAATCGACCACCCAAGCTTGGTCCCCAGAACCTGCCTCTCTGTTATCCATCTTCTGCAGTCAAAAATCGCATGTACTGCGTTGTCTTCCTCCACCTCACAATCCAGATAGCTTGTGCTTCATCTGATCGTCTGAACCGGTGGAAATACGCCCGAAAGCAACCATTCCCCGTCGATGCCTGCGTAAGGTTCAGACGACCTTGGTTTCTTTCATAACCAACCTCGCTGTACCCTCTGCTCAGCCATTTCTTTACATCCGGAATAAATCTATGTGTCCATCGATCGGACACCTCTTCATCTCATCTCTCCTGCCACCTCCTGACAAGTCTATTTCTGGCTTCTTTCCTTATCTGAGCCATTTTAGCCTCTCCAGGTTTCAGTCTCTCAGATATCTCTTTTGTTTCCCAGGCTAGCAAATCTATTATCATTATGTTTTTTACTTAGTGAGATTCTTGGTTCCAAACACAGGCTTCATCTTTCATTTTGCATACTATAATCTTGTATTTTGCCCAGATAGATGCACCTTAAAAATATTGTTTTTATATTTAAATAATTAAAAAGATTATTAGTGTTTCTACTGCGCTTATAAAAACTTTTATCAATTTTTGATTTTTTAATAGTTTTTAAAAGTTTTTAATAGTTATTATATATTTCAAAAAGAAAAATTTAAAAAAATGTATTAACATAAATTAAAAAAATTTAATCATAAGCTTTTGTTGTAGATTATTTAAAATTATTCAGGTTATTAAACGTACAAAATTTAAGCTCAAAAAAGCTTAATTTAAGTGAATAATTAATTCGTTTATTTCTTTTGTGTTTCATTGCTTTACGTGTTATGTTTACAAGTACAATTTTAGTATGTCTTCGCTTGCTTTGTAACTGTTAAGGAGAAACCCTTGGAAACAACGAGTGAGGAAGATTTAGACTGCAAATTGGGTATTTAGACAGTAATCTTCAGTTTCATCATCTTAAAGGGTACGCTCTTGTCAAAGGGTAGAAAGATAGTTGGTACTGTCACTGTGGATGGTTTAAGGTGCAAGGGAGAACGTCAATTAACTCAGGTTAGGGCTTAAAGGACGTAAGCTTCTCTCTGTTTTATCCTATCTTCTGTTTACTATATATACATATAAAAGGGCTTTTCTGGCCTTTAATAGCCATAGACATTAAACATAACTTCTAGATACCGTGTTAAACTGAATTCCTTCATCTTCTATTAAAACTGTTACTACAAACAATAAATTTATAACAAATTTATTTAAATTCTATTATCTCTCATGTTTATTATTTTTTTTAATGGAGGGCTAATAACTTTTTGTTACTCATTTCTTTTGTTAGTTCAGACATCTAAGCTTATTTTTAGGCTTTTTTGGAAAATAATTCATATAATTTTCAAATTTTGCACTCACACTCCTGACATCTATATAAATAGTAAAAAAACAATTTCCGAATCTAGGGTTGAGCTCCATCCATCTTATTATAAAATGGCTGAAAATGTGTTGTTCATTTATGTATTTAATCCTAGCGCTCAAACGGCCAGTCTAAATAATCTCTGTGGCGAATCGAATTATTTATATAAAATTAGATTGAAGCATTATCTTCGGTACTGCACTGGTTAAGTAGGTATTAGCCACACAAAGTGAAAATCAAAATAGCGTCTGCCTGTGCGTTCAAGCCGTCACAGTCATAGGTTAGATTTAACATCGTCACTATACTCCAAGGATGAATTTATGTTAAGAAAAATACCTAGTGTGGTCATTAGATGATAGTTAAAGTTGACAAAGATTTACAATGATAAAGTAATCAGGCCTAATATAATAAAAATTTGTTGTTCAAAAATTAAATACTGTTTTTCTATTTCAATTTGAAAACCAACTAACCTCTTTTGGCATACGTAACAAGAATCTAAATGCAAAATCTGAATAAGTGAATAAAAGCTCAAATTTATTAACCCTTTATAGGTCTTTGATAAGTATACTTGTCACTGGCAAAAATGGCGATTTTATTTAAGAATAACCTATGCAGTTGAGTCTTATTGGCATTTTATGCTATTATAGATGTTTAAACAGCGGAAATTGTCATAAATGGTACTCCTATAAACAACCTGCGATACGCAGACGACACGGTACTGCTCGCCGAAAGCGTAGAAGACCTACAAAGAATGCTGAACAACATAATTAAAGTCAGTGAAGAGTATGAGCTCACATTAAACGCTAAGAAGACAAGATACATGGTCATTACTAAACGAAACAATCCACAAGAACAACTTTTTGCTGGGCAAGACAGAATCGAACAAGTGGAAGCCTATGTGACAAGTGCTCATAACAGAGTACGCTACCGCTTTGTTTTGTTGTTACTTTTGTACAGTGCTTAGAAAATTCTAGTTTTTTACGCAAATATTCATGCTAATAATAAAGTTAAGATAACTTACTCTACACATTATTTTATTACATAGTTGTTTTAATAACCATTCTTACCACTACATATTACGTGATTTCCATTTCAATAAACGTTCCTTGGTAAGGCTTAACATCAAAACAAAAAAATATCTTATTCTGGCACTAGAAATACATTATTCAATTCTTCGTACAGCAAAATTTAACATTTCACAACATATATTATTTCCCCCGTAGTACTGCCCTATAAAGGGTTAACATGATAAAGAGCCGAAAAGTTTAGTAAATATTTTTCGTGAAGAGAAGTATCATCGCATAGATGCATAAAAGTACGTAGTTGATTACTCAGGAAAAAATCTGGTGTGAAACACTCACACAACTTTCTCTTGCCAATGCAAATAATTTACAATATAATTTAACATTAGTAATAAAATATTAGAAATAAACAAAAAACTAACCTCAATAAACATAACCTTATTTTAATCATGAGTGAAACACTCAAAATGAAAATCAACCTCAGTCTGGCTTAAAAATACGGAAAATCACTATTTCACGCTAAACTAGGCTCTGTAGAGAAAAATACATTAAATAAAAGTTGTAGATCTTTAAATTTCCTATAAATTTGGTTATATACACTTTTGTCGTAAAATGCATACTAAGGCCAAAATCTTAAAAAAATCGATTTTTCACACGTTTTCGTGAGAAAAAATCAGAAAATCGCTAATTACTGCTAAACTAAGCGTCATACAAAAAAATGTTTAAAACAAAAGTTGTAGGTTTTTAAATTCTCTACAACTTTTATTATATAAGTTTTTGCGCTAAAATTTATATTAAAGCCGTAATCTTAAAAAAACAACGTTTTTACGTGAAAACAGCCTCACCGAGAATTTCAGCAAACATGGCGCCTACCCTATCTTGTAGAGAATAAAAAATTGAGTAAAATAGGCGATTTTAAAAAAAATCGTAGGACCAGTTTTTGAGAAAATCGCAAAAAACTGAAAAATTATACGAATAAACTACTACTTCCGGTTGACCGATTTTGATGAAAATGTTCGTGTCGCGTCCGGTAGTGGTATGTAACTTAAGTTTTAAGTTTCAAGTTCGTACGACGTTCCGTTCTTGAGATATTCTGTTCACACACACACACACAGACACACACACAGACCAATCGCTAAAAACATGTTTTTTGGGTTCAGGGGGTCTGAAAACGTATAGATCCGGTGAAAACTCGATTTCGAAAAATCGACATGAAAACAATACTTTCCTTCCTATATATTCATATAGGCAAGAGAAAGTAAAAAGTAGGAGAGAGAAGCATAGGAATGCAAAGATCATCTTGGTTTAAAACCTACGAGACTGGTATTAATACTCCTCTATGAAACTGCTTACGGCAACAGTATCTATTAAATTGCTGCTGCAATCACCAACCTCTAATAAGAGAACAAAAGAATAAAACATAAAATAATGCAAATAACTGTAATAGGTTACAAGGAAAAAGTACAAATACGTAAAAATGTATAAATAAGGTAAAATAGAAAAGATACAACCTGTACAAGATCAAAAGATTTCGAGGATATTATCAAACTAATAACACATGAAGACAAAGAATCTTGTGTATATATTTTATGCTAAACTTGGTGGCCAAAAATGTGTCTTAATTACTATATTTTATAAAGTAATAATCTAAATAAATATTAGAGTAGATGTATACTAAACCAACCTAACCAAAAGGATGGAAACCAAACATCAGGCTTTGGTCCGACATGTTCTTCTTTTTATGAATTGTCCTTACGTCCTCCCGGCTTTTCTCAAGTATCGAATTTGTGCGGATTTTAACCAAACTCCCAATTACAAGATTCTTAATCAAAAACTGATGCATAAAATACAGTCTGCAAAATTCCTCGCTCGTGCATGTGCACGTGCGCGTGTAATCTCAGTAGTCTAGCTAGACGGCGACCAACATTCCGATATCGATAATTATTGTTATTATGATACCAATAACAATACTGTAGTATACTAAATATTCCACACAAGCTGGATACTGATTTTGCTGTAAATAAAATGAAGTCGATAATCTTGTACAAATTCTATTTAATAAATTTTGACATTTTTACAGCATGTACGTTAATGTTTAATGTTTTCTTATGTATTAGTTTGTCACTTATTTAATTTATTATTTTTAATATATATATATATGTCCCATACATTTTCAAATTTAACGTCGTTTTAAATGTCATTTTTATTTTTATATTGTATAGTCTTCAAAATGTATATTAACTTAAACTTTTTTACTAAGATGTGGACCATCCACCTTACTCGATGTCTGGAACCACAGTCACCATCTTCCTCACAAAATTCATAGTTATTCTTCTTATAGTTTCCTAGCAACCATATAAATAACTCTCTTTTCAATATTTTTTTGTAATATAAATTAAATAGTTTTAAAAATGTTTACCTTCCAATCAGCTGGAGTTTGTTTATACTCTCAACTATAGCAAACATAAACAGACTTTACTGTAGCTGGTTTGGTTCGTTACAATACATTCCAACCTTTTTTATTCCAGTTCATACTGGCCACGGTATAAGTATTTGTGAATATTGTGCTTGTGTGGTAGAAAATGTATTTAATCTCAATTAGATTTCGATCTGTGTCTATATTCTGCATTTGAGTTTCTAAGTGGATTGAGTATTGTCTAATAGAGTCAAATAGTAATTAATATGTGCTGCAGTTCATTATATGATAAAATTATAATTTAATTTATCGTGATTTATATATGTAAATAATATCTGTAAAACGTACGTGCTAATACAGTGAAATATTATGTTCAAAGTACCTAAGTTTCGTACAGGGAAAAATGAAACGAGGTGAAATGATAATGATAAATACATGAAAATGACATTGTATTATTGCTTTAATGGCTCTGAAATACTCGTAATATTTAAACTTCTACAACAATTGTTTACTTTATATTTTAAGTCTACGAAATTTTCATTAATTAACACTAGTTTGAATAATAAAAATACCGTAATTCCCCGATTTTTAGACGCACCATTTTTACAATTTGTATCCCAAAGAGCAAGGTGCGTCTTACATTCGAGAGTGTTTTGCAGTCACATTCACTTATTATCTTTAAACCGGTTTAATAGCACTCTTAACTACGTATGAGACATCTACTATGCATGACTAGATAAAATAAATTAGTTTTTAAAATTAAAATTAAATAAAACTTTATAAAAATAATTATCGGAATTCGTAGAAGCGACACGCACGCAAACGCAATTTTTTAATTTAAAACGCAGCTTGTGAATTTCCAGTGCCATTTTGTTAACTTACAAACTGAAAATATCTACACTCTTGATCAGAAAGTGATTCAGACGAAACTATTTCAAACCAGTCTATTTCGATATGCCTAGAAAAACACCATGGTCGATGTGAAAGGTGCTAAAGAAGTACAATAGAAAACTACTAGGTACTAGAAACTGGGAATAACAGTATATTAAGCTTAATAGCCGATAGAAACAAACTTTCTTATTTGATACTCAATCAAAAAAGTGAATTTAAGGAAATTATTATTCCTATTAATATCGTGTTACATTTAATTGTTCAATCGCCAATTTAAGGTAATAAAATTTCACTTTATCATTATTAGAAACAAGATTTTGTTGACTTTTTCTAGATTTTTTTTCCAAAATTGTACTGCCAAATTAAGCTGCGTCTTAGATTCAAGAGAGCGTCTTAGAATCGAGGATTTGTATGGTATAACAAATTTTTAATACGTCCGGCTTTTATAGACAATGTCCTTTTTCCATGACAAATTTTCCTCCTTTTCAAATTTTTTTATCTGGTCACTCTGGTTGGGAATAATTTCAAAATGCTATGGGTTAATAATGTTACATTTGATTTACATTACCAATATTTTCTGTTTATAACATGCTCAACTAAACACCATGCACTGTTGGTAATCATCGTTTGTCATCATAGTAATCATTAGATTCAGCCAACGCAGCTCTGCGTTGGATTTTGTGCAATAGACCAGCAATTATGGTAGCCGTATAATTCCACCGTAATGTGTTCAAGTGATAAAGTAATAATTACTGTTTTTATCCATTCCGAAATGTCTACTGAACAGATTATTATTAGTGATATATAATTTGTTTTCTTAAATAATAGAATGAACAACCAAACAAAACTTAAGTTTAATACTCATCTCAGAGTATTACATCATCAAGACGTTCTATCGTCTCACACGGAGACATCCTTAGGATGAACATTACACGTATTACACAAAACACAACACAAATAAAACACAGAAGGCCGACCACATCAATAAATTTAATGTAACCGTTGCAACTATATTTATACGGCCGAAACTTTCAGTTTCCCTATATAAATTTATAAGAAAGGAAAGCATTGTTTTCATGTTGATTTTTCGAAATCGAGTTTTCACTGAAAAAACGCGTTTTTAGGCCCTCTAAACCCTAAAATTAAATTTTTAGCGATTGGTCTGTGTGCCTGTGAACAAAATATTTCAACAACGGATTATCGTACGAAGTTGAAACTTTGAACTTAAAGGGCATACTACAAGAAACATTTTCATCGTAATCGAACCGGATAAATGTAGCTTATTCGTGCGATTTTTTTTCCTTTTTGTGATTTTCTGAAAACAGTGTCATGCATTTTTTTAAATTCACTTCGTTTACTAATGCTGTGCGTCTGTGAACAAAATATTTCAACAACGGAATATCGTACGAAGTTAAAACTTTGAACTTAAAGGACATACTACAAGGGACATTTTCATTGTAATCGGACCGGAGAAATAGTAGCTTATTCGTGCGATTTTTCACTTTTTGTGATTTTCTGAAAACAGTGTCATGAATTTTTTTAAATTCACTTCATTTACTAATGCAGTATGAATTTCTCGCTTTAAAATGTTGTATTATTTATGTTTCTACAATAACTAAAAATATTTTTGTTTTAATTTTACTTGTAGAGGACTGCACAGTTAGAAAAAAACATGTTTATTTAAATGAATGGTCAGTAAGTTATTGTCATTTCATTTTACAATTATTTTTTTATTTTTTTTTTATAATTGGTTTATTATGGTCGCATCAACATTCTATGTTTTTAGCGACCCCATTAGATAAAAAACACTAATTTTATAACATAAGGTTATAACACTGTAGGTTTACAATGATGTTTTTCAGTTAGAAAAAAATTTACACTTTAACAGATGTATCTTACACTTTTAAATTATAAATTATTTTGTACGGATTGCACTTTTATTTGCACTAAAATTGTCTTTGAATATTTAAAAATTGTATAAAGTCCAGTGTCTTTGTGTACTGTGTGTGGTTAACGCAGTCTTTGTAATTGTCCGGTAAGTGAAATTGTTTCCGTATAGTGTTCAAGGTAGGACATTCCACAAGAATATCGTCTGTGCAATCACAAAGGGGCGTATCTCGATTTTTGCCTGTTTTGAGTTAAGGCCGATTCCATACTTATCTGGTGCTGTTCTGTGAAGTGACAAACTGGCGTATCTCAATTCATGTTAGTTTCTTAGTTACTAAAAAAAATGAAGGGCGTAAGTTAATATTTTTACGTGGAAAAACAGTCACATACAGCCATATCTTAGATACGCCTGTTTGTGGTTGTGTTTGTTTTTGAATTAAAGCACCAATTAGGCGTATCTGCAGATTTTTTCTGCAGAAATCTGCTCATTCAACTATTCAAACAAATTTAAAGTTGTCTGGAGAAATATTTTACCAAAACATTTAACACCAATTTTTTGTTTAGCACGAGCAAATAATTCTACATTACTTATTCTTTAAATTTTGATGATTTTCTTAACTTCAAAAAACTTTCAATAGGTATTAGAATTCTCAGGGTTAGGGTTAGGAAGGATGATGCTAATGATAAGATTGACTAGACAACCTTCAGAGGATTAATGGTAATAAAATATCAGCCTAGAAAGATTATTTTTAAAAAACCCATTGTTCTAACGTGTACAATAGCATTTCACTTTTCGAAAATCTGAATTTAGCTATCCAGAAAAACTTAATGGGAAATCTCCACTGATAGCCACTGCAAAATATAATGACTTGGTGAAATTATGCTTAAGAGATACTCTTGTAATAAAAAATCCAGGATTTGCGACATTTTACACAAATTTACCTCATAAGAAATTTTGTCTTATTACTTGTGTTGTTTAACTTGTTTAAGTAATTTTTTTTCTTAAATCAATTATCTTAGGTGTAGTTAGTAAGTGTTTAGTTTTATAAATCATTTTCATGTTACTTCTCAGTCCGGGAGCGCATTGAGTGTATTTAGTATGTGTCCAGTACATATTATTTTTATTACCGCTGTCAAAATAATAGTATTTATGCGACTATTTCTTTTATAACAGGAAGTAGGCCTAATTATCGTTGACACAAAAAAAAAAGTTGACTACAACATGGTTTCATTTTTGGTACTGTAATAGAGGTGTTTTTATCTTTAATTTTTATTTCGGTACTGTACATTGAGCTGCGCAATTTCTGTATATGAGTAATGATATTGAAAAGGGGGTGGGGAATTTTACTTTAAGGAGAAGAGGTACCCAGTGGTACATAATGTCAGAATTTTAAAATCGTCGTGGAGGGTTTTATTGCGTACATAAAAAGGAGAAACATTTCATAGCAACAGAATAAAGATGCTTACAATAAGATGCACCGATTTCAGCAAATATGTGAAACTATCCACCGCACTTTAAAAAATAGCACCAGCAAAAACACGAGAGTGAGATTTTATAAAACAATAGCAGTGCCGACCCTACTCTATGGCAGCGAAACTTGGGTGCTATCAAAGCGAGAGGAGAGTATTGCAAGCGTCTGAAATGGAATTTCTTCGACATACGTGTTGTTGTAATAGAGAAGATCGTTACAGGAGTACCTAGATAAGGAAAGAACTTACATTTTCTCTATAAACGACAAGGTATCTCAGAACAGAATGCAGTAGTTACAGCATGTGAACAGAATGAGGGAGTATACGATACCTAAGCAGACACTGGGATATAAGCCGGAGAGCAGGAGAGAACGAGGACGCCCGAGAAAGAGATGGGCAGATTTGAAAGGTTCAAAACAGGCAGAAATGCCTAATCCTGGAAAGGCAGAAGAAGAAGAAGAAGAAGATAAAAAGGAGTGCCTAAAGTAAATATTAAGAATTTTGATTGAAAGGCCTGGATCGACTTTACGCTACTCTCTGCTGCTACTCCATAGACCTGGACTCCATAAGTCCAGATTGCTCTCAAAAGGGTTTTGTATGTTAAAATTTTGGTTCAATTTTGATCAACAATTTCAATTTTGATCAACAGTAAATTAATTAAGCAGAAGAGTAGCTTCTGGTGGCGGTTAAGTTCTAAACGTTTTGTATGGAGACGATGCTGCTAAGTTAGTCGCCTGTCAACCCACACAAGCCAAGATATCGCACCACTCTAGCCTGGGGGATATGAACATTATTCAGCACCACAGGCAGACAACGTGTTTAAAGATAAATTTGTGTTTACAACGTGTTAAAAATTCCAGACCCTAACCGGGAATCGAACCCGGGGCCTTTGACACATATTTTTATAATTATTTGTATTTATTTAAAAAAAATTGTAATTCAATAAAATTAAATTCATATCGTAAACCAATATAAACTTTCATCAAATATTTGATTTACACAACGTACCATTAAACCGAAATTTTAGATTTTTCGAACTAGTTTCTGAATTTTGTAATAGCCTATACATTTTACGTACAAAACGTGTTATAAAATAAAAACTATGTATTTTATAATGAAAGAAATATTTTAATAGCCTTCTAGACATATATATTAAATATTTTAAAGAATGAATAACAGTGTAGGTACAGTAAGAGTGCCAGCTCGTGATCCGTGTGACGAATTTCTATTACGGTATGCAGTGAAAGATTATACTATTCATTTAAAAAACGTTTACTATTATTTGCACGTTTTTATAGAACGAACTTTCCTTTTATTATTTCAATTTATTCTATAATACAGTTACTCTTTAACTATAATACAGTTACTCTTTTACTTTACTTTCATGTTTTAACGGGATGCAGGTATACTCCTTTACATAATTCTTTGTAACAGTTTTCTGTAACTGATACAATACTTTGTGTCATCCTTCTGAATGAATTACCGCTTCATTTTTCCGATAAGACATTTTACATTAAAACAGAACATATGATAAATGCACGTTGAAATTTAGATAACACAAAACACACTTTTGGCACGTAAATGCACTTTCTATTTCAAAATAAAAATCACTTTAGTGAGACACATCCGCGACGCACAAGTACAAATGCACAACTGTATATTGTAACACGTCCATCCTTCGTGAAAAGAAAGAATACGTAGATCTATAATAAATAAATACGTTGCCATATTAAATGTTTACATGATGACTACTAGTAAATGTTTTTGTACTGCACGATAAGACAAAATGTATTACTCACACTCTACTACTCCCCCCGCCACACTTCCCCAGACGACACATATCATGAGCTGGCGCACGTACAGTAGTTTACAATAGAAAACGACGTAACCTAATACAATATACTAACAATATAAATCGTTTACTGTTAAAACATTTCTTCTAGTTCATTAGCAGTAATTTTACACTTTCATTACTGACTGGTTGCATAAAATCACTAATCGTTTGTTTTCGTGATGCCGGAAACCTTTACAATCACGCAATCTTTCACCAGCATCTCATAAACATGAAGTCTGTGTGCGTAGCGTTGTTGTGCTACTCTATAAGTACTGCAATGCTTAATGATAGACAATTAGCCAAAACCATTTCGATAATGCGTGTGTAATATAAAATTTAGCTATCTTAAGGATTATTTTTTGTTATTATACACAATTTTTCGGATAATCGGAACAGATTCCGGTTCCAATTAGTTCGGATTATCGGGGTTGTTTTGTACTATTGTGTTATTTAGATCAACAGCGGAAAGGCTGGTTTGAAGCTATAGAGGTTTTATTAAGTAAAACGAAGAGAGGAATGAGGTGGTTTACCAATGCCTTCCTCACTGACCACAAAAGTAGCCTATGCTTATCACCAAACCAGGCCCTCTGAGAAACATCTACTCTGCACTCTGCAAATGACACTTTCACTTTATTCACCACAGGGTCTGGCTGTATAATGAAATTCATTACTTTCAGAGGAGATAACTCGAACTAGAGTCTTTTACACCTCTACCTCTTCTGTTCTTAAACAGTTCAGTCATATAATAATATGCTGACCATGTGATAAGAAACAGAACTATATTTTGAAGCCCTGGAACTAGTGAGTGCAACTAGTAAGTGGAACTAGTTTGAGTGCAAATAATTTAATACTCCACTTGCCTGTTATGGGCGCAGGGCTGTTAGACGCAGAGCGCGCCTGTTATGGGCTGTTTGTACTATTATCTAACATAAAATAGAATTAGCACAAAAACACCACAAAAAATCGTTGTAACTTCAGTAATAAAATACTGGAATCATGCATAGCTCTTTTGGTCAGAAAATAAATGCACTGTACAGTACTGCAGACCTATTCAATTCAGATAGTGAAACAAATATAGTGTTATTCAATTCCTCTTAAAGAGTAGATACAGTAATCATTGGATTTGAAGTTCCGGTTTCGACTGAAAGAGGCCCAAAACCGGAAGTCAAAAAATCAAAGTCGGAATTTGGAAACAAAAATAATGTCATTCGGTTCTTTTTAAAGAGTAGATACAGAAATCACTAATGGTTTTTGCCATAAGTTTAAGGTAAGCCTTGTATAAAATTCCCATCAGTCATGAGACGCGTCGTCTCATGAAGGGGATTTTCTTTAATTTATTGAGGTTACTTAGAGAAATATAAAATGTTATGAAAGAAATCCTCTGTAATTTTTGTGCAATTATAGTACCAAAATTGAATAAATAAGTAATGAATAAATGCGTTATTTTTGAATATAAAATAGTTTACATAATGCTATATTGTAATTACATTTGAGATACAGTACTAAGCGGTGAAAACTTTTTATCGTTGAGGGAAACATTCACCGCGCTATTAATTGCAGTCTATCTACGTACAGTGTGCGTCGAGCGTCCTTATCTCTTGATAGTATGAAACATTCACCCGCTACCCTTGCGTTTGCTGACAATGACATCATCTCTACATAAAAATATCTACCCTCTTACTCATTTACCCTTTCTGTCTCTCTCACTCTTGAACATTGCTTACTCCAGCCAAGTACTTGCTTTCATCTACCCACCACTCTTCTCCTCTTTTCTTAAAACTTGGCCTATTTCCTCCCAACCTACGTTCTTTTACAAACGGCTCAATAAAACTCGGCACTTTAAGCAAACGACCCTCCTTGCGCTCTGCGCTTATGTAAATCACTCGACAATCTCTATAAGGGAATTCTACTGTTCACTTGGGAAATTTTTCGTTGTAGTATATTTTACATTTTTCTTCTTATTATGATATTATTAATTATTCATTTTGTATAATGTAAAAGTTTACATTCTTTTTTTGTATTTTTCTTTTTAAATAAAGAATATAGTCTGTGTTATAACAATTAAACTGATGCAGAATTTAACTGTATAAGTTATAAAATTTTAAAGTCTGCGCAATTTTTTAAAAATAAATTAGGAATCTCCTTCACTTGTTTCCTATCTGCTGCTCACACTCCAACTAGTTTTACTGGCATTATTATTTTCTTACATCGTAATTTGCATATTCATTTAACGGTTATTAAATTATTAATAAATTTCAAATGAAGTAAACAACGAAAAATTTAATATCTATATCTAAATGCTTAATTGAATATTTGATTCTGATGTTATAATACCAACAGAATTTTTATTTATTTACAGCTATTTTATACTACAATAATAGATAAAAATTATTTTTCCTAATTTGTGTACGTTGCAATCTGTTCAGTTCAGAACAATAAGCAACCCCATGACCCAATGAGATGAGGATGATGTGTATGACGTGTAAATGAGGTGTAGTCTTGTACAGACCCAGGCCGACCATTCCTGAGAGAGTATGGTTAATTGAACCCCAACCATCAAAGTACACCGGTAACCACTGTCTAGTATTCAAATCCGTATAAAAGTAACTACCTTTACTAGGATTTGAACCAGGAACCATCGTCTCCGAAAATCAGCTGTTAAACAGCTGATTTTGGCGACGACTTTACCTCTAGACCAACCCGGTGGGTTACAATAATAGATTATAAAAATAAATGAAACAGATGAGAGAGTGCGTGTGTCCAAAAGGCAACTTAATCTTACAAATACAAAACAGGTATAAGTAAATAAAATAAACAATGATAATTAATTCTATACATATTAAAACTTATGTCAGGAACTTAAATTACATTCTACTTCAAATATATTTGAAAATACTAGTACATTTTTTGTTTTTATAATAAATAACTCACCGGGTTAACCCGGGTTAAACCCATTGGTTTAGTGTAGAGGTAAAGTCGTCGTCAAAATCAGCTGTTTAACAGATGATTTTCGGAGACGAAAGTTCTTGGTTCAAATCCTAGTAAAGGTAGTTACTTTTATACAGAGTTGAATACTAGACAGTGGTTACCAGTGTTCTTTGATGGTTGGGGTTCAATTAACCATTCTTTCTCAGGAATGGTCGGCCTGGGTCTGTACATGACTACACCTCATTTACACGTCATACACATCATTCTCATCTCATTGGGTCATGGGGTTCTGAATTGAACAAATTGCAATGTACACACATTAGGGAGAAAAAATGAATAAACAACTTTACAGAGTTCTGTATCTACAAAGGCACATTCAACAATTTGCAGTACATTATAACAATAAAATCGTTACCCACTCCAATTCTGTGGAATCAAGTTAGCGTCAATTTTTCGTTGTGTCAATTAAAACCAAAACTGTTTAAACCATTAATAAGACACATTAATTCAAACAGAGAACGAAGCCAAATCAGATCTGCGTAAATTAAATTACTTCGAGCAGTGAAGAGCCACACTCTTGAGGACAAGATAAGAAGTGCCGTCGTAAGGTAGGAGTTGCAAATATTTAGCTTGGAGAAGGAACCCATAGAGTATAGAATCGAAATTGGAGCAGTCATCTGGAACACATGAAAAGAAACCGTTTGACTAGATTGGCAATTGATTACAAGCCGAATGGTCGAAGGTGTGTTGGTCATCCGAGGGGAAGATGGTTTCCGGAACAGGCAGTACTGGCTAACCCATGAAGTGAAAAAAATAAGATTAATAAGCTTTCTTTTTTTCTTCAACTATTTTGCATATTAATGTTAATGCAGAGGATGAAGAGTAGTAGGCTATATCAAAATGAGTAATGAAAAATGTCAGACCTGACCGGAAATCGAACTTGACATAGAAACCAGTTGTTATGACCCCTATACCATTGGGCCTATCTATTTTAAATATATTATCATGTATAAATTACCGAATTACGAAAGGAAACTTAACATGTAGCCTATATTTTACAATATTAAGAACTAACAAATTTAGAATTTAAGGAAATATATAGGCGTATTTTTTTTAAACTTTGAATAAAATTAATTGGGATATAACTGTAGGATACTGACAATAATTGAATTAATTTATTATCTTTTGTTCAAATTTAAAAAAAATTATATTATCTGAAGTTTGATTTTTGTAATAAATTCATAGTAAAAGAATATAATAACATAAAAAAAATTTTACCTGTTCATTTTTTCAACAAAATTCATTTTTGAAATTTTTCAGTATTATCTGCATAAATAAAACAAAAATTTGGTCAGTTTATTTTTATTTCCTATTTTTTAAACAAGTATATTAATATAATTTAGAATAATTTAATAAATTCAATAACTGTGTGACCTCTAATGCAAAAATGGAGCAGAAACCTCTTTTTCTGAATAACGAACAACACCCGTAGTTCTAAACAGATAATGTACCACTGGGTACCTCTTCTCCTTAAATTAATATTCCCCTCCGCCCAGTAAATATCAGATACGGAAATTGTCTAGCCAATGTTATCCGTAATAAAAATAAAAGTCAAAAAATTAACAATTAAATAAATATATTAGTGATAAAAAATACTAAGTATATATTATTTTTTTGGAATAGACTGTTTAAGTTGTGGTAACCAGTAACCAACAGTTAGGTTAAAAAGATCAATTGAGTTTAACCTTCTAGGTTACTTAAACCATTAATAATTCGCTTGTCGGTTTTTGAAAATTCAATGAAAGTCTTTTAAGTGTAATGTTAAAGCACCTTTAACAACACGAACAGAAAAGGCTAAAGTTCCTTCCCCGATTATATTTCAAACATTTATCATCCATTTTAACCTCTCGTAGGTTCTTATAATGCATTTAGCTTTAAACAATTTTGATGTTATTTTCCGCTTACGAAACGCCTTATTTAAAAAGCGTATATTTTTAATTCGATTAACAGTTATGAAACACTTCATCATTTACCTTAAGATTTCTTTACTCCATGAAAAACACTAACAAATGAAAAAGATTTTAATGGTTTTATTATTACTATTTTAAATGGAATGCTATTTGAATGAATTCAATCTTACTTTGTAAGGCTGTAAGAACTGTTTTGTTATGAGATGGAAAATGGCAATGAAAATTGAAAACAGTATTTTAGCGGGAATACAGTAAAAGGTAAAGAAAACGAAAATGTTCAGCGTCATGAAGAGGGTTTCTTACGAGAAATTGAGTTTCATTTAAACATTTTTGTGACAGAAACCTTTCAAAAGAAGCTACTAAAATTGCTTCTTTTATATTCTAAAACATAATACAGTGAACATATGTTTATTAATGTATAGGTACGTACCAAAAGATCTCTATTGTGTATAAAATAATGTAAACAATAATAAAATACAAAATATAACATTACTGGGCTATTTTAAGATATATAAAAAATATTTAGTGTTGATTTCAAGGGCTTTATATTTCTATCAATTACCTATTCAATGAATTTATTGATTCTTTTTTCAAGAGTATGTATTAAAATTATTGATTATTTTTTAAAAATTATGCCCATAACATAACAGCAGGTGGTGGCAGGTGGTAGCAGTGATGGCACAGTGGTGGCAGGTGGTGTGTTAAATTATTTGCACTCGATCTGCTCGTTCCAGGGCTACAAAAAATAGTTCTGTTTCTTATCACATGGTCAGTCAATTATATGACTGAATCATTTAAGAACAAAGGAGGTAGAGGTGTAAAAGACACTAAAAAGCGTTATCTCCTCTGAGAGTAATGAATCGTAATTAAATAGCCAAATCCTGTGGTGAATGAAATGAATGTGTTATTTGCAGAGTGAAAAATAGATGCATTTCAGAGAGTCTAGCATGCTGATAAGCATACTTTTCAACTCAGTGAGGAAGGCAATTGTAAATCACCTTACACCTCGTTTTACTTAGTAAAGCCTCTAGAGTTTCAAACCTGCCTTTAGGCTGATAACATAATTGAGTATATTGAAAATTAAAATGTGCATTTACACGCACCTAGATAATCGCAGCTCTGTGCAAAGATTTAAAAATTTAAGAAGATTAATTTTGTATTACTAAGTATGTGATCAAAATTTTACGCAATCTTTGCATAAAAGAATTTCACTCCTTAGTAAATATTATATTATTTTTTAAATATGTTTTTAGCTTTTATTGTTATCGGGAACTGTGCTTTATTGACAACCACCTAATATGATCGCTGCTTTTCGCTGTATTTTTTGGCCTGATTCAGCATGAATTCTTGAACAGGTACCCCCAGTGGAGTTTGTTCAGGAATGGCTGTCAGCTGGTCACCATACAAAGTCGCTTGCCCAACCAGTGCTACTTGATAAATAATAGCGACTTCCTAGCAGCTGACTGACTGGGCTGGCCCGAAGCCCTGGTTAATAAATAGTTGTTATTAGTTTAAAAGAAATTTCTTATCATTTATTATAAACAGATACCGAAAGAACCTGGAATAAGCTTAAAATATTATGTACTGCTCGTAAGAAACCCTATCAAACATAAAGGAGTAAAAGTACATGTCATGAATCATTAGATCACTATTTTTATTAGATGATTTTATTGTATAATAAATATTAAATATATGCTTTGAAGGCATCAGGTTCTCCTTACACGATTAGGCATTGGACACTGCACACTTCCACAAAAACACTTACTGAAGAAAGAGAACCACAAAATTTTACACATTGCAACACGCCACTTAAATCAAACACACCATCACAGACTGCCAAACTACACAATCATCACGAACACAATTCAAAATTAACAACATTTTAGCACTTAATTTAGTAGACAAAGTAGCAGTTCAAATCCATAACTTTTTTTTAATTTCACAAAACTTCAGATTTGATATATTCGCATATTTAATTTTTCATTGTGTCATTATATTTTTATTTTTTATTTTTCTGTTGTCTAAATTTTAATTGAACCTAACTAATTTTTCATTGTGTTTTTACATATGCCCTAATTGTGTGTGTTTGTCTTCTTTGGAAATTTTGTACTACATTTATTTATACGTAACGTGGTCGCTAACGACCTCGTAGTCGATGTGACCTTAAATAAATAAATAAATAATATTAAATATAAATAAATAATAAACATAATATATTTCAGGTAAACGCAATCTGATAACTGTTTTTGCATTTACAATTAATCTTTTACTTTTTCTATTCACTTATTGACTTAAAAACAAATTGGAAATAATAGGCCTACTTGTAATTTAAAAATAATTGATTTTAAAGAACCCAGTGGTAACATAAAAATAAAGTAAACCCTTATTGTACCCATATTCAAAAGAAGATATTAGTGCTTTTAAATAATCCTGTTTGATTTTATATCAGTTGACAAAACGTATAACATTTTTTTTCACAAATTTAGGTTACTTTCTACAATTTATGTTGAAAAAACAGTTTAAGTCTTCAGATAGTTTTTGCTACAAGTAACTTTGAGCTATCGGATCAATCTTGTATGGGTGTTACCAGAACAATAGACATCGAAAACCCCAATTGATTGATTACATTGAAACTATTTTTCTTTTGTTTCTTAGGTTGCTAATGACTTGACTTCTAATTTGATAAAATTAACGATAATCTACTTTTATGAAGTTTTCAAGCCGTAAATTCAAGTAAGTTGTTTTTTGCTTTTTTATTTTTTATCGGGAACTGTATTTTATTGACAACCACCCAATTTGATCACTATTTTTTGACTGACTGACTGGGCTGGCCCAAAGCCCTGGTTAATAAATAGTTGTTATTAGTTTAAAAGAAATTTCTTATCATTTATTATAAACAGATACCGAAAGAACCTGGAATAAGCTTAAAATATTATGTACTGCTCGTAAGAAACCCTATCAAACATAAAGGAGTAAAATATGATTTGGCTTGAATTGTTGAACAGGGATCCCCAGAGGAGTTTGTTCAGGAATGGCTGTCAGCTGGTCACCATTCAAAGTCGGTTGTCCAACTAGTGTCACTTAAAAAATAATAGAGACTTTTTAACAGCTGACTAACTGGGCTGGCCCAAAATCCTTTTCAAGTAAGTTAAGAAAAAATTAATCAAATTTTATTTATTTTACAAAATTTTAAATAAATCTAGACTAGACTAAAATTTCAGTAGTATTAATTTCATTAACAAATCTGGTGTGAAAAACCCTCACATGACTTTCTCTTACCAATATAAATACTGAAAAACATAACCTAAGTTAAATTTTAGTAAACAATGTGAAATGAAAAACATAAACTAATATTGTACTAATCACGAGTGAACAACAATAAATGAAAATCAACTTCCGTCTGACTTCAATTTTGATGAGACAATACGGAAAACACTAATTGTCGCTAAATTCTGTAAAAAATTAGTCTTAAAATAAAAGTGGTAGAATCTTCTTTCATTTCTCATAACTTCAGTGACATATTATATTTCCCATTAAAAGCATTTGAAAGCCACATTCACAAAATAAGTCAACTTTTATTTTATTTCTTTAGTGAAGAACTTTTGGGAAGTTTATGTAATTTATCCATCAGTATATACCATCTATTTTACATAATGTATTGTATAATACAGTCAGGTATCAGGCAAGATACAGTGCCGCATACACACTTATTAATTTTTTTTAAATTATTCATGAAATAGATATCCAAAACTAATGTCACATCCGATTCTGCATAGGAAGTTATGTAATTTTTTTTTAAATCAAATAGACCGTACAATTTTTTTAAGTAATATATTTCATTTACTTTATCGAATAACTCATATGTAGTTATTTTTGCAACTAGCTATATAATCTCGCATCGTCTAGAGCTTAAAGTACCGGAAACCTACTTCTCTTAGTCCATACGGCAACAAAACCACGAAGAATGTTTATGATGAAGTTTTCAATTAAATCTTAATTTAATTGTATGAATTGTTTTAATTATTGTATAAATTTGATTCTGGAAAAGAAGAAATTTTGTACGGTAGTATTTTTTGACACAAGACAGGCTTTTTATAAAGTGTGTATATCGTTTTAAAAACTATATTAAGACAAAAAAAATCCTTTTCATTCTCTCTTTTTGTGAATAAAATTCACAAAATTTACAATGAATAAAAGTTCCGATCGGCAGAAACAAATTTACATCCTATCAACGCAGCAGTTCCACAAGGTTGGGTTCTTACTTCCTTCAAGAACAGTTTATACACCGCTGATTTACTCATTGACACAAATACTACAACTACACTTTTGCCGACATTACTTCCGTACAATCATTCAAGAAAATCCAAGTATAGCTTCTGAACTGATATCTGGACAAAATACAAGACTGGCAGAATAGATGGATAATGAAGAAAAATGAAACGAAAAGTACGCACGTGACATGTGTACACTAGAAGAAGATACAGTCTTTCCGTGTACAACATAAACAACACACACATATACCTGAAGTAGACTGGATATATTGGTATTCATCTTGACAAACGCCTGAACTTCAAAACACATGTACAAGACAAAAAGAAACAGATAAACAAAATATTTCAACATTTTGTTTGGATTCTAGGAAAACGATCTACGCTTTCATTGAACAAAAAATTACTATACAAAACAATTTTAAAACCAATTTAAGCTTGTTGTTGTTGTTTAGGACAACAGCCGAAAGGCTGGTTTGAACCTCCAGAGGTTTTACTAAGTAAAAACGAGGAGTGAGGTGGTTTATAATTACCTTCCTCAGTGAGTGGGAAAATATGCTTATCAGCATGCCAGACCCTCCAAAAAGCACCCACTTTCCACCCTGCAAATGACACCTTCACTTCATTTACCGCAGGGTAAATTCACTGTATAGTGAAATTCATTATTCTCAGAAGAGATAACTCTGACTAGTGTCTTTTACACCTCTACCTCTTCTGTTCTTAAATAGTTGAGTCATGTAATATGCTGACTATGTGATAAGAAACAGAAATATTTTTTGCTGCCCTAGAACCAACAGACCGAGTGCAATTAATTTAACACTCCACCTGCCCGTTGTGAATAAATTAGGCTTATGGGATCCAATTGTGAGGAAGCAAGGCATTTCAACATAAAAATTTTCAAAATGTTCAGTCTAAACTACTCAGAACAATCACATCATCACCTTAGTACATAATAAACAACACACTAAACAGAGATTAAAAGACTCCTTCAATTTAATAAGAAATAGAAAAATTCAGTACAAAATACCAAAGAAGACTTTAATAGCACACAAATCATCTCGTCGTCTCACTTTCAGATAAATTAAACTACACTCGCCGACTAAAACGAAGACAACCTACGGACTTATTTTAAAATGAAAATACAACACATGAGATTAATTTACGAAGGTCCTCCATTGGGAGTTTTCTACGGTCATGTCATGCAAAAAAAGTAAATTCATCTGGTTATTATTTTGAAAATAAATAGATTGTAGTTCTCACTGTATTTAAAATAAATTGATTGATCACTATTAAATAAATTATGTACTGTATGGAACAAATATTTACATATTTTACATATATTTATTTAGAAACAATAATTTTTACCTTGTAAATGTGTTAAATTTATACGATATCCATCTGCTTACGATTTATAAAATAATTTTCCGGTGATATTTTATTTCTACAATACATTGTGATGGATGGTAGAGAAAGAATTCTTACAATTTTATATTCAAGATCTTTCTTATTATATAGTCTATGTATACACATTTTCTGAAAACCGGAGCACAAGGAGTTCCTTTCCTTTCCTTTGATAAAACAGGGGGCCCTCCCGCTGCTCCGATTCATACCGTTATTTTGCGTACGAGGTTTGTGTATACTGTAGAACGACATGGAATTGCAGTTTTTCTCCTGCTGTGTAAAATAAATTGTAGGAAACATGTCAAAGCTTCTCTTAGGTTTTCTATTAAAAATATAAAATTCTTAATTCTCTCTTTTGTTTCTTTTAATTTGTTAACCGCTTAGTTTTATCAAAATTATATATAATCTCTCTTTAATTAATTTTTATATGCAATTTTTATAAAGAATTTTAATATTATTTATTAAATTAAATTTATAAGATGTTTTTTTTATTAAATTTATATTTTTTTCTGCCCATAATAAACAGATAGTGTCAAATTATTTACACTCAATCTGTTCGTTGCAGGGCTAAAATAAATAGTTCTGTTTTATATCATATAGCCAGCCAATTAAATGACAGAATCGTTTCAAAACAGAAGCGGCAGAGGTGTAAAAGACACTAATCAGAGTTATCTTCTCTGAAAATAATGAATTTCACTCGTACACCCAGACCCTGTGGTGAATGAAGCGGGTGTCATTTTTAGGAGTGGAAAATATATGCTTTTCAGAGGGCTCGGCATGCTGATAAGGGTACTTTTCCACTCAGTGAGGAAGGCAATGGTAAACCACCTCACTCCTCGTTTTACTTAGTAAAACCTCTAGAGGTTCAAACCAGCCTTTCGGCTGATGAAATAAACAATATTATTTTTAAATAAATATACGAGACAAACTCAGCCATAAAAATTAAAAATATTTTAAGTAATAAATTCTAAAAAATATTTCTTTATATTACTTTCTGCTACATTACAATCTGTTCATTGTTTTTGAACAATAAATTCCTTTGTAATAATACCCATGTTTCACTCCCATGTTAAGAGTGTTACAGCCATTGCTCTATAAAATTACATTTGGGTGTCCTTTCTCGTATTCTTTCCTATTGTGTTGCGAATAGAACCGTGTAACGAGCCAAAACGAATTGACAGATGGTTGTGTTTATGTTTTGTTCTATTAAAGTATGAAATATAAATAAAGACAGCTGGTTGAAATTAGATATTAAAAAATTATTTAACATTAATAAATTTAATAAACAAAAGTCTCGTTGCTAAGCAACTACGAAAAAGAAGGAGGTTTTGTAAAATTATTTCTTCAGTGTGGGACTGAAAGCCCAGGGAAGCAGTAAGTCCTACATTCGTTCAATCATTTTTCTTTTTGGTTATTTAAAATAAATATGTACATCAATATAAAATAAGTCTATAAAAAATATAATATATTAATAATAAAGTGTCAAAGTATGTTAAATAATAATACATTTAAAAAAAACAACAAATCAAAAGTGATATTGACAAGAAGGAAAAAGAATGCATTAAATACAGAAAAATAATATACTAATTAAATAAAAAATAATCATGTATCAGAGTATTAATTGTTTTTATTAATTTGTGTTGAATATTTATAAAGCATCGAATTACTATCAAAAACTGGGACATAATTAACAGTACAAAATTGACATCTCCATTGTGAGGTTACACAGCAAATCGGCTAATCCCTCGTGGAGATAAATTAAATAACATTTACAAATTGGCATTTCCTTGTGTGGAATTATTAATTCATATTAATCAAACCTTACAACCGCATACAGTGCTGAATTTTGCCAGTTTTTCACTCTCATCATCATCTTTGTCATAGGAAATCTTGCATCCTAAATATTTAACATCTCGAACTTTTTCTATAGTTCGGTTGCCGAGTATAATTTTTTGGCGAACCGGTCACTTTGACTTTAATACCAGAATCTTTGATTTTTGCGCCAATATTCTCACGCCAAACTCTGCGCTAATGTTGTGCAACTTATAAATGGCATATTGGAGCCTGTCTTCCGTGTCAAAAATAATAATAGTGTCATCTGCGTACTGCAATGAATTTAGGAATACGTTATTCCAAAACTGATTCTTCGATACCGTAATCCCAAATCAAATAGGCATTTATGTTAATAACTTAAATTTTATTGGTAAATCTGATTTTCTGTTGATGAATTTCGAGTGCAGTGTTGTACGCAGAATATTTTGACGCTGTAATCTGAAATTAATTAATTTATTGTTTTTAGGTTAAGATCTCCAAAAATTAGTTTTTTTCTTATCATGAATCTTTAGTATGGTGAACTTGTTTCTGATAGTTATTACTGGAATCGTTTTGAAATCTCCATACTGAAATTGAATTTTACGCATCTTTACAGTTTCTTGAACTACTGTACCGCATTATTTGTTTAAAACCCAAGTTTCATTGTTCGCCATTTTGAATACAGGAATCGTAGAAAATTTATACCAATTCTCTTGTTTTAAGGAGACCTTTAATCCTTTATAAGGCTGTACTATGGGGGAAAATAAGGTATGTTGTGAATGTTAATTTTTTCTGTACAAGGAACTTGAGTAATGTATTTCTAGTGTCAGAACAGTAAGATATTTATTTTTTTAATAGTAAGCCTTGGTAAGTATAATTCTTACCAAGGAACGTTTATTGAAACGGAAATTACATAATGTTTAGTGGTAAGAATGCTTAATAAAACGACTTGGAGTACTATATAACAAAATAATGTGTAGAATAACTTATCGTAACTTTATATTAGCATGAATGCTTGCTTCCCTGTAAAAACTAAAATTTTCTAAGCACTGTACAAAAACAACAACAAAACAAAGCGGTAGCGTATGCTGGTTAGAATCCTTACCACATTCGTGCAACTTACGAAGCAAATGGTCGCTGGGCGCTAATTTTAAAATGTGGATAGCCTACTTACCAGAGAACATCTATAACACCATAAAATTCCAATAGGGTTCAACTTCATAGCTTATTCTTGAATAAAATTGACCTTATTGCCAGTGGTAAGTACTCTTAGCAAATACAATCATATAAAGGATTAAAATGACGCATTACATAATGGGAGTTTCTATTTAAAATATTCGATTTACAACCCCTGGGCCACCAAGAAGGGGTTGAAATTTAATTGTACGTCAAAAGGTAGAGTAGTTGATCAATACGTTATCCTGAAAGTTACAGTGTTCTATGTAAAACAGTTTCCAATTTATTAAGAGTTTTCCATACATATAGATACTTTTCAAATAAACTGTACAGATTGTAGAATAGCAGGAAACAAGCAAAAAAAATTATATGTGAACATATTGTAACAAGATCCAAGAAACGACACGAATGTTCCAGAAATCCATTCATAAAAATAGTTAAGAAATAATAAAATAACAATAACTTACACAATAAGATCAGTTTTGTAAATGACAGTTGTAACCATAAAAGTGTCTATTCATTCATAAGGGTGTAATAACTATCATAAAGTTTAGGTATTGTGTACAGCTATTATGAGGGAGGCAGGTTGTTTACGTTTTCTAATTACAAAAGACTTTTTGTTGACCTATTAACAAGATTTTTCTAGCATTCATAAATAAAGAGTTATTTTTGTACTTGAGTAGATTTCACTACTTTATTCTGGAACAATCTTTATGAATGAGTAGGTATAAAAAGAGACCCCGAGTGCGGTCAGTCAGTATTCGTGTGATCTTTGCCGTTTGATTGTCGAGGTGCGTAAACAGATTACGTATCCGAGTAAGATTGTTATACCGTCTCTTTGTTGTGTGTGTATTGTAAAGTTAATGTGTAGTTTTGTGAAGTCAGTTTGTGTTGTATGTTAGTGTAATCTATAAAAGTGATTGTAAGTAGGCTAAGTAAGTTATTAAGTTATTTATTGTTTGTTATTTATTTTAAGTGAATCATTAAATCATTTATTGTATTTCTTAATTATAATTAGTTGAATTATTTATTTTGTAATCTTTTAGTGTCATAAATCTTTGTAATTGTAAAATTTAGTGTATTGATTATTTAATAACCTAGATCCCGAAACGGACCTTAGCAATAAGTGTCACAATATTAAGTGCATCTTTGTCTGTAAAATTTCATGATAAATAATTTAATATGTTTAATGTGAGTACGGAAATTTAACAACCATGTTGATGAGATTGGATACTTGTGGAAGTTACAGGCATTCACAAATTACTAACATACATAATCGTCATGAGACAGTAATTTATTGCTACAATGTATCACAAATATTTATTCTCCAATAACAGGAAACTTAATTAACAGTAATTTACGGTTTATTTAACAATTAAACATTAGTTACAAACGTTAAGTATAGTATATATTATTACGGACAAGTACTTTAAGTGGATACCCCAAACATGGTATTAGTAATTAATTACGTACTGTTAATCTATCGGAGTAAATTACTAGTTGTATTACTTGAGTAGTTTCGACTTTAATGTGCTCGTTTAACTGTAATGTCAAACTTGGAATTACATGTTACTAACACTGACACATCCAACACATATTGTTGCTTAAACTGACTTTCTTTATAGTTGTAAATAAGTTTTTAAGTTTCATTACTAAAATAACTTGGACAGTATTAAAACTTCATTAGAAACTATTAAAAAGTAAAGTTTCAGTTACAAACAATGAAACGTACAGTTGATAACGAGAAAGTTTTTCTAAAGGTATTTTATAAATAATTTAAAGTAAATATAGTAAATATATAATAAATCTTTTTGTAAAGATATCCTCTTGGAATGTTTGTCTGTAGTTATTCAAATAAAATGAATAGCGTTTCCAAAAGCTTCCGGTTTTTTGTTTTTGGTTTCTAAATAATCCACCTATTCCAAAAAATTCTACTTTCCGCTATCTTGGACTCCATTTCGTTCCACGCCTGACCTGAAAACACCGCATTAAGACAAAACGGCTTCAACTAAACTAACATTTTGAAACAACTATACAGGTTTGTTTGCTCTAAATCACCTGTACGTATCAAACAGAAATTATTATTCTATAATTCCCTCTTGAAACCTATCTGGATGTAAGGTATTCAAAATTTTGATTGCGCAAACAAAGTGATTTAAAAGCTATTCAAGCATTCCAGTTTAAATTTCTCCGTATAATTACCGGTTCATCGTACTATGTTTCAAATTACACACTACACACCGATTTAAAAACACCATTCATTTGCGACATCATCAAAAATAGTTATCTGTCGAATGAGATCATAGATTAAATTCCAAAACAGATTCTAGGATACAGTCCTAACGGAGGAAGTCGTTTGGTTAAGACCTCTACAACGCAAGTAGTAATTTATTGTAATTAATTTCTAATGACACATAAACAGTTTGGTCGTCGGTGTATGGCACAGCCACGAAGAGAAGTAGATTGGGGTAAAGATCATCGCTGTTGAATCATAGATCATAGATTAAGTTCTAAAACAGATACTGGGATAAAATCCTAACAGAAGAACTTGTTTGGTTAAGACTTCTAAAACCCAAGGAGTAATTTTTTTAAATTAATTTCTATTGACACATAAACAGTTTGGTCGTCTGTGTATGGCACAGCTGCGAAGAGAAGTAGATCGGGTTAAATATCATCGCAGTGAATCATAGATCATAAAGTGAATTCCAAAACAGATTCTGGGATCGTCTGTGTATGGTACAGCCGTGAAGAGATGTAGATCGGGCTAAAGATCATAGCATTTAATGTTCTATTCATAAAAGTAATTAAGTAAAAAATGATTACATGACTTTTTTATATTATTATTATTTAATTAAAGAATACTTAGAATACGTATTTGATTAGCTGTATTACTGAAATTCTATTTATAAATTCAACACCAAAGTACTTGTAATTAATTCCTTTTATATTCCTCAACTTTAATCGTAATAAATTATTCAAAGTTTCAAAAAGAAGAATAGCATTTTAGCGTTAGGAAAATTTAGGGAGACACTTCATCCGTGTAATCATTTGTATTCCTCAATGGAAAAATAAAAGAAAAAAGGAAAGTGAATTATTTTTAAGGATGAAAATAGAGTTAAATCAAGAAGGAGCTTTGATTGCATCCATCTCCCTTTAACTAACAGAAAAACGAAAAATGGAACTAAAGACAGAAGATGAGTGCCAAAATAGATGAAAAAACGAAAATAAAGAATGGGGAAGTGTATAAGAAGTTTTCTTCATTTGTTGTAATAGTAGTAACGGAACAGTTGAAGGAGTTGACAGACAGACGGATAGACAGAAAGACGGTTGTAGACAGAGTGCAAGCCGATACTGTTACATTTCAGAATGGTGGACAGGCAATTTGTAGGATGTCACTGCTTGTTCATCCGTATTCCTCTCTTGCAATGTACCTCGCACTATTTGAATAATCAAATCAGACCTGACTCCCTCACCACCCCTAGCCATAGACAACTAAACCCTCTGACACCTACCTTACCCATTCCATCTTTTGTACGCTTCTCCACTCCGCCTATCCGGTCTTCATCTATGCCTAACAACAAACAGCTCAAATATATACACCACCCGTCTATGCTTTTCACCGGCTCTGTACACCTAGCCTTGTCTAACACCACTTCAAATTATCAGCGGCAATTGAAATCGAATTACTGTTTATACACTCCTAAAATCTCTTTCCGTTGTTACTGTTGCACGCGCGTATTAAATTCTATTGATGATACTTCAACATGTACTGTATTGTTCCGCTCATTACACAGATTTACTGTTGTAAATGAATAAAACAATTAAAATCAAGTTAAGACTACATTACCGAATAAAACATGAGTAGAATTATATTAAAATTCCACTCGTTGTTCAATTCTTCCGAAATTTATATGTTTAACCGGCTTTATAGTCATTAATTATACCAAGTATTACAGTAGGCCTACAATATTACATAGATTTTGTTTTTTTGTAACTGATTCTCGAGTGAAAAATGCACTCGTATCATTTCCATTTCACAGAACTGGATTTAAGTTGTTTTTTTTTAATATTATATTCTACTAATTTTAATTTTTTTTTTTTTTAGTTTGACGTCCGACTGTTTTGCTAATGCAGACGGTGAAGGATGAAATGATTTTTTTTGTAACGCATGAAAATATGCCGTGCCTGAGTGGGATTCGAACCCAAGATCACATGATGAGAGGCGAGTACGTTACCAACTACGCCAATGCGGCCGACAAACTAATTTTCATATTGTGACAATATCTAAAGGAAATGTGTGTTTGAGAATTTTGAAGGAGAACCAAGATTTAAAAAATGTTAGAAATATTATGTACTATAAATCGTTATGTATCGTACAAGTAGGCTTCCCTATTGTTGTACGGCTATTGTGAAAAAGTTGGGTACCTATTTAGGTAAATGTCCTTTTTGTAACACCTTTTATTCAATTTTAATTTGTTTACAGTTTGTTAAGATTTATCCAGAAGCTGTCAGAAGGATTTTGTATATTTATTATTATATCGAAAAATTCTATCCTTCTCGAAATCTCCATAGCTCACCTACATAAGCGCAGCTGGTTTTTTTTTTAGAGTCGGTCAGTCTCGATTTGTCTGTGATTCAGTAAGTGAATTGCGTAGTGCGTAACAGTGCGTTAGAGAAGGTCAACGTTACAGTGAATTATTGTCTAACGCTTAGGATATCATTTGTAAGTAGTATTTTGTTTAATTAAGCGCAAGTTAAGTTATTTTATTGTGATTATTAATTTAATTGTAATAATTGTAATTTACTTATCGATTTAAGTTACCTTATTAATTATCATTTTTTGTTTGTAATAAACACTTGTCATTTTAAACTTTAGTGTGTAAATTATTTATTTTACCCAAATTCCGAAACGGATCTTAGAGATTAGTGTCACAATATTAATGCTGATGGTGACAGTAGGTATCATATATCTAACAAAAGACTTACATTAAAAACGAATGTATATAACTAAAAACTACAGCTTAAAAACTAATACAGACCTTGTTAGTATTTTAAAACAAACAAAAACTTATTAGGCCTATCCTTTTACCAAAAGAATTAAAATAATTAATCCTAATCGTTTCTGCATTTACCATCTTCAGAGTGAGAAATCAGCACTAAAATTAACCTACATTAAATATAGATTGATGTCATTTAAACGGTTTGCAATTTATTACCCATCAATTAATTTTATATACATTTTTTTATTTTACTAATTTAAAATTTAATAATTTCTTTTGTGTTTTTGTTTAGAGCAACAGCCGAAAGGCTGGTTTAAACCTCTGGAAGTTTTACTTAGTAAAACTAGCAATGAGGTGGTATACAATTGCCTTCCTCTCTGAATGGAAAAATATGCTTATCAGCACGCCATGTTCTCTGAAAAGCATCTACTTTCCACCCTGCAAATGACACCGTCACTTCATTCACGACAGGGTCCAGCTGTATAATCAAATTCATTACAGAGAAGATAACTCTGACTAGTGTCGTTTACACCTCTACCTCTTCTGTTCTTAAATTCTTCAGTCATATTAGTAGCTCACCATGTGATAAGAAAGGGAACTATTTTTTGAAGTACTGGAATTGGCATCATCATAGAAACAGAACTATTTTTTGAAGTACTGGAATTGGCATCCTCATAGTAAAATATACTATCTACAATTTTCTTTAGAAGTTACAATAATAATTAACACAAAATAATTTTTACTTATATTAAACATTTTGTCCGGTCAACTTATTTTTCATATTTTTAACGTATTACTTATTTTATATTAGCTATTTAGTTTTTACTGCAACACAACTCTCTCTCACACGCATACATACAATAGTCCTATCATTCAATATGATTATTCAAATAAAAACACCTGGACAAAATTTTTTATAACAAAATTAGGTTGTCTCTTATTTGCGTAAATTCTAAATTGGTCGATCTGAGTCTGTACAAGACTACATCTTATTTACATGACATACTCATGCTCATCTCATTGAGTCATGGGTTAGCTTATTTTTCCTAAATTGAACAGACTTCAATGTACACAGATTAAGGATAAAATAAAATTACATAAATAAAACACTTTTGTAATGAAAGTGTAAATTTAAATAACCCTTTTGATGGCTCAATCGAAAATAAGCTTAACTGCTAATTAAAATGTTCCTTGTTGAATACCTCGCAAGTGTCAAAAATTTTTTGCAGTTTCATAGTGTACTCCATATGAAATCTCTAATGAGCAACATTTTTATTTATGCAGATTTTAAGGAAATACTTTTTAAACATATATTATCGGGAAATAAATTTCATATATCTTTTTATAAAAAATAAAAAAAATAGTTTTTTTGGAAAATAAATGATAATTGATTGAAAACAAACGGTGACGTAAAAATAACACTTAATAAAAAAAATGGAGAGAGGAGTTATATTCGTCAATAATGTTTATTTTGATGTGAAAACGATTTTGGTAAGGAGGATAAATGGATTGATAGAGGGAGAAAGATATATTAAGAGTAAAAAGAAACATCGGCTAAGGCAAGCAGCACAGATAAGAAGAGACAACTAGTGTGGGAAAAGCTACGTTTTGTAGAAATATGACGAATTGATAAAAGGAATCAATAATGACTGAAGTTGGCCTTTGTCCGAGAACAATAGAACTTTTATGTGTTAAGACAAAAATGTTAGGGTTTAACTTTACTAGAATTTGCGACGCCATACGGTGAAACATTATTATTACATAGATATATTTTGTTTTATACTGAAGATTTTTTAAATTACTGGCATTATAAAAGTAATATTATTGTTTTTTTTTTAATTAGTGCTTCTTTAGTCTTTCGTATCATCTCAATAATGTCTTCATAAAGTATTAAGACAATTTTTTTGTTTAACCAGTGGTTCTCAACCTTTCAGAAAATGTGACGCCAATTTTAGGGTGAGAATTTTGCCGACCTCCTCTGAATTAAAATGTTAAAAAATTTATAATAGGTAGTAGTAAATATTATTATATACAACTTGATAGGCTATCAAGTGATCAGGCAATGAAATTAACTTTCACAAGGAATACCCAAAACCGTCCAGAGCAGCGTTGAAAATTTGGATAGGTACCATTTGCCACATCTTACAACTGTGAACAAGGATTTTCCATAATTATTCTAAATTTGAAAAACAAATCAAGAAATCGTTTGACACTGAAAAATTACATCGTTTTATGTGTGTTACAAAAATAAATTCAAACATTCAAAATTGGTTCATTCCAAACAAGCCTAAGTTTCGGGTTAATAGAATCGGAAATTGCCCATAACAGGCAGGTGGAGTGTCAAATTATTTACACTCAATCTGTTAGTTGCAGGGCTAAAATAAATAGTTCTGTTTCTTATCACATGGTCAGCCAATTAAATGACTGAATCATTTAAGAACAGAAGAGGTAGAGGTGTAAAAGACACTAATCAGAGTTATCTCCTCTGAAAGTAATGAATTTCATTGTACAGCCAGACCCTGTGGTGAATGAAGTGAAGGTATCATTTGCAGAGTGGAAAATATGTGCTTTTCAGAGGGCCCGGCATGCTGATAAGCATACTTTTCCACTCAGTGAGGAAGACAATGGTAAACCACCTCACTCCTCGATTTACTTAGTAAAACCTCTACAGGTTCAAACCAGCCTTTTGGCTGATGACCTAAACAACAACAGAATCGGAAAAAGTTGTAAAAGTAATTTCAAACTGTTTGCATCTCTTTATTTAAATAAATATCTATATCAATAACTGTTTTTAATTTTTTCCGTACTTTACAACCCCCCCCTAGACCTATCCTGTGACTTCCAACTGGTCCGACGCACCGATTGAAAAATACTGGTTTTAACAAATAAGAAGATTATTAAAATTAAAAATTGAAATTCCCATAAAGATTTAAAAAAAAATTAATAAACAGCTAAAATAAAATTTCTAAAAGATATAATTAATTTAGAAAATTAGATTTTCTAAAGATTTGACAAAACTATAAAATAGTCTTTTAATACACTAGGTAAAAGAATAGACAGTACTAAATTTCACAAGTTTTAGAAATTACAAATTTAATAATAAATAATATTAAATTTTAAAAATAATCTTACGTTACATGGTATTTCAAAAAAATGTATCAAAATTTAAAATATATTATAATATGTATGCATGATCAGGCACTAAGTTAGTTGGAGTTTGATCTTTTTACAAGTTATATTTACTTAGACATTGAAATTATTAGATACCACTGAAAAAGAAAACTATACATTTATGAAAATACACCACAAACTAATTCTAGTTAATCAGTGTAGGTGTATAATTGGAAAACATATTCTTGAAAGGGTTATAATGGCCCAAATTTCTCCGGTATTTCAAGTACATGTAAATCTCTAACCCCCATTTAAATTGATTTCTGTGGTTTACATTACCCTTGAGGCAGATTCTAGTGTAATTAATTTAACTGTAACCTAATCTACGAATTGGATGACTGCCAGGTTTAAGTTAAATTAAAAACATTTCGGTCTTGATGCTTTGATTTCAGCTAGTCGTAAATTAGAATAATAAGTTAAATCATTTTAATAAAAAGTTTATTGAGTATAATTTGTATATTTTAATTAAATGTTGAAATAAAATTTAAAATTTTTATTATTTTCTTCTTAGTAAACATAAAAACATTATGCACTAATTTAATGTGTAATTTCTTTTTAATATTTATTTAATCAGTGGCATGTCATTTAAACGTGAGGTTCTTGTTAAAGAGTAGAGAAGTCAGAACTTGTAAAAGGATGTAAAATAATTTAAAAATTTGTTTACTGGTTGTGCAGAGCTGCAGTAGTAGATTTAATTAAATAAATTAAACAAAAAACCTATGACATTTATTTTTATTTTCTTAATTTGGTAAACTTTCGAGTAAAGTTACTTTTCTACGGTTTTGAATACTAGTCAGTGGTTACCAGAGTACTTTAATGGTTAGGTTTAATTAACCATATTGTTTCAGGAATAGTCGGCCTGGGTCTGTAAAAGACTACACCTCATTTACACGTCATACACATCATCTTCATTGCATTGGGTCACGTGGTTCCTTGTTGTTCTTAAATTTAACAGATTGCAACGTACATACATAGAGATAAAAGAATCTGGTAAACGATTCACAAAATGTTGTCAGGTTTGTTTCACCATAGTAAATCTACCATTGTAATCATCAGGATTTCGGACACACGTACCCGAGATGATTTAGTTTATGGAAGAAAAATTGTGTCCGGAATTATTATTAAATTAAGTCCGGAGTTATTGCCACTGTTTCAAAAATCTGCTTTTTCATTGTTGTTTAGGTCATCAGCCCAAAAGGTGGTTTGAACCTCTAGACACTTTACTAGGTAAAACAAGTAGTGAAAAGCATCTACTTTCCACCCTGCAAATGACAACTTTACTTCATTCACCACAGGGTCTGGCTGTACAATTAAATTCATGACTCTCAGAGGAGATAACTCTGACTATAAACAGTGACTTCTACACCTCTACCTCTTCTGTTCTTATATTCTTCTGTCATAAAATAGCTGGCCATGTGATAAGAAACAGAAGGTTTATTTGTAACTAGCATATCGAGTTCAAATAATTAACACTCCTCGTGCACGTTTTGGCCAGTTTTTCATATTACTAAATGAAATAGGTACTGTCTAGTCATTGAAGTTACTGCATAATTGTCAAATTGTATAAACTAAAACGAAAGTTATATTTACGAGTTTTTTTGGTGTATTCAGGTAACCTGAGAAAAAACAAATATTTAAAAGTTTATTTTGATGTTGACGATATAATTCCTTGAACTGGCCAACTTCAGGGCGCACAGCACCAGTACGTTTGCTCATTGACTACACATAACCTTGAACACTTCATATTTCTAATCCACCTAATCTCTCCAGCGTCCCGAACTTCGTCACACGGCAAAGTCCGTGCGCTGGCAAACTTCTATGTTTCTGATCCATTTATTCTGATTATCATTATAATCATTATTATTATCAATAATTCCAATCTACTTCAGCTCTCTGAACCACCTGATCCCTTGATGCGAGACACGAAAGCGAAGCGAAGCGCCACTGGAGTGGCGTTGGAATGTCGGGTATCTTCTATAATCACTTCCACTAGATGAATTTTGATACCCTTCTTAACAAAACAGGAAACTTAATCTTTTTACTTATTTATTTTTATATATTAATAATTTAAAACAAAATTTTCTTCTGATTTTTTTTTTTATAGAACCTGTATAAAACAAAACTGAATAAATTGGAGACCCTATTTTAAAGTGAGCGAACTCTTATTGTAATGCGAGAACAGGATAGACGCTGTCTAAGAAGAACGAACACATTCAAGCTCTGCTTGTCTGCTTGCTGTGGCTTATATCAAAATTTAATGGAAGATGATATGCAATTTCGAACCCAATTTCACTAGAGATCTGTACCTATCGACTACATCACACCACGCCGTATGCTTCAACAAAACTGATGAAACATAACTCCCACTGCTCCTGATTTTACTACTATTACATAAATCGATTCAACCCTTCCTTTTTAATATATATACTGCATTTTATAGTCAAGTAGGACTGTATAAAATGCACAACGCCATTTTTCCTTTTCATATTTACAACCAACTAAATTTGTTATACAAAATAATATTGTTCATTTGAAAATCATTTTCTTAATACGCTACAGTTTAACGTACATAATTTTACTTATTTTTCACCTAAAAGTAAAGATTCAAGAAGAAATACGATATTTTTGTATTAAATTTATAATAAATAAATGAATATTTATTAGCATATAACCCTATCAGGAATTGAATTCGTAAAAAAATATTGTGACATATTGACAACGTAATACAGTCAAACCCCGGTTAACCCGACCCCGCTTAGCTAGAATCCGGGTTAACCGGATCAGATTTGAATTGTACTACATTATTTATGTATCATTTTTTTAGAAAATAAGAAAAATAACGGATCAATTCCGTTTACCCACAATGCAAAGTACAGTACCTAAATATCGACACACAAGTTTTTGTGAACAATACAATATTAGTTATTTATTTTCGTATCTAAAGTATTTTGACATTGTGATAAGTTACGAAACCACCTTCTAATTTTGAGTTTCGTAAATGTAGATATCAATACGTAAAACAGTTACAGAATGTATTTTTAATAAACTATAATTAAAAATATTATTATTAATATTGTTAAATTACTATTTTTATCATTGTTACTGAAATTTGCTTTTAAGTGACGAAGCAACCCCACCCGATATTTTACTTTTGAAACCCTGGCGAGACATAGCAGCTAAGAAAACAAATGAAACAACAAAACAGCCAAAAATTTATGATTTCTTTAAAAGAACCATTGTGTTAGTACATACATACATATTTTAGGGTTTCTATTGTTTTTTTTCCAGTTAATTTATTACTTACTTTAATAAAAAAAATTGTTATGAAAACTCTTTTGTATTATGTAAGTTACATTATTATGGCCGGAAGACGAAAGCTTAGTTAAGGTAAGTTCAAGGTAAGTAATGTTAAGGTGGTGCCTGGAAAGAGATAGAAGTACCTCGGAGTGTAGTTGGACTCTGGAAGAAACTTTCGATTGCATACTATTGACAGTGAAGAGAAGGAGTCTATTATGCATATTTTTGAAATATGCCCCTATTTTGGTCTCGACAGAATGGAAACATCTGAGAAGATAAGCGTTTCACAGTGGATCCCAGAGAGAGTAGAGGCAGCGATTCTGCGGGATGAGAAGAGCTGGAAGTTGGTCGCTCAGTTTGCAGAGAGGGTGGTCTGAAGTCTGCGGAGGGAGGAGACATATGGAGATCAGCGGGATCATCCTCTCCCACAGTGAATCAATCCTGTCCCGATCTCATTAGGTAAGGTAGGCACACTAATTTCCTGAGCTGGTGATGAAAGAGACGAATGAAAGTGAGAGAGTGTTGGTCAGTGACAGCGGGAGAGGAATTAGGCTACGTTTCCCTTCCACCCCACCCTGACAGTATGTAAATTTTTTAAACCAAAATTTCCCTTCTAGTATTATATAAACAGTTCCGAGGGATGTGGAGGGTTGTTTTCTGATGTCGGATCAAGTGGCCAGGTGGCGGATTTTTGGTTGGTAAGGCGGTTGCGGTCTCCTTGGGGCTGGACGAGGACGCCTCAATTGAGTCCAACACTACGTCCCCCATCATGAGGGAGTGAACATAAGTTTTCTCGCCGCCTCGGATAAAGAAAAAGTTACATTATTATAAACTTAGTATGTGTTACACATCAAAATTTTGTTAGTATGTATTCAACTTAAACACAACCCAAAAATTTCAAATGTTTGCTGTAAGTTTATTTTGAAGTTATACATACATATTACGGTAAACTACTTATGTATTATGTATGTAACATTTTATTTTACAATATTCCGTCTTATCCAGATTGGAGTCGGCCCACATTAGTCCGGTTAATACGTTAAGTTAATTTATTTAACAAAGTATTTCATACAAAACAGAGTAAGTCAGCATTTTACTCTTTTTAACTTCAGGAACAACGTAAGTCTAAAGATTATTTTTACTTATGTGCTTTCTGAAATTACCAATTCAAATGACGTCACGAACAACTATATAAGACGATGCACGACAAATTGGAATTACATGATAACCCTCTCATACAAAACATGTACACTAGGGTGATACCGGGTACTCAGCACAGACGTTTAAAACGTCTCTGACCAAGGGATCTTCTTGGCCAATTGTAGGACTGTAGTGATTACTGCAAGTTCCATCAAGTAATTAAAGTTTTTAAACTTTCAGCGTCATATTTAGAAATTTTAAAAATATTGTAAAAACGGATACTAAATTTTCAATAAAAAATGGTCACAAAAAACTTTGTGATCAAAAATTCGAAATTTTAACGGAATTATAATGAAATTGTAAATGATAAATTAGATGTTCCCATTTGGCATACACTGCGACTTCCAGTTTCATCATTGTAATTTAAATTGTTTTTGCAAAGGATGGAGGATAGTACGGGAGTGGATGCCAGCTGGTAGAAAGAGGGGTATGGCGGAAGTGGCATGGTTGGATGGGGTGCAGGAGGCAATGTCTTTGCGGTGGCTCTCCGATGGGGTCTGGCAAGACAGAGAGATTTTTTTTTTTTTTTTTTTTTTTTTTTTTTTTTTTTTTGGTTTAACGTCCGACTGTTCTGCAATTACTGCTAATGCAGAGAGAGGTGGTGCTTAGGAAGCGAGATAAGGCTGGTCTTGTAAATCCTCACATGCAAAACAATTGATTTTAATAAACTTACGAGATGGTTAATTTTTGCAAATTTTAAAACCTCAAAAATATACAATTTTGGTAGCGGAAATATGTTGAATTCTGTAAAGAGATTTTTACAGGTCTGTGATTTTGAAATCACATACATTCACAGAAATCACATTGTCATAAATCTTATAGCATATTTTTGGATGAGGTAAACTGTTACGACAAATTTTCTCATTTCGTGGCACCGTAGTACAGCATGATCATCTTCTCTGAAATAAATTATTTTATATTCATTGGGAAAAAACTCGTTTTTCGAGTCTAATAACTTTTTTCCTGGACTAGGAACCTTAAGTATGATTTTCCGGCCGACGTTCATATTTGTTTTGAATACTATACTCTATACTCAACAGTATCAGCATATTACTCTGAACGATATTTTCTACTCTATATTATTTCTGTTTCAGAAATCACAGAAGAGTAAAACTTGATTACGTGGTTAGATTATAAAATTGCAAGAGTATTTGAGCGGAATACTCTAGATTATTTTCATCAACTACGCTCTGCATTCTATAAAATTTTAATAATTTTATATTATTTGTTCCAACTTGATAGTGTAGTCACGTTCACATTGAATGTTTTTATTACTAGTACATTTAATTTAAATTTAAAATATTGTATCGTATATAGTGGTTTAATTTAATGTACCTATATCACGTTTACGTGATTTAGATTATTACACATTTCAGATTCTTATAATTTATTAGTGTAGGCTAACTACTTTAGGTAATAAAATTTTCTTTTGCCAGCCGCATTGGTGTAGTTGGTAATTTGTTTGCCTCTCATCATACGATCGTGGGTTCAAATCTCACTCAGGCACGACATATTTTCATACGTTACAAAAAAATAATTTCATCTTCCACAGTACACAGTTACACCGCCAACGTCATCGCTAATGACGGTAGCAGTTGATGCGACGTTAAATAAATTTAAAAAAAAAATATTTTAACTGTTGGCATGTTTTAAACAAATCGGGTACATTTATCTTATTACTGAAATTACTTCGGTTTGTTAATTTTACAAATCTACTACGTTCATTACCTTAATTTGAAAATCACGAAATCGATATATTTTATTTATATTTAATTATTTTATTGAATAACTAAATGTAGTTTAGTATCTCGATAAGTTAAGATTATTCTTATAAATACGTATAAAGACTAGCGAGAGACGTACGCGGGAGTTTATCAAAACGTTGTGTGCGCGCGCACGACGTTTTGAGTACGTTGGAGTATACAGTTAATCTAGCAGCTACACAATTTCTGTTGCATATTTATAATAAAAACTTGATTAGGCCCTACACATGTTTCGCGTGCGAAGCCGCGCTAGTAAACATGCTAGTAAAGATTGTTAGAAATTAATTGTTACTAGGGCAGCGAAGTCTTAGCATATCGATAACATTGTTTCAATTTAAACTAACTGATATAATATTATCATTGAAAGAAGGAAATGTTAAATTTATTCTAATGGTAATTAAGCTTGAGATATTAATTTATTAATATTTAAATTCGTGAAAGACAACTAATAACTGAAAATGGTTATTAATTTGGAATGAGATTTGGCAGAAAGTTTGAAAAGGGTTAAGCATTATTTCTTAATCGTTGTTAGCAATTAAAGTTTGGAAAAGCGCGTTGAAGCAGACAAGTTGTGCGAATTAATATCCGCGTTTAACAGAGAGCAAAATAAACAGAGTGAGATGAAAGAAAATGGTGGTAGGCAGTTTGTGTTGTAGTGTTGTGTAGAGCTTCCTTAACTTTCTTAGTTGAAGAAATAGCGGCAGTAACATAAGTAAAGGAACCCACTAGAGCTGTGATCAAAATCGTTTATAAGAGGGATACAGCGGTAGGGTTTGTTGTGCTAGATGGAGCGTGTTAGAGTAATATTATGTATCAGTAACAAGGAAATATTACGTAGACAAGGAGAGATGTATTTAAGGGGTAAAAGAAAGAAAGAGTGAGACAGAGAGATTTGATAGATTGTGAGAGAGTGTTAACTTTTAAGAGTGGTGGTTCAAGTCACTGAACTTTCCGGTCATAAAGGTCTCTTGGGGGGAACAAGCTTCAATAGAGTTTAATTAAAAGTAATTGTGAAAGCTGATTAGTGTTTGTGCGGTTCTCTGATTGGCTGTTTGATCTACCGCGTAATATCAATGGTAATAAGACAGTCGGCTTATGTAATGGATGAAAAAGGGAGGGGTATCAGGTTTTGTGGGTGTTTTATGCAATACAACATACAACATTTGACACGTATTTCTTTCAAACATCTACCGTCTTCGTCATTTTACCCCTTCCTACATTTTATTTAACCAATTTCTTTGATCGAAACTCTTATGGAACGCCCCCTTCCTAAAAACTCCATACCTAAACCTTAAATGCACAGCGCTTCAAAATCTTCACACTACATTACGTTCAGCTATATTGGACGGGTGACAGATAACACAGTTTATTACGTCACACATCTTGTTAATGTTGATACTCTTTATACACTAACTACCCTATAATAGTATAGTGTATTACAAAACAATGTTATCAATTTTCAATTAAATAAAATTACCTTATAAAAGTTAATTAATTTCCGTTGAAAGTATAATTATGAACTTTGATAATAATTTGCATTTATCATTACATTGTTCTGATATATCTAAAAAATCATTATTATGCTCACTTGGTTAACATTTTGAATATTTCGAGTAGTTTAATTTATAACACTCGTGTTTTTGTTTCAATTTGTATTTTAACAATAAAGTAAATCCCTTGCTGATATATTTTCTAAAACTATGAAGCACGCAAAAATGATATGAAATTGATGAGACCCTTTCATTTCATCAATGCCCTTATTTAAAAGAAATTACTTCTTAACCATTTGACTCCTTTTACCGTACTATTACGCAGGTTAAAATTCTCTCCCACGCGGCGTTTTGCCGTGAAAGTAGCCTACGCTTCGTTAGTTTATTACTGACGACTTGTACTTATTTCGCTTTTGGAAATCCTTACTGCCGCTATTCTATCGTTCAGTTATTTTTTACGATAATATTTAATTGCATTTTGTCTTTCCAAATAAGATGTTTTCAGAAAGTTTTTTTTTATTGAACTCTATTTGAGTCATGTAATTGTATGTAACATAATCTCTTGAACTAGCATGTTGCAACAAACCTAGCACTAATAATGGTTTCATAATTATATACACCCGAGTTTGAACCCTTGCATTTCCAAAACGTTGAGTCAGATTTCAACATATTTTAAATAAACATTTATCGCATTTTATTCTGCGTTGACATATACAAAACTTGTGTTTTTAATATTGTTTAAAAATTGTCATATCGAGGTTGGAAGACAAAAAGACCCGGATTTTTCCTACCGCAAAGAATTTCATGCGTTTACAGAGGCTTAACTCGAGAATTATTTAAACCACAAACTTTAAATTTTAAGACAACATAGTGAATTATATTCTTACTGTGTGGACGAAATTTCAAACTCGCATGTTACTTAAATTTTTATTTATTTACAATATTCTGAACCCTTGCTATTTTGATAACCACTCAATCTTTCGGCACGAGCTAATTATCGTTTTATTCAGCGTAAAAAATTAGTATAAATATATCAATAACATGATATATTGATTGGGCAATGTTGTGGTAGAATTTTTTAAGTTTTAAAAAATAGACTGGGCCGTGAGGGGGTGGATGCCACTATCCATGTTCCCAGGTTGTGTACTTGATATCCTGTCGGCATGCCTACCTGATAGTAGCACCCACCCCTGTATGGCCCAGTCTATTTTTAAAAATTAAAAAATTCTATCACAACATTGGCCAGTCAATATTTCATGTTATTTATATATTTTTACTAATTTCGTTTACGCTGAATGAAACGACAGTTTACTCGTGCCGAACAATTGAGCGCTACTGAGATAGCAAGGGTTCAAAATACGAGTATTGTTAATAAATTGAAATATAAGTAAGATGCGGATTTGAAATTTTGTAGGCTACACGCTTTAATATTATAATCATAGTTATATCATAATATTAATAATATCATATTATAGTTTATAATATGTAATATTATAAGAATTCACTATGATGTGTTAAAATTTTAATCTCGTAGAGCTAATAATTCTCGAGTTATATGTCTCTAAACACATGAAATTCCTAGCGGCAGCAAAAACCGGGTTCTTTTTGTCTTCCAACCTCGATATGACAATTTTTAAACAACATTAAAAATATAGAACTATTACAAGTTTACGCAGAATAAAATGGGCTAAATTTTAATGTAAAGTATTTTGAAATCCGACATCGTTTTGGAAATGTAAGGGTTGAAACTCGGGTGTGTATAATTATTAAACCGATAGTATATTGATGTATTAGCTTATAATTATTGGATTTGAAGTTGTTAATTGGTTCGAGCAGGATAGACATACTGTAACATTAGCTGTTCTAAGCAAAACATAAGAAAACAATTAAACAAAACATGGAGAAACGACAGGATTGGTACTCTGATCATTTAAGCGCCATTCAAAAGGGAAACGATATATCAATACTCTTGACATACAAAAGTAACCCACTCAGATGGGAGTCACAATCATCTGCATAACCAACGCGTTAAATTAATACAATTCTTAACACTAAAACTTATCTTAAAATCTTTGTTTTATTTTCGTTTGTCATTTTAAAACTACGATAATCATGTATGAGTTTACTTATTTAATTTTCTTTCTCAAGGTCTTAATTTAAAGTTTCAGTGTTCTTACCAATGTTTCTTCATTAGTTCTGAAAATACTTTTTTGTTTCATCACTCCACTTAGGTATGTTGTTTCTCTTAACCTTTTCCACTAGAAAACCCTTATATTCATCAACTGTTTTTTTCTTTGTTTATTTAACGTCGCATCAACTACGGTGGTCATTAGAGATGACTGTGTCGTAACTGTGAAGGATAAAATTATTTTTTGTAACGTATGAAAATATTCCGTGCCTGAGTGGGATTCGAACCCAAGACCACACGATGAGAAGGCAGCTCGTTACCAACTACGCCAAAGCCGGCCATTAAAAAAAACAATTTTTATTTTTAACTTCTTTTATATATTTATCTATTTTTAGTGCCATTAGGTCGGTATCTGTTTCTTTGAAGATCTTAATATGATTTTGTATTCTTTGAACTTTTCAAATATTTGTTTTGTAAGAATTTCTTGGTTCATCTTTATGAGGTGTCAGAATAATCTTAAAATTTAATCGGTAGAAATCTTAGAATTTATAATAAAAAAATTATTATTTACGTCCTAATTTTTTATAATCTTTCTATTGTAGGCCTACTGCAGCTATTGTTGTTTAGGTCATCAGCCAAAAGGCTGGTTTGAACCCGTAGAGGTTTTACAAAGTAAAACGAGGAGTGAGGTGGTTTACCATTGCCTTCCTCACTGGGTGGAAAAGTATGCTTATCAACATGCCAGGCCCTCTGAAAAGCACATATTTTCCACTCTGCAAATGACACCTTCACTTCATTCACCACAGGGTCTGGCTGTACAGTGAAATTCATTACTTTCAGAGGAGGTAACTCTGATTAGTGTCTTTAACACCTCTACCTCTTCTGTTCTTAAATGATTCAGTCATTTAATTGGCTGACCATGTGATAAGAAATAGAACTATTTATTTTAGCCCTGCAACAAACAGACTGCAGCTATTATCAGTTACAAAGGACCACTAAAAGTTTAAACTTTTTAACTTAAGAAATATTTATAGATTTCAAATTCATTAGATCTTAGATCTTAGAGTTTCAAAAAATTTTTGTTGGAGCTCCAAATATTAAAATCGTTGGTGAGAAAATTGCTCACTCTCTTTTTAAATAAGCTTCCTTTTTCCTTTTCCAACAAAAAATGTGTTGTTAGTCACATTATTTAGTTTGATGAATCAAATTAATTTTGGTTTGTTCTATATCGGTTAACTACGCACGTATATTTTTGGGTTTATGTGAAATTCTGATTAGGTACCTGAATCGATAACGATCCCAGTTTTCAAGATAACAAACTCTCCCTCGTATTTTCATTTCACATAAAAGCATACGATTCTAGGAACATATTAATTTAAGGATTATTATTTACATAATCAAGAATGCCCTGATGAAAGTAGTACGTTGTTCTCCCTGGATACTCCAAACCTCCAACACACGAAGGATCTACCGACAACAGTCTAGAAGGCGCCAAATTAGAAGATATTAGACGAGAACCGCTAGAAGGAAAAGGTAATTTAATTGAGAGGACCACCATTTTCATTCTCGTCCTAGTTTCTCGGGGGACTAATAGCAATCCTGCGTCCCTTAATTAAACCAAGAAGGGAATGACTGGTGAGCGAAAGTAGTACTAGTCACAAGCTATAGGCAATAAACGAACACACAAATGCTTAGGGAACTATACGCTACAATACAACTATCAGCACATACAGTTTATTAAAATAATGTTACTCAATTCAACTTGGTTTTGATTTCATATGTTGCAATTTGTCAACTTTTCAGTGTAGTCTGAACTAATTATCTATTAAAACGATATCACAAAACAATTTTTACAAACAATAAAAATAATTATTTTCTAATAAATTGTTCCTATTATATGTTGCACCGGTAACTTTTGGACAATATATTATCTAATAAATATTGAAAGTATTTCGAAGATAATTTCAGTTAATTTTAATTTTAAACACACGTTCTATCATCAGTTAAATTAAATAAATACTAAATATTTTGATCTTTACATTGATTTCTAATTTCTTTTATGAAAACTGTTGTTGTTCAGGTCATCAGCCGAAAGACTGGTTTGACCTGTAGAGGTTTTACTAAGTAAAACGAGGAGTGAGGTGGTTTACGATTACTTTCCTTACTGAGTGGAAAAGTACGCTTATCAGCATGCCGGGCCCTCTGAAAAGCACATATATTTCACTCTGCAAATGACACCTTCACTTTATTCACCACAGGATCTGGTTGTATAATGAAATTCATAGTTTTTAGAGGAGATAACTCTGATTAGTGTTTTTTACACCTCTACCTCTTTTGTTCTTAAATGATTCAGTCATTTAGTTGGCTGACCATGTGATAAGAAACAGAACTATTTTTTCTAGCCCTGCAACGAACAGATTGATGTAAATAATTTGACACTCCACCTTCTGTTATAGGCAGTTATGAAAACTACTCATCGTAATAATATTGATGTTTTGGTATAAACTGTAAAAACTTGACTAGGTATTTATTTAAAGATTACCATAATATTGCTAAAAAAATATAACGTCTATATAAATTATGAGTTTCTGACATTTTCTTTTACTAAAGAAATTTCTAAAAATACTAAAGAAATAAAATAAGAAATAAAGAATACTAAAGAAATTTAAAAAATGTATGTATGTTTGTTTTCTGTATGCTCTAATAGATGTGTGATTTTTTGTATACGCTCAATGTAGGTTTTTCTCCTTTCTTCTGTCCACCCGATGTTTTATGAAATCCCCTTAAGGTCCGTAATTAGTCGTCTCATTTTGGTTCGGTTCAATAACTTTTCTCGGTTTATTCCGGTTTTCTCAATGTCCTTTCTGAATTTGTTAAACCATTTAAAAATTAGTTTTATCAAACTGCTGTCATCCATTCTATACAGGTGTCCATAAAATTTTATTCGGTTTTTTCTTTTTATATAGCTTTATTTTCTTATAGCAGTTATAATAGATATATTATAATTCTGTTACAGAGTAAGCTGGTTTTATTCTTCGTTACTGTAAATTTTATATGATTTTTTATACATAGTTTCCTATGTGATATAGCCTATTTAAATTGAAACATAAAATGCCGTGTTTAAGCAAAGTACTATATTTGTAAAAGCACATATTTAAATATTTAAAATATTTATGGAAAGAGGGATGGGATTACTTCTGAATAACAGAGCTCAAGAAGACGACGATAAGACATTTTTAAAGTTGAAGTTTGAGGGTAGGAAAATATTAAAGGATTTGCCTTAACAGCATGAAGTGACATTCTAGAAGAAATTTTGTTAGGGTAAAGAGTAAAGATGGGCGTGGAAGTTGTCTTCTTATATGTTGTTATGGTAGAAGACGAGATGGAATATGGAGATCGAGACGGGTGGACCATTTGGCAAAGAGCATTCATAGAACGGCCGGATAGAAGGCCCATTGGTGTCATGTCAGCGAATAAATAGGCGATCAATTCTGGTGGGGTAATGAGGCCCTGCAATGCGGCTTTTATTGCCCTAAAATATTCTCACTTAGCCTTTTCTCTCTTCCTCGTTTATTAGCCTGAAATATTATTTTACGTTTACAGCGTCCAACCCGATTTCCTGCATTTAAGTTCATTAGATTTTTTATGATTTGTAATCTAATAACAGACATTAGTACACAGAAATAATAGGATATACTTGTATTAAATCAATGAGCAAACAAATAAAATTTGGTTGAGTACTGTTTATTTGATATTAAATATCGAAATTAAAGTTCTTTTTAATATATTTAAAGTTTCAACTACTTGCTCTTTATCGGCTTCAGAGGGTTAGGGAACTGGAACAGTGAATATTAGCACAATAATAATTTCAGACTCTAGCCGTGAATCGAACCTCGGACCTCTACTTAGTAGGTCAGCGCGCTAACCACTACGTCACGGAGGCGACCGAAATAAATATTTTTTAATAATAATTTTATAAAATTTCCTATTCCTTGGTGTAAAAATATCTGCATCAGTTGGATTAATTAGATTTTTAAATAAATATTTAAAAAATGAATCACTAGGTTAATGTTTTGCACAGTTTTCCTTAGTAATTCCTAGGAAATGCCTTACCAGTCTTTTTTTGCACTTTTTACAATAAGAAACTCTTCCTAAAGCTTTAAGAGCATTTATTGTATATATTATTTAACAAGGGAATAATCATTTTATTTTATTAGTAAACTCATCGTAGGGCCTATACTCTTCCATTTTTCTTTTGTTTTGAGTAAATATGAAAGTACACAGCTATTTCCTTGCCTGCTAAATAGCAGTAAAACACATATAGTCCATAAAATAATTTTCAAACTTCTAAAGGATTAGAATGACATTAGCAATACGAACCTATATGTAAATAGATTTACATCTAGGTGGTGTAGTGGTCAACGCAATTGGCAACTATGATGAAATCCCGGGTTCGATTTCCAGTCAGATCTAGGATTTTTTCATCTTTAAATCACCTCATATCATTACCTACGCACAAGCCCAAGGCGTACGTAGGGATCATTACTCAATAAAAATAAACTTAACAAAATAACCCTAGTTCCATGGTTTTTAGGTGAAATTGGTTTGTTTCAGGGATCATATCACATAAAATAAGGTATTAAGATTAATTGACTACATTAATGTTTACGAGTTTAATTTTTTTTATTTTTACGTTCCTATTAGGTCAAATGCAATACATTTAGGTTGTCCTTCTCCATCTGTTTTAACATTTTGGTATTTCTTCGTGATGGAACGAATTGGCTAATAAGAATGACGAGGGGGTCATCCACCAAAAGTTATTATAAATTATTATTATTATTATTATTATTATTATTATTATTTTATTGCTGTTAATTTTTATTTTCTAAAAATCTTTTCAACTGATTGTATTTCTTGAATTCAATTTTTAGACTTTGTGAGTCCTAAATTGTAAATTAAGTTTTGTTTGAGTAGTGTCAATGGACTCTCTCTCTCTTTAATGATATTTTAATTGTGCTATCACATTAACTTATGTTTGATAGTATAACTGATAGTAAATACGGTCTTTATTAACACAAAAATGTATTAAGTAACCTATAAAATATAAAAAATAAATCCTTTTATTTTTATCATTAATATTGTGGAATATCTGAAAAATATCAAACCTACAATGTTTTGTTATCAGTTTTCTTTTGCAGTGTAAAATAAATTAATTTGGATCACAAATTAATACTTTGTAAAACATGGAAACCCAAACAATTTGAATTTGTAATAAAAAAAACTTAGTCCTTTTTGCGTTATGTTTGCACAATCCAGTAGCTGTGGAATATTTTAAAAGTGAACTAAACAGCATAGTGTAAAATATAAAAGTACAGCCGGGGAAACGAGTCGTTTGTGAACTATGTGTATATAAATATATATATAGGTTCTCTAATACATTGGTGTCGTCGGAGTAACAACGTTTTTGATCTCCCTCTGGTCTGACAGTAATTCTGAACTGTGGGACCCTTTGTCTCGTTTTTACCCCTCTATATAGAACGGCACGGAATGGATGGTATACGTAATGGGAGGTTTGCAATGCGGACAGTTTTATTAAACTCTATGTAGGGACCATAAAACAAACAGGCGATGACATTATAAGTTGACACTATAAAAGTAATTTACATTTATCGAAGCCATCAATTCCGGTTAGCGAGTGACCTGTCGATAGGTATCCGGTTTCAGTAACATCCCTTTACCACAATGTGTATTCTATGTTACCTACAAACTTTCCATTTTGTAATCTGAAAAATGATTCTAATATAAATTGGAACCACAAACATATCACGCTTTAGATATGAAAGGTAGATTCAATGCTTCACGCATCAATATCCTGTAATATTGTTGTTTAATTTATAATAAAAAATATAAAACTGACAAATGACAAAGCTTTTGTTTTGATTTACATACACCTGTACAAACCATTTGTTACGTTTTTAGTAGCTACTACTTATTTGTGCACTGAAACAATCATGAGATGTTCAAACGTTTTAAAATTTAAATAATTTAATATACGTAAGGCAGACAACACAAATTTTTCTTGCGAGTATTCTACAAACTTTTACCAATTTTTTATTATCTAATTAGCATAATTACAATCTGTACTTTGATAAAAACAAGAACAATAAGTAACAAAGCTATGTAACGTTTTAAAGTACATAAAGCCCGAGCAATAACCATTTATGGTAATTCTTAATTAAAATAACTAATTAGAAAAAACGTCATATATATACCCAACTGTCAATTCTGAAGGAGTTGTCTTCTTATGGAGGGTTTGTGTTTCCCTTCCATTACCTAGGGTCTCTCTTTTGATATTTTGAGTAAACTTTCTTTCCTATTACAGCATAATCTACAATCTATTCTTAAGCAGAATAATAAGTAGATGAGTTTTATTTGTAATATCATAATTAAAGAATTGTCTCACCCGTAGCGGTCAGCGGGAGTGTCAAATTAATTGCACTCGGTCCGTTAGTTTCAGAGCTACACAAAATAGTTCTGTTTCTCATGACATAGTCAGCCAATTATATGACCGAAATATTTAAAAAGATGAGAGGTAGAGGTGTAAAAGACACTAATCAGAGTAATCTCTAGAGTAAGCAATTTCACTATACAGCCAGATCATGTGGTGAATGAAGTGAAGGTGTCATTTGCAGGGTGGATAGTAGGTGCTTTTCGGAGCATCTGGCACGCTGAAAAGCATACTTTTTCGACACTCAGTAAGGATGGTAATAGTAAACCATTTCACTCCTCGTTTTACTTAGTAAAATCTCTAGAGGTTCAAACCAGCCTTTTGGCTGATGACTTAAAAATCATTTGAAGAAAAACCTCCAATTTTAACACTTTAATTTAGTATGGGTTGACTTGTCCTACTTTAAATATGTTTTTCAATGATTACATCACAATGTCAAAGCAGATTTAATTAGAATTAATATTTCAGGTACGTGATAAATAATAATAAACAGTTCATGACAGGCGTAAAATTTGAGTAATGAACGTATTGGAACATAAAATTTATCGAATTTATTGAAAATTATTACAACTCTTTACAATCTAAAGAAGTCATTAGACTACCAAGCGGTCAACGTACTACTTTTTAAAGTGAAGGTCTCGATTTTGATTTCCGGCTAGAAATTGGTGCTATGAAATAAACAGACGTATGATAATTTTAATGAAATAGTTATTGTTTTATTTAAATTTCGAAGTTTTTCATAGCCTAGGTTAATTTGTTTTTATATGTATAAAGTTTTTGTTTTTTCTTACATTCTATTTTCAATCAATTTGTTTTTTCTTCATAAACTTTTAAACTTTAGAGTTCTTTTCACTGTTGATTTTATACATGTTGTAAAATATTCCTTATATAAGTACATTTTTTTATAACTCAGAAATAAATGTGAGGACCTTCCATCTTGGTTGATTTTCAGCCTCTCACTCCCATTAAATTTCACAAATCTTACTTCTTCTACTTGGTTTCCTAGCAACGAAACTTTGTTTAGACAAATTAAATAATTTTTAAATATTTATTTTAAACCAGCTGGGTTTATTTATACTCACTACTTTTTTTTTTTTTTTGTAATCCCTAATTTGTGTACGTTGCAATCTGTTCAATTCAGAACAATAAGCAACCCCATGACCCAATGAGATGAGGATGATGTGTATGACGTGTAAATGAGATGTAGTCTTGTACAGACCCAGGCCGACCATTCCTGAGAGAGTATGGTTAATTGAACCCCAACCATCAAAGTACACCGGTAACCACTGTCTAGTATTCAAATGCAAATAAAAGTAACTACCTTTACTAGGATTTGAACCAGGAACCTTCGTCTCCGAAAATCAGCTGTTAAACAGCTGATTTTGACGACGACTTTACCTCTAGACCAACCCGGTGGGGTATACTCACTACTAGACCAAATATAAACAGATCTATCTGTGACTCATTTTTGAATCGTTACATTGGAAAATTACTACACGTTCAAACTCGCCGTTTCTTAACACAAAGTAGTCACTAGTGAACAAGATATTGATGCGATTGTAAAAAAAAACTTCATTACCATTTTACGTCAGAACTCTGTGTTCATAAAAACACATTTCTAAAAAAAATAAAAGTGCTGGTTACAATAGTGGAAGTTCCAGTGAAGTCTTAAATAGCAATTCCACCAATAAAGAAACGTTGCCAATATTACAATTTTGTAGGCTCACAATAAAGTTTTAGTGAGGTGATGCAAATTGGTATTAAGAAATTAAAAATACAGTTAAATAATAATATGAAATGTAATATGGTGATATTAAAGAATAAATTTTAGGAAAATGCGTTTCTGAATGTAAGAAGATTATATATGTAATGAAATATGTACGCATTAGCATGACAAACTAAGCTTATTATCTTTAGTGAACATTTTATTTTCTTCTTGGAAATGAAAGTCTTATTTGTGAAAACTGTTTAATGTGATGTAAAGGTGATGTTTTTAGCTAAACGAATAAATTTTCTACTTCCTGAAATATAGAGAAAGTAGGAAGGAGAAGAAAAAGAAGTAGAAGAAGAATGTTAGGCCGAGTGGCATGGAGTAAAGTGGAACAAAAGGAAGGGTGTAACAGAGTTAGGGAAGAGGGAGCAGCTTTGGTCGCTAGATTAGGGTGTCTCTGGTACCAAGGAGAATGGGTTGTCAAAATAAGAACATTCACCCTCCCTTCAAAGACCCAACAAACCCGTTTCTCTTTTACCTAGTACTACCGACATCACCTATACCACCCTACTCTCAACATCTTGAATAAATTACACCTCGATGGAAAACCTCCTAAGATTTCATCACCCTTTTTCTTAGCATCCTTTATAAGGATTCCGCGCTTCGTTTATGTGTAATAATTAGAAGCCAGAAACGTTAATTTCTTACTTCCTTAGATCGTAAAGAGTTGTAATAATTTTCAATTAGTTCGATAAATTATATTCCAATACTTTGATTAATCAATTTTACGCCAGTAATGAACTGTTTATTATTATTTATCACGTACCTGAAATATTAATTCTAATTAAATCTGCTTTGACATTATGATATAATAATTGAAATAAATATTTAAAGTAGAACAAGTCAACCCATGCTAAATTAAAGTGTTAAATTTGGAGGTTTTTCTTCGATTGTTGTTTAAGTCATCAGCCAAAAAGCTGGTTTGAACCTCTAGAGGTTTTACTAAGTAAAACGAGGAGTGAAATGGTTTACTATAGCCATCCTTACTGAGTCGAAAGAGTATATATACTTTTCAGCGTGCCAGACCCTCCGAAAAGCACCTGATTTCCACCCTGCAAATGACACCTTCACTTCATTCACCACATGGTCTAGCTGTATAGTGAAATTCCTTACTTTAGAGATTACTCTGATTAGTGTCTTTTACACCTCTACCTCTACTCTTTTTAAATATTTCAGTCATATAATTGGCTGACTATTTAATAGGAAACAGAACTATTTTGTGTAGCCCTGAAACTAACAGATCGAGTGCAACAAAAAAGTGTCGTTTGATTCCTCTTAAAGAGTAGATACAGAAATCACTAATGGTTTTTGTTTTGCAGTAATTCAAAGTTAAGCCTTATAAAAAATTGCCACCAGCCATGAGACACGTCGTCTCACGAAAAAGATTTTCAAGGTCAATATACTCCACCCCATACAAAACACAATAATATTTACAATAAACAATCTATTTCATCAACCATTTTTAGAATATCACTGTACAATGTTAAAATATTGTAAAAATACGTATTAAAATAATTAAATTTACTATAATAATTTAATTATTGTAGTTGAACCTATAATAAAACTTATATAAATACTAATTTATTTCTATACACAACAATGTATAATTTAAATTTCCACACTGCTGCAATAAGTATTAAGAAACAACCATATTTCATTTAACGACCTGTTTTAATTTATACCCTATAATATTCGTACGCAATAGAATACAGTACAGTTGCCCTGCCAACTGTTGTATTCAAAATGCCGGATAAAGCCATTTAGTGAACATTTAAAACGATATTGAAAACTCAGCGATTGCAGTGTTCGGTTGGAAATTGAGGGCAGTTGAACGTTTTGTATTGCGCTTTTACAATTACTGCACAAAAAAGTAACAAAACCCATGCACAATAGAAACGCAAACTGTAAAAATGTATTTGTTTTAATGCCTAGATACAATCTAATGCATTTGTGTTAAAATACACTCACGAATTTGGGAGCACGTTATTATTTGACGATCAGTTTAACTGTGTCATTTATAATTTCATTGTATATACGATACTGAAGTTTCATTTCAAATTTTCAACTTATAATGCTACCATGAAATCAATATCACATGTACGTCAGAGCTACATTCCAGTTACACGCTCAAAAAATTACACCATTTTCACTTGCTCTCATAAAAATTATGCGCTTAATAAGACATCTCAACAGAAATTCGATTTTTAAATGTTTTATTGGGAAACCCTTTTACAGCAATCTTGACACCAGAAAAGTTGTTTTGTAACGTTTTGTGTACATTTTTTTCTAGTGATATGTGTTCAAAGTACAAATGTTAAATCTTTAGCATGTAGCTAATATATAAATAGCATGTAGTGTAGAATATAATAGCTTGTAATAACCATACACTAATTCCAATTTGAATAATGTATGGTGTATTGTATAAAATATACATTAATTTTGTAATCTAAATGTTAGATCGAATATTTTCATCAGTTGGGTACGGTATATTACATAGCCGCAACGCTTCATACAATTTTAATAATTTTAACCAGTAATTTATTAATGTTTACAATTTTTTTTCCTTAATATATGTGTACCTAATATTGAAGTTAACTGATTATTAGGAAGAAGATCACAATTATCTATTCAAAATAAGGTGTTAATCTATAATACAATTTTCAAGCCTGTTTGGAAGTATGGCGCTCAGCTTTGGGTTACATCCAGCAGATCCAATATAGGAATAATACAACGATTCCAAAATTAAATATTAAGATCGACGAGTAACGCTGGGTGGTTTATAAGAAACTCGGAAATACATGACCATCTTCAAATCCGTACCATAAGAGAAGAGATAAGAGAGCTGAGCCTCCGGTATCAGTTAAGATTACACGATCGCCTGAACCACCTGGCATTAAATTTGCAAGACAACAGTAAGGAAACGAAGCGCCTCAAAAGATATCACATCCTCGACTTAGACCAACGTTTTTAATCCATACATAAAATTAAATTCACCATTAATTTTCATCACTACTTTTTAACCTAAAGTGAAATTTCAAAATTTTATTTTATTTTACATTTCTATTGTTAACTTCTTTTACATTGTTTACTTCCTTTTTTTAGGCCTACTTCTTTTACATTGTTATTGTTAATTTCGTAACTTTGCAACGTTTCTTAGTTTGTTATTAACTTTATTTTATACTTTTATTTAGTTGAAGTGAGAGCAAAGGCTGTCTACTTCACTCCCGTCAGTTTAGTTCTTTTATAAAGATTTGCTTAAAGGTACATTGTAAAGGCTGATTGTAAATAAATAAGATAATAAAAAAAATATTTGTACGTTGTAATCTGCTCAATTTTAAAACAATAAGCAACCCAATGACCCTCTCAGATGAGTATGATGTGTATGACGTGTAAATTAGTTGTAGTATTGTACAGACTCAGGCTAACCATTCTTAAGAAATTAAGTTAATTAAACCCTAACCATCAAAGTACACCGGTAAGTACTGTCTAGTATTTAAATCTGTAGAAAGTAACTACCTTTACTAGAATTTTTTCGACTCATTTTTACTTTCTTTTGCCTATACGAATATATAGAAAGAAAAGTATTGTTTTCATGTCGATTTTTCGAAACCAAGTTTTCACCCGATCTACACGTTTTCAGACCCCCTGACCCAAAGAAAAACATGTTTTTAGCGATTGGTCTGTGTGTGTGTGTGAACAGAATATCTCAAGAACGGAACAACGTACGAACTTGAAACTTAAGTTAGATACTACTGCCGGGCCCGACACGAACATTTTTATTAAAATCGGTCAACTGGAAGTAGTAATTTACTAGTGTCATTTTTCACTTTTTTGCGATTTTCTCAAAAACGGCCTTACGATTTTTTTTAAATCACCTCATTTACTACATTTTTTATGCTCTACAGGATAGGGTATGCGTCATGTCTGCTGAAATTCTTGGGAAGCCTGTTTTCTCGTAATTTTTTTTTTGAGATTGCTTTAATATGCATTTTAGCACAAAAATGTATAAAGTTGTAGAGAATTAAAAACTTGCAACTTTTATTTTAAACATTTTTTTATAACGCTTAGTTTAACGGTAATTAGCAATTTTCTGTTTTTTTCACGAAAATGTGTAAATTGATTTTTTAAAGGTTTCGGCCTTAGTATGCATTTCACGACAAAAGTGTGTAATCAAATTTATAGAAAATTAAAAAATCAACAACTATTATTTAAGGAATTCAAGAATTCAAGAATTAAACTATGCTCTACAGAGCATATTTTAGCGTGAAAGAGTGATTTTTCGTATTTTTAAGCCAAACTGAGGTTGTTTTCATTTTGCGTTTTTCACTCATGATTAAAATTAGGTTACGTTTATTGAGGTTAGTTTGTTTGTTTGTTTATTTGTAATGGTTTATTACTATTCTTAGGTTATATTGTTAATTATTTTCATTGGTAAGAGACAGGTGTGTGAGTGTTTCACATTAGATTTTTATTGAAAATTTAGTATATGTTATTACGATATTATAACAATTTCTAAATATAACGCTTAAGGTTCCAAAACTCGAATTACTTGCTGGAGCTTGCAGCCATTATTATAGTCCTAATTGGCCAAAAATATCCCTTTGCCAGAGGCATTTTAAACGTATGTGCTGAGTACCCTAAATCGCCCTAGTGTACTTGTTTGTATGATATTGTTATCATGTAATTCGAGTTTGTCGTACATCGACTTGTATAGCTGTTTCACGACGTCAGTTACGTATGGGATTTGTAAGTCTTTGTGCAACATTAAGTTTGTTAGTAAAAGAGTCATTGCGTTATCGCTCTTAGAATCTTGTTTTGAATCGCTTGTGTACGTTTCGTATGTGAAGATAGCAGATCCCCAAAGTTGAACTCCATTATGTCTAGATTGACCTAATGATTGTCTTGTAGATTTTTGATATAATTACATGACATGTTTAATTTACAACGTCTATCGAGTAAGCGCTTCAGTTAATAGAAGCGTGTTTTGAGAATTTGATATTAGAATTTTTTTAGTTTTTATTTGTTATCGGGAACTGTACATTATTGACAACTGCCCAATTTTATCGCTGCTTTGCGTATTATTTGACGTGAATTATGCATGAGTTTGAACAGAGACCCCCAGAAAAGTTTGTTCACGGATGGCTGTCAACTGGTCACCATACAAAGTTACTTTACCAACCGGTGTTACTTAACAAACAATAGCGACTTTCTACCAGCTGACTGGCTGGGCTGGCCCGAAGGCCCAACCCAGATATCAGAAAACTTCGTATCAGAAAATCAGCTGTCCAACAGCTGACTCGTGGCGTCTATTTTACAAGTAGATTAAGCCCAGAGACGTTGAAAGAGCCCTTCTGACGGCCCTGATTAAGCCGGTGGCTTAACACTTTAAATTTCAGTAAATTTGTTTATATTTGATGTCTATTTGGTTTTTAAGAAATACAGAGTGATTTTTTAGTTCTGTTACCCAATTGTTAATGTCTGGTAATATTTTTCTAAAAAAAATAAATTTTGTTTTGTGACACTAAGTTGGTAGCCCTACTCAACCAGTATGGATATGGCAGTGTGAGTTGATTCTCCTTGAGCTGTGTAAAAGTTTGTGCCATTTCCGGTCGTGCTACGAACAGAATGTCTTTTATCCTAAAACAATCTCTTGTTTAAATCTGGAGGCTGAAGCTCTAGAACTAATCATATGTGATACGGATACAATTTCAATTTTTTAGCAGTTTCTGAGCACTCGAACATGACAAATCAACATGCGAGGAAAGTGTTTGTAAACTTTTCCATGGAGAATTGAGCAATCTTGTTTTCACATTCTCTTAACGTTATCTGTCAAGAGAGTTGGTCGACCACTACGTTTTCTGCTGCAAACAATACCTGCCTCTAAAAATCAGTTAGTTAGCCTAGAAATTGACTAGAATAGAGTGGAGGAACACCAAAAAATTTAATTTCAAATGATTCTTTTACACTCGCATACGATTTTGTAGCAAAATATTGTTCAAGAATGAAAACCCGTTGTTCTAGGGTAAAAGACATTCTGTTCGTAACACAACTGGAAACAGCACAAAAGTTTACGCAACTCAAAGAGAATCAACTCAAACTGTCGTATCTATACCGGTTGAGTAGGGCTACCAACTTTGTGTCACAAAACAAAATATCCCTTTTTTAGAAAAAAATTACCAGACATTAACAATTGGGTAACAGGGCTAAAAAATCACCCGGTATAATGATTGTATTCTTTATGTAAAACGTGTATCTAAATGCATACGAAGATACTTAGCGGAATCAACGTAACAAAACGTTTTTAAGAAGTACTGATGGACAAACCTAAACCAATGCACACGACTTCTCTGAAGCGCTACAGTAGGCCTACTAAACATTTGCATGAGTATTCTTTAAGTGATACAAAAAAAATTTAATTACAACTTCCGTGTGATTAGTTAAAAAGTGTTAACAATCATACAGAAATTAATAATATTTTTTAACTTCCTAAGAGATAATTCAAAAATTCAGTATGTATAATCTATTACTGAAAGCAATTTTTATTCACTCAATGTTGGCAAATCAAATTTGAACCCAAATCCTCCGACTAGTTGCTAGATTTTTTAATATAATTTATTGAATCTACAGGTTAATAAAATTCAAAAATCTTTGAAAATTCTAAAATTTGAATAAATTAATCGATGTTTGCACCAAAGAATGTCAAAAAGAATGATTATACTGTGAGGTTTTTACTTACATAGACCAAAACTGTTTTTTATTAAAGTACCTACACTAAGTAAAAATACAGAGTCGTTGCGACTAGTCTCTCTGTTTAAGGTTGCGGATCTCTTCCCAAAACAAAACTTATACACCATCGCCTTAGTTTCCTTCAACTTAAAATTAAGAAACTTCCCTTTCCCGCAGTCTAATTGAAAACCCCCACATCTCCATCCTCTGCTGCTAACTTTCAAATCCCCCCATCATCTCCAACAAGCTTTCCACTCCTTGTTACAAATACGTTCACCACCTCTTGGATGTTTCTATTTATATCTTACCTAATTAACTTGTAACTACCCATGTTTATATTTGTTAACTTTAAAACTTTTTGTATTAAATTTTTGGTTTTTGGCTTAAAATTTCTTCGTATTCCGTACAGTACAAATTTTATGTGCATGATTTGTAAAAAAAATGTAAGAGAAACTTTATATATATATTTCCAGATAAAATTTTAAAGTTCAAAATATTTTTATCTTTTTTATCATTCAAGGGTTAGCTGTCAGGACCTGTTCTTGCATACACCTAGCCAATGATCCAATGTGGAGACCTTCAATGAAGATGATCGGTTCATTTTCAGCGGTACTCCGTTCGTGTCTCTTTAAGAAAACTGACTCCCGATTCTCACTGAATATCCTCATTTCTTAACCGATCCACTCTGCTACTCTCAAAAATCGGATCTCTACAGACAGGATAATTTTCATACTTTTTTCCATACCCAGGCCTCAGTGCCGTATGTTAGTGATTGGACAGCCACAATGTCTCGGTTTGTTCCTTTCCTTTTAATTTCCGACGTATTGTACTAAAAATTCTACTATTTTATTTTATTTTTTTTATTTTTAAGGTATATCATTGTTCTCTTCATATGACACATCGAACTCCAATTACGCAAAATGACTGAGCTGCTCTAGAATTATTTCATCAATAATTATCCTTGTCCTGACCAACACTTGTCTAAAGGCCAACACTTTTGCTTTTAACTAGAAGTTTTCATATCAAACTGACGGAAAATATTACACAACCTAAAGAAGAGTCATTGAAAATTATCCTCACTATCCTGAAATAGGCCGGCCCGTTGGCGTAGTGATTAGCGCAACTGGCTTCTACGCTTGGGTTCCGGGTTCGATTCTCGATCAAGTCTGGCATTTTTTCATCGCTAATTTTCATATATATCATCATTCTTCACCGTTTGAATTACCAGAAATTGCTAAACAGTCAGACGTAAAACAAAACAAAAAACTACATATCCGGAAATAATAACTTTTACATCAGCGTACATCACTGAATTTAATAAAATATCATATTGGAGTTGGATTCCTTAATTTATACATCCATTTTCCTTAAGCAAAAAAATTCATCAATATTTATATTAAAAGTGTTGTGAATAAAGAACATCCTTGTCTGACACCTTGTAAAAACACGATCACTAGTTCTCCATCCAAATAAAGAACAATGAAAGTGCGGTATAAAGTTCTTACACAATTAATTTAGCAGATGTTTTAGGTAACCTTTATGTAGTAGAATTTGCCATAAGTTATGCTGGAGTACATTATCAAAGAATTAAAAAATTATAAAGTTTATATTTAAATATTCTGCCCATAACAGACTGGTGAAGTGTCAAATTATTTACACTCAATCTGTTCGTTGCACGGCTAAAATAAATAGTTCTGTTTCTTATCACATGGTCAGCATATTATACGACTGAATCATTTAAGAACAGGAGAGGTAGAGGTGTAAAAGACTCTAATCAGAGTTGTCTCCTCTGAAAGTAATGAATTTCGTTATACAGCCAGACCTTGTGGTGAATGAAGTGAAGGTGTCAATTGCAGAGTGAAAAATATGTGCTTTTCAGAGGGCCCGGCACACTGACAAGCGTACTTTTCCACTCAGTAAGGAAGGCAACGGTAAACCACCTCACTCCTCGTTTTACGTAGTAAAATCTGTACAGGTTCAAACCAGCTTTTCAGCTGATAACCTAAACCGCAACATTAAAATAAAAAATGTACGTATTAAATTAATTTGATTTACATTTTCCTAAAATAATTATAATTTTTATTCAATTTTTAAGAAGATAACTTTATTTTATTTGTACAATAAACTTTTAAACCTTCGAAATTTCTACGCTACTTGTGCGTGTTTTGAACCAAACAAAAAGAAATACCGCAGTTACCACACGAAGAGTAGCTACAGGATATGTGAATACAACTGCTGCAGCATGGGAGCGCAATGAATCGATTCCACCAGATTTTTCTGGGATAGAAACTGAAAAGGGGAAGCATTATCTGCAGGATTGCTATAGTTTGTTAAGAATACAAAGCTCTTGTTTGATACTTGCTTCTAAATTCATATAAAATAAAGAAATAATTATGAACATATATTTTTGCAAATATAACAAGAAATTTTTTCAGGTATAAAATGTTAAAAGTAAAACATAAGCTCGCACACTGCTCAGAATTAATCAATCTATGCAAACACTAAAACATCAATACACGAAAATAAAACTAAAACATTAAACACATGTTAATAGAATTCAGCGAAAAATATTTTTGTTCCTCACATTTTTAGAGTTATAAATATGTTTCTTAATAGACTAAAATTCGTAACTTTTCAAATTATATATATATATATATATATAGAGTATTATAATATATATTTTATTCCTAATTTGTGTTCGTTGCTATCTGTTCAATTCAGAAAAATAAGCAACCCAATGACCCAATGAGATGAGAATGATGTTTATGACGTGTAAATGAGGTGTAGTCTTGTACAGATCCAGGCCGCCCATTCCTGAGAGGTATGGTTAATTGAACCCCAACCATCAAAGTACACCGGTAACCACTGTCTAGTATTCAAATCCAAATAAAAGTAACTACCTTTACTAGGATTTAAGCCAGGAACCTTCGTCTTCGAAAATCAGCTGTTAAACAGCTGATTTTGGCGACGACTTTACCTCTAGACCAACCCGGTGGGTTTATATATTTTAAACAATTTTTTTTTAACTGTAATTCTTTATTCAAAATATACATAAAAATATGTACAAAGTAACATTGAAAATATATAAATAATAGAAACATCCACTACAATCTGCTTTTTAACAGAACAATAAACATATTTAATAAAAAAATTCTTTATTGTGAAAATGTTTCTCCCAGTGACGGATCTTTTAAAATACTTTTTAAATTTTGTTGAGAAATCTCCGATGCCCAACTTTATGAAATTTTTTTCCAATATCAAGTTTATTTAAGTAAATTAAAACAGTAAAATAAAGAGATTTACGTTTTTAAAAAATAATCTTATGTATGAGCTTAATTAAAAAATAAAATAATATCTTGAACATGTAAAACCAGTAATGTTAAAAAATTGAACGAAAAAATAATTAAATTTGTTAAAATTTTTCAAAAATGTTATTCACTGTATTCTAAATGAACTTTCTCTTACACCAAAACATTTAAATAATTTTTACGTAATTGTAAACAGAACGCTTTCGGAATCTGCTCTAATTCCGAAAATTGATAGACTATAGCAAGATTTTGGAAAGAAAATAAGAAGAATTTTATAAATGAAACTTCTTCGTATTATGTCAATTGTAAACCTATTGTAGGAATGCTTATTTCTCGAGTTTTAATCGGTCAATATTTTTACAATTTTTGAGGTCAAAAATTAGAACCCTCATACTGAGATGATTTGCTAAAAAGTGTCAAAGTTTTACATATTTGAACTTCAGTGATTTTTTCAGTTGCTCCAACTGCCTGATTGTAAGCGATTATTTTAAATCAAGGAACGGTGGGTTTGAAGAGTAATAATTTTAATAAAAGTCGGTAATCGAACCCAGACCTTAATTTTCCAAATTTTAGACGATTCGAAAATCATGGAGTACCTTTGACATTAATAACTTTAATCAAAATGATTTACTACCTTTACTTTGTATCTATTCTGAATTTATCGGAACTTATTTTATAATTTAAGCTGTTAAACTGAAACTGTAGAATTTACTTGGAAAATTAATTTTCCAATGAATCGTGTTTATTTTTCAAACAAAAAATAATATTTCAAAATTCAAAATCTGATAAATATTTCATAGAAAAATGCGTTTCTAACCTAGATGCCATAAAAGTAATTTTTAAAACAAAAATCTTTTAATTAAATTCAGTTAATTTTGTATTAAAGTTTTCTAATACAAAAATTAATTTTCTTTTGCTAGTGAAAATAAAAAGTTTATCCATGCGCGTAATTCTTTCCCAAGAAATTATTTTGTAATTGCATTGTTTTAAAAATACACACACGAATAAAAAACATCAACGCATAATAACGCGTGAATTGTAATGAAACTGAACTCCGCGGGAGTCTGAATGAATAAAATGTTTTATTTTTATCTTTATTCTGTACTTTTGGATTTGAAGCACAAAGCTGTATTAATTAGTATGTAAGGAAGAGCTATGTCATTAGTCAGTTAGATGCTCATTTCCGGCCACTGCCCCTCAGGCTATGTAGTTTCTTACCCTTAACCTCCTTTAACCCTACTTACCCCTACCATCCAACGTTCGGTTACTCTTATCTTCCTTCCATCCTTGCCATCCTCTCAATCCCACACCCCCATCTCTTTACGCATCTGTGAATCTTCATCTAAAGCAGAACGGTCCGCTGAACAAGTTGCTCTTCCCTCCTCCATTTCTCTTCAAGTACCACCTGAACTTTGTCAACCAATTTATGCCAATCAGTTTTATTATAATGATATTAACATCATAGAAACATAAAAACTTTTCGGCATCATAATTAGATTATAACTAGCAAAACAAAGGTTTAATAAACAGTTTATTCCGAAATAATTATTAATTCTAACATGTTCAATTCCAGTAAACACTTTTAGATCACCTAGGTAATCACGTATGAGAACCGATATTAAAAATATTAACATGGATAAACCAACTCAATCTATCAAAACCACACAGTAATCGCAAATGGCTATACTCAATATATCAGTACGGACAGTAATCGCTAATGGCTTTACGCAATCTATCAATACACACAGTAATCGCTAATGGTTATACTCAATCTATCAATACACACAGTAATCGCTATCGGCTAAATGGTATCCGAATCAACAATTTGCGATATGCAGATGATACAATCGTGTTTACTGATCGCCGGCCGCATTGGCGTAGTTGGTAACGTGCTCGTCTCTCATCATGCGGTCTTGGGTTTGAATCCCATTTAGGCACGGCATATTATCATACGTTACAAAAATTCATTTCATCCTTCACCGTCTGCTGCATTAGCAGTAATTGCAGAACAGTCGGACGTTAAACAAAAAAAAAATGTTTTCTGATACAATCTAGGGACTTCGGAAGCTGATGAATAAAATTACTGAAATAAGTACGCAGTATGGCCTGGACATCAATACCAGTAAGACAAAATTTTTGATCATCAGCAAGGAATAAATCCACGACATACATCTGTATATAAATCAGACAGGAATAGTGCGAATATCGAATTCTTTTTACCTAGGTACTATAATCAGTGAGAAATGGGACAACTCACAGGAGTTATGGTGTCCTATTGGGAAGGCCAGAGGTGTATTTAACACAATTAAATCAGCGTTCAGAAATCACGATGTCACCTTTAACACCAAACTGCGGCTCATAAGATGCTACGTGTTTTCAGTTATTTTTTATGGTGTGAAGACTTGGACCATGAGCAGTCGACTACCAGCAGACGCGAAGATTTTGAGAGCTTTGGCTTTATCTTGGGGATATCGTTGACGCTAAGGGGCACCAATAAGGAAGTTCTACAGAGGATGAATAAAGGCCCTGAGGTGATTAACATTGTCAAGTTTCGTAAGCTTCAGTATCTCGTATACACCATGATAAATCAAGAAAGGTATTAAATAATGCAGCGAATATTGGAAGAACGGATAAAAGAAAAGAGACCTCCTGGCAAAAAAGTCTTTCCTGGCTTGCCAATTTGAGGGCTGGTTTGGGAAGAGCTCGGAGAGTTATTCCGTATAGCCTAGGGTTAAATTAGCCATGATGATCGCCAACATCCGAAATGGATAGGCACGCTTAGAAGATACAAGAATTATTAAGCTAATAAAACTTTAATTCAATAACCTTTTAACCCACCGGTTTGATCTAGCGGTAAAGTCGTCGCCACGAGTCACCTATTACAGCTACTTTTGGAGACAAAGATTTCGTGGTTCAAATCCTGGTACTCTAAGGTACGTTTTTACGGATGTAAATACTATATGGTGATTACCGGTGTACTTTGTCGGTTGGGCTTTAATTAACCATTTTCTTTTAGGAATTATCGGCCTGAGTCTGTACAAGACTACCTCATTCCACGTCATACCTATCATACTTATCTCATTGGGTTATGGGATTGATTTTTGTTCTTAAATTAAACATATCTCAACTTACACACAAACGGAATAAAATAAAACCTTTTTTTAAGCTAATACTAATAAGAAAAAACACATTCAGAAAATTTAAGCCCACCTGTCAAAAATACAAAGCATAATAACAAACTCCTCACGTTAAAATATTTGCTAATCCATTTCGACTTAAAAATTCCTTTTATAACAGAAGCTGCTAAACTCAAATATAAAAAATTTAACAAAAAATAACAGACCGCATAAAAAATAATTCTCACACAATCATAAAAAGACTAAAAATAAAATCCTGTAATGCAAAAAATGTCCAGATAAAATTAACACGCCGCCGGCTACGTAGACAATAATTGAGTAGATATCTACTGATCTAATTGAAATAAAATAAAGGTGCCGGCCGCATTGGCGCAGTTGGTAACGTGCTCGCCTTTCATCATGCGGTCCTGGGTTCAAATCCCACTCAGGCATGGCATATTTTCATACGTTACAAAAAATCATCTCATCCTACATCGCATAAAGTTCCACCCCAACGTCGTCGCTAATGACCATTGCAGTTGATCCAACGTTAAAAAAAAAAAAAAAAAAAAAAAAGTAATAAAATATAAACTTATTATATTAATATTAAGCTTAATCTAGGCTTAAGTTTAAATTTTCAATTAGACCTGTACCAAGCGTGTCATAGTATTTCCATCTCTTTCTAAATAGCTCTTTTTCACACAGCTGGTGTGCGCATCTCAGAGGCGCTTGGTTTGAGTTGGGTTATAACTATTACTAAATAAAAACAAAACTAAAAATTAATCAACGTACCCTACTTATTATTCTTGTTATAGACTATATTATTGCGTAATAAGTATTCATTTTTTTCTTATAATTATGTGTTGTCAAATTTTTTAATTTTTCTTTAAATGTTCAATATTGAATTATCCACTGGAATATATATTATTTTAAAAACGTTTTGTTATTTGTTTTTATAAAATTTTCTGGTAAGAATTTTGTATGACTTTTTGATGATTTTAGAGTAATTATAGTTTCAGAATAAAGAATTAAAATCAAAAATTATTGTTTACAGTATTGTTAATTTGTTATACTTTACATTTTGTGGTCTGTGTTGTTACACCCAGAAGGTTCTTCTCTTTTCCTGACGCCTTCTTAGTATTATCTGGAAACAAAACAAAAATTTGTATTGTTTTAGTGACGTAGACTAATGTTATTTTTCATCTATTCTGTGTTAATAAAGGTTTAAAAGGTTTGATAGATAATTAATAAGTTGGCTTTTGAATATGATCACATTGGCCGAAGGACCAATATGCCCAACGATGATCTCGTGGCAAGTTGGGATGGAATAGAAAGGAACTGAGAGTTTCTGGCGAATAGTTGCCTTCGGCAGAGCTCCGCATATCCCAGGTAAAGACTTCCTGGGTACCGGTAAATTCGGTTCCTCTCGTAAAAAAGACGAAAGTTTATGGTTGTAATATTGAATATTATGTAACTATATAATATTAAATTGAATATTGATGAAAACAAAAAATATCGATTTCGAGTTTATGTTTGAAGTTGTAGTTTGAAATTTTCCTTTTCAAATTAGGTATCATTCATGTTTTTATGACAACTGGAAATTTGTTATGTTAATTTTCGAAGAGCCTGCAGAGAAAAAATGTAAATAAATAAATTTACATTTTCCAAAGCTTAACCTAACAATTTACTACAAAAGTAAGGTATTTCTAATTTTGTTTTTCAATAATGTTCTTTGTAGTTTTTGTTTCTTGTTAGCTTTAAATCAGCTGTTCTACTTTTGTTGTTTTTTTTTTATTTAACGTCCGACTGTTTTGCAATTACTGGTATTGCAGACGTGAAAGCTGAAATTATTTTTTGTAACGTATGAAAATATGCCGTGCTTCAGTGGGATTCGAACCCCTGACCGCATGATGAGAGGCGAGCTGTTCTACAGTGTGTATTCTATGGTGTTTGTAAACAAGAGTGTTTACAAATATTTGATAATAATTGTGTTATTTTCGGTCTGATTTTATTAGTGTTTTGTAAAGTGTTTGTGTGCATACTTGTGTGAAGTACTGATTTTTAGGTAATTATATAGAATCAGGCCCGTCACCGATTCCAACGATTTTTTTAAAATCGATACGTTTTTGTGTGCTTAATCCGAATATGAACTTATTTTTCCCGCAAATCACCAAGAAATTAGTTATAAGCCTTTTTTATCATTTGCCGATGTAACCTCACTTTTTTCGTAATCTCAATGGACTTTTTATGAGTATTTTTATTGAGGTGTTTGTCCAACAAAGAACCTAAAATGAAAAATGATTTTTGGGTATTTTCCTGGAGAATTTGTAAGCCACTGAGATTTAATGAAGGACCAAGTTTGACGTCTAAGTGAAAAAGTAATAATTTTACCCAAAATTCTATAAATTTTGTAGTTCTGTATTAACCACATAATAATACTCCTTACAAAGCCAGAAAAATCAAATTTTATTAATTTTGTATCATATGGAGTTGGGAAATGAAATACGAACCTAGTGTTAAACAGATTGCGTTTACTAGTTTAGTCAAACTCATATGGTACGGGATTTTTCAATTTCGGTGTATAAACGAGAGAGAAAAGTATAACTGAATTAAATCAGAGCTTGTGGACACAACTGGAAGTAAACACCCCTCTATCAAAAAACACGCGTTTTATTCACACGCCTGTGTATGGTTTGCTTAGCTATGTTATCCCGTTTAAAACAATCATCGTATGAACATATCCGATACATGTAATATAATTAAATTTAATCTAAAATCAGTCAATTTTTCATTGTATATAAAAATATTTTTTCCTCAAAATTAATAATCGTAATACTGAAACATAAAAATAATGAATGAAATAATTGCTCATAAAATTACACAAAAAAGAACCTGTCAGTAAGTTTGATTGTATCGTAAATATTTTACAGTATTTCCGATAAAAAATCCCAATTACAGTAGAATTTTATGGCCGTCTTTAATAATTCATCTTTAATTTACTCTACGGAAATTGATAACGGATAAAAAATTTATTTCTACTAATTTTTTAAGATTGTTATTTGGGTTGTACATTATTATATAATAGGGTTGAACTCTCTTAAACAATGCAGTTAATTGGAAATTACACTTTTTATTTATTTTATTGCTTAAAATATTAATTTTACTTTGTTTTAATTAATCGCTAATTTATTTACTATCAATTACAAGTTATAAATAAATTATTTGAATTCAACATGACAAGAGAGGAGGTCTCTCAGTGACGATCCTTTTCTACCAATACTAAAATAATTGAAGTTTGGACAAAATAACGAAAAAGTTTTAAGTTACCTACATTGAAGGTTATGCGCATAACAGGCAGGTAGAGTGTTCAGTTATTTGCACTCGATCTCCTAGTTCCAGGGCTACAAAAAATAGTTCTGTTTCTTATCATATGGTCAGCGAATTATATGACTGAAGCATTTAAGAACAGAAGAGGTAGAAGTGTAAAAGATATTATTCAGATTTATCTCCTCTGAAAGTAATCAATTTCATGTTTATACAGACAGACCCTGTGGTAAATGAAGTGAAGGTGTCATTTGCAGGGTAGAAAATAGATGCTTTTCAGCGGGCCTGGCATGCTTATAAGCATACTTTTCAACTCAGTGAGGAAGGCATGGTAATTCAGCTCACTCATCGTTTTACCTAGTAAAGCCTCTAGAGGTACTAAACAGCCTTTTGGCTGATGACCGAAGCAAGAACACACATTACAGGTTACTAGAAACAAATTAGAATGAACTTAAAGCAATTGTGACAGAAAATTAGATTTTAATAAAAAGATGTACGTTATATTGTTCATTAATAGAATAAAAGTAAGATTAATTTTTGTAAAGTAATAAATTTTTGAAAAATATTTTTAATTCTAAAACTTGTATTCTTTTATGACTTCTGGTTGTATGACTATTGTCCAAAATTAAATTAATTTGAAGAGAATTTAAACGTTGTTGATATACCATACTGAACATGTGCATCTCGTCTCGAACTTGAAGCAGTTTAGATACTCGTATATTTCACTTGTTGATAAAAAACCACAGTAGAGGTGTTGAATGATGACCAATTTTGATTTAGAATGATAATGGGAACGTGAGATGCAATATTGGCTCTGAGATTGATTATTGAGAAAAAAATAAAGAAAAAACTAGGTACTTATATGGCATTTGTAGATTAAGAGAAAGTATTTGACAATCTGGACTGGAGTAAAATGTTTAAGACTTTGAAAAGGCTAGAAATTAAATATAAAAAAAAGAAAGTTATCTACGGTCTGTATAAGAATCAAACGGTTGTTTTGAGAATTAAGGGGTAAGAAAAGAGGCTGCTGTTAGAAAAGTTGTACGACAAGGATGTTCATTGTCACCACTACTTTTTAACTTGTATATAGAATGGGCTATAAATGAAGTAAAGAAAAATTTGACGCAGGAATTGAAATTAAAGGAGAAACAATAAAAATGCTGAGATTCACCGATGATGTTGTAGTATTAGCCGAGACAAAGAAAGGACTAGAGGATATCTGAAATGGAATGGACGAGATCACGAGAAAGGATAACTTCATAAAAATTAATAAGAACAAAACTAAAGTGTTGTGCAGCAGCAAGAGTGGTTTAAAAGTTATAGGGAATTTAAAAGTAGGCAACGAAAACACACAGGAAGTTGGGTATTCTGTCATCTAGGGAGTAAAATAACAAAGGATGGTAGAAGTACAAATGGTATCAAAAATAGGATTGCTCAAGCTAAAAAAGCCTTTGAAATGAAAAACAGCTTACTGACTACAAACATTGAATTACAAATTAGGAATAATTCTTAAAATACTACGTTTATAAAATACTTGTTAATACTTTGTACTAAAATAAAATACTTTGTTTATAAAATACTATCATTATACGGAAGTAAAACGTGGGTGATACGGGCTGCAGAAAGGAAGAGAATAGAAGCTTTTGAAATGTGGTGTTATAGAAAATGATAAAGATTAGATGGGTGGACATAATAAGTAATTTAAGAGGTTCTTCGTGGAGTGGATCAAAAAATACGTAGGGGCTATATGTAAACATCTTGCCAGAAGATGGGATAGGCTAGTGAAGCATATCTTAAGACATACAGGTATTGGTCTATCAATAATGGAGGGTAGGTAATATTGAGGGAGTGAATTGTAGTGGAAGGCAAAGGTTAGATGTATAAAGCAAATTACAAAAGATGTAGGGTGTTAAAGGTATGTAGATATGAAACGATTTGTGCAAGATAGAACAGCTTGGAGAACAAAAATAAATGGAATAATGTATTTTGAAACCGCCTTCGAAGGTAGTGACTAGCGCGCAAGCCTACAAAGAGAAACGCCCCGGGTTCAATTCCCGACAAGGGTCTGGAAATTTTAACACTTAAAACCACCGTTAAGGTACCAAAACCCACAGTAGTTGCTAATAACCAAGCTGTCGATGCGACTTTAAATAAACTAAAAAAAATATGTTGAATATCTTTATTGTTAAAACGATTTAATTTTTTATGAACTCGATAAAAATTAATTTTTAACAGGAAATTTTCTTTTTCTGTAACTTTAAAATTTTGGTCGACAATGCCAGGGTTACGCCTGCAAGTTTTCGAAATAAGGGTGTGCACTTTTTGTACACCCTTTTAAATTAAATGGCACTTTAGATCTAACTTTTAAATATTATTTCGGCACTGAAAGGGTTAAAGTGATGCATTAATTTTTGACCGTAGTTTTTTTTTGTTTTACGTCTGACTGTTTTGCAAATTCTGCTAACGCAGACGGTGGAGAATGATAATACATAAAAATGAGCGTGGGCGATAAAATAATGCCAAATCCGACCGGGAACCGGACCCAGGATCCTAGTGCAGAAGCCATTTGCGCTAACCAATACCCCAACGAGCCGGCCACGACCGTAGTTAGAGAGTGTTACGCTGCAAAGTAAAAGGTCTCAGGTTCAAATCCCGGCTAGGATCTGGAAAATCATCATAATATTAAAAGAAATATTGCATGACACCTTCATGCACTCAGATCTCCAGTTCTTTTTTGAATTATCTAAGGTTAACTGCATAATTTGAGTTAGTTCTGTTATCTTCATGTAACTGAACAGCAAAAGTTGGTTTATTCAATTTAACGTTCGTCCCTTTCCAACGTTTTTAGTCATTATAACAACCGTAATTTTACCTTAAATACGTAGATTATCTAGAAGGCTGAATATACTCGTATTACTAAGAAAATAAATTATTTTCATTGCACAAGAATTAAAGAACAAATTTTAATATTTTTTCAAAGTTTCATTTCAAATCGACTTATATTTTGTATTAAATTTACAATAGAAGACTGATACTACATTGGTTTAACTTAAAACAATGAATAATGCATAAGGTCTGCTTTGAGCCCACCAATGTGTAAGTGTAAGTTAATTTATTTGCCCTGCAAGAGAAGAACAGGAATGTATCAATTACGCTGGCTGAGTAAATATATTATTCAGAACGGCTGCCAGTTTCACCGCACTTCTAAACCCCGCTCTTCACAACTTAGGGGTGGCTCTGGCAATGACTCCCCTATTCTCTCACACTTATACACCCCCTTCCATATACACGTAATGAAATGCACGCTTTCAGTTCTCTATAAATACTATAAATTTTATGGAAAGTTTTTTATTTTATATTTTGTTTTTATAAAATACAAAATATACTCTAAAGGGTTGTTCATTTCCCTTTCAAGGGGTTTGCAGCGTTTAAACAACATGTTTTTATTAATTTTGTGCCCGTTTCTACTACAGGTTAAAAATTAAACTACATAGAAATTTGTTGTGTAGTTTTCTTAGTTACTATAAATAGAGATATTTTTTTCGTTTGACGTTTTTATAGTGTATTTACAATCTGATAAGTGTTACATAAATGTAAAAATCTGGTGTGAAACACTCACACGACTTTCTCTTGCTAATGAAAATAATTAACACTATAACGTAACATTCGTAATAACAACATTAAAAATAAACACAAACCTAACCTCAAAAACATAGTAACCTTATTTTAATCATGAGTGAAAGACGCAAAATGAAAATCAACCGCAGTTTAGCTTAAAAATACGGAAAATCACTCTTTCACCCTAAACTAGGCTCAGTAGAGAAAAATGCTCTGAAAAAAGTTGTAGATCTTTTAATTTCCTTTAAATTTTATTATACACTTATGTCGTAAAATGCATACTAAGGTAGAAATAGTACAAAAATCTATTTTACACATTTTTCGTGAGAAAAAAGAGAAAATCGCTAATTACCCCTAAACTAAGGACTATAAAAAAAATGTTTGAAATAAAAGTTGTAGGATTTTAAATTCTCTACAACTTTTATTATACACGTTTTTGCGCTAAAATGCATATTAAAGCCGCAATCTTAAAACAACAATTTTTTTATGAGAAAACAGCCTCCCCAAGAATTTCAGCAGACGTGGCACCTACCCTATCTTGTAGAGCATAAGAACGGTAGTAAATGAGGTCAATGAGGTGAGAAAAATCATAGGAGCCGTTTTTCAAAAAATCGCAAAAAAGTGAAAAATGATACGAATAAACCGTTGAACGTTTTTGATGAAACTGTTCGAGTTGGGTCCTCTAGTGGTATCTAACTTAAATTTCAAGTTTCAACTTTGTAAGATATTCCGTTCTTGAGATATTCTGTTCACGTATACACATACACACACACACACACACACACACACACACACACACACACACACACACATATACCAATCGCTAAAAACATGTTTTTTGGGTTCAGGGAATCTTAAAACGTGTTGAACCGGTGAAAACTCGATTCCGAAAAATCGACATGAAAACAATACTTTCCTTCCTGTACACTCATACAGGCAAGAGAAAAAATTATGTTAAAATCTACTTAGAGGAGCTATCTATTAATAGCACACCTCCATAAAAATGATCTATGGGGAGGAAATTCCTTGGTGAACAGGGTTGAGACTTTACATCGTTTTATACTGATGAACACCGCGAATACATCCTGGAAACAAGTGGGCTGGTGTGTCACTTTTCGAATGCACTGTTTTGTATATTTATCGTATTGTAGGAGTGTTTGCAACTCTACTCTAGTAACCGTTATAATATTAATAAAACATGCGGTTAATTAGTATAATTTCCCAATGCATTGGAGTACATGTACATTATCCACTACAAAAGCATTAACTACAAAAATGTGTTATGATACGTTGCAATAATTTTGTTATTGGATTTTATAACATATTTTAGAACGTATAATTCGATAATACTCGTAATAATAACAAAACAATCTATAATAAAGAATATTCATATACTGTCGGTTTCATAATCATAGATACCCGAGTTTGATTCCTTACATCTCCAAGACTATGGGTAGGATTTCAAAATAATTTACATCAAAATTTAGCTCATTTTATTTTGCGTTGACCTATGATAAACTTATATTTTTAATGTTATTTAAAAATTGCCAAATCGAGGTTGGAAGACAAAAAGACCCGGATTATTTGCTACCGCAACACATTTCATGCGTTTAGAAGCGTGTAACTCAATTATTTTACTGAAAAGTTTGAAATTTTAAGACAACATAGACAATTATATTCTTACATCGTGTACGAAATTTCAAATTCGTGCTTTATTTAAATTTTGATTTATTATCAATATTCTGAACCCTTGCTATCTCGGTAACCGCTCGATCGTTCGGCACGGGCAAACTATCGTTTTATTCAGCTTAAAAACCTTAGTATAAATATGTTAATAACATGAAATATTGATTGGCCAATGTTGCGGTAGAGTTTTCAAAATTTTTAAAAATAGACTGGGTAGTGCGGGAGGTGGGTGCTACTATCCATGTTGCCTGAATCTGACTGTCTACCTGAATTGACAATGCAGTCTGTCAAGTTAGATAGACAGTCCGACAGGATGTTACGTACACAAACTGGCAACATGGATAATAGCACCCATTGCACATTGCAAAGTCCTTTTTCAAAATTTCAAAATTTCTACCCCAACATTGGCCAATCAATATTTCATATTATTAACATATCTGTACTAAGTTTTTTGCGCTGAATAAAACGATAGTTTGCCCGAGCCGAATTATCGAGCAAGTCCTGAGATAGCAAGGGTTCAGAATATTGTTAATAAATCTAAATTTAAATAACATACGAATTTGACATTTTGTACACAATGTAAAAATATAATTGTCTGTGTTGTGTTAAAATTTTAAACTTTTCGGAGAAATAGTTATCGAGTTACACGCCTCTAAACGCATAAAATTTGTTGCGGTAGCAAAAAAACCCGGGTCTTTTTGTCTTCCAACCTCGATATGGCAATTTTTAAACAACATTAAATATGTAGGTTTATCATAGATCAACGCAAAATAAAATGAGCTAAATTTTAATGTAAAAACGACAAAGAGGTTTCTTATTGAGTTAAGATGATATCAAACAATTGGTTTAGACGGAGGGTGATATAATTTTTTGTTTGCTTATAGGCGTATGGAATGAAGATGTGACATGTATTTTTTTACTCTATTTAAAAAAAATAAACTACAACTTTGTAACAGTTTAACACAACCAGCAATTATAATGTAAATAGTTTTATACAATTGTATTGATGTCACTCGTGTGAGGTAGTCACCCAGCGGCAACCCCTCAAGACGATTCACAAAATATCTCTATTCCCTCGCCTTTTCAGTCTTCTACGTGGGTTGTGTGGTAGGTGAGAAGCGGATAATAACTGAATTTGTGTGAAAATGTAGTTTGCTATGAAAACGTCTCTATAGTTTCTTTATTGTTTCGTCTACCGTTTTGATGTTAAGGTCTCTACGTAATGTTTTGTGCATAAATGTTGGACACCCTGTGTTGATGCGTAAAGTTTTGTTCTGGAATGTCTGAATACAATTAATGTTAGATACGTTAGCTGATCCGTAGAGCACGTAACCATAGGTACAAATAGGACGAAGAAGTAACTTGTAACAGTTAAGTTTCTCAGTAATTGGAAGAAAAGAATTATGGTGAATAAGACTAGAGAAGTTTTAACTAAGCGTTAAGAAATTGGTTTTTAAATTGGGTAAGTGGATGGATTTAACTCTAAATTATTGAATATTTATTTTTAGATTATTAAGATTGAAAAGTTAAAGTTAATTTAATAGTGAATCGAAATTTACATATTTATTCGTAATAAATTTTTATGTTTCTTCAATTTTGAAAGAATGGTCAAAATTTTGAATTTCGGTGAATCAATGAGGAAAATCTAATACTCGGTCTTTTTTGGTTTGATCTTCTAAACCATAGTTGAAAAGATTAATAGCCAAATAATTTGCGCGAATATCTAACTATTTTTAGAAGACTACTATACTTTATCCACAGGATGCTGATGTCAAGGTGGTTGTCCATGAGGCATGTCAGTCGAATCTCTAGATATTTTTATATCCTATGTAATTGCCGTCCCCCAAAGTTCAATTTCATAGCTCCAAACTGGTTTTCATTATCACCTTATAAATTATTGCTTTTTTACCTTAAAAGTAATACATAATATGATTTCCATACCTTCCCAAAGAGCTACAGTTCTGAAAATCAGTAGGAGCATTCTGAGAAATGATTTTACTTTTCTACAAAGTACAAAATATTTGCAGTTTGACTAATTGCTTGTAAGGGGTTGAAAGTATGTAACTAGCTTAAAGCAATAAATATTATTTCAGTATCTTCCTAAAAAGCTGTGATTCTGAAAATCGGCATCCGTATTCTTCAAAATATATTTAGAAAACGTAAAGGGAAAAAAGAAAAAAAAACAATTTATGTAATGCACCCTTCTGCGGCTAGTAATAAGCTCACATGCAGCTCAAACGAATGGCATTTGAAACAAAGATAATATAAGCAATCCCTGAAAAACGTAATGCATAACCAAAAAGCTAAATTCAGGACAAAATATTTGTACAACAAAGCTACAAACAATGCAGAATACAAATAAGGAACAAAACAAAAGGGAATAATATATTATTCCGATGAGTCACTGAACGAATGCTTCCGGTTTTGTAGTTTATAAAACGCAGTGTTTCCAATGACTGGTTTCTGAAATTCTCAGTTTGATTTATGAACAAATATTTATGCATATTTTAAAATTAAATTGACAAATCATCTATCGTTCAATGTAAACAATTATTTATGGCAGCTAAATAATTCAATTTCATTTCATCGTTGGCTTATTAAGTAACTCCTGGTATTAATATTATTCTTTTTCTACAGATGATTGATTTATGAAATATTCTACCGTATCAAATATTGCGCTGTATTTCAGTTCAGTGTTCTGTAAATCATTTTACAAAGAAATAATCTCTCTCACACATATAACTCGGAATCAATGAAACACAGCTTCGTTACTACATATTTATCTAAACTAAAACCATTTTGTTGCTATCTGAATTAATTATTAATTAAATGTAATTGTGGTCATATTTCTTTTTAAATTTCGTAAACTTTTTGTTAAGTTTTAGAACAATTTTTTAGTTTACTCTGTTATATATATTTAAGTAGTTTAACGTAAACTAATTTCTAGTTATTTTAACTGTTTATTGACTATAATTTTCAATCTGGAACTATAAACTACAGCACAATCAATAGAATTGGTGAAAGTATTAGTTAGATGTGGAAGAAGTCGTGCGACCAGCAGTGTTTCCTCCAAGATGCCGTATTAACACTGCAATGAAGACGAACTAGAGGAAAATAACAATGAAAGCACAATGAAGAAGTTGTGAAGATATAATGGAGATGATTAAGAAATGGCAGCAATATATTATTAAAAATCCGTACACCAGAGACAACAGAGACATCTAAAATTTGGCTGACTTTATTTCAAGCGAGATCGTTTTGTACTTTATTAAAGAATTATTTGTAAAGCTGTCTTGCGTCCTTTTTAAGTACGGAATGCGAAGATCCAGTTGAATAGTGTGATTTTTAACGTACTAAGGTGCAACAGTGGTTTGTTTTAAGTATCTAATTAGAACATCTGGATACTGTTAATATTACACCAAGTAGCAAAGCCAAATATCTGGATTTTCTACGTCCATAGTGGTTGGTTTCATCAAAGCGTAGAATAAGTTAACTTTTTGGTTCAGTGGTAGACATAATCGAGATTTGACTAAATGGAATAAGCGTCTGAGGCAATTATTTAGTAAAAACTTTCCTCGTGAGGCTTTTACGAGCTTTCCCGCCTAACCAAAACTCCAGATAATTCACCTTATTCGTCATCAGATGTTGGTATATCGGGGATCAACATGGTTTGTATGCTGTGGTGGGGGATACTCAGGGTTCCCGGTGAACAACTGTTTCTACGAAGAGTAAAGTGTAATTTTGCGGTTACTGTACTAGACGGTAGCGTTCACTTGCAGCTGCTGTGAGATATAATATGAATGATGACGTAGTCTGGTCCCCAAAACTCGGCCGGTGCGTAGTGACAGTAAGATTATTGCACTGTTTTTATAAACATAGCTGTTCAAGTATGTGTACTCGGGAAATCGATTTTAATTTAATAATTCTTCGTTTGTGGCCTGAAGTTTTTCTCTAACTAACTTTTTTCGTCTTTTAATTAGCGCTTTTACGTTTTAATAGATCTGTTTCCTCTGACTGCGCATTATTCAAATTTGGCGGGTCTTCATTAAAATGGGCCTACCGTCCTCTATGGTTAACCCTTCATTTGGTGAACTGCTTGTGTTGTAATTAGATGGTGAGTTTAAAATGTCGTGAACTTCCTTACGAGTGTATTGTTTCTCTGCTCAATTTTTACGTTCACTACAACTCATGTTTACTGGACGCAGAACGGCACCACAAATTGGCAAATTTAAATGTGGTACTAAATTCATCTTTAGGGCACGTTGTAATGGAAGATGTAGCAACTCAGACTTTAAGTCGCGTACATAATCCGATTCGTCGAAATGTACTGAACACACGTGACCACTATCAGCAGAAAATGAATTGGTCTGCTTGCAAGCATTTATCCTTATCAATCTAGTCTGGCCTTTGGGAAACGGTCCAACTCCTTTTGGTGTCTATCGTGATTAAAGCACCCGGCAATCGCACAACACACCATTATTAAAAACTGTCTAGTAAACATTACAGACCGACACCGTACGCATCGTGCGTGCGTCGGCTGTCGCTGGTGACATGATGACGTCACGCTTGACGTCTGGTGACATGGGCTTATCACGCGCATATTATTGATGATTCCAAGCGTCTATAAAGTAACCGTGTGTAATTCTTAAAAATGTAAATTGTTGCTGTAAAAATTAATTTATAAATAAATTTTCGTTTTGAATTTAAAGGATTTTTTTGTTATTTAAAAGCCAGACGCTGAAAAACTCCGAATAAATGTCACAATATAAGATTTAAACTTCTTTCAAATACTCTATTAAAATTTAAAATATTACATACAACGTAGTTTCTTTTGTTTGTATAATTTCTTTCTAAAGTATAAGCAACGAATAAGAACACTTAATGTTACATTAGCAAACAAAGTGTAATTACGTTGTAGGTAATATACTACATACTTTACTCCTATTCTTTTTTACAAAATTTATTTTTCTAATAAAAATAGATTATAGATAAATCAGTAAATAAAAATAATATTGTGGGTATTCCATTTAGACAGCTATTTTGGCGCCTTGTTTATTTTAACCATGAAATAGAAAAGGAATCTTAGGATTCTGTGGCAAGCAAGATTGGTTTTCTTGATTCTGAGTACAGATCGTAGTTCCACTTGGACTATTTTACGAAAAAGGTTGGCTTCAATTTAAACTCTTCACATTCCGCCATCCGTCCTGTGTAATTAATCTATCTGTCTTTCTCACTAATTCACTTCTTTCTTGTGCTTGCTTTCTTACTTCTTTCTACTTTTTCAGAAATACATTTTCAATTCTACCAAATAAAAAGAAACAAATTTATTAAATACAATCCTGGTTTTTTATTTTCTTATTAATAACGAACTAGATTATTTTCTAACGTCCACTAAACAGTAAAAGTCCCCAAGATAAATCAATATGAAGTAAAGTATATTTTATTAATCATTTCAAAACGCATTTTTCATGTTTTATCAATTTATTTGTCTTCTACTTTGATAAAATCTATAATAAAATATTAAAATCGATAAATTTTGTTTAGTTTTATTCTTATGGTAATACTGGCTTACTTTAAATTAAAACCAAATAATCTTGATTTAATTTACGTTTGCACAAAGACCCAAACATAGCAAGTGAAGTGAATCAATTACAACTTAACAAAAATAAAGTGCAACACTACAAATGAAAACAAACAAATAAGTTTAAAAAATCTATAGGATTACTTTTAACTGATATTTAATGAACAATTACACAATCACAGATGTGGAATTGCATTGTGGAGAAATTTAATAAAATAAATAAAATTTGTAATCAGCTTATTAAACACGTGATTAACGGCCAATTTAATTTTTTCAAAAACCAGTTTTGGGACACGCAACCAAATTTTCCCGAATACAGTCATGCTATCGTTTGATAGATTATTTAATTCTAAATGAAATGATATTAAAAATTAACAATTAAGTTCACAATGTGCTGCTATAAAGGCCAAAATGTGATAACGTATATTTTTGGAGTTTTGGCCGCCATTTTGAAATGGATGATGATATTTGTAATTTTCATTTATCAAATTAAATTGTAAGTTATAGATCTTTCAAAATGAGCCAGAAAACATATACTACGTTTATATTTGAAAATTACGAGATTCGAACACAGGCCTTCAGTTTCGGCGCACCCTGCGCATTCGAAGTGGATGAAAATATTTTTATTAAATAGCCAATGGTCACATTATAGAAAACATTTTTTCCTATCATTCTGTCAGTCCGTTTTCTTGCAATCAATTTGGGACACTTATAGCACATCCAGTATAACGCTAGTATAGTATTATACCGTACTGCTAATAGCAGAAAGCGCCTTAAGAGAAATAAATGCTGTTCGCATGACTTGAGTCAACCATTACTTTTTTGTTAACATAGAGACGCATCAACATCTCGTTAACAATTCTTTTGGATTAAAAACTTGAATTTTAACGTATATTATTTTTGCAGACCCTAGCTCGTAATCGAACCTGAGACCTCCTTTTTGCACTGTAGCACGCTAACCACTGGGCCATGGAGGAAAACATGATTTATTTTTCATTACCACAGAAACATCTCCAATCTGTTTGCTAGGAAACAATAAATAATAAATACTTTGACTGAGTTACTGGCGATCGGGAGTAGTATGTAATTTGTATGGAGGGTACACCCATTGACGCATCTCGTCTGGACGATCATGTTAATTAAGTTGTTTGTCAATCTTCAATAAATGTCTCTCGAATGGTGTCGTCGTAGACTTTTGAGTGTTTTTGTATTATCTAGGAGATCCGCGGCTAGAAAATTAGATGATTTTATAATTTCGTGTGCTACGTTTTGGAGAATTTTTATATTTTTTCATCCACTGTTGGTATGTACGAGGTGAGATCGAAAAATACGGTGAATAATTTTACTACGAATGAACTGCAGACACTACGCCCATTTGAAGTAAAACGTTCAATAGCTTGGTTCTCTGCGATAATCAGTATCAAAATTGAACAAGTTGCGACTTGTCAGTCGGCTTCCAAAGTTAGAAGGATGAGGTCATGTTTACCGTGTCTGTCATGCATCATAGGTTTCGAACATCGCGTTAACATTAATTTTGTTTTAAGTTCCAAAAAGTGCCATACAAGCTCATGAAATGTTAAAATTAGTGTATTGCGATAATAAGATAACTCTAAAGACTGTTAACAAGTCGTATAAGCGATCTAAAAGCAAAACTGAGGCTTTTGAAGATGAGGAATGGTCAAGATGTCTTTTGACTTTAAAAACAAACGAAAACATATAAAAAGTGGTAAAACTGGTATGTTCATGTATCCGAGCTTACTAAAGAAGTAAACATCTCGTACGAGTCTAAGTAAAGCATTTTCATCGTCCTTTTTCAAATGAGACGAGCGTGTGCGAAATTCGTTCCCCGACTTTTGATGCCCTTACCACACCTCACTTTTTGATCCAGAGTTTTCGGCTAAAAAAAGATTCCTGTCAGTTCACATCCGCCTTACTCTCAAGATGTAGCACTATGTGACTTTTGGCCCTTCTTAAAAATAAAAACTGTGTTGAAAGGAAAATATTTTGACATCATTCCCGACATTGAGAGGGTCTCGACAGAGCAGCTAACTGCCCTTCCGAAAGAAGCGTACCAGAAATGCTTCCAACCATGGAATTAACATTCAGATAAGTGCATTGCTAGCCAAGGGCAGTACGTTGAAGGAGATTAATTCAAATTTGATGTAAGCTTATTACTTTCTTCGCAATAAAATTATTCACCGTGTTTTTAACCACACCTCGTAAAATATATTTCAACATAATAGTAATATTGTAGAAATAGTTTATCCTCGTAGTAAAAAATTGTGTACTGTATGAGGTAAAGTGTATTGAACAACGATAATGGACATTGATGAATGAAATGTTTTTAATACGTATTTTTGGAAATCGAAACTATTACAAACGTTACGTATTTTATTCCTTTTACTATATTCTGGTAAAGCAAAGAAAGTGTTAAGCGTCCCGGTCGTTTGAGGAACTATCAGACCGCAGGTATACAAACGGTTAGCGCCTTTGTGAAGAGATGTTTTGGACAGTGAGTGGAATTGCTATTGTCGGTACGGTACCGGTTCTAAATTACGTTAATAGTGCATTGTGTCGGACGGAAGCAAGTGGTCGTGGATAGTAAATCATTGTTTAGATAGTTAAGTAACAGTACCTATCTTATAGTCGAAAATAGTTTAAACTTTAAGTTTTTTAATTAATTTAAATTGAAATAATCTAATTTTAGTTTGTTAGTAGTCTAATCATTAATTGTAATTATAAATTGGAGTCAATAAAAAATTGGTATAAGTTCAAAAGAAATCTGTGTATTATTCATTATAAATGGATCCTGAACGAACGATGGTTTAAGTATTAAGAGATACAAACGTATGTATAATTTTGATAGAAATGACCTTGATTATGCAAGTGTTCCGAGAATTTAAGATTGGTATCTTTGACAGGTAAAGTGTCAAACTATTTACACTCAATCTGTTCGTTGCAGAGCTAAAAAAATAGTTCTGTTTACTATCACATGGTCAGCAAATTAAACGACTGCATCATTTCAGAACAGAAGAGGTAGAGGTGTAAAAGACACTAATCAGAGTTATCTCCTCTGAAACTAATGAATTTTATTATACAGCCAGACCCTGTGGTGAATGAAGTGAAAGTGTCATTTGCAGAGTGGAAAATATGTGCTTTTCAGAGAGCTGGCATGCTGATAAGCGTACTTTTCCACTCAGTGAGGAAGGCAATTGTAAACCACCTCACTCCTCGTTTTACTTGGTAACACATCTACAAGTTCAAACCAGTCTTTTGGCTGATGACCTAAACAACAACATCTTTGGATAATTTCTACGTTGGAATTATTAACTTTTCCCCAAAACTGAATTCTATAAGTTCGTATAACCTTTAAAATGATATTGTATGCAGGAGCTTTGTTTGACGGTGAAATTTAAATTTTAAGGGGAATTGTAAATTTGAGTTTGAAGATTTTGAGCTATTTTCTTATAAAACGTATGTTTGTTCTCCATATTAGACGCTTATCTAAATGTAATGCATACAAAAAGATACTTGACTGAACCAGAACAAAATATCAATAAAAATATTTAATTAAATTACCGTATTTAATTTAAGAGTATTAAATTTTTAATTTGGCCTTTTAAAGTCATAGTTAGTTTTAGCCTTTTATAGTCATTTGGTAAGTGTCCCTGAAGAAAGACTGACCTAAAAACTGCTAACTTACCAATAGAGAAATAAAAGTAAGAATAATTGGCTACAGGAAATAGCGGAAGACCTTGAGGAGCTAGAAATAACGGAAGAACAGATTTTGAACGGGGAGGAAAACTAAAAAACAAAAATATCAAAATATAAAAATTAAAAATCAAAACTTCAACGCAAAGAAAGTACAACACAACAGAGAGAATCAGAGATTCCAGAGGTCTAAAAGAATAAGAGTGCTTGGCAAAGAAGAAAACTTCCCAGAAACACTCTTCCCATCCTTGACTAGATTTGCTCCAATGAGGGCCTTAGGAAAAGAAAAATTGTTTTAGCTTGTTAATAATATATAAGAAAATTAGGAACTGGTTGGGAAGTTTTGTTCGGGTTGACAGTGTTTGTAGCATTTATTGTTACAGTGTTTGTAGTTTAATATTATTTGACCAACTTAAACGTTTATAAAGTGCAACCCGTAAATATTTAATTGACTTTAAATCGAAATTTCTGAGTTATAAACGAAGATATATGCAGACAAGTATAAGACCAGTGGAAATATTTAATTTTTCAAATAAGATTTTTATAAAAGGATTAATCTAAAATCTTTTCCTTCATAAACAGTAAGAAGATTTGTTAAAAACGAAAAAATTGATATGAAAAAGTAACTCCCAGTGGAGATGTTTATATTTATTATAATGAACCAAAATTTTTAAATAATTGAAGGTTTATAAAATTTAAATAAATTTACCAAATAAAAGTAATGAGTGCCTTTGTATCGTACTCGTCCAGCGAATTGATAGCCAAATAGATATCTTGCGCTTCAAGCCGTTTTCCATACGGTAAACTAAATTTTGAAGAAATAAATTTAAAAATTATTCCTGAGTTTCCACTGTCATTATTAATTTGGTTCAATGCTTCATTTCATTTATAACGTGATATATGGCCTTCAATAATTCTATTTTTAGCTGAAAAAATATTCTTTAAAAATTTTTGAAAAATTATTTTAGTGCAAGGTGATACATACACGGATAAAACTGTAAGGAGAATTTCTTTCCTTGGTTGGCAGTTTGTCTCTGTAACCAAATGACGCGCGAAGGTAAGGCCGAGACAACTGAAGCCATTATTCAGATGCCCTTCTAGGAAGATTCTGAACCGAACGGACGGGGATGAAAATGCGGGAAATTTGAGAGGGGTGTGGAAGATGGATTGCTGATACTCTCTTCACCATTCCGCATCCCACCACTACAATCTACAGGGTGATCAGGTTTTTAGAGGTTTTTCTTCACCGAGCTGTTCGCTTATCGTTGCAAGATGAATAACTACTGTACGCACGGGTACGCGCTTACTCAACGGAGATGTACACACAAGCACACTTACAAGTGAGACGTTCATGCCCATCTCTCGTTCATCAATCTGACGACGAACAATCCCTTTCTTACCTACAATCGGCTAAGGGCAAATTAACCTTTTACTTAATACATTACCTTTCCTTGAACAATTGTTCTTCTACAAAACGACTAATTTTGATATATTTATCTTTATCCGATAAAAAATTGTTGTAAATACTTCTTCTACTTAAAAAATTGTCATTCAATGAGACAAGAAAATATATATTAATATAATATTAATACAAAAAAATCTGGTGTGAAACACTCACACAACTTTCTCTTGCCAATGCAAATAATTAACAATATAACCTAACATTAGTAATAAAACGTTAGAAATAAACAAAACACTAACCTCAAAAACATAACCTTATTTTAATCATGAGTAAAAGACGCAAAATGACAATCTACCTCAGTCTGGCTTAAAAATACGGAAAATCACTCTTTCACACTAAACTAGGCTCTTTAGAGAAAAATGCTTTAAATAAAAGTTGTAGATCTTTTAATTTTCTATAAATTTTATTATATACACGTTTGTCGTAAAATGCATTCTAAGGCCGAAATCTTAAAAATATCGATTTTTCACACGTTTTCGTGAGAAAAAAACAGAAAATCGCTAATTACCGCTAAACTAAGCGTTATACAAAAAAATGTTTGAAATAAAAGTTGTAGAATTTTACATTTTCTACAACTTTTATAATATGACGTTTTGCGTTAAAATGCATATTAAAGCCGCAATCTTAAAAAGAAAATGTTTTTACGTAAAAACAGCCTCACGCAGAATTTCAGCAAACATGACGCCTAACCTATCTTGTAGAGCATAAAAAATGTAGTAAACCAGGCGATTTTAAAAAAAATCGTAGGAACAGGTTTTGAGAAAATTGCAAAAAAGTGAAAAATTATACAATAAACTACTACTTCCGGTTGACCGATTTTGATGAAAATGTTCGTGTCGGGTCCGGTAGTGGTATGTAACTTAAGTTTCAAGTTTCAAGTTCGTACGATGTTCCGGTCTTGAGATATTCTGTATACACACACACACACACACACACAGACCAATCGCTAAAAACATGTTTTTTGGGTTCAGGGGGTCTGAAAACGTATAGATCCGGTGAAAACTCGATTTCGAAAAATCGACATGAAAACAATTCTTTCCTTCCTATATATTCATATAGGCAAGAGAAAGTAAAAATAAAAATAATATTGAAACAACAAAGATATAATTTTTATATCACTTGTTCTTAAACAGCGTTTATTTTAAGTTTAACGTACGTCATGTTTTATTGTACCCGGTGAGTCTAGATATAGCGTCTTTAGATTACCATTTGTTTGGTAAATTGAAAGAATATTTGGGTGGTAAGCAATTCGCAGGTGACGATGAACTTAAAGGTGCTGTGAACCAGTCACTAAATGAACTGGCGGCAGAAGAATATGATGAGTGTGTATTGAAGCTGGTGAATCGCTATGACAGAATGTCTTAATTCATATAGCAACTATGTAGAACATTAATATAAGTTACATATTTTATTCTGTATCACTTTGTTTTTACAAACATATTTTTCTGAATAATGTTTTTACATCAAAACGGTCTTTACTTTAGAGATGTCCCTAGTATTTCTGTTTCTTATCACATGGTCAGCCAATTATATGATTGAATCATTTAAGAACAGAAGATGTAGAGGTGTAAAAGACACTAATCAGAGTTATCTTCTCTGAGAAACGAATCTTTCATTATACAGCCAGACTGTTATAAATGTTGTGAAGATGTCATTCACAGGGTGGAAAAAATGCATATTTTTCACTCAGTGAGAAAGTTATAGGTAAACCACCTCATTCCTCGTTAAACTCAGTTAGCCTCTAGAGATTCAAACTAGTTTTTCGATAATAATCTAAACAACAACAACAAATTTTCAGCCTGCACTTTATTACTTTGAATGAAGCATCAAAATTGGTCAATAAATGAGCATAATAAAACGTAAAATTTTGTAGAAGTTAGTGATAAATTTTGTGCAGTTTTGCAAAAATATTATTAATATTTTAAATTATATTAATAATTAAACATTAAATATATAATTGGTAGTTCTGTACGCATAATCCGTATATTCTCTAATAAATTAGTTTCTGTTAAGTGTACATTGTAAACTGCACAGTATTATATAATTAAACACAAGGCAACTCTACCATACTATCTAGGAATAGTTAACTACGGTTGCTCGTGTTATTGTTGTTACCAGCAATAATATAACGTATTGGATAAAGCTGATCCCAGTTTAACCCTACGGGCGTAATCACATTAGGGTGTCATTTCACTCGATTACCCGTGATTATCTATCTACGTTATAGAAAGAATTACAGTATCCACTACGAAAACCGTATAATAAGCATCGCCATTTTACAGTTTATTTAAATGTTCCATTTATTTTAATTAGGTTTAAGTAATAGCGTTCCAATATAAAATAAATACTTTAAATGTATCGTTTTGGTATATTAAAGCTAAAATAGAGTAATATAATAATATAAAAGAGTAAAATAATTTCGTATTAAATTATATATTTTTGTTAATGTAATTTTCAGATCTCGAATTGAAAGTACACGTGAAGAAAAGATAAAAGACCTTGGCATCAAATACTCGTATTAAAAAAAAAAAAAAAATCTGTTGTGAAACATTCACCAATTTCTCTTGCCAATGCAAATAATGAACAATATAACCTAACATTAGTAATAAAACTTTAGAAATAACCAAAAAACTAACCTGAAAAAACATAACCTAATTGTAATCATGGGTGAATGATGTAAAATATAAACCAACCTTACTTTAATTTAATAATACGAAAAATGCCGGCCGCATTAGCGTCGTTGATAACGTGTTTGCTTCATGAAAAAATAACAGAAAATCACTAATTACCGCTAAACTAAGCGTTATACAAAAAAAAATGTTCGAAATAAAAGTTGTAGGTTTTTAAATATTCTACAACTTTAACTATGCGCTTTTGCCCTAAAATGCATATTAATGCCGAATCTTAAAACAAACATTGTTTTCTACGAGAGCACAGCCTTCCCAAAAATTTTAGCCGACATAGCGCCTACCTTATCTAGTAGAGCATAAAAAATTTAGTAAATGAGGTGATTTTTACCAAAAAAAATCGTAGAAGCGGTTCTTGATGAAATCGCAAAAAAGTGAAAATTACACGAATAAACTACTACTTCCCCTTAATTGATTTTGATAAAAATGTTCTTGTGGGGTCCTCTGGTGGCACCAAACTGAAGTTTCAAGTTTAAACTTTGTATGATATTCTGTTTAGGAGATATTTTGTTCACACCCTCACAGACCAATCGCTAAAAACATGTTTTTGGGTTCAGGGGGTCTGAAAACGTGTATATCCGGTAAAACTCGATTTCAAAAAATCGAGATGAAAATCGAATACTTTCCTTTCTATACATTTATATAGGCAAGTGAAAGAAAAAATGTATTGGTTGTTAGAAAGAACTTCAAAATTGTCAGTGTACTAACCTTCTGCTAAATAGGCAGATCCTAAATCTGATAAATGAAATTATAACAACAGTTGGAATATACCAATCAACAAATATTAACATAATCCCATGAGAATAAATTAGAAGATTTTTATGATAATATTTTTATTATGTGACCAAATATGTATTTAATTAAATGGATCTAATGTTTTGTAACACTTTTATAAAACACTTACCTCTGTTATGCAAGACTATGTTTTATGCAAGTTCTACCCATGAGAATAAATTAACACAGTTTGTTTTATCGTTGAGACTAGGTCGTTATTATCAAAACTGTAAACACAATTACTTTTGACATAACTTTTTAAGTTCATTTTTCTTAAAATTAAGAAAAAATGTTTAATTATGAGAAATTTATAAATCTTAAAAGATGTCTGCTTATTTAGACATACATGTTACATGTATACATGTTACAAACATACATGTTACATGTTAAATATTTTCAAATAATTATTTATTTGCAATTATTTTGAATAGTTATCTGTTAATTATTTAGATACCAATTCCCTGATATGTGTACGTAGCAATCTGTTAAATTTAAAAACAGTAAGCAATCCCATCGAATCAGTGAGATGGAGATGATGTGCATTACATGTAAATGAGGTGTCGTATTGTACAGACTAAGGCCGAACATTTCTGAGAAGTATGGTTAATTTTACCCTAACCATCAAATTACACCGGTAACCACTGTCTATTATTTAAGTCCGTATATAAGTGTTGTTTGCACCTTCAGTTGACACAACGGAGTAGTGTAGTAGGACAGTGTATTTCTTATGGGGCTCTCACTGCTACTAGCATTTACACAAACATCAACTTTGTAGATCAATCAATGATATCATAACCAATAACATACCCTCCTCCGCCCCCCATTGATAACAAACCTTTATAACGTAGAGTAATCTATATGACTATTAATTTAATAATTAACACTATTAAGTCAAGGTTTTTATAGAGAAATTAAGTTTATACGCAACTTCATATGCGGATTCCAAATGTGAAATATTTTTATTGATATCTGTACTGGGAAAGATTTTTTTTATATTTGTAATAACCGATTTCGTCATTTGTTTACATTTACCACGCAGTGTTTAGAAAGTCTGGCGAGAAGGGATTAGTAGGTCTCAGTAAAGTAGATAAGATATTCATTTAATCCCCCTCCTCCAATAGAATAAAATGTTTTAACAATATTTTTTTTTACAATTCATTAAACATTCATTCTACATAATACATTTTCTTTCTGTAAAGCAAAACTTTAATTATAAAATTCTACCTTAAAAATACGTGTTTTACAGAGGTTTAAAAAATTTATTTATGTACGCATGCAGATGCCTTAAATTAATGTTTTTAGTTTCACTAATAGCAGTGACGATCCCCATAAGATCCATTGTGTCAACTGAACGTGCAAACGACTATAGGATTTGAACCAGGAACCTTCATATCCAAAAGTTAGCTCTTGAACAGCTGAATCACGGCGACGACTTTACCACTATATCAATGCGGTGGATTGAGTATTAAAAATAATAAGAAATTTTAGTTTTTATCTTATGCAAACCAACTGACCTTGTTAAGGCACTAATTTCAAATTGTAAATAGAATACTTAATTAAAACAACAATATTTTATGTAGTTTGAAAGAAAATTTCATAAAAGGTTTATTTAACAAGTCATTATTTTTTTACGTTATTTAAAGTCGCACCAACAGCTCGGTTATTCGCGACTACGGTGAGTTATGCAACTGGAACAGTTGAAAATTTCCAGACCGTAGCTGAAAATCGAACCTGGGGCCTCCGCGTTGTAGGCTAGCCACTACGCTATAAAGGTGGCCTCAAGTAATTTTCTTTGTAAATTTTTTTGTATTCAATAAAAAAAATAGTCGATATTTTTGCAGTCACCTAGTTGGTCTAGAGGTAAGGTCGTCGCCAAAATCAGCTGTTTAACAGCTGATTTTCGGAGACTAAGGTTCCTGGTTCAAATCCTAGTAAAGGTAGTTACTTTTATACGGATTTAACTACTAGATGGTTACCGGTGTACTTTGATGGTTAAGGTTCAATTAACCATACTTTCTCAGGAATGGTCGGCCTGGGTCAGTAGAAGACTACACCTCATTTACACGTCATACACATCATCCTTATCTCATTGGGTCATGGGGTTGCTTATTGTTCTGAATTGAACAGATTGCAACGTACACACATCATTAGGGAATTTTTTTTAAATAAAAAATGTTGTGAAGTATAACCAGTGATACCTTACTGAATATTATTCCTGTGTGTAATTTTCATTAAGAATAAGTTTTAATTATCCAGATAATTTTATAAGATTGAAAAACGTATTCTAAAATAAATATCCTACGAGCAGGATTTGTAAGAAGGGTTTGTCTATATTTTAGCTAATGAGTCGCAGTATAATTTTGTATTTCTTATTCTATTACATCCATTCTCTACACTAGAAGCCATTAAGAAATTTAGGAAATGTTTTACTTCAAATGCAGATTATACAAAATGGAATATAGTATAGTTAAACAGATTAAACAACTTAACAAATTACAAATAAACTACTTCTGAAAAGAAAGTAATTATATAAGCCATAATTTTAACTGTAAATGATGTATTTTATATTTTTTGTTTTGTATATAATTTATATATGTAATTAGATTTTAATATAAATTCCTTTATTACAATATCATATCTGCGTAAAAAATTCGGACATTATTCTGTCAGAAATCTCATTAATTATTAATGAAAGTAAAATTATTTTTAATATTCGTTAATTTGCAAAATATGAGTCACCGAAACTTTTCGTTTTGTGAAACAGATGGTGGTGTATATTTACATTTTATTAATTTTTATTGTATAAACCATTTGTGGTTTTTCTCTTTATTTTATGAGGGTAATTGAATTAAAGTATTATTTCTAGTAGAATAAACAATAATTATTTAAAAAATATTTTCTCAAAATGAATTTTTTGTATTTATGGTAATCTTGTTTTATATATTGTGAATTTTTCTTTAAGATTTTTAATTATCTACTGGTATATATTTAATTAAAAAATTATGCTATTTATCTTAGAGTAATTTTTTTAAAGAAATTTGTTGAAACTTTTGCTGGTTATAGTACAAGGGTTTTATAGTTTTAAAATAAATGAGCAAAGTAAAATTAAATTTTTTACTGTTTAAAATGTTAGTTTAAATTTTTTAATGTTGCACAAATCCCATACGTAATTGATGTCGCAAAACAACTATACAAGACGATGCATGACAAATTTGAATTACATGACAACCCTCTCACACAAAACATGTACACTAGGGCGATACCGGCTGCTCAGCGTAGACGTTTGAAGTGCCTCTGGCCAAGAGATCTTCTTGGTCAACTGTAGGACTGTGGTGAGACAGCACGCTCGTTCAAGCAAATCAAGTTTTGGAACATTAGCTTCACATTTAGAAATTGTTACATTAATATAATAACATATACCAAATATCAATTGCAAGTGTCAAAAAAATTGTTTACTTTAATATTCTAATGTTCATTCCTAAAATAATTACAAAAATACTAGAAACGATTTTCTAAAATATTTTATTGTCTCGTAGTCACAAATTTTAGTAGCAACATTTTTTGGATTGAAACTTTTTTAACAATCGGATAACTTAACAATTGGATTTTATTTCAGATCCTAGAACGGAATCGTTCTCAAGCGTTCAGCTTTGTACTCTAATAATAATTTTCCAACGTGGTTGAATTTTAATTAAACAAGTCTTCAAAATATGTTTAGACAGTACGTACACCGAAATGTTCGACAAGTTTCTTATTTCAGTTTAGTTCAGTATTTTAACCATCAGCTTATATTTCCCTCGTTCTGAACGTTACTTTTAATGTGTTTCCTGAGTGTAAATTTCTCTCATTTTTATTTATTTTATTCATTCGCTATGTTAACTTATAGTGTATCATATTACTATATCTCATTTATTATTCCTGATTGTAAATTTTATTTCTTTCCCAATATGAAGAAAATGTATTACGTTTAAAAGGCTACTTTTTTATATTTGTATGACTCAACGAAATACTGAAAAAGGACTCGTCAGGAAGTTAAAATCTCATTTTAATTAAAGTACGTCATTGGTTTTGACCCAAGTGGAGTTAGTAATAATTCTAAGGATCTTCAATATTGTATATCCTGCAAGATGACAATGTTAGATAAGCTTGCTGATCCGTAAAGTTCAATTCCGTACATCCATACTAGTTTTATTATTATTTTTATAAATAATCAATTTATCGATCACGGAAAGGCGCGAATTTCTGTCTGGCAACCTTTAAATTTGGCGTAATTGAATCCCCAACTGTTTGTGTTTCATCCAGATGTGTTTTTTCCATGTAAGTCATCTGTCTCAGTGAATAACTAAGTTCCTAATTTTCTGTCCGTGATATAGTGTTGCCATTTAGAATCACTGTCGGAAAAGTGTCATAAGTGACAAAAAGTAACTTGACAAACTTGAACGTCATAAAACCCTTCGGCAATTAACCTTTTAGACAATAGCGACCATTACTACTGACTGCAATGTTTAAAATTTCTGGAGTTACCGTACAGACAAAATTAAAAAATTAACAGGAACACTATCACCGAGAGTACAGAGAGTTTTAGGTTTGAATATTTATAGTGATTATCTATTTTAAATATATATAATATTAAATTATTATTTTTTCTGCTTATACGGGTGTTCCCTGGAATTTGAACCATAGGTAAATAGCATTGACTTTCATTAGTTTGTTAATGTTTTCATCCCACGAATAGATAAAATAACGACATCCGTGTCACCCAGCCCCAACCGCCATGACGACGATTATGCTCTACATCTCCGACGAAGGTCGACCTACTCATCCACGAGATAAAGGAAGATGCTCTGGGACTTGCAGCAGCCAGCAACGCAGCAGCCGTCGCCGCAGCTCTCGCAGCCGCCGCTGCCGCAGCAGCCGCAGCCATGCGCTGCCTACGTCGGTCTCTTTCGAGACCAGTACAACGGTCCTTCTCAGGACCAATTTATTAAGGTTTTAACCGACCTTTTTCAGGGCCATCAACCTGAGCCACGGCTCTCACCGCAACCACGCGCTGCCTACACTTGTCTCCTCCAAGCACAACGGTCCTTCTCAGAACCAACTTGTTAAGTTTTACACCGGCCCTTTTCAGGGCCATCAATCACCTCTGTCTGCCCCGACGGACACACACATAAACGGCCCTTTTCAGAGCCACCAAACAGATAAGGTTTGCCATTTAATATCACCATCGGGTGACAATATTCTTCATAATTTTAATTTATTTCCAATAGTTTTTTAAAAATAAAAATATTTTACCACAGATGGATTCGAACCACCAATTACCGTCTCCCCACACTACAACGTTAACCATTACTCCAAACTCGCAAACCAACTAATTAATAAAATTTACAATACTTAAATAGAAAACGGTTTTAAAATTTATGTATTTGAAGTAAAAGTTTAGCTTAAAATGTATCAAAATTTACATTTTGTAAATTTCTAGACATTTCCTTATGATTTCTGATTATAAAACGTCTTAATTTATTTGTAGGAAGTAATCATTAACAAACTAATGAAAATCAATATTATTTCCCTTTGGTTGAAATTCCGTGGGACACCCAGTATAACGAATCTTTGAGACAAAAATTAAAACTTGTTCAAATAAGTTGCATAGTGCATTTAAATAATGTCTCCTACATTAACTCTATTAAAATTTACTAGAATTTTATCACTATAACTAAATGAATTATTCACGGACAAAATATTTAATGAATTACAAAACAAGTAAAAACTAAGTGGACTGGATGTAATGTATGATGTCCACAAAATGACTAAACGACAACGTGTTATGTACAAAATTGTCTGTGGACGAAATTTGTGATATACTCATTGAAAACAATTATTATTATGGACGAGATGCAGAGAGAAAATCGTTTGTTGAACGTGTGCAATGGACTTCCCATCCTGGAATGCTATATGCACACATAAATTATCTTGTTTTTCTAAATGTAGTTTGAGTAAAATTATACCATATATCTTTTTTATTAACCTATTTCCCATTCCCATGAACAAAAACTAACTATATTAATGGTGTAACGTTGGTCTAGTTTTGTTAATATAATATTTTATCCAAGTCCTAATAATGTGTTCATTCATTTCTTATCTAAAATTTAAACAGATAGTAATAATAGCGTTTTGTTCTACCGAAAAATATTTATTTTTTATTTCTTTATTAATGTTTTTTACTTGTTATTTAGGAGATACGGTGTCGTATTGTAAAGGCCACAGGTGTTTTCAATGCAATGGGTTCAGTGTTTCGGAGCCACGGCCTGGCATTGTGCACCAAATTAAGGCTCCTCAGATGCTATATGTTCTTCGTTCTTCTGTATGGTGTTGAGACTTGGACATTTAACAGAGTGACTGCACGCCGGCTTGAGGCTTTTGAGCTGTGGTTGTCTAGGAGAATATTCAGAATTTTGTAAACGCAGAAATTCACTAATGTTGAAGTTTTGTTGAGAATGAACAAGGGTCTGGAAATTTTCTATTATTATTAACTATTTATTACATCTATTATTTTACATTAAAATTACAATATTTATTATTACTTACAAAAATAATGCAATTATTTTGGCGTATTTAAAATCAGTCTTAACGACTTCATCTTTTGCTTCTTTTTTTTAATTTCAGTTAAGTCCAGTTTTTGAATGTACGAGATAGCCTTGAGGAAATATTTATGTCGCTGCTTTCCTCATATTTCTTCAGAGTTTTCTCCAGTTTTGAGCTCAGCTTCAGGTATACCTTCTTTCTCTTTTTCCCTTCCACATTTAGCCGAAGCCTCATGAACATACTGTTTGATCTTTTAGCTTCTTTCTTGAAGAGTGCGATAAGATCAATCACTATCGGATGGTAATTCCTCAGAATATTAAAAAAAGTCCGAACAAATCTTCCATTTGTATCGAAAGTGAATCTTATTAGGTAGTAAAGGAATCGCCTGACCAAAAATGTCCGAAAATTTCTCACGACCGCAATAGCCCGAGACTGCATCTATCCGTGATTCTTGAATCATATCTTAGAGATTTCCGTAATATGTTAAGGATTTAATTCTAAACAGGATTTGTAAAATTTCCACATTCAAACCCAACCCTTTTTACAGGAAAATAGTTTGCGTGATGCAAAATACGAACAACTATAGGTATTTAAAATGTTGTGGTCACAAAATTTTTCAACTTTAGTTCTATTAAACGTTAATTTATTTGCGCTGAAAAAATCTAAATATTAAATTTTTTTGTCAATTGTCTTATGGAATATTCCTCTACGTGAAGTATTTTGATTTTTCTCTCTTACTTGTTTTTTTCCATTACTGTTTTTAATAATGCAGTACTTTCTGTTTCAGTTCATAACAACATAAATTTATCATCCTAAGTTAATGAAAGAGTACGTGTCATTGTTATCAGTTACAAAACGGGAAGTAATAAGGGCGAGTTTCCGATAATGAACAAATTATATTTCCAGTGTAATCTTTTGTCTTACAAATTTTATTGTCTTAATGTAATCATATTTTCTTCAGAGATAATGAAGGTGCGTTAAGAAATTACACAAAAGATGCTTAAGAAAAACACTAAGAATGAATATAAAAAATTGGGGATGGATGTTCATGTTTTTTAGCAGGAGCAAAACGTTGAATGTTAAGGTTTATATTCCAAGATACGGGCAGACAATAGACAGATTAGCTGTTGGAGGAACAAAACAACGTAACACTCAACCATTGCCACTACCCAACACTAAAGATCTCAAAACAAGCACCATCACCACACTTTTCTTTCTTTACCCTTTATCTTACCCCAACTCTTTAATCATTTCCTTCTCACCCTTACACTCTGTGCTATTTCTCCTCCTTTTCATATCCTATAAACTACCATTTCCACAATATTTCTCTATCATCCCTCTTTTGCCGTTGTTTTGTTAAAAGATATAAAGAGACAGTGCACATTTTGTATTCGTCTTTATTTTACATAAACCACATTCATATCACACATCCTGTCTCAAAAACGGTCTTCCTCGTGCAGAAATAGAGTAAACTACACACACAATATAAAGTTTTTATAGATACAAAATTATAATAATAATAATTCAATACAATTAAATTTAATTAAAAATCACTTTCAGTTATTAAAAATATAATGAAGGTTAGGTGTTTCTTTCTCAGCTTATGCGAAAGAGTTTTACTTTACAATTTTCATGTTATTTATATTTTCTTAAAACACATTGAAATATTACAATAATAATAATTACACAACGGGCAGGTGGAGTGTTAAATTATTTACACACTGTCTGCTAGATCCAGGACTACAAAAATTAAGAATGTTTCTTATCTCATGGTCAGCCAATTATATGACTGCAGCATTTAAGAACAGAAAGGGTAAAGGTGTAAAAGACACGAGTCAGAGTTATCTCTTCTGAGAGTAATGAGTTTTATTATGCACCCAGGCTCTGTCGTGAATGAAGTGAAGTTGTCATTTGTAGGTGCTTTTTGGAGGGCCTGGCATGCTAATAAGTATAACTTTCCACTTAATGAGGAAGGCAATTTAAATTCACCTAAATTCTCGTTTTACTTAGCAAAGCCTCTAGATTTTCTAATCGTAATTTCGGCTGATGACCTAAACAATAATGTGATATTCCTAGACAATTTTTAAAACACATACACACCCACACACACACAAATGCACATGTAGTATATTATACATGTAGTAATATTAAACTTCAGAATGTTATAATCATTTTAAATTGTAGGCGTACAGAATTTAAGAATACGTTAAGTTTAAAAATAAATTTACAATTTATATAAATATGATAACTATAATTACATTTACATTACAGTTTAAACTTAATAGGCACATAGAATTAATAAAACAAAAACGCAATAATGTAACACCCGCAAAATTTATTACGTGATGGGGCACTCCCTGCCAACTATAATTCCCAAATTTATAAAGAAATGCACCAATATGAATATTCCGCAAATTCGGCAAAATCTGATTGTGTATTCTGTTCGAGATATGTACACTGGATTTGTACGTCGAGCCACAATTTTGAGCATATAATGAGGAATAACAGTTTCAAAGTAAACGAGGATCCTGCAAAGAAAATTTCGGTTTTTCCGAAATCACCGGCTGATGAACATCACCGATCAGTAGTTAGTTCCTGCTTGGCGGATATTCACGTTGGTATATTTCTTTGTAAACTTGAGAACCCTTAGTTGGCAGGGAGTGCCACATCATATTACATACATTTAGCGATGGTTCCATTATCGCGTTTTCTACAATCTGCCGTCGGGTGTTTTTCAGTCCATTTCACATAACGATTATCTTTAACAATAAAATTACATTTGAAATTTTCAGGTAAATACAGCATAAAAATGTGTAAAAAATATTTCAACAACACATACAGTTTTTTGTCATCAGTCTCTCGACTGGTTTGATGCAGGTCTCCAAGCTGTTAAATCTTGCGCAAGTTGTTTTATATCTACATACGTGTAACCCCTACATCTTTTGTAATTTTTTTAAATTATTTTAACTTTACCTCCCACTGCAATTCACTCTCTCAATATTACCCTCCATTATTTATATATTAATACCTGAATGTCTTATAATATGCCCCACTAGCCTATCCCTTCTTCTGGTAAGACGTTTTCATAAACTTCTTTTTTCATCCACTCATCTAAGAACCTCTAAATTGCTATTTTTTTCCACCCACATTTCAAAAACTTCTATCCTCTTCCTTTCTACACACCGTTTTACCCACGTTTCATTCCCGTATAATGCTACACTCCAAACACAGTGTTTTAAGAAATTTCTCCTAATCTGTATATCAAGTCAGTAAGCTCAGTCAGTATTGTAGTCAGTAAGCTGTTTTACATTTCAAAGACTCGTCTAGCTTGAGCAATTTTGATATCATTTATGCTTCTACCATCCTTTGTTATTTAACTCCCTAGATACCAAAATTTTCCCAACTTCCCTGTAAAAGTATGTTCTACTTTTAAATTATTTCCACTGATAAGCATTACAGTAGAAAATCCGAACGTGCATAATATCTTCGTACGTGATTGTTGTATTAAGCGTGAATTGCCAAACTATACGATCTAATTTTAATGATTTTTTTCATTTGATTTTTTTAGCTTCAGCAATTCACTTCTCCCTGTCCCCCGATGGCTTTAGCAATACATACAGTATATATGAAAATTCGAGAAAAATTCACACAACATAACTAAAAACACAACCATTAATTTCCTACATAATATTGTCATAGAGACTAGATATTTAGCCTAGATGACATTTATATTATATTTGTTGCCATCTCTGACGTATATCATATCTAAATTTGACTTATGAATTGTTCATTAATCACAGTTATAATTAATTTATCCGTTGTGATGTGTTTTCAGCAGGTTTCATATGTTAAAGACTTGATAAACGTGAGTTTTCTTTTAAATGATTGCTCTCAGTTATGTTAGGATAATAGGCTTAATCAATAACGCAAATTGATATAATTATCGTTAGGTACATTCAATAGAAATACGTTTATTAAGCTAACAAATGTGACAGGAAGACGTAATTGGTAAATGTGGAAGTTGTATTAAACAATGGTCTTGGAAGCCGCCATTGTTGATGATGTAACAGGTAAGAGGTATGTCACCATGGTTACAGTTGTGTTGTGTGACGATATCAATAGCCATTGTTTCCTAGCCTACTTCTCTCTCATTTCCTTCCCCACTTTCTCCCTCTCTCTCTCTCTCTCTCTCTCTCTCTCTCTCTCTCTCTCTCTCTCTCTTTTGCGAAAAGGGGAATCTCGCATTCCACAATAACAATCACCAGCAATTCACTCTTGCCCCTTTTCCACCATCTCTTGTTCCTCTTTTCCACCAACGTTCAGATATTTCGCTTGATTGGGTACGTAGAATTTGTCATGTTGTCTGCTAACGCTATTTGAAATGAATTTCCTTATTGTTATTTAGGAATTTTCCTTTAACTTATATCTACAATCAAATCTTTCACTTGGAACTAATTAAAGTTAAATCATATTTTGCGCTAAATATATCAATCAATACATCAAATCAAGTCATATATCTAATACTGTATTACGTACTTAACTACGTTGTATAAATTTCAGTATTTGTGAGTTTGTAAGTAAATTTAATAATAATTTTCTGAACTAATTAAAAATATACAATTTTTAATGTACATGTAAGTTATTTTTTTTTAAAAGTAAATATGTTTTAAATTAATTACTATGTTATTTGGGTATACGGTTTTTAGTTATTCGAAAATTCCAGCATACTTAAAGCCTTAAATTTTTAACTTAAGTAAATTAAGGCTAGTAAACAATGACTGTTACCGGTAATGACTTCCGGTACGAAAGCGATACCATTAACAGTTAAGTCACTGAACAACTTACGGATGACAAGTAGACCAATAAAATGAAAGATGCTGAGAATAAGTTCGATGATCATGTGTTTTTAGCGAGAAGGTCAGATGACGAACTAATGTGGTACTAATGTGGAAGACTAATGCGGTACTAATATGGAAGACGACATCAAGAGAGTTGCCGAGTTGAAATGGAGTTGGACTGATAATATGGCCAGACAAGACGGAATAAGTTGGACGATGAAAATTGTGGAGTAGGTGGCTAGAGAAAGGAGAAGAGGTTGTAGCGACCAGACAAAAAAGGACTGGCTAACTCAGTCTCATGGTTATATTTATTAATATAACATTAAATATTAATGTTAATAATATTAATATACCATTATTAAATATTTATTAATATTAATATAACATTATTAAATTGTTATTAATATTAAACTGAATTAAATTTATTAATAAAATATTATTGTCTTGGCTCTAATAAAATTCTGAATTTAAATTTTAAAACAATAATAATTTTCTGTTATTTGTGTATTTTTTTATTAGTTTGTCCAGTAATTAGATTATTACCATCTGTTATAGTCTGTCACTCTTAATATCTATCTATTTAAATCCTGTAACCTCTTTGCTCAACGCCGCACAAGGACGTCCAAAAACATTTAGCAATACTGGTAACGAGATTACAGTTAAAAAAAAGGTGTTGTTGTGATACATAACATAAAGACACGGTACTGCACATAATCTACAAAATATACTCGTACTTTTAATAAATAACAAGTTTCTAATCAAAAGATTCTATTACAATTTTATTTCCTTTTAAAAACAAAAAGAAAAATCTGAAGACAAAACTCAGCGCATACATCAATAAACAAATTAATAATAATATTATCCAAAAAGATTAATTATTACAATCCTACAGAAAATAAATTTTGAGACTAGCAAGTGCGTTAAAAATTCAGCTGAATAAATTAATTTATAAAATATTTAATGCATTGGTAAAATTAAATAGGGAATTCCCAAGTTTTAAAGAAAATTTTAAAATATATATATATATATATATACATATGAATTGACTAAATAAATTTTAATGTGACAACACTCATCAATCTTTAAAATAATATGTATACAGATCCATATTCAATATTCATATTTTTGTTAATTTAGAAAAGATATATTAAAGAAGCCAGTGAGAAATTTATTAAAAGATATTAAATAATAAAATAATTCATTTTTCTTTTTTAAATAATTTTGCTGAGCAACAAGTTAATTGAACAAATAAAAAAAATATTTTAATAAAATTTTAATTGATTTATTTTATTATGAAGGATTCATGTCTAGACGTTGCTAAGTTAAATTCTGTTCGCCGCATGTATCGCCTTGTCGGCCAGATATTGTTAAAATTATATGGAAAATTAGTATCTCGAAGGTTCCAGAAGAAACGGTTCAAAGGTAGACGAAATACACACAATCCCCAGTGTAAATAAAATAAATTTTCTCATACCTCTAATAATCCAAATTATTTTCATACAGACGCAATTAACCAGGCAAAACTTCAGACAGGCAGGGTGTTTTGGGCCACTCTCGCAATCTACATGACCCCTAGAGACATCGAACCCCGGTCCGTGAACCTCTGGTTGGACAATGACGACATGAATCTCCAAGTACCATTTTAAGTTAATCTCGACATGAATCTTGAAGTGAAATTTGAAAAGTATCTCGATATAAATCTCGAACTAAGTCTTGAACTAAGTCTTGAACCCTAGTTAACACAATTCGCAAGGAATTAAACTCCAATCAAATAAAATTACCATGAAATAGAAGATTTCATGTTTGCAAAAGAAAATAGTTAACAATTCATAAAGAAAATCACATATAGAGTATTACAAATCAAAGCATGAAAATATATAGGTTACGTTTCACTGGCAATAATTAATAGTATATTAAATTTTGAAAGAGTAAAAATCATAACAAAATATTAGGTTTAAAAAAAATATATAGAATAGACTTTAAATAATTTTCATAATTCACAACGAATATAATAAATTTACAGCAATTAAAGTAGTTACAAAATCAGATGACATGGCAAAATCAGTCGCCATTGCATGAAAGTAAAAGTTTTAAACCAAGCCGTGTCACACTTTACAAGTTTATATTGCCAGAAAAACGGTAAAAGTATTAAGAAAAACACTTACCTAGAAAGGGTAAGACGTAGAAACGAAGAAAAAAACATTTTAAATAATTATTTAAGACATTATAAAAATCAGCACGGCACTGTACGTCCGGCCATTACAAGAGCTAGCAACGAACAGGCAGAAAGCTGCCGAAAGCAGGGCCCAGTGAAAATCCAGCGTGACGTCACGCACAAAACTCACTAGGAGACCCTGAGCGATGAATAGCAAACACGTAGTGCATCGAACATCCGATAGAATGAGCGAACCTGCGTATAAATAGTCGAAAAGAAAGAAAAAGGGAAAACCCACGTAACGTCCAAAAAAAGTGTTACAGACTCCCCCCGCCAAGGACAAACAAAACCTGAAAACAGGCTTTGTTTGGCCAAGCCAAGAGGAGCGACGACAAAGACTTGCAAAGCAGAAACGACAACGAAACACCTACTAAACGACTGACAAAATTTGGAAAAAAAAATTTTTGGGTGCGCCAGAACCACCGTCTCCTTACTACTATCCGCCCAACTAAGGGAAGCAGCAAGGGGCCCCGGAAGCACTGACGACCCTCGAGAGAAGGAATCGGAAATATCCGCCCAACAAAGGGAAGACACTCCGAAACCTCCCTCCGAGAAGCGGCATCGGAGGCACCCACCCAACTAAGGGGAGGCACCGCGATACCCCTCTCCGAGAAGCAGTGCTCAAGGAAACCGCCCAACAAAGGGAAGCACCTCAAGCACCCCTCTCCACAACGCAGTGATGGTACCGGAAGTTGTCGCCCATACAACAACCCCGATACCACCTCATAGCAAAGTCAAAAATCAGGAAAGTCCCAAAACCAAAAGCAAAAAAAAAACAGTCAACGACTATAGATGGCACAAAGGCACAGACAGAGACGCCAAAGCGTAAGCAGGGTTCGAGGACAAAACCTCGAAACACCTGAGAGTGGGATGCATGAAGCAACAGGCCCACAACACCGGGAGAAGTTAAGGACGCCTCCCTAACTCGTCCAAAAAAAAAATTTTTTTTACAACAAAGGGGAAAGGGTAACAACAAACACCCACAAAGGGTAACTATAACATTTCAAAACGGAATAAGGGGAGGGTAAGGTTTCAGGAAGGGGCAGGGGGAAAAAGAAAATCTAGAAAAGAAAAGGGTGATCACAAAACTTTCACCGCGACACAAGAAAACCATCGACCACAACACGGCAACGACCGCCGTACCAGAAGTGACGATCACAAACGAAAGGAGGTGGGTCGTGCAACACCTGAAAAGAAAAACAGCTAACTGAAACAACGAAAACACAAAACCAAAACAACAAGGCCAATGAAGGAAACAGGGTACCAGGTAGGCGAAGAGGGATAAAGGGAAAAGGGAGGGAGTCACTCAGGACTAGCAAAGGGGGAAGACTTGGTCAACCACATAAGAGCCACCAAAACCAAGGGAATCAAAAAAAAAACAACAAACTCGCACACGGCGAAAACCACATCTAAGCCACCGGACCACGACCAAAGACAACTAACAGAAAGCTGAAAGAAAATTCCTAAAACAAAACATCACAAGACCTAAACAGAATGAAACACGACCTCCACAAACTGACACCACATCAAACAAGGACACCAATCTACCACACAGACTTGGTGCTTGTTCAACCAAACCGGAAACAGAACAACATCGTCGTAACACCTGAAATTAAACGCAAGTTACACAAGACTGCAAATATAAAAAAAATTAACAAGTCAAAAAAAATCCAAATTTTACATGAATTTAATTTAATCATTTCAAAAACATTTAAAGATCGGCGACTTATAAAAATCAGCAACACAGAAAAATAGCGACAAAAGTTGCCCAAAAAAAAAATTCAAACCAACAGTTAGCATGTAATAACACAAGGCAAGAAAAAAAAATTTAAAGAAAACCCAGTGAGTACTGCACACACACACACACATACACACACACACACAGTCAGTGCAGTATCAAAAGGCACTAACAAGAACGATAAAAAAAACACAATAGCAAAGAGACAACAACTACTCATCTGATCTATAACATCAAAAAAAACAAGGTCAACAAAATTGCATCTTTACTGAAAGTAAAACATGATGACCAACAGCTGCCGGTAACAAAATCCGGGCAATGACCCATCTCGATAACTCATTTAACTCAGAAACAGATCTACATAACAATACCCCTACATCATAGCTCAAAAGATATCATCCTACAATTAGACACTCGATACACAAGGTGTCGCTATTCAAAGCCACAGTTGGTAAAAAAATAAACCTTGTAAAATCCGACACAACCTGGAAATAAATTCTATTTGCACCACCTTTATCATGTATCACAACAGACGAATAGATTATTAAATTTAAATTTACTAAACACAATGCAAAATAACTGTACCAGATCAGTTATACACCAAAAAACACAAACCCAGCGTTCTGCTAACCACTTTTATGTAACCTCTTTGCTCAACGCCGCACAAGGACGTCCAAAAACATTTAGCAATACTGGTAACGAGATTACAGTTAAAAAAAAGGTGTTGTTGTGATACATAACATAAAGACACGGTACTGCACATAATCTACAAAATATACTCGTACTTTTAATAAATAACAAGTTTCTAATCAAAAGATTCTATTACAATTTTATTTCCTTTTAAAAACAAAAAGAAAAATCTGAAGACAAAACTCAGCGCATACATCAATAAACAAATTAATAATAATATTATCCAAAAAGATTAATTATTACAATCCTACAGAAAATAAATTTTGAGACTAGCAAGTGCGTTAAAAACTCAGCTGAATAAATTAATTTATAAAATATTTAATGCATTGGTAAAATTAAATAGGGAATTCCCAAGTTTTAAAGAAAATTTTAAAATATATATATATATATATATACATATGAATTGACTAAATAAATTTTAATGTGACAACACTCATCAATCTTTAAAATAATATGTATACAGATCCATATTCAATATTCATATTTTTGTTAATTTAGAAAAGATATATTAAAGAAGCCAGTGAGAAATTTATTAAAAGATATTAAATAATAAAATAATTCATTTTTCTTTTTTAAATAATTTTGCTGAGCAACAAGTTAATTGAACAAATAAAAAAAATATTTTAATAAAATTTTAATTGATTTATTTTATTATGAAGGATTCATGTCTAGACGTTGCTAAGTTAAATTCTGTTCGCCGCATGTATCGCCTTGTCGGCCAGATATTGTTAAAATTATATGGAAAATTAGTATCTCGAAGGTTCCAGAAGAAACGGTTCAAAGGTAGACGAAATACACACAATCCCCAGTGTAAATAAAATAAATTTTCTCATACCTCTAATAATCCAAATTATTTTCATACAGACGCAATTAACCAGGCAAAACTTCAGACAGGCAGGGTGTTTTGGGCCACTCTCGCAATCTACATGACCCCTAGAGACATCGAACCCCGGTCCGTGAACCTCTGGTTGGACAATGACGACATGAATCTCCAAGTACCATTTTAAGTTAATCTCGACATGAATCTTGAAGTGAAATTTGAAAAGTATCTCGATATAAATCTCGAACTAAGTCTTGAACTAAGTCTTGAACCCTAGTTAACACAATTCGCAAGGAATTAAACTCCAATCAAATAAAATTACCATGAAATAGAAGATTTCATGTTTGCAAAAGAAAATAGTTAACAATTCATAAAGAAAATCACATATAGAGTATTACAAATCAAAGCATGAAAATATATAGGTTACGTTTCACTGGCAATAATTAATAGTATATTAAATTTTGAAAGAGTAAAAATCATAACAAAATATTAGGTTTAAAAAAAAAATATAGAATAGACTTTAAATAATTTTCATAATTCACAACGAATATAATAAATTTACAGCAATTAAAGTAGTTACAAAATCAGATGACATGGCAAAATCAGTCGCCATTGCATGAAAGTAAAAGTTTTAAACCAAGCCGTGTCACACTTTACAAGTTTATATTGCCAGAAAAACGGTAAAAGTATTAAGAAAAACACTTACCTAGAAAGGGTAAGACGTAGAAACGAAGAAAAAAACATTTTAAATAATTATTTAAGACATTATAAAAATCAGCACGGCACTGTACGTCCGGCCATTACAAGAGCTAGCAACGAACAGGCAGAAAGCTGCCGAAAGCAGGGCCCAGTGAAAAACCAGCGTGACGTCACGCACAAAACTCACTAGGAGACCCTGAGCGATGAATAGCAAACACGTAGTGCATCGAACATCCGATAGAATGAGCGAACCTGCGTATAAATAGTCGAAAAGAAAGAAAAAGGGAAAACCCACGTAACGTCCAAAAAAAGTGTTACAATCCTATAAGTATATTTTATATCTGCTCATAAAAAATATTGCTCAACCCCGAGTTAAGACGAAGTTGGATTGGTCAGATCGCCAGACAAGACGGGAACAAGTTGGACAATGAAAATTGTGGAGTAAGAGGCTAGTGAAAGGAGAAGGAGTGTAAAGACAGTCTCAAAAAATGTGGGCTGATGGTTTTGGAGTTATACTGGAAGGACAATAGCAGGGATTGGTCACAGACAGATCAAAGTAGAGAGAACAAGGTGAGCAGAAAACGGGAAAATTTAGATAGTAATTTTGAAAATTATAGTTTAGTGATATTTGAAAAGTTTTTTTTTGTAATCCCTAATGTGTGTACTTGCAATCTGTTCAATTCAGAACAATAAGCAACCCCATGACCCAATGAGATGAGGATGATGTGTATGAAGTGTAAATGAGGTGTAGTCTTGTACAGACTCAGGTCGACCATTCCTGAGAGAGTATGGTTAATTGAACCCCAACCATCAAAGTACACCAGTAACCACTGTCTAGCATTCAAATCCGTATAAAAGTAACTACCTTTACTAGGATTTGAACCAGGAACCTTCGTCTCCAAAAATCAGCTGTTAAAAAGCTGATTTTTGGAGACGACTCTAGACCAACCCGGTGGGTATTTGAAAAGTAACAACAAAAAATTAATGGTCTCAAAATACATTATCAATATCAAATATCAAAACAAATTACAACAGAATAAAAACCATAAAAAATCGCATTTGTTTCATACTGTTATAATTAATTGAGATAAACTATCAAACATTATCACCCTCTTCATTATTCTTCCATTTCACCCTTACCCTAATTCTGTCCCGTTTGTTCATCCATTCAATTTTTATTGAACGTTATTTCAATTCAAAAATTAATTAAAATTCAATTATTGTCAAATCGATATCTATTCATTTACGAACTTTATACAATTCAAATCGGTGCACACTTGTAAAACAAATTACATACATGGTATTTTAATTTATGATTTACAAACAGAATTTAACTAAAGAGGGTGCGTCATATTATTTTACAAAAAAAAAACAACTATCGTTAGTGTACATAGTACAATATTTTTTACTTTCTCTACATGAATATATAGGATGAAAAATATTGTTTTCAAATCAATTTTTCGAAATCGAGTTTTCGCCGGATGTACACGTTTCAGACCCCCTGAACCCAAAAAACATGTTTTTAGCGATTGGTGTGTGTGTGTGTGTGTGTGTGTGTGTGTGTGTTTGTGTGTGTGTGTGCGTGTGTGTGTGTGTGTGTGTGTGTGTGTGTGTGTGTGTGTGTGTGTGTGTGTGTGTGTGTGTGTTTGTGTGTGTGTGATAGAATATCTTAAGAACGGAAAGGGCACATAAATTTTATTTGCTGTTAATAATCTACGAACGCTAAGGAAAATAGGTCTACGTTCTGTACATATTGTTTTAGTTGTAGGTAAGAGGTAATTGTTAAATGTAAAATAATTGCTATTATTAATTAAGTTAGTTTAACCTTTAAGGTTTGTAATTCATTTGTAATTTTTAGTATTATAAACTTAATAATTAATCGTAATATATAATTTTGTAAATTAATATTTAATTATACCCAGATTCCGTACGAACCTATGTTTAGGAGGTACAATATTGAGTAACTCAAGAAGAGATCGTAGAAATGAAGTAAATATAGGCGAAGATGAGAATGGAACAAACATACGAAAATAAGCTAGATATTGATTTATCGTGCTCTCTTTAAAAAGCTATTTGATAAAAGTTAACGTTAGAACAATATAAAAGAGTTTAACAAAATAGAAAAGAGGTACAGAAATTTCGAAACACAATTTTTCAAAATGTACTTCTGTTAAAAAAATAATATTAAACTGTAATGTTGTAATGACACAGGTGTTTTCTCTATTTTATTATTTTACTTATAGAGCTAGACGTTTTATCCCGAGTGATTTTATTACAGACTTGATGACACTTTAGTTTACCAAACAAAGTAAAATATTTACACATAAATTTTTAAATAAAATATTTATTTTTAAGTTCAAATATTAGACGGTTATAATCCAAACACATTGAAAACAAGCATAAAATGAATTTATATAAAATATAATATTACCACAATTTATAAATTGAAGCAATGTTACTACTGACGATAAAAAACGTATTCATATGTTTTATTGTATACAATAACGACCTTATCTTATTTTTGTTGTTGTTACTTGGAGCCGTGCTTTTACGTGCACTGGTTCTGTAAAAGCTCAAACATACTATACAGTGACACACCTTCGAAGATTATCTCCCCTCGAGTCATATCAATAATATTAAACAGCAATCCACTGAGAATACAGATGGTTTCATCTGCAGTGGTTCCTTTTAACCACCCACTATACATCCCCTTTACTTACTTTTCTTTTTTTACTGATCTTCACATTTCCTGTTTGATATCAAGAAGAAAAAATGAAATACATTTCTATTATTATGATTATTTTATATGTTATCGCACAATTCTCCTTCAAATATTATCAGCAATGTTGGTTTTTTTTCAATTATGATCTTTTTTCATTTTTTCGTCATTAGTCTCTCCACTGGTTTGATACATTTCTCCAAGTTGTTCTATTTTGCGTAAATCGTTTCATATATACGAGGTGTGGCTATTAAATAACGAGACTGACGTTGTAAAAACTTTATTTTTATTTTATACATAATCACTTATTATCACCTTCAATATACACTTCTTTTCTATTCCTACAACGCTCCATTGTTGGAAACAGTGCTGGAAGTTATCTTCTGACAACTCCTTCAGGACACGTGCCGCTTTCTCTTTTACAGCTTCCACGGTTTCAAATCTTGTCCCTTTTAATGCAGATTTCACCTTAGGGAACAAGTAGAAGATAATAACATGAGATGAAACGTGGTTTCTTATTTATGATCCGGAAACGAAGCGCCAATCCATGCACTGGAAGAGCCGAACTTCACCGAGAGCCAAAAAAGCTCGAATGAGCAAGTCAAAATTTAAAGCAATGATGATTGTTTTTTTTATATACATGGGATTGTGTACCTTCACTGGGTTCCTGAAGGTCAAACAATTAATTAATATTACTACCTTGAGGTACCTTCTAAACTACGTCAGAATAAGGAAAAACGCCCCGAAATGTGAAGGGCAAATCATGGGTTCTCCACCAAGATAATGCGCCAGTTCATTCCGCGTTATTTGTCAAGAGGTTCCTAGCCAAGTACAGCATCTCAGTGTTAGAACATCCACCTTATTCACCAGATCTTGCACCATGTGACTTCTACCTGTTTCCTAAGGTGAAATCTGCTTTAAAAGGAACAAGATTTGAGTCTGTGGAAGCTGTATAAGAGAAAGCGGCACGTGTCCTGAAGGAGCTGACAGAAGATGACTTCTAGCACTGTTTTCAACAATGGAAAATTTGCATGGAGCGTTGTAGGGATAGAGAAGGAGTGTATATTGAAGGTGACAATAAGTGATTATGTATAAAATAAAAATACAATTTATTACAACGTCAGTCTCGTTTTTTAGTAGCCATACCTCGTATACATTCCTGCAACACCCTACATCTTTTGTAATTCCGTTAAATATTCTACTCTCCCCTTACAATTCACTCCCTCAATATTACCCACCATTATTGACAGAGCAATACCTGCATGTCTTAAGATATGCTCCACTAGCCTATCCCATCTTCTGGTAAGATATTTCCATATACTTTTATTTCATCAATTCGTCTAAGAACCGCTAAATTACTTATTTTTTCCATCCACCTAATCTAAAACGTTTTCCTACAACACATTACATTTCAAAAGCTGCTATCCTCTTTCTTTCCTTAGCTCCTATCACCCACGTTTTGCTCTCATACAATGCTATACTCAAACATAATATTTTAAGAATTTTTTCCTAATCTGGAAATAAATTTTTGTAATCTGTAAGCTGTTATTTCATTTCAAAGGTCGTACTAGCTTGAGCTTTTGACATCGTTTATACCTCTACCATTGTTATTTTTATTCTTTAGATACCAGAATTTCCCCAACTTCCTTGTAATATATGATCTACTTTTACATTATTTCCACTGATAAACATTAAAGTTGAAAATCCGAACGTGCAAATCTTACGTAATAGTGGTATTAAGCGAGAATCGCCAAGCTATACGATCGAATTCTAATCAATTAAAAGTTGTAAAGACTATATGGACTACAAAATTTTAAATGACATACTATGAACTCGGTTTTTGTTCAAACATTTGGAACGAAAGTGAAGATGAGTACTCGTATAAAAGGAACAGAGAAGAGAACAACTAAACTAAGAGATAATGCACACGTTGAAGCGTTTACTGCCCTATACTACCATGACAGTTTGAAAAAACAACGAGAAAGTACCCAGACACAGCTTCTTTTTCCTGAAAATAACCTAAATAGGAAGGAAAGTATTGTTTTCATGTCAATTTTTCTAAATCGAGTTTTCACCGGATATACAGGTTTTTAGACCCCCTGAACCTCAAAACATATTTTTAGCATTTTGTCTGTGTCTGTTTGAACAGAATATCTCAAGAATGAAACATCGTAACATCAATTTGAAACTTGAAACTTAATTTAGATACCACTAAATGACCCAACACAAACACTTTCGTCAAAATCGGTCAACCGGGAGTAGTATTCATTCGTGTCATTTTTCACTTTTTGCGATTTTCTCAAAAACAGCTCCTACGATTTTTTTTTTGTTTAAATTGCTTCATTTACTAAATTTTTTATGCTCTACAAGATAGGGTAGGCGCCATGTCTGCTAAAATTCTTGGAGAGGCTGTTTTTGTGTAATTTTTTTTGAGATTCCGACTTTAATATGCATTTTAGCGCAAAAATGTATAGACCTAATAAAAATCGTAGAGAATTAAAAATCCTACAACTTTCATTTCAAACTTTTTTTGTAAAACGCTTAGTTTAGCGATAATTAGCAATTTTCTGTTTTTTTTCTCACAAAACCGTGTAAAAACATCGATTTTTTTAAAGATTTCAGCCTTAGTATACATTTTACGAGAAAAGTATCTATATAATCAAACTTATAGGAAATTAAAAGATCTACAACTTTTATTCATAGTATTTTTCTCTACAGAGCCTAGTTTAGCATGAAAGAGTGATTTTCCATATTTTTAAACCAAACTGAGGTTGATTTTCGTTTTGCGTCTTTCACTCATGATTAAAATTAGATTATGTTTATTGAGTGAGGTTAGTTTTTTGTTTATTTCTAATATTAGGTTATAATTTTAATAATTTTCATTGGCAATAGAAAGTTGTGTGTGTTCCACACCAGATTTTTAGTATTAAATTGATGGAATTATAGCGTAAATTTGTAAATCTGTACAGAAATATAAACAGCAGATTACATTATGATGTTTGACAGTAACAAAACATAGGCAGGTAATATAACATGAGTTATATAACATTAAACTCTGTCAAGATTAATGGTCCTTGTTACAGTCATACGTGTGTATTTTATACATATAGTCATAATAGTCACAGTCAAAGTTGGTGTAATGATCGTTATGATAACGGAAGGGTCACACCATGGTGTTCATGGGTCTCCTCGTATTCATGTATTGTCCTCCTCACTAACTCAAGTTTATAACAGTAGCAAACAGTAACTGAGTAACAATAATGGCTGTCATACGGTTACCATCTCATCAACTCAATGTTTTCACTGTTTAATTTTATGTCCCATATATTGTGTAAACGGTATAAATTTACATTAGCAATATCATTTTATTACTATTCCTATGTAAATATCAACTAAGTTATAACAAAATTTATTATTTAAATATTTCGTAATAGAATAAAGTTTTATTTGTCCGGTATTAAAGGATTGGATTACTGAAATCCTATTCCGAGAGCTATTAAAATTGTATATGGTATTTTTGACACCTTTTTTACTTTCTCTTGCCTACATGAATATTAGGAAGGAAAATATAGTTTTCATGTTGAGAAGTTTTTTTTTTATATGCGACTGCCAAATAAGTTTTTGTCCAACGTAAGCCCCAATTTACTAGTAACTGAATTACTCATCATTATCTTTACCTCTCTTCCAAGTTTCCTCGTGTCGGGCCCAACAAAACTCCACTTCAGCTCTCTCTATCACTGAACCATTTTCTCTTTGCTTTTGCTTTTTTTTGTATTTTCCTTTGGTATTTTCTTTTTTGGCATTGGATCTTTTTCCCAATACATCCATTACTCAAACCATACACTTCACTCTTGGTCTACCTCTTAGTCTTTTTCCCTTGACGCCAACTGCCCCACTAATATCGGCGCCTACAGATGGTCCCGGAGCCTGCCGCGGGGTGCGCTTTCAACGCGCAGCAAGCAGTGCCCCCTCAAACATGAAATGGACTAACCGTAGGGGTATAAAAACAGCTGCACTGAACCGCGTGAGCCACTTCCCATCCAGCCCCCGACCTGGAAAGAACACCAAAAGAAGAAGAAGGAGAAGAACGTACCAGCCGAGACTGGACGCAGCCATCGCTGGTCGACGCTACCGGTGGCGAACGTCACATTCGCGCACCGGTCAGCTGAAGGAAGCCCGTGCGTGCCCACTGGCACCACGGTGAAGAGTGAGTCCAGCTCAGGCCCGGAGGGAACTGCCGCGGCCGCGCTAACCAACGACCTACGCTGACCCAACACTGCGGGGCTCTGGGGGCTACCACTACCACGCTGCAGTGGGGACCCAACTGCCACTGAGAGAAGGCTAGGCCTAAACCCGGTAGCCGAGCCGTCACCCTGCGGACACCGCGCTGCACATGCAGGCTCGACGCGTCCGACCGCCTACAACGGCCCTTTTCAGGGCCACCCATTTTGCAAGGCGAGGTTTGGTTACGTGTCGTCGGCTCCCGTAGGCGACAACCTCCATCTCCAAGTACAACACCCTTTTTGGCAGCTTCCTTCCTCCATCGTACTGAAATACTCAAACTATCTCAGGTTTGTCTGTCCAACCCTTCTTAACAGGCTTTCCATGTCCAGTTGTTCTCTAATTACATAATTTTCTGATTTTGTTCCTTGTTGTCTTTCTCAGAAAACTACTTATGGACTTCATCTCTCTACCTGGATCTCTCTATCTTTCTACTTTTTACCTTCTACTTTCCCCCAGACCATTCCTTGGCTGCATTAGTCGAAATTGTTACAAAGTAGGTATGCATTATCAATAACTGTTTGACAATGAATAGAAATGTCTTGATCCCAAACTAAACCTAGAAGGAACTACTTGCTTTCTGCTTCCTTTTCGTAAACTTATTTTAAATTTTTCATTTGATGAGAAAAAAGTTCTTCCTTTTTATAAATAGAATAAAATATTTTTTATATGAATTACTGATTCATTAAATGACATTTCAGTCATTGGGTATTAAATAACAATAGTAAAAGTAGAAGATTTAAGAAATCAGTAAATACACTGAATTGACTGTAGTTGTAAGATTCAATTCAGGAACAAGTCGTCTGAGTACGGTATTAGGTGTCGTTACAGTAAAATTAATAATCCGATTAAAGTTTCTCGCATGACTCAATTACAGTGTAGTTACAGTTAAGTCAACTCCCCCTGTTCGGGTTACTTCTCTGTATGTGTAGAAATGTGTGTATATAAGACGGAAACAGAGGTTAAGTATTGTTTGTTTAATATCCATTCTTTCAATTCCATTATATTGGAATTTTATTATACTGAACAACTTTGTTTTAAAGTTGTTTTAGATGCACCATAATGAATAAGAATTAGTCGTTTTATTATAAAATTTATCAACTTTTATATCCATTTATAAAAAAAAACACAATTTTATTTGTCATCAGTCTCTCGACTGGTTTGATGCAGTTCTCCTAGCTGTTCTATCTTGCGCAAGTCGTTTCATATTTACATACCTGTAACACCCTACATCTTTCGTAATTTGCTTTAGATATTCTAATCTTTGCCTCCCCCTACTATTTACTCCCTCAATAATTGATAGCTCTCCATTATTGATAGCCGAATTCCTGGATGTCTTAAAATATGCCCCACTAACCTATACGTTCTTCTGGTAAAATGCTTCTATATATACTTCTTTTTTCATCCACTCGCCTAAGAACCTCTAAATTACTTATTTTGTCCACCCACCTAATCTTTAACATTTTCCTGTAACACCACATTTCAAAAGCTTCTATCCTCTTCTTTTCTACAGCCCCTATCACCCACGTTTCACTTCCGTATAATACTACACTCCTACACAAAAATATATAAAATGAATTGTTATAAGCCAAAATCCTTATTCACTCACTGATTCACTCTCTATCCCCTCTCTCTTTATTTTCCCTCTCTCACTCTTATTTTTATATTATTAACTGCTTAATAAACTCTCAAGTTCTAAAATTTTGGAAATTAATTTCTTAGCAGTTGAAGAAAAACTAAAGCCTTTGCATTTCAACCATTTCCACCCAAGGAGTAAAAAGAAGTGACAATTCTAAAAAAACACATAAATATTCCTCTACCTTTTCAACATGCTACGTTCCTAAAATTCAAAATAGTTGTTCTGTAAGTTGTACTTAAAATTATCCGTTTATCGAACACTTTTGAAACCATTTTGGGGATATATGAAAGCCTTATTCATGTTTCCGGCAGACCATCTGTCATTTAAAATATAGGCCCTCTTTCAAATACAATTCTAAATACAGATTTGGTTATTCATTACGTGAAAACATTATTACTGAAGCTGTATAGTTGATTTAAGAATAAACGTAAAATCAACAAAAAGTGTAGTACTGGATTGCACCAGAAACAGAAAAATCCTGTTACGACCCATCATTTAGAGACACGATACCCCACTTTGTAGGAGTAAAAGTATCAGTGTATTTATGAAACGGCGAACTGCACCACATTTGTAGCGGTAAAACTAAAACTAATAAATCTAAAGAGTTGAATTCTAAATTTTTGTAGAGTAGCTAACGAAAATAATTTTAAATCTTGGAGACCAGTCAGATTTTTCATAATGTAATCTACTGTTTATATTTCTGTGTAGATTTACAAATTCACACTACAATCCCATTATTTTAATACTAATTTCTACTATAGTTAGAAAAATCTGGTGTGAAACACAAATTTTTCTTCTCAATGAAAATAATGTACAATATAATTTAACATTAATAATAACACATTAAAAATTTAAAAAAAAAAACCTCAAAAAACATAACCTAATTTTAATCACGAGTGAACGATGCAAAATGAAAATCAACCTCAGTTTGGCTTAATAATACCGAAATCACTCTCACGCTAAACTAAGCTCTGTAGAGAAAATTTTTTAAATAAAAGTTTTTGATCTTTTAATTTTTTTAGAATTTTCTTTTAAAATATTTAGAACTAAATCTATATCGTCGCCTCACATGGAACCATTACTTAATTACAAAAAATAAACAGTTTGAGGTGTCAGTACGTAAAATACAACTATTATATAGCATTTAAATCCACTGTTTATTTTTAAATCAAATTGTATTTTTGAAAAAAGAGGAAAAAGCATATTGTAGGACGGTACTGTACCGTACTTGTGATATCTGACTGCATTATACCTAACTGCCTGCAATAAATGGTAGCTTATGGTACTGATATATAAAAGAACTAATCCTCCCAAACTACCTTACATTAAACAAACAAATAAAGCAAAGTTTTCAATTTACATGATTTAAAAATTACGTGCTGCTATATTACTAACTTAGCAATTGCCAAGCTTTCCAAGAGTGGAAGCATATTTGAAATCGGTTGGACTGTTTCTGAGATTATACAGTACAAATACATATTATTTTAAATACGTATTAGCAGCGACAACCAGAAAAAATTACACATCAAACCACATTTTACTATTTTATTTACCATTACAAATACTCTTGTACTTGAATTTTTAGTTGCAAGTTTGTAAAAAAATATATTTTTTCCTTTCATATGATCACTTAGTTGCTTGACTGATTTACGAGGGACAATCATAAAGTAACGTTCACTTTTATTTAAAATATTTATTTGATTTTAAATATAAAAATGGTTAAAATAAATAAAACCTTAATTTTCTTTCTATTTTCTCTTCATTTCAATAATCTGAGAATGATATCGAGTACTCACCATAGACGTTTAAAATGACTCAGCCCAAGACATTTTCTCGGGGAGGACGAAATAATAGTGGTGATGACTGCAAGCTGTAACAAATAAACCAAGTTTTAGAACCATTAACATCAAATGTTAAAATATTATGCATTAACAGATTCTAAATGTTCAAAAAAAGTGTTACGAAAATTTTTGTTCATACTGAAAAATTTTTCGAAGGTCTATGTTTTTAAAAACATGGTTTTTACAGTGTCCATCTCCATGTTAGTGCCAGTTCTACAGCTTGATGACTAAAAAATTGCGATCAAATTCAGTAGAAATGCTTACATTCGCTATATCTACTGACATTTTTCATTCAGTTTTCAATAACCTAAAATAAAAATTTGTTAACCGGAAAAATTGTTTAGTCTATACTCTGGTACAGAAATGATAAAACACAGGTTAAATTCTTCCCGTAATTGAAACTCGAAAGACACAAAACCATTTACACCTGATAGTCATGGCTTAAACTTTGGAAAATTAAAATTAATGAAAACAAATCGCAACAAATGACATTTACTCTTAGACGACAAAACTGCCCAGCCGTTTACATTAATAATATTCCGCTGCCTCACACTACTCAAACACGCTATTTAGGCTTACACTTGGACAGAAAACTTACACGGAACGCACAGGTTCCACACACACACGTCACAAACTCAAAACACGCTTCTATCAAATGAAACACTTACTCGATAGACGTTCCAAATGAAACATCTCACACAAATGAACAAACTACTAGACAGTCTTAAGACCAATCTGGACATATAGAGTTAAACTTTGGGGATCAGCTAAACCTTCACACATGAAACTTATACAAACAATTTAAAGAAAGATTCTACGAGCGATAACGTAATGTCCCTTTTACGTCAGAAACTTAATGTTGCACAAAGGCTTACAAATCCCATACGAAATTGATGTCGCGAAACAACTATACAAGACGATGCATGGCAAATTTTAATTTAATGACAGCCCTCTCATACAAAACATCTACACTAGGACAATACCGGGTGCTCAGTGCAGACGTTTGAAGCGCCTCTGGCCAAGAGATCATCTTAGCCAACTGTAGGACTGCGGTAATGACTGCACGCTCCTTCAAGTAAATCAAGTTTTAGAACATTAGCTTCACATTTAGAAATTGTTGTATAAATATAATAGCAGATACTAAATTTCAATTAAAAGTGTCTCAAAGAAAACATTCTTCAGTTGAAAATACTTGTACGTAAAACTAATGAAATTTTTCACCTGAATTGTTACAAAAAATTTCATAGAATTAAATTTTAATATGTCTGAATCAATATGGTAAAAACAAAAAAGCGGTTGATTAAAAAAATTAATATTACTTCACTAAATACTGATGAAAATATTTTGTAAATATTTTCAAAAACTTGGATTTTTAAATTTGTTTTTTTTGTAATTAAGTTACAATGTATATTTTATTTAAATTTCATTTTCGTTGACTTTGTTTCTAATTTTTTAGATATTGTGTGAAAAATTGAACAATTCTATGACAATTTTCGAAATATAAATTATTTTGTATAACATTTATTACGAAAGTATAATATTGGTGCAATGTAATGCTGGCTACTCTAACAAAGAATCTCGAGGGATGCTCCACTTCACGCTATTCCTCAGTGGAGTTTTACAAGTGGAGAAAAATCAGTCGTTGAGCAGATTTGTTCGGCTGAAAAGATGTGAAGTTGTACTCTTGGGGGCTGGATCTAAGTTGTGGCTGTCAATAGAGAATGCCTGGACGAACATGAATACTTCTTTCGTTACATCCGTTTTTATTTTCATGTTTTACAGGTAGTAACAGACACGAGAGACCTTATACGATTTCGTTTTATTAAAGTTGTTGAGATTATTGGATTTTTATACGATTTTGAAAATGTATTATATTTTTCCAAACTTTTTCCTAAATTACATTAATTCAATTCTTGAACAACAAAATTATTATTATTTGAAATTGATCTAAATGTTCGTATTATATTTGTCTCCATTTTAGAACAGTTCCTTTTGTTTGGCGTGAAGTAGAATACTTTACCATTTTTTTCACCCTAAACTTTTCGCGTACGAAATTCATTCGATTTTACGATAAAACTATTTATTTTATTTATTTCGAATGATTTATACCATTATACTAATTTCTTAGACGAAAAATGAATTTTTTGTTTTACTAAGGGTATATAAATAAAACCTTTCAGAGTTATCCTTCCAATTTTCTTATGGTTACTTTTCAGGCTATTCTACACCCACTGAGTTATTAGCATCTTCATATATTGTTAGGAAGTAAGAAAAGATTTTTTGAAATTACCTATTTTGAGAACCATAATTTTTTGCCTTTTGAAGTAGAAAATTAACATTCAAACACATTTTTTTACTGTAATATTAACTCAGTACATTAAAAGTATTATTGTAAATGTATTGTAAATTATTGTAGTATGTATTGTTGTAAATGTCTGTGCAAAAATTTATTAAAATTCATTCACAGTTGGCTGAGAAAATGGTCCTTATGTGTCAAAAATTGTAATTTACGGGAAACAAGAAAAAACTAAGAGAATGTAATAAACACGATGACCAGTTAGAATATACACAGAATTCAATATATTACAATCACAGCTGGTCGTATGATACCTTAAAGTTTTAAAACAAAAAATATCATAGAAAATTGAAAAAATTGTGAATTTATTTTTGTCATTCAAAAAAATAGAGATATTTATGCAAACTGGTAACGTTTAGAAGATTAGGGTTTAACATTTATTTTTATTTTTAAACGCTTTTATTTAACTTACTCTTGGAAGCATCAAATCTTGCAACTTAAAATTTTAATACTTCTACCGTATCAATATGAATCAAACTTTGCACACTTGTTTATCTTTGATGACAATACGCTTTTGTAAAAAAAAATTTTAAAGTTTTAAAAAGAATTTAAAAAAAAAAATTTAAAAAACGCTTTTATTTAACAATTATGTAATATAGAGAAATTAAAAAGAATTATTTTATAAGTTTATTTTATAATGGATAAATGAACGTGTAAGTATAGAAGACAATTTCTTACATAAAACAGAACAATATTTAACCTGAATTAAATAATTGTATTGTATGTTTTAATTCTATAATATAAGCTAGTAGGTTAGATAGTTTTAATCTCATTCGGCCAATTCCTAGAAACTGTAAGTTGGTGTCGGATTACCATCCGCTCGTGCTACGGCCGGGGGCGGTGCGTGCGGGCGGCTGGTATGCTCGCCACTGTGTGTCGAGTCGAGCGATGGAACAGATGTGTTTTCATTGCGGGAAAAATGATTGTAAATTTTCATACCTAAAGTTCATTCAGGATGAACGGGAAAGTATTTCGTGTTTTAGCAACCGCATGTGTCGGGAATGTGTATCAGTTGTAGATTTTGTGAAGGTTTAAGATAATTGATAATAGTTATAAAATTCTATAAGAATTAATTTTGTGCGTTAATGGTGTGATACGGGGTGATGTTATGATGTTCACCGCTGTTCGATCGGGATTGTTTCTCCAGTTATGGATAATGACTTGTAAGTACCCCTTTTGGGATTTTTCTGTTCATGAGGTTCGAATTTTGAATTATGTTTTAAGTGGTTTTACTGGAATTGGCCGCATTAGAATTGGTTCCACTGGTTTTTCTTTTTAGGTTATAAGTTGTTTAGTAAATTAGTAAAGCTAAGATTCTTATTGTCTACAATAATTGAACTATAATGTTTTTAATTTATATCAACTATAAATTAAACTACAGTAACCTTAATAATTGAGGTATTAAAGTATTTAGAGTCACAGCTGTAGTGCGGTGGATAAGTTTGTGCTTAGATATAAGGTATTCAGCTGTCATGTTTCTAGGGAACCTTGTTGGTATAATTTTAGTACTAGTTAGGGTCAAATTTCTGAATAAGAATTTGGGCAGACAAGCCACGTATTATTTTGTAGTAATTTATAAAAGACCGTACTGGCTTTAGAGGCAGTCGAGTGACGATAAACTGTAAATCTTAAATGTTGAATTTAAATAGTAGTTTCAGTGTATTCATTAACTAACGTATTAAATACTAATTAATTACTTACTTAATTATGTCGTCGGATATTATGGTATTCTTCCGACCATTTAATATGGTATAAATATTATTATTGTTCTTGGGTAGGGTTATGTACCTGAACATTTGGTGAAGTTAAACATTAAAATACTTACTGTTAACGGTAAAGTTGTTAGATATAAAATTATTTTGCGATGCAATTATATTAGTACTTATGTCCTTGTCGGCGTCTGACTATTTATGGTTATCGTAGGTGCCTATGCATTGGGCGTAGTGTTATTCTGTTGTAGTTTACGTATATTTGCCAGTGTGAACCAAGTCTAAATTAATAGTCTAGGTTAAAAAATTAATTGTTTTATTTTTGGTAAATTTTTATAAAAATTTTGATACCAATTGGCGAGTAGTGACAAGATGGGGATTCAGGGTCGGGACGTGGAGGAGTCGGTGGTCTGGTCAGGTAGTGTGACAATGGGGGTTCGGAGTGAGTGTTGAGTGAAACCCATTCCAGACTTATTTGATCGGAGCCATACCGGTGCCTACACCCCTCCACCTCGTACGGCGCTCAGGAGCCTTGGACAGCGCTTCTCGTCTTTTGGTACTTTGCTTCCTAAACTTGTTTGGTAGTATTTTACTAGTGTTTTTGGATGTTCTTACTCCACGCACCGCCGTGGATATAATAAAGTCTGTTTTACTGAATTTGTGCGTCAGTGTGGTCAATTTCCGTATCCCCACAGTTTCTATATTGTTACTTAGTATAAGAGGGTTTTCCGGGGTGTCGTTGGGTTGTTCACCTCGCTTGGCGGGGGTTACAAATGGTGTCAGGTGTGGGGTAGGCAGCGGCAGGAAAAGCAGCCTACACAAATTTTTGGCCAACTCGAAAAAAATTGGGAAAACCTTGGAAACTCTATAATATTGTTGTTTTGAATATTTGCTGTGTATTTTTGTATATCGATCGTGACGTATAAGCTATTATTCGAAAATGGCTACATCAGAAGAAAATGACCCCAGTGTGGAGGAGCTGTTGGATGCTAATCGGGAATTAAATCAATACAAAGCGCACATGGAGCGGGAGAATGCGAAGTTGCAGCGGGAGTTAGCCGTGCTTAGATTAGGAGCCGGGAAGCCGGATCAACCGAGGGACAAAAGCCCAGCGGTGCGTAAGGATCTGGGATTGCAGTCGATGATTAAGACCTGGTCAGGAGATTCGTCAGGGCCAACCGTTGACGAGTTTTTACGTTCTATGGATCTTGTAGCACAAACGGGACAATGGACGGAGCAGGATAAGAAACTCATCTGCAGATTGAAGACCACTGGTGCTGCGGCAGCCTGCTTAGACGCACACCCAGAACTGCTGAGGGCGGACTCAACATACGCCGAATTTGAAGATGCTTTGAAGCGTAGATTTAGTGGAACGCGTGATCCCGAACGAAACCTGATGGCTTTGAACATGGCAGTTCAGGGTCCCGGAGAAAACGCTCGTGCTTTTGCTGACCGATGTCGACAGTTGGGTCTGAAGACGCTACGACCGACCAATAACGCCCAGGAAGCGTCATGGGCTCGAAAACAGATGGATCGCAGTGTTCTGGCGGCATATGTGAAGGGACTTAGAGGAGCCGCGGGGATGCAGTTGCAGTTTTATCCCCCTACTGATCTAGAAAACGCCATGGAGAGTGCGGCGAGAATTGAGGAGGTGCAATCACACAGTAAGGCTTCCCACAGGGACATATTCTACATGGAGGCCAGTGATGAAGATCATGCCCCGTCGAAGGCCACAGTGGCACAAGTCAAAGCTGAACCTGGGACTAGGAAGGACGTCTGTTACGAGTGCGGTGGCAAGGGACATTTTGCGAGAGATTGTGCAAATCGGAAGGAAACCAGACCGAACACGAGAGGCAACCCTGGGAGGAGGCAGACTACCAGTAGATTCGGTCGCCAACAAGCTGCGACGCCGAGACCAAAAGGATTTTGTTACATCTGTGCCGATCCGAGTCATTTTGCTGTCACGTGTCCGAAACGAGCAACGGAGCCACGAAGGGAGGTGAACGTTGTAGAATCTAACCAACAAGCACCACCCCCAAAAGAGAACGGTTCGGGAGTAGCCCCGCACCCGAACCAGTAGACCAGGGGCCTCGACACAATTGGATTCCCAATATAAGAACATTGGGAACGGGAGGAATAACGGTTGCTGTTAGTCTTGCTGGCCAGGAACTATCTTTGCTCGTTGATACGGGAGCCGAATTGTCCATTCTTCGGAAACCAATTTCCGGCGTTACCGTACAACCAATAAAGATAAAGGCCAGGGGTGTCACGGGTGCTGCACTGGCAGTAACGGGAGCCCAAGAGTTGGAGTGTAGAGTCGCTCACCTTAGGGTGATGCACACTTTTGTTATCGCTGATGTTGATACATGGCGAGATGGACTGATTGGATGGGATTTGTTGGAGAAATTGGGGGCGGTTGTTGATGTCGCCCGCCAAGGCGTTACCTTCATGGGAGTTGGTATTTCGCCGCGTGCTAATTGCAGCTCGGAGACGCTAGGAGATGTCGCTAGCGTGAGTGAAGAGACGACGTCAGGTAGGATGCCTGAATGTGGCAAGGGAGATGCCTTGCAGCCAAGCACTTCAAGATGTACTGGGAGACAGACTGTTCGATCCAAGGATAACAGTGGAACTTTCCGAGTGAGATCTTTAAGGGCGTTGACGGTACCACCCTATTGTGAGCAGGTGGTCGAAGCTCGTTTGGAGACGAGGATCAAGGGAGATGTCATGGTGGAACCGATGATGCAGCCTCAAGCGGGATTGAGGGTTGCGAGAAGCGTGAACTCTGCAGGAGAAAATGAGAAGTTAATTGTGAAGATTGCGAATCTGACTGCCAAGCCTATCGAGGTGCAGCGTCGGCAAGTCTTAGGAGTAGCCGAGCCACTGATAGACGAGGATGCGTTGCCAATGATGGATATCGAGCGAGGACAACGTATTTCACGAAAAATGTTTTCGGAGAAATTGGAGCATCTACCGGGGGTAGAGGCTAAAGTCGTGGAAGATGTGTTATGGAGATTTCGAGATGTTTTTGACGAACCCGACAGAGATGGTTGTAAGTCGGGAGTAGAGCATAGGATTCCTACCGGGGATGCCAGCCCCATCATGAAGAGGCCATACCGAGTGCCGCATCATCTGAGACCCGTCGTTGAAGAGCATTTAGCGACCATGTTGGATAAGGGGATCATCGAGCCATCGAGTAGCCCGTGGTCAGCTCCGGTAGTCTTAGTTCCAAAGAAGACTTCGGATGGCAGTACTAAATATAGATTTTGTACAGATTTCCGGGCACTGAATGAAATAACGAAAGGGGATGCATATCCGTTGCCCTTGATTCAAGAGACGTTGGAGAACCTAGGGCAAAGCCGATATTATACCACTCTTGATTTAGCGTCGGGTTACCATCAGATACCTATTGCGGAAGCTGATCAGGAAAAAACGGCGTTCACCACAGTGGGTGGACACTTTGAATATAAAAGGATGGCGTTTGGGCTCATGGGTGCCCCTGCTACTTTTCAGAGGTATATGGATAATCTGTTAGCAGCGCTGAAGGGAAACGAATGCTTTGTATATCTTGATGATGTCATAATTTTTAGTGTTACTATACGCCAACATGCGGAAAGGTTAAGTAATATTCTTAAGTGTTTTCAAGAGGCCAACTTGAAGGTGAACTTAGAGAAATGCAGGTTTGCTCAAGAGTCCGTGGAATATTTGGGACATGTAGTTACATCCGATGGGGTCAAACCTGACCCAAAGAAGATCGATGCCATTCGAAACTTCCCTAAACCGAGCAACGTAAGAGAAGTCAGGGGATTCCTAGGTTTAGCAGGCTATTATCGGCGGTTTATCGAGAACTTTGCTGAGATAGCGAAGCCAATTACGCAACTGACTAAAAAGGATATCGAATTCCGATGGAGCCATGAACAAACTGAAGCGTTCGAGAAACTGAAGGGATCATTATGTTCAGAGTCTGTGCTGGTATATCCTGACTTTCAGAAGCCATTTATACTTGCCACGGATGCCTCAGGGACAGCCTTGGGTGCTGTACTTTCGCAGCTGTATGATGAAAGGGAAAGACCTATCGCATATGCCAGCCGTCAGTTGAACGCCGCTGAACGGAACTACTCTACGACCGAGAGGGAACTTCTAGCCGTGGTGTGGGCCACACAACAGTTTCGTTGTTATCTTCTGGGAAGACCTTTCACCTTGGTGACGGATCATGCCGCCTTAAGGTGGATGCTCAGCCTTAAAGACCCTTCGTCCAGACTTACCCGTTGGGCCTTAAGATTAGCAGAATTTAGTTATACTGTGGAGCATAAACCTGGCAAGCGCCATACTAATGCCGATGCTCTAAGTCGCGCCGCAATAATTGCGCCCGTGCACCGAGGATGGAGCCGTGAGGAGATGAAGAATGCCCAACTGGACGATGACTGGTGCCAGGAATTATGGGAAAGAAGAGGTAATGGAAGAGCTGTATGCTCAGGTGGCTTATTATACTGGACCAATGGGGATCCGGAGAGGAAATCATGGAAGCTAGCTGTTCCGACTAGTATGAGAAGCTCTGTGATCGAAGGTTGTCACAGCACCTTGTGGGCTGGACATCCAGGAACAGAGCGGACACTACGGAAAGTGAGGGAAAATTATTACTGGCCAGGAATGAAACGTGACGTGGAGAATTATGTGAGGCAGTGTCACTCTTGTGCGGAGAGGAAGACTCCACCAAGATTAACTGCGCCGTTGTCAGAGGCTTTTGAGCCAAATAGGCCATTTGAGATGGTTTCGCTAGATATAGTGGGCCCACTTCCAGTGACTCGAAGAGGCCACAAGTACATCTTAACGTTTATCGATCACTTTACGAGATATGTGGAAGCGATACCGTTACGAGAGCAAACTGCCGAAGCCACTGCGCATGCCTTCGTTACTACAGTAATAGCGAGGCATGGAACACCAGAGAGGCTACTTACGGACCAAGGGAGAAATTTTATGTCCGAGCTGTTCACCGCTACTTGTAAATACATGAACATCAAGAAATTGAGAACCACTGCTTACCACCCGGAGGGTAACGGAAGATTAGAACGTGTTCACAGAACTCTCATGGAGAGCCTGAGTCATTTCGTGAAAAGGGATGGAAAGGATTGGGACCGATGGTTGCCCTTTGCTGTCATGGCCTACCACTCTGTCCCACATGCCTCTACCGGATATTCACCCTTCTACTTACTGTACGGGAGAGAACCAACCTCGCCGAGTAGTTTCATGATGCCAGAAGACATCGACAGTGTAGAGGATTATATAGAAAGATTAAAACAGAAGTTTGAGGAAACTTATGAAGAAGCATTCAAACGATCAACGGCTGCGGCCCGAGGTAGGGCTAAAACGCGCGATAAATTCAAAGTACTTCGAGAATTCTTGCCTGGAGATGCGGTCTATCTGTTGGATCCTGTAGCGAAGATAGGAGAAAAGAAAAAGTTTAGTCGACCATGGAAGGGACCCTATGTGGTCAGGAAGAAGCTATCCGACGTGAATTACGAAGTGGCTGATTCACTAGGTAAACTGGTGGTGACCCATGTGAATCGATTGAAACGGGCTTACCAGAAGGTAGAGTTCGGGCTAGACATCCAGAGGCCTGAAGAAGATGAAGCCGTTGAAGAATCAGGAAGGACAGCCTCGGAAATAGACGATGAAGACTGCCCTGGTCAATGGAAGCCCATGTGGGTAGATGAATACGATGACGATGAAGAAGGAGGACTTGTAGCTGATTTGGACAAGCAAGACGAGGATGTCGAGGAGGAGAACCGCGAAGAAATGCCGCAGGCTAGAGCGGATGACGTGGAAAATGAAGGAAACGCGCTAGATGCCGATGGTGGTCTAGAAGAATTGCCAGAGGTATTTAGTCCACCGGAAACGAGTGAGTCGCTGAGAGCTGACCCTATCTACCGGCCTTCTCCATCTGGGAGGAAGCCTCTACAGAGGTCACCGTACGCACTTCGTAGCAGATTGGCTACAAAGAGCGAGTAACAATGTAACTAGAAGTAACTTAATTTCCTCTTCCTACGCTTTAGGTAAGAGAAATGATAAAGTAATATAAAAATTTAACTGAACGTGTGATCATGATATAATGTTAGGATTAATATAGTGTAGGAGAAAGGCGCCGTTAGAAGGAATATACCCAGTCCGGGTGCGGGCCAAAGCTGAATTGTAGTAGGTGGCGGTGCGAACTAATCCCGGAACGGTCCCTGTTCCCGACGACGGACCTCTTTAATGTGATTTTGAGAGAGTGATGGACTTTCTGCTCCCTTACAGGTACGTCTGTTGTATGCGGGTCCGAAGTGGCCAAGAAAGAAGGCGTCTGGTTTGTTCAAAAGGAGGACGTCCTGTTGTCTGGAGAATGCTGGCGAGTGGTTATCGAAATCAACGTGACGGAAGCCTGCGGAGAATTTAGTGCTTTGGAGGTCACTACACGTGCCGCTAGAGATAACATTTTGAGAGCTATGGGGGCGATGCCCGAACTAAGAGCCGTAATAGAGACGACCGACAGGATTCTTGACATGGAGAACGAGCTAACCGACTCGGGACGAGTCTTAACTGAAATGTTGCCGCATGGTCGGATTCGCCGAGGCCTGTTGAACGTTGGAGGGAAGGCGCTACGTGTCCTATTTGGAGTAGCCGAAGACGAAGAGCTCCAGGAGGCAGAGAAGCACTTGGAAGCTGTGAAGACCCAAGTAGCAGAAGTCGTCCATATCCAGCAGTCTCATTTAACCTTGACCCGGCGATTAAGCCAGAAGGCTGGCTACACCAACAGACAGCTGATGTCCTTGGCGAAGGACGTGAAGGAGGCCGCGATGAATACGGAACGTCACCTTGCTGAGTTGGACGGACGAGTCACTAGTCTAGAACAATTGGTGCATACTTTCGTGAATGTTTCAGCGAAATTGCAAACTTTAGAATTAGCAGTGATGAAAGGGCTGATGGACATGAGGAGCATGTTGCGAGCGATGGAAGGATTAGCCAGGGGTAGTTTAAGTGTTAGCTTGATAAGTCCCCTAGAATTAAGTAATTTAATGTCAAAAATTCGAGCCTCATTGCCCATGGGTACCAATATTATTTCGGGGACTAGCCCCGCGGAATTGTATGCTTATTATAAGGTGTGTGTTGTGCGAGCGGTGTCCGTTGGGGACTCAATTAAAATTCTAATTGACCTACCTTTAATGTCCGAGGGACATAATTTTGAACTGTTCCAGTTAGTAGTGACGCCGAGTATGGACCAAAGGACGGGATTGTATTCCGTATACCACCCGGAGACTTCATTTCTGCTGATGAATAAAGACCGAGCCAGCTACGCCTTGCTGCAGATGGAAAACCTAGCCAAATGTCGAACGGGACGCTTGATGGTGTGCAGCGTGAATTTTCCTGTCTACACTCGATACCATCCGAGTTGTGTGTCGGCCCTGTTCTTTGGGGAGTCCGACAGCATTAAGAAAAACTGTATCAAGAATGTATTGGTTTCTACACCCACTGCCATGTGGGCCTTTGATGAACGCCGTGGGCGTTGGTTATTCAGCCTTCCTTCTCGACAGAAGATCACATCCCAATGCCATCAAGGGGAACGAGTCGTGGTGACAGAAGAAGATATTGAGGGCAATGGTGAACTCGAGGCGATGAAAGGGTGCCGACTAAGGACTTCGGATTTGATGTTGCTACCCAACACCCAGAAGACTGGTTCCACGGAGCTGAACAAACGCTTGACCTCGATCCAAGTTCCCAGTCGACTAGATATCAATCCAGAGGGAGTGAACATCGTGTCCAATAAAAGGGAGCTGCTCCAACTAGCCAGAGAGAGGAAGCTGATTCATCGTTTTGAACCTGGCGACGATGAAATTGAAGTAGATGAGCTATTGCGCCTGAACCACGAGCTACAGTCCGAGCAACCCACCGGAGGGGTTACGAAAGTTGTCATCTGTTCGGCAATACCGCTATTGGCTTGTATTACCATTGTTGCTGCCTGGTGGATGAAGAAGCGCAGAACGAGACCAGTGATGTCTGACGAGACCGAGGACCGAGCCATCCCGATGCAAGAACGAACAACTGCTCCAATCGCACAGCCCAGGCTGCATCGGCTGTCCCCTGCAGAGGCCGATCTACTGAGACAATCCATGGACAACCTACACTACAGCGTAGTCCAAATGCCAAATGTGTCTAGTGACTAGTGAAGTGTATACTGTGATGTGACAAAGTCATTATAGTGACCTCTTTTTCAAAGGAGGAGGTAATGTAATATAGAGAAATTAAAAAGAATTATTTTATAAGTTTATTTTATAATGGATAAATGAACGTGTAAGTATAGAAGACAATTTCTTACATAAAACAGAACAATATTTAACCTGAATTAAATAATTGTATTGTATGTTTTAATTCTATAATATAAGCTAGTAGGTTAGATAGTTTTAATCTCATTCGGCCAATTCCTAGAAACTGTAAGTTGGTGTCGGATTACCATCCGCTCGTGCTACGGCCGGGGGCGGTGCGTGCGGGCGGCTGGTATGCTCGCCACTGTGTGTCGAGTCGAGCGATGGAACAGATGTGTTTTCATTGCGGGAAAAATGATTGTAAATTTTCATACCTAAAGTTCATTCAGGATGAACGGGAAAGTATTTCGTGTTTTAGCAACCGCATGTGTCGGGAATGTGTATCAGTTGTAGATTTTGTGAAGGTTTAAGATAATTGATAATAGTTATAAAATTCTATAAGAATTAATTTTGTGCGTTAATGGTGTGATACGGGGTGATGTTATGATGTTCACCGCTGTTCGATCGGGATTGTTTCTCCAGTTATGGATAATGACTTGTAAGTACCCCTTTTGGGATTTTTCTGTTCATGAGGTTCGAATTTTGAATTATGTTTTAAGTGGTTTTACTGGAATTGGCCGCATTAGAATTGGTTCCACTGGTTTTTCTTTTTAGGTTATAAGTTGTTTAGTAAATTAGTAAAGCTAAGATTCTTATTGTCTACAATAATTGAACTATAATGTTTTTAATTTATATCAACTATAAATTAAACTACAGTAACCTTAATAATTGAGGTATTAAAGTATTTAGAGTCACAGCTGTAGTGCGGTGGATAAGTTTGTGCTTAGATATAAGGTATTCAGCTGTCATGTTTCTAGGGAACCTTGTTGGTATAATTTTAGTACTAGTTAGGGTCAAATTTCTGAATAAGAATTTGGGCAGACAAGCCACGTATTATTTTGTAGTAATTTATAAAAGACCGTACTGGCTTTAGAGGCAGTCGAGTGACGATAAACTGTAAATCTTAAATGTTGAATTTAAATAGTAGTTTCAGTGTATTCATTAACTAACGTATTAAATACTAATTAATTACTTACTTAATTATGTCGTCGGATATTATGGTATTCTTCCGACCATTTAATATGGTATAAATATTATTATTGTTCTTGGGTAGGGTTATGTACCTGAACATTTGGTGAAGTTAAACATTAAAATACTTACTGTTAACGGTAAAGTTGTTAGATATAAAATTATTTTGCGATGCAATTATATTAGTACTTATGTCCTTGTCGGCGTCTGACTATTTATGGTTATCGTAGGTGCCTATGCATTGGGCGTAGTGTTATTCTGTTGTAGTTTACGTATATTTGCCAGTGTGAACCAAGTCTAAATTAATAGTCTAGGTTAAAAAATTAATTGTTTTATTTTTGGTAAATTTTTATAAAAATTTTGATACCAATTGGCGAGTAGTGACAAGATGGGGATTCAGGGTCGGGACGTGGAGGAGTCGGTGGTCTGGTCAGGTAGTGTGACAATGGGGGTTCGGAGTGAGTGTTGAGTGAAACCCATTCCAGACTTATTTGATCGGAGCCATACCGGTGCCTACACCCCTCCACCTCGTACGGCGCTCAGGAGCCTTGGACAGCGCTTCTCGTCTTTTGGTACTTTGCTTCCTAAACTTGTTTGGTAGTATTTTACTAGTGTTTTTGGATGTTCTTACTCCACGCACCGCCGTGGATATAATAAAGTCTGTTTTACTGAATTTGTGCGTCAGTGTGGTCAATTTCCGTATCCCCACAGTTTCTATATTGTTACTTAGTATAAGAGGGTTTTCCGGGGTGTCGTTGGGTTGTTCACCTCGCTTGGCGGGGGTTACAAATTACTTAAAAAAATTAACTAAAAAGAAAAAAATAAAAAAAATTTACAAAAAAAATTAAAAAAAAAAATTTTTAAGAAACGCTACTATTTAACAATTAATCAAAAGAAAAATGAACTAAAAAGAAAAAAAGAAAAAAATTTACAAAAAAAAACAATCACAGACATTACAGTTAAAATAAAAGCGTGGCGCATTAATATAATATAAGTTATATCTATTGTAAAATATTCGTTGTAGGCTCTAATATTATATTAATGCGTCACGCTTTTATTTTAACTGTAATGTCTGTGATTGTTTTTTTTTTGTAAATTTTTTTATTTTTTTTATTTTTAGTTCATTTTTCTTTTGATTAATTGTTAAATAATAGCGTTTCTTAAAAAAAAATTTTTTTTTTAATTTTTTTTTGTAAATTTTTTTTATTTTTTTATTTTTAGTTATTTATTTTTTGAGGGGGACAAAAACTGCAAAATTGCCCAAAAAATAAAAATATATCATTGGATGCAGAAAGCACTTTATTTCAATATTGTTAAAAATACTGGAAATGTGAAAATTTTTTATTTTCTATGTTTCGGGTACCCTTAAAAAAGAAAATATAGGCTTACAATTAACGATGTAATTATTTTTGTGTATTTTGTTTGTGTAATCAAAAATTAAAAATACTAAATGTATCCGGTGTTTTGCAGTATTAATGGTTTTATTAAATTCAATGCAGAATTCTCAAGATGATCATTGGTCAATTTAAAACACCTGGTGCATGCATATAGAGTACTCAAGTAATTGAAATACTGCTTTCAAACGAACAGAGTCAGTAAACCGATGAAAATCTCTTTGAATAGTTTTGAATTAAATTGGTTAAATGAGCGATTGTGTTCGGTTACTAGGGCTCACAAATACACAAAAATTTCAGTGAAAGTCATTTTTAAATAGTATGATTAATAGTACCGGACATTTAAATCCAGATAATAAAATAAGTCACGTCTGTAGTTCAGTGGTTAGAGCGCTAAGCTGCATTGCACACTGCGACACGGGTGGTCCCAGGTTTGATTCTCGAAAAGGTACAGGAATTATTACGAATTAAAACCCGCACATTCTGTACTACACCCGAGTAGTAGCCGCTAATAACCAAAGCAGATGATGCGACTTTAAAATATAAACGAAATATATATTATGTATACGTATTGTGACATTCGTGGTCGGCTAAAGAAGATTATGATGAGAAAATTGTTTATTCTATGAAATAAATGTATTGTAAAATTTATATAGGATTGTTGATGAAAGGAATGCTTTTGAATAAAGTTCTCGGAAAAACGGTTGAAACAATTCTGAAATGCGGTAGGAAGGTTTTTATTATATTTATTATTTATTCTTTAATTTGTTATACTACGTCGTAGATTATTCTAGTCAAACTTAGAAGGTGTTATTAGAGTCCTGATTGTCCTACATGATTTAGATGTTAAACAATCAGGAAGAAACAAATCGCAAGTATTTACAGCGTTAGCCTATTTGTAGCTCAGTTAAGTTGCCACACGGTTATTAATAAGTGGGGACTGTTAAAAGTGTTACTCAGTTTATATACATTGTAACAAGTACGTAAAGAAAAGGTCTTCGTACTGTAAACATTTAATTAGCTGTAGTCAAGAGTAAATTATAGGTATAAACTAATCTTTATCGTTAGTTACGTTAGTTAAAACATTAAGTTTTGTAATTAATTTCATTTAAGTAATTTGATTGTAATTTTGTTGGTAGTCTAAGCATTATAATTAATTGTAATTAATAATCTTGTAAATAAGTAATTTTGTTGGAAGTTTAAAAAGGATGTTTGTTCATTATTTAGTATAACGAGTCTCCAGATGAACTTGGCTTAGGTATTACAATGTTCAAATAATTAACCACTACTATATTTCGAGTAAATTTTTATTATAAAATATTACAATAGCCATTATGTTGAAACAATTAAAGCGCTATTGGTTCTCGAATAAATTTGTTTTTTACTTTTTAATTACGTGATTTTAAAATACTGTACTTATTAAAGTATATTACGGTGGAATTATTTTTAATCTGTATCAATTTATTTCATTTGTTGCACAAATAAGAGTCTGTCTGTACTAATATTACAGGGAAGTAATGTTGATCGGTTTGTTCGATCTTGAAAACTACCCAAAAGATGTCAAGAAGTTATTTCACTTTTGGAAAGTTTAGAGCTTCCTGGGTAACAAAGAATAATACATTACGTAGTTCTTAAATTTTGAATAATTTTGTGATTGTTAAAAAGAAGTCATTCATTTTTTTGTTATTTGTCGTTTCGTAATACTAGTTATTTCGTCTATTATAGGGTGATTCAAAAAGAGCGCCGGTTTTGATATATCAAATTAAGAGATTTATTTTATTGAAAAACTGAAAATAAATACATCAACAAGTTCATCTTACCTTCCGATTTCATGTATGAAAAATGATGTCATGTATGTGTCCTCCTCTACTGCGCTGGCACGCATCAACTCTGTCCATGAAATTGGATATTACTGCACGACAAGTTTCGACTTCCATTTGCCCGATAACCCGTCGAATTTCCTACTTCAAGTCATTGATGTTTCGGGGTTTATTGGTATACACCAATGACTTCAGATGACCATGAAGAGGAAAGTCACAAGGCGTCAAGTCACACGACCTTGGTAGCCATTGATGGTCGGAATTACGAGAAATGATGCGATCCTGGAACCGTTCACGGAGCAACAACATTGTTTCTCGTGCAGCGTGACAGGTGGCACCATCCTGCTGAAACCACAACTCGTCAATGTCCATTCCATCCAAATGACGCCACAAAAACTCCCTAATCATCGTACGGTATCGGTCTCCATTTACTGTCACGGCTTGTCCTTCTTGATTTAAAAAAAAGTAAGGGCCGATGACACCGCCCGACCAAAAGCCGCACCAAACTGTCACTCGCTGTGCATACATTTCCCTTTCATTAACTACGCGAGGGTTTTCTAAACCCCACACATGGCAGTTCTGTTTATTAACAAAACCGTTTAAGTGGAAGTGCGCCTCATCACTGAAAATGATTTTGTTTGCGAAGGTGTCTTCATCCTGCCGTTTTCTCAATACCCAGTCAACAAACTGTCGTCTCTTCTGGTGGTCTGCCACTTTCAAATGTTGCGTCAACTGAATTTTATACGGGTGATATTGGAGATCGTACCGAAGAATTCTCCGTACAGAAGAACATCGTAAACCCAATTGTTGAGAACGGCGACATATTGATTTTGCTGGGCTAACAGCCACACTGTCACGAACCAACGCAACGTTCTGCTCAGTTCGGCCAGAACGACGACGTCCAGAACTTTTAAGGTCGACTGTTGAACCCGTCTCAAAAAACTTTTTCATGAGCCTGCGAACTGTTGATTCATTCGGTGCTTCATTACGTCCTAGAGTACCGCGAAGTCGCCTGACAGTAGCCGCATAACTCTCTCTCTACACTGGTAAAATGTTTTGACGATTAACACTCGTTGTGCAATAGTAAACTTCTCCATGGTTAGACACAGACTGCGAGAGTACTACACTGCGAACAAGAGAAACTACAACTAAATCGTCAATCGGAATGTTCTCCGAAATAGAAATGAGGTCTAACAATGTTGCCAACCGATAAACAAAAATTTACCAGCCGTTTAAAAACCGGCGCTCTTTTTGAATCACCCGTTATATATTATAACAATTATATTTATTATACTTTACTTGTAAATAGTGTATTTTAGCGTGCAATTAGGCATCAGGTACGGTACAGACACGCCCTACAATGTGACATCATCTTTTACTGTTTTCTTTATTAAAATTTTTGAAAATTGTTTACTGGACATTAAAAATAATATCACGACCGATTTCTGCGTAGAAAGTTATATAAACTTCCCAAAAATCACATTTTCAGTTATTATCAGTCAGTATTTCTCCCCTTCTACTTGTGATTCGTACTAATGACAACAAAATTCCCGATTTCAATACTTCTTCTTCTTCTTCTTCTTCTTCTTCTTCTTTCAGGGTAAAGGCGAAACGCCTGTTCCGATCTCAAAGGGTTTATTTGTTTTTATTTGATTTCAATACTAATTGGATTTATTTATATAGTATTTATTATATAGAAGTTAAACGCTTTAACTTTATTTTGCGCATGGAGAAGAAACTGCTTGTAAGAAATAAAAAGATAAAGATGGGATGAACTTTATAAAATTTTAGAAACAGTATACGAGTAGATAGTTTAGTTGAGTATATCTACGGTTCACGGTAACCTGGGATCGAAAAGGTATACGTTCCAGAGATGTTTGTAAAAATTAAGTTTGAATCATCTACGTAAGTAATCTATTCAAAAATGCACTTTTTCATTTAAAGTATTACAAAAAATAATTCTTAAGTGTATACTTGCATCCTGAGGAATTTAAATTAAACGGATAAATTTGTTTTTTACTTTTTAATTACGTGATTTTAAAATACTGTATTTATTAAAGTATATTACGGTGGAATTATTTTTAATCTGTATCAATTTATTTTATTTGTTTAACAATCATATTTTTAGAGAAATCGCACAATGAAGTGAAAAAATAAGTATCAAAGGGAAATTATTTTTAAGTCACTAAGTATCGTTAAATATCTGAACATTTTTCAACTTCGGATTTTTATTTTTTAAACATAACTATGCAAATAACAGTAATATATTTCCTCTACTTCATTCGTTGTGTTTTTTTTAACTTTCCTCTCCGGGAGGGAAAATAAAAAAGAGAAAGATGGAAAATGGAGAGAAGGTGAAATAGGGAGAGAGTAAAGGCATAGTGGAATTATACTCTGCGTTAATGGATGCTTTAAAATGAGGGAGAAACGTTTTGAGACTGCTGGTTTTGTGATCTAGTGTGCTTTAGATAATTACAGAAGAGAAAGGGCCACCACCCCATACAAACCATCTATTTTTATTATTTTAAATGACAATATTAAGTTTAATTATTCAATTTAATTATATTTGCTTCCCTTTTAGCATATAGCACTTGATCTTGATTAACGTAAAAGATAACCGATTAAAAAAGTCATAAATTAAATCTTAATTTATTATACTTGTGTAATCAATCCACTTCAGATGTATAAATAAACACAGGTAATTTTTTAAAATACCGAATTCACTAGGTTTTCTAAGGTTTGATGTTTTGAAATTTGAATTTGTACATCCCCGTTTTCTATCTACATAACATAATCATCATCATCATCTTCACTTCCAAGGATTAGGTTACATGAACCTGTTCCGGTACCCATCTCCCTCTCGGCCTCCCTACATCTCTTCTGCCAACTGGCTGATAATTTAAAGCTTTCTTTTCAGCTTTACATTTCATGACCCCGGAAGCCAATAACATCTCTCAATGATTTTAAATCAAACTAAGAGTAATTTTATTTTAATTACCTAAGTAACCTAGTAAAGGGTATTTTATTCTGATAAAAAAGTGCAAAAATGGCCGCAAATGGTGTAATGGTTAGTGTGCTAAGATACAAAACAGAAATATAACAAACAGAAAAGTTACGTAAACCTTGAAAATTAAAACAATTAATTTAAAACCCACTGCAAAATGTCATAATCCACATTATTTCCTAATGGCGAAGCTGTTGATGCTACTTAGAATATTTGTTGAAGTCGGCACATTATAATCTGTTACAATAAATTGAATAGAATAATATAACAATTTAATTTTACTGTAGTATTTGGCTATTCTAGTCAAGGTTTCGCACAGTTTTCTTTGGCCGTTCTCAATGCGGATCCCTGGACAGGTTCATTTTTGCGTTCTGTGGACAAGTATAACCTACTTTAACCTATGCAAAACAATTTTTAACATGGTAATGTAGTATATTATATTACGTGACAATAATTTTTTTTTACTTATTTGTTCATCAACGTCGTCCTTTATTGGTGGTAATTTTTAAAATTGTCACCTATTATTTGCCTTTGTCCGTCCGTCACACCCAGATGTGAGAAACTATAAGAGACATCAACAAACGGTTTTCAGATTTGTAATCTACACAAAAAGTTAGTGGGCATGAATTGAGTTTAAAGTTCAGGTTTTGACCGAAAATGGCCAAAAATCGGAAGTCAAGAAATCAAAATCAGAAATTACAAGAGAGAGCAACAAACGGTTTTCGGATTCGTAATCTACACAAAAATTTAGTAGGCCTGGATTGGGTTTGAAGTTTTGGTTTCAACCGGAAATTGGAAGTCAGGAATTAAAGTCGGAATTCGAAAACAAAAATCATATGTCATTTGATTCTTCTTAGAGAGTAGATGTGCTTGCCTCTCATCATGCGGTCTTAGGTTTGAATCCCATTTAGGCAAAGCATATTTTTATACGTTACAAAAATCATTTCATTCTTCACCGTCTGCATTAGCAGTAATTTTATTACATAACAGTCGGACGTTAAACAAAAAAAATTAAAGAGTAGTTACAGAAACCATTAGGTATGCCCACACTCGTGCGCTTTCTTTTTCAACTTGCAATTCGACTTGCGAGGTCGCATGCTGCATCGCATGCGCTTAGAGGCATACCAACTTGCCGCACTCGTTTGAAGAGCTTTATCTCAAAAAATAACGAATATTTTTGAACAGTATACTAAATTAAAGCCTGTTCTTTCTTGCATTGATTGGTTCGTTTTAAATTCTTTTATTTATAAATTAATCGGAGATAACACCAGCAATTTACGCAAAAAAAGTACTCAGTTTTTAGCCGGTTTTCCATTAATGTGGTTTTAAACCGTCCGTTACTCCGTCCAGGCTTTTCATAAAAATCGGCGTTTAAGTACGTTGAAGATCAGAGTTTTTTTCTATAATATGAATGTTTTAAAAGTTAAATCTCATGGTTTGTTTTAATATACTGGTCATTTTTTTTAGAGTGTTTATTTTGGCTTCACGTAGAGGTAGGGAAATGATTTTTGGACTGAACCGTGCATTTTCACAACAGTATTATGTCAAGCAAAGCGTTTTTTTTTTTTTTTTTAATAAAAATATCGTTAAATAATTCAAAATGAGCAACAGAATGAGTTGCAGCAGGAAAAACACAACAGTTTGTTTTTGTAAACGACTAGACTCGGAGCGGATACAACTATAGAGCTCAATTTCCCCTCAAGAAGGTTAGAGGCTAATAGAATTTTCTGTTAACACCACATATCTATTTCTAATTACAAATTCAAAATACGATACATGCCACAATACTGCTGTAAAAATGCATGGTTCAGTCCAAAAATTATTTCCCTTCCTTTAGGTGAAACCAAAATACACTTTAAAAAACTGGCCGGCATTTTAAAATGGAACATCAGACTTCTATTTTAAAATGTTCAAACAGAGAAAACTCTGACCTTTAACGAACTTAAACGCCGTTCTATTATGCAAATCCTCGACGGAGTAACGAACGTTTAAAAACCACATTAACGAAAAATCGGCTAAAATCTGAGTACTCTTTATGCTGTATCTCCGGCTAGTTTCAAAATAAAATAATCTAAGTCAAACCAACAACGCAGGAAAGAACAGGCTTTAATTTAGTGTAGTGTTCAAAAATATTCGTTATGTTTTTCGAGATAAAGCTCTTGAAACGAGTGCGGACAGGTGAAATGGCATGCCTCTAAGCGCATGCGACATCGCACGAGTGTGGACTTAGCTATTGGGTTTGAAATTTGAAATTGGGTTAAATTGGGTTGAAATCAAAATATCAAAGTTGGAATTTGAAATCAATAATGTCACTCGTAAAGAGTAGATATAGAAATAACTAATGGTTTTTGTCATAAGAAAGAGATAAGCCATTTTAAAAATTGCCACCAGCTATGAGATCGGTCATCTCATAAAAGAAGAGATTTTTACTAATTCAAATATGTTTTTGGAACAGATACGAGTATATTCGCCAACTGTTGTTTTTTTTTTCAAACTCAGGACATATAGTTTTACAGCTTAACATCCAACAATTGCCTTATCTTTATTTATATACCCAAAAATTTCTCATTTTCATAAAATAGAAATATATTTTCACTGTCTGTCCAACACTTGACTGTAACTGAAATATTGTTATTGTTCATTTTATTTAAATCAAAACACTTTACATACTACTACAAAATACATCTAGTAAAATAGGTTATGCAACAGTATTGATCAGTAAACTCAATTCTCCTTTGTCAATTTGAATGATTGTGTTGTTGGAAAATAGCGGAAATGCTATTATATATTTGTCACTTGTATGGGTATTTCAGGGTACTGTATATTTCCTTTTGTAGTGATCATATTGTCATCAGCAGGAAACCTTATTGTGATTATTTTCTTTGTTGATGTTTGCGGGAATCAAGAAACAACTTTAAAACAACTTTTCTTATGATATTTTTTCAGTGGCTTTTTGCTTAAATAGTATCGATATTTTTAATGATACATTCATTAAAATATGAAACTTGAAATCAAATGATCAAATGGTATAATGGAAAATGTAACAATTTTCTTTCAAAAGAAACGAGGGGTTGTACAAAAGGAAGTATCTTTTTGTAGTAAATAATTATTATGTAGGCCTATATCACTGCGGAGAAATATCATTTTATGAGATGCAATAAATATCAAAATTATTGTGATAATTTATATTTAAAATAATTTCATCATTTTTTAATGGAGTGTGCACAAACCTTTGAAACAAAACTACCGTTTTGGGGACGCTGAGCACATGAAAAAGTAACATTCGACAAATAAACCTCCAAAATTTTTCTATGTAAAATTTATTTAAAAAAGAACGAATAAAATTAAAATAGCTCAGTGGGTGTTATAATACCATTTGTAACCCAAAGATTCCAGATTCGACTTACTTGGAAATCTTTACTCCGTACGATAATACGTACAAAATCTCAACCCACTGTAGTTATCAGCAACCAATCGGTTGATGCCAATCCATTAGTTAACTAAATTCTTATTGCATAAAAATGTAAATGTAGTTGTTACGACTTTGAATAATTAATGAAGATCTCAATGCATTCTGTAAACTCTAGTAACTTAAATACAGCTCTCTTAGTGAGTGTTAAAGATAGAGAACACAATTTTATTATAGAGGGTATTAAAATACCATTCAGGCATTCAGGGGGAAGGAGCCAGTCAGAAGCAAAATTGTTATGGATAATAATATTTTAGAACAGATATCCTACTTTCAGTATCTAGGTTGCAACATTGCATACCAACAGAACAAAGATGCTTACAATAAGATGCACCGATTTCAGCAAATATGCAGAACTATCCACCGCACCCTAAAAAGTAGCACCAGCAAAACATGAGGGTGAGATTTTACAAAACAATAGAAGTGCCGACCCTACTGTATGACAGTGAAACTTGGGTGCTATCAAAACGAGAGGAGAGTAGATTGCAAGCATCTGAAATGAAATATTTTTGACAGACGTATGTGTGTAGTAGAGAAGATCGTCACAGGAATACCGAGATATGAAAAGAACTCAACATCTTCTCTATAAACGATAGGGTATCTCAGTCCAGAATGCAGTGGTTAGAGCATGTGAACAGCATGAGGGAGTATAGGATACCTAAGAAGGCACTGGGTTATAAGCCAGAGGGTAGGAGAGAACGCGGACGCCCGAAAGAGATGGGCAGGTTTGAAAGGTTCAGAACAGGCAGAGATTCCTAATCCTTAAAAGGAAGAAGATTAAAATACCATCACGTATTTTTCGTTCAGGACCATTTCAAGTAACTTTAAATATAATTGAAAGCTGTTTTTCAGTTCACATTTTTATCATTTTTTCACTGTAGGCTATTGTCCGTTTCTACGTTCATCCTTTGCACTGGTTTTTCTCTTTGTGGAATTCTTTGAAGCAATCCTGTCTTTACAAGGTCTAAAGTTCATAATTGTATAAACAACACGGATTAGGCCTCCTACCCTATTTCAACTTTAAAATTTAGTAAACTAGTATGTCTTAAAGAAGTTGGGATGCCCATCTCTTCCAAGGTTGTCCTTTACTACGTTGGCCGGTTGGGCTGTAAGTAAACAGTTGTTTGGATATTTGATCATCTGGCATCTGGCACAAATAACTAGACCACTCTTATCTTAATTTCCAAATAGTTGATATCACTCTTGGTAGTTTTAGTTGATGTCTAATATCGTTATTTTTACTTTATGATTGAGCAATCGATACGCAATTACAAATCTTAACAATCTCATCTCAGCAGCCTATATTCTTGATATCTCCGGAGCAGTCAGAGTTCAGCACTCTGAACCGTGCATTAAAAACTGGCAGAATCCTGTGATAAAACTTTAAAACGGTCTTCTTCTACACCTTGTCCGCCAGCATTTTCCTCAATGTGTAAGCCTTTAAAGTTTCCAATTTCATATCTGCATCTCAGTTTGCACATTAGATACATCTCATCCCAAATAAAAAAACGAAAATTCTTGTTGGTTTCGTCAAAAATACTTTGCTTCTGAGATGCTTAGTTCACCTAAAACAAATCAAACATCTTTGCCTTTTCTACTGAGATGGGAAGGTTATAACAAAATCTCTCTAATAGAACTAAATCAAACACTTTACTAGAAAAGTAAATCTAAAAGTTCTACTGCTAATACTATAATTGCAAATGAATCATTTCCAATGACACTTTCGATCATTCCTAGATCACTCTCAATGACAACGCATATTTTTTAAGATTATTTCAGCCTATACGGTAGCTCTTTATCAATTTGTTTCTTCGTCCTTTAAAAATGTAAAAATTATCATTTCCTGTAGTAGGCTAAAGCCCGAATCTCAAGAATAGCCTTCAATACACATCAAATTTTTGCATTCGAAATTTTGAATATGTGTGTGTGTGCCTGTATGAAAATATAGGAAGAAAAGTATTGTTTTCATGTCGATTTTTCGAAATCGATTTATCACCGGATCTACACGTTTTCAGAACCCATGAACCCAAAAAACAAGTTTTTAGCTGTTGGTCTGTGTGTGTGTCTGTGTCTGTGTATGTTAACAGAATATCTCAAGAACAGAACATCGTATGAACTTGAAACTTACGTTAGACCCGACACGAACATTTTCATCAAAATCGGTCAACTGGAAGTAACTGTTTATTCGAGTAATTTTTCACTTTTTTGCGATTTTCTCAAAAACGGCTCCTACGATTTTTTTTTAAATCGCCTCATTTTTTAAATTTTGTATGCATTACAAGATAGAGTAGCGCTATGTCTGCTGAAATTCTTGGAGAGGCTGTTTTCACGTAAAAAATAGTTTATTTAAGATTTCAGCTTTAATATGCATTTTAGCGCAAAAATGTATGGTAATAAAAGTTTTAGAGAATAAAATCCTACAACGTTTATTCTAAACATTTTTTGTATAACGCTTAGTTTAGCGGTAATTAGCTATTTTTTGTTTTTCTCACGAAAGCGAGTAAAAAAATTCGATTTTTTTAAGATTTCAGCCTTAGCATGTTTACGACAAAAGAGTATATAATCAAACTTATAGGAAATTAAAAGATCTAAAACTTTTATTATAGTATTTTTCTCTACAGAATCTAGTTTAGCGTGAAACAGTGATTTTCCGTATTTTTAAGCCAAATTGAAGTTGACTTTAATTTTGCGTCTTTTACTCATGATTAAAATTATGTTATGTTTATTGAGGTTAGTTTTTTGTTTATTTCTAATGTTTTATTACTCATGTAAGGTTATATTGTTAATTATTTGCATTGGCAAGAGAAAGTCGTGTAAGTGTTTCACACCAGATTTTTAACCTTCCGAACCAGTACTTACATTTGAAGCCTTTGTCTACATGACGAACAGTACTGAAAAGTATTGTTCATGATAATGCTACCTTTTTATCGTAATTTATTAAATGTATTTGTATCCATTATTACGAGTTTTCATAAGTTTACTAACGGAACCAAATCAAATCCCCATTATAATATAAAGACTATCTATTATAAACAAATATTTTATTTCCAAAACATTGTAAGTGCCAAAAATAAAATCTTACAGGTGGTGAAGGAATAAACTTATTTTTCTTTACAATATTTTGATTTGCACAGCTGTTTCTTGAGTTCAAATTTTTGTCATTAGGATCAGTAGTAGGCATACTTAACCTACCAAAAAAAACAGCTAGTGCACCGTCTGCATTAGTAGCAATTGCTAAACAGCTATGATGCTATTGTTAAACATAGCATTCACAGCGTGTTTTTGTAATAATACGAATTTCACCCAAAATGGCACTTACAACATTTTGGAAATACACGATTCAAACTGTTTCAGGTATACATCGAAGATGTTCCTATGTAATATTTAACCAAATGTGTTTATAAATTGAATAATTTTCGGATTATTTATCTATTTAATCGTACAACTTGTGATCTATTTTTACAAAAGTGAAGTGCCTCAATTTATACCTCAGTTACTTTTTAATGGTTTGAATGATTACATTGAATAAGATTGCTTCCCCACAGTTTATTCAGCAGCCATCATGTTTCTTCCTAAAAGCCTATCAAGTGATATTTTCGAGCTAGTGAGTTTCGTGGTGAGACAGTTTTGAATGAAAACTTCTGTAATAGGATTTGCTGACTTCTACTTCAGCAGGAATCTTTGTCATTGTAAAGTGTTTTATTATTTACGTACCTAAGAAAATTCATGACTATATAATATTATTCTAAGATTGAAATTTTTATTTCATTCAGTTTTGATTTAGAGAACGTCTAGGTCTAGGTAAGAAAAGATAGAATTTAACGGAAAAAGAATTTTTCTTTCGACTAAATATATTTTTTTATAACAGGTTTATCTATTAACTTTTCCCTACAGATTAAAAAAATCGATTGGAAAAATGAGTTATCATGAAAAGGTCTGTTCCGTGAAAACACCTTTAAATAAAAAATACTGTTCACAGTTTTTATTTTATTACAAATATATTTTTTTTAAACCCTGATTGGTGTACGTTGCAATCTCTTTAATACATGAACAAGAAGCAACCCCATGACCCAATGAGATGAGAATGATATGTATAACGAGTAAACGAGGTATAGTCTTGTACATACTCAGGCCGAGTATTCCTGTCAGAGTATGGTTAATTGAACCCAATCATCAACGCACACCAGTAACCACTGTCTAGTATCCAAATCCGTAAAAAATGAACTACCTTTACTAGGATTTGAACCAGAAACTTTCGTCTCCAAAAATCAGCTATCAGTGGCGACGACTTTACCACTAGACCAACCCGGTGGATTATTACAAAAATAATGGAGAAATTTTGAAATATAAAGGTACTTTTAAGTTACCACACAAATAAGTTTGTTTCCGCTTTTGTATTTATCACTGTTGTCCAACAAATTAATGATCAAGTAATTTTTATGCGATACAAGTCTCCGTAAGTTACACTAAAATTTAAAATTTCTTCTCTAACTGTTGACATAAATTTTTTTACGCGGATGTAGTTGTTAGTCATGCACTAGAGCGTACCTGTAATAGCTCGTAGAACCTTTGACTGAACGCTGAATAATTTGAGTACCTATTTTAGTTTTTCTTATACACAGTAGTTCAAAATATTACCGAATTGCCCAATAAATGGATACCATAAGTCCTGATTGGCTTTTGGCCGGCCCGTTAGCGTAGTGGTTAGTGCAACTGGCTTCTAAGTCGGGATCCCGGGTTCGATTCCCGGTCAGGTCTGGCATTTTTTCACCACTCACCTCATGTATCATACTTCTCACCGTCTGCATTAGTAGCAATTGCAAAACAGTCAAACGAAAAACCAAAAAAAATCCAGATTGGTTTAAAAACGGTCTTTTACATCAATAGTTTTTTGTAAGCGATAATTTTGATTTAGATCAGAGTAGCCATATTTTATAATTAAGCTTCTAATTAAATTTTATTTTGAAGTAGACATAAAATATATAATTTAAGGACTATAACCTTATCACTGCTGCAACGTAATATTTTAATTCTTTATTGTGGATTTCCTGACAAATGAACAGAGTGTTTTTTGTAACAGCTGAGAATTACACAAAAAAACAATCTGTTAATATTTTATAACTATCAGCAAATTACATAATATGATTTTTTAAATTAAATAAAAAAATAATTCGGTATAAGTTAATATTAAAAATAACAACCAGAATAGAAACTTTAAAAATACTAAATTGAATAACTAGGAAAATATAGGTATATAAAAAGTTCATAAAATAAAGTAAAGAAGAACAGGTAAAAAAGAAAACACTATAAAACTGATAATTTTGATAAGGTAAATCTAATATCTGTGATGTAATCTTTTCAGACTAATATTTTGGCTCTTGTCCAACAACAAAGTAGCTAGATGATGAGTGTACCTTTTTATGTCTTCCAGAACACTTAGAATTCCATGAACACGGAGAAATGTTGCATTATCACCGATTAGAATTAACTCCCGAATCAGTGTATTTTCGTTCGAGTTTAATTTATCTTTAAATCATCGATAAAACTTTAAAAAGTTTTTGGTTGATATAATGAACATGGAGATTCATTATTCTTGATTTGAAAATTTGACTAAAAACTGTAAAATATGATGGTATCAGGTAAAGGAAAAGTTGATTACTGAACCGATACATTTACAAAACAAATTCTGATTCACAATATCTATTAATATTAAAGATATTTTGTTATAATACTGATAAGAAATTGGTCGTTCATGTGGGACGAACAAACTCTGACAGACCACCCTTCTCATCATACATGATCTTCTGAACTCTTGTCAAACTCCCTACTGTATACAGTACTTGAAGAAGATGATATTGCTGAAGCCTCATCATATCTTTCTCATTCTATCTTTCTCTCGTACTATCTCACTTTATTTTTTCTCTTTCTCTCTGTTTTCTTCGTATTTCCTCGGTCAGTCACTTTATATTGGACCTTCTTATATTTTATACTTGGAGTCCCATACTTCAGTCTATGATCTCTTCAGAAATAAACTTCCACTACCAATTCTACAAAATCATACCTTACTCATTCAATAGCTTTCGCAATAACCTTTCTAACCTCCATATTCCCTTCCTTTACATTTTCCTTCTTCTTCTAATGTATATATATATATATATATATATAAAATCTTGATTCAAATATTTCCTTTCGATACGGCTCATTGAATTCGCATAAGTATTTTGGTCGATAAATTGATACAGTATTCGCCCATAAATATTAAATCATATTCAAATTTGTTTATTATATCGGTATTTTTAAATAATTCTTTATGTTCTTATAAACATGATTTTTATTACTTTTATTTGTATACTTACAACTGTAAGGGTTAGTCCTTATAGTTTGTGTTAACCCTAATATTATGTTAGCAGTTGCTAACAGGACATGGTTGCTTTGGGACATATTTGACTAGGTTCAAACTTCATGAATAAACCGAAATGTTAACTGTGCGATAGCGAAGAGGTGGAGTCCATTTCGCATATTTTTGAAAGATGTCCCTATTTTGGCCTCGGCAGAATGGAGACATCTGAGAAGATAGGCGTTGCACAGTGGATTCCAGAGAGAGTTGGGGCAGCGATGCTGCAGGATGAGGAGAGCTGGAAGTTGGTCGCTCAGTTTGCGGAGAAGATATATGGAGATCAGCGGGATCGCCCTCTCCCACAGTGAATCAATCCTGTTCCGATCTCAGTAGGTAAGGTAGGCCACTAATTTCCTGAGCTGGTGATGAAAGAGATGAATGAAAGTGAGAGAGTGAGTGTTGGTCGGTGACAGCGAGAAGGGAATTAGACTACGGTTCCCTTCCACGCCCCAATGACAGTATGTAATTTTTTTTAACCCGACATTTCCCTTTTAGTATTATATAAAAATTTCCGAGGGAGGTGGAGGGTTGTTTGCTGATGTCGGATCAAGTGGCCAAGCGGCGGGTTTTTGGTTGGTAAGGCGGTTGCGGCCTCCTTGGGGCTGGACGAGGATGCCTCAATTAAGTCCAATACTACTTCCCCCATCGTGAGGTAGTGATCATGAGTTTTCCTCGCCGCCTCGTATAAAAACCCCTACTATTATCTAGATTAGAACTGGAAAAAATTGTTTGTTTTCTAAGAATAGTTACTATATAAATTAGATTAGAAATATTACGATAAAACTAATAAAGAGTAAATTGGAATGATATATTCTGAGATATTCAAGTTATTTTATTTCAATAGCAGTTTTCATTTAAGCATGTTTACCGAACAATATTAGTAGTTTAGTAGTTAGTCTAAGTAAACCTTATTTTAACCATAAAACTTTTAATTAGATTTACTTGTAAGTTTATGAGGCAAAAAACAAAAACCATCTACTTCGAACCATTTTAAGTATTTTTTTTTCAAAGAATTATATTACCAATGAAAATAGGTTTACTAGATAACATTTCACGTGGTATTTATCAATTTATTAATATAAATATGATTAAATTATATTACGACACATGAAATGTACATGGAACAATAGTTGGTGGCTTTTCTATGGGTTTTGGCAAGTATATTTATTGCTTGTTGTACTAGCAACTAGTCTACCCTTACTTGTTGGCATTTTAGTATAAGTTAGGATATTTCATAATGCCTATTGCGTTCTGGCGAGTCCTATGGTTATTTTTTTCTAGATTATTTTTTGTGTTCTTTGTATACCTTATCTTTTAAATAAACTAAAAGCTGTACATAAAAATTAAAAAAACCACTACACTTTTTTGAGTGAGTCAAGGTTGGTTTATTTGAGACGCTAGTGTTAAATAAGTGAATTTGTACATAACACGTTCCGTATTGAAGTAGTTCCTTCGTGATTACCAATTACTGTACAGTTATTTTCGTATGTAAGTAAGGATTTTAAATTAAATACTTATAGTTGAAGTCTTAGTTAAGTTTTAAAAAAAATTGTAATAAATTCAGTTTGTTATTGTCATTTTTTGAAATTTTCTAGTTGTTTTAACTGTAATAATTAATCTAAGTTATCAATTTATTGTAAATAAATATTTCTTATAAATTATAAGGAAGTTTTATTACATATAAATAACAAGATCCTGAAAGAACTCGGCAAAATCGTAGCATATTGTAATTTTTTTAGAATTAATTGTCAGAGAAAATTCTGAGAACTAACAGAATTCTGTTTAAAAGATATTTCTGATGCAATAAAAATAAATAAATTTTATACAAAACTTTATTTTACTTTATTACGATATAAAAAAGCACCACATACAATGTAGCTAAAACAAAATACCCTATAAGCACTATTCAAAATGTCAAGAATTCTGACATCAAGCTTCTCTCTCTTCAACATTTAAATAAACTCTGTTTTTATAAGAATTTTATAACGGCCGTCATTTTTTATTGTAGTTCCTTTTTTAGTCTTACATATTTCAAAAGTATGTGAAAATCCGACCTTTTTAGAATCGAAAGTACCATAAAAATTGATTTATGTACTTTACTAGAAATGCATTTTTATGTAAACAAACTATCCGCCCCAATCGCTTCGCTTCGCATTGATAAATATTATATTTTATGGACAGAACTAACTACTTACACTAGTGTGTCCTGAAATACTTTGGAAAAAGTTTTTTTTTTATTCCACTGAACTTTTGCAATATCCTGCTGGTAATTGAAATTTTCTCTTATAAACGTTTTAGGTCTTCAATACCCGCATGCTATATCAATTCCCTTATGAGTTATGATTTATTTTGACAGAAAATTAAAAATTTCTGCTAAACTGGGCATTGAAGGAAAACAGTTATATATAAAAATTTTACCATTTTCATTTTATTTACATTTGGTTTCAAGACTTTTTAATTTAATAAACTTCAAGGGTGTATTTGGAAAGCCGATTTTCACGCTGGTTTGCAGAAAATCGTAAATTACTCCTAAAGTATGTTCTGTATGACAAGAACACATTGATAGAGATTCAACTTTTTATTTTTTTATGTTCTTCATGTAGAAACATGTCTGGTCTGGTAGACACTATAAGTGTATTTCTTTTTAATACACTGATATTATATATTTACTTGATTCTTCTTCCTTTACTTCAAAATCAAAATTGTTTGAAATCCCTTCCTAGCACGTACTTACTTCCATATTAAAACCTACACAAAAAATTTAAAGTTTATAGGTTTTGTACATCTGGAGTTTTTATGATGAATGAGTGAATCAGGGAGTGGATTTCATTTTCATGAAACATATTTTGGTGCCCCGAGCAGGTGCATATGTTGTACAGCCATTAAGCCACTCCGGCCTCTGACAACGTTAGCTCTACCATCTTGATGGTAGACTCTGCAAGTTTAGTCTTGTTGGCTGCCAGTCACAGAAAGATAACCAAACTGACCATTTCTAAAGATTCAAAATTATGTCTTACGTCAACCTAGATCACGCTTTCCATTTATCTTTCACTGAATGACATTCTGAAACAATCTGAACCTATCGTCTCTCATCACATGATCAAATTATCAATTCAATCAATATTATCGCGGTACAAATCCAATCATACCCAATACAAATATTAACTAAAGATATGATTTATAAAATTTAACCGACTAAAAATCATTTTCAAAATTGTACCGATAGGATAAATAGGTACTAGGTCCTACTTATACAAACTTTTTGAGAAAAAAATTCGTAGGTTGGTTTTAATTTGAAAGAAAAAGGTACGGTAAATGAAGATGAATGAGATGTCTGGAAAATTTTAATTTGAGGTGAAACTTTGGAAATGAGAAAGAATAAGTGGTTGCGAAGTGTGTGATGAGTATTATAGTTGAGCGAAGCAGTGTTGTTTAGGCGAAGAGGAAGAGGTCGCTAGCAAATGATAAAGTAAAATCAATCGGCGAATAGAAGAAGAAGTATTATGGAAGGTGGTGGAGAGTTGAGGCGTTGATTGCGGGGAGGGACAAAAGAGCCAAATTGACTCGACTGGTGGGACATTTCTCTCGCCCGACTACTGTACCTCTTTCTACCACCTCCGTCCCTTGCAGTCCATAATTAATGCCGGCGACTTTTGTTCATTAACGTGAGATCTGAACTTAACTTTAACTTGCCTTACCTTGACTACTGGCCTGGAACCTACGCAGACGACGACTAGATTAATTATATCTTCTCAACCATAATATTAACTCCTCCAGCTGATGTTAACTCGTTCCCTTTCATGTATTCTCCTTTGGGACTTTCTCTCTCGGTATATTTATCTCTATCTATCTCTCTAGATGGATCCTAACTCCTCTTTGTCACCTCATCACCACTGCCATCTGAATACACCAACCGACCTCTTTCTATCTATCTATATAACCCATCCGTCCCTATATACCATGACTCTTCACAACAACCGCACCATTACGTCATTCAACCGCACACTCGCAGTCATCGCCTTCTGTTGACAGCTTTCATCATCAACTCCTTTGCAACCGTTTCCTTGAAAACGCGTTTTGTTGCACGCTTCACATCAAAATATTTCCTTCTAAAGTGTTACCGTCGTGTGTGACAAATACACTACAAAGATTTTATCTCTTCATCGTAATCGTTCGCTTCATCTTTAAATAGAAAATGGGATATGGAAATCTTCTTTAACCTCCCCCCCCCCCACCGTTTCACGGTTCAATCTGACAATGGTTCATTCATTATTAATGTTAAGTAAAATTCATTGTGTTCCATCTATAGGCTCATAATTTCAAATTTTTTGAACTGTAAGATTTAAATTTCGTATCCTTTTCAATTCAGTGTTACCGAACTCCTCTTAAAACCCTTTTCAAGTTTTTCTATTGTTCACCGTGGATTTCATCAAGCATGAATTTTATAACGTTATTACAGCACTCAATGAATATTAAACCTTGATGTACCTTAATATTTTCCTAATTAATATTGTTAAAATCTTTTAAAAGATAAACAATTTGATTCACCAATTTTGCACTGTACAATATTTTAAATATTTTTATTAATGAATTATATTGTTTGTGTTATAAGATATTTAACTTAAAAAGTTTGGCTTATCATACTAAATCAAATTAACTGAAGTACTAAATAACAATTTTTGTTATTTAATCTTCAAAATTATATTGTGTAAAGTGATAAATAATTAACTCATGATAAAAAAACTAAAATATGTGATTACAACAACACAAAATTAACAATAAAACACCACCTTTTTGAACCCGTTATAATGATTACCATACGAGAATTGTTTCACTTGGCAAGCACATAAAAATTGCGTTAACACCAAACGAAACAAAAAACTCAAATGTTACATTACACTTTTTCATCGAAATTTTCCACACATATATTTGAATAACACATACATTCCATACACAGCAAATGAGGCAATATTTATCAAAATCGTAAAAAAAATATCATTATCATCATCATCCATCATGGAGTAGGCTTCTTGAGCCTAATTCGGTATCATTGTTTCTTCGGCCTTCCAACGTCTCTTTTTCCATCCTGCCTCTATTTTCATACCTGCAGAGGAAGAAAATCCAGAGACATACGGAGCAGATAATTCGTCCATCTCATCCTATACTGCCGGCCGCGTTGGCGATGTTGGTAACGTGCTCGCCTCTCATCACGTGGTCTTGGGTTCGAATCCCACTCGGGCATGGCATTTTTTCATACGTTAAAAAAAATTCATTTCATCCTTCACCGTCTGCATTAGCAGCAATTTGCAAAACAGTCTGACGTTAAACAAAGAAAAACAAAAAAAAATCATCCTATACTGCTTGATTACATCAGCGAGTGGTTGGATATTACATTGGATATATATGATCCAGCCACGTATATCCCTGAACGCTGCGTAAAAATCTCATTTCTGCAGCTTGAATGTGAATACCCAGGGTGAACAAAAAATAGCTGATGACAAACGGTCAATGGCTCTGAAGGTGGAGGAGGAAGTTCTTTCCCAACAGTGGAGGAGGCAAACGAACTCCGAATGAAATCCAGAGTGTGTCCAGATGCTCTAAAGTAGCGGCCCCACTACTGGTCTTACTTTACGCAGGGCTCGTAACTCGGCTGGAGGACATCTCAAACTACTGGCAAGAGTTCACAAGAAGCCTCGAATAAGGGCAGTATAAATCGGAAGTAAAAAAATGTTTTTAAGAAAATTACAATAAAGTAAAAGATTGCACATTAAAACTAAACCGGTTCTTGAAAATATTAGGGTCAGATTTCGTTTTGGTGCATAACTTAAGTTTTACATTTTAACTTCATATGATCGTCCGTTGTTAAGTTAGTTTGTTTTCACAAACAAAAAAACCAATTGATTAAAACATGTTTTTGTATGCTCAGGGAACCTGGAAACGTGTATTTATAGTGAAAACTCGAGTAAAAAAGTAACACGAAAACAAAAATAAAGTTCAAGTCGACGATTGAAGCATTTGTCGCACCAGTGAATGAGCTTTTCAGTGCATTCTTCATAAAATATGGCCTTCAATGAATTTAAAGCAACCCAACGACTCCTTGAGCAATTTCAATGGGACGTTTTCGATCATTTGCCGTCCAGTCCTGACCTAGCATTGAGTGACGTCCATCTTTCGCTAAACTGAAGAAGTGACTTGGAGGACAGCTAGACTAATAAAAAGCTTCAAGACAACATCAAGACTTATTTAAATTCACAGGTGGCAACATTTTATGAAAAGCGTATTGGTCCACAGGTACGATAAATGCTTCAATCGTCAACGTAATTCGAAAAGTAGACATAAGTACATAAGTATACGTGTTGTCGTTTAGGTCATCAGCCGAAAGGCTGGTTTGAACCTCTAGAGGTTTTACTAAGTAAAACGAGGAGTGAGGTGGTTTAACAATGCCTTCCTCACTGAATGGAAAAGTACGCTTATCAACATGCCGGGCCCTCTGAAAAGCACATACTTTCCACTCTGCAAGTGACACCTTCACTTCATTCCCCACAGGATCTGGCTGTATAATGAAATTCATTACTTTCAGAGGAGATAACTTTGATTAGTGTCTTTTACACCTCTACCTCTTCTATTCTTAAATGATTCAGTTAATTAATTGGCTTACCATGTGATAAGAAACCAAACTATTATTTTTAGCACTGCAACGAACAGATTGACGGTAAATAATTTGACCCTCCACCTGTCTGTTATAGGCAGAAGTATAAATAAAGTGTACGAAAATTTTATTAATAAAACATTTTTTCTGTATTCACTTGTGTTTTATTAAAGGTCTATCGAAAATTGAATACAATACGATCCTTTCTTCATCTACATTTTATACTGGGCAAGCAAAAGTAAAAATACAGTGAAAATTTTCGATTGGAAATAATTATAGATTTTATCAAAAATATATAAGCCGATAATACGAAAACATTCATAATGAAATAATTCACATTTCTACCTTAGAAATCTATTATATGTTGTTAACTCGTCCCCTTTCGTGTACTTTACAAAATGACTCGGTACATTTCCTTTGTCTACAGTATCTCTCAATGTAGGTGGACCCATGCTTCTCTTTGTCATCTAGTCACAACTGCCATTTGATTGTACTAACATCTATCTATCTATATAAAATGTTCAGTTAAGCAAACGCAAACAAAATAAAGTATTAAACTTATTAAATTGAAATGTTATTCAATGTAATTGAATACATTAATGGTAGATATTACTCAAAACATTATCAATAATCTATTTAAACTTCATGCTTTTAGTTAAGATTCATATTACAATTAAAGTTTTTAGCAATATTATTATTCAAATTTAGACATTTACTGAAATCTCACATTGTAAAATGAGAGTACCGCAGTTAATGAAATGTCATAACCATTGTACAATTTTGACGTTTTATGTCACAAACTAGAAGAGAAAGTTAAGTTTTGTTTAGAAAAATAAAAGAATTTAAAAAGAGTTTTAATAAATAGCAATTTAGCTATTAATTTTAAAAAACTTGCTAGCTTAAGAAAAGTTACAATAAGATCTAGTGTGCAAATATATCACAGCAGTTGATTACGCTATCACAGTTATTAGAGAATATGTTACAAATAAGGTAATAGTAAGCCTAAAATTCGCAGTAACTCAAAAAACTACCATAACTAACCAAAAGGGCACTTGTCGTTGAATTAAAAACAGGGGATTTCAAATTGGCGGAATAGTATAATAGATTTTAAAAAAGTAATTGCTAACAATGAATTTTCCAAAACAACATACAGAATCAAGAATCGTCGAAATAATAAATGTTGTTGTTTAGGTTATCAGCCGAAGGGCTGGTTTGAACCTCTAGAGGCTTTACTAAGTAAAAACGAGGAGTAAGGTGGTTTACCATACCTTCTTCACTGAATAGAAAAGTACGCTTATCAACATGCCGAGCCCTCTGAAAATCACATATTTTCCCCTCTGAAAAAGATACCTTCACTTCATTCACCACAGGGTCTGGCTGTATAATGAAATTCATTTCGTTGAGAGGAGATAACTCTGATTAGTGTCTTTTACAACTCTACCTCTTCTGTTCTTAATTGATTCAGTCATTTAATTGGCTGAACATGTGATAAGAAACAGAACTATTTATTTATCCCTGCAACTAACATATTCAGTGTAAATAATTTGACACTCCACCTGTCCGTTGTGGGCATAAATAATAAATGTTAAAAGAAAATTCTCAACATCAAAGTAATAAAAAATTAGATAAATAAAATTATAAGAAAAAAATAACGAGAGCTACTATATTGTCCTAATTTTTTTAAAAGGAAAAACGAGTTCGCAGAACGGATAGAAACGGCTGAAAAATTCCGCGATGTGAATGGTTTTATCGTACTTAAAATAGTAAGGACTCAAAGCAAGAGTTTTGCATAAGTTTTTTAATTTTCTGCGTCCAAAAATCTGGGTCCAGTGAACTGGAAATTACCTACTTTTTTAAGTCAGTATAATTTCATTCAAAAGAGAAAGACTTCTATAAATGCGTGACTCTTCAGAAATCTGGATTAAAATATATCATTAATTTTATATTTTCTGCTTTTGTCTTAAAATTGGTAATAATTATGCTGGGTAATAGTAAATTTACACGCGGATAACTTCATTTTAAAACAATGCTGGCCGTAATTAATCTAGCTGGAGCTGCGACCAAATTGAGCAAAAACGTCTGTTCCTTGTAAATATGATATTATAGATTCAAATTCCCGATGATTTCAAAATTCTGACATTAAAGTAACTACCCGTTTCCGTCTTTAGTAAATTTCGTGAACGACTAGATAACTAACCTAACCAATTAGCCCGTGACCTAGCTACAAGGAACTTCCCAAATGTACGACATTTCGAGAGAAAATAGAGCTGAGACCTCTTAGCCTAAATAAGTTAAATAACAAACTGAAACTTTACTAATATTTTCAGGCTGCTTTTCTTAATTTATTGTAAAGTTTTAAAAAAGAAACCATGTTTATCATCTACATATAGGCTATGCGCCCTCCGTGCATGACCTACAAAAAGTCAACTATGTGGGATAAAGCGAAATGGCAATCCCTTACGCAACTTTGACTGTTATTGGCTAAAATGATCCACAGACATTGTTGTTTCCGCACAGACATATTTTCACTAATACAGAAAGTTGATGAAACAAAAAGGTTAAAATAAATAAATAAGACAATTACGAGTATTTTTTTATTTTATATTTTAATTCTCTACAACTTTTATTATATATAATTTTGCGCTAAAATGTATATTAAAGCCGCAATCTTAAAAATAACAATTTTTATGTAAAAACACCCTCTCCAAGAATTTTAGCAGACATGGCGCCTACCCTATCTTGTAAAGCATAAAAAATTTAGTAAATCAGGCGATTTTTAAAAAAATCGTAGGAGCCGTTTTTCAGAAAATCGCAAAAAAGTGACTAATGTCACGAATAAACTTCTACTTCCGATTGACCGATTTTGATAAAAATGTTCGTATCGAGTCCTCTAGTGGTATCTAACTTAAATTTCAAGTTTCAAGTTCGTGCGATGTTCCGTTCTTAAGATATTCTGTTCATACACACACACACACACACACACATACACACACACATGCACACGCACACACACGGACACGGACACGGACACACAGAGATCAATCGCTTAAAACATGTTTTTTGGGTTCAGGGGGTCTGAAAACGTGTAGATCCGCTGAAAACTCGTTTTCGAAAAATCGATATGAAAACAATATTTTCCTTCCTATATATTCATATAGGCAAGAGAAAGTAAAAGTATAGAGTAATTTCAAATCGTTAAATTTAATTTACATTATTAGAAAAACTTACTTAGTAATCTTATCATTGGTGAATGAAATGTTTCTTTATTGAGGAAATTCAATATATGGGTTTAAAACAGTTATTAAAAACTCAATTGTTACATCAAATTTAAAAATTTTCCAAACAAGTAATATATGAACAATGCTTACATTTGTATAATAACTTTTCGAACTGATTCAGTTAAAGAATTATATGGTACGGTTTTCGTTTATCAAACATTTATTAGAATTAAAAATTATGTGTTATTTCCCTTCGCCTAAAAAAATTAATTATAAACTTATTGTTTACATTTCTGTTTAAACTGATTTCAATATTTACTTGATTGTTCTAATTTTATTACCGTATCAAAATTTTACAAAACTGAAATTAATATTACAATTCCATTCGTAGCTTTATAATTTCTTTTGTTTTTACGCAAAGAATATTATATTATTTGTCTGTCAAGTTTATTGAATAAAAAAGCTATTTCGATACGCAAATAAAAGCAAAAAATTAATTTTGAAAGAGTTAATTTCTATTATTTATTAAAATTTTCATTTAAAACTCCGCTCTTTAAATAAATAATTGATTAAATTTTATTGATAGACTGAAACGTTTACTCAAACAAATATGTGATATTCAATAAAACGCTGATATTGAAAGAAATTAAATACGTGGAAAATAAAATTATTTATATGAAAATATTCTATAACAGTAGAATTAACTACAGATTTTTGGATGAAGGCGGAAAACACTGGTTTAAAACACCGCACATAGCCTATTGACTTACGTCAATCGGATCGTGCGTAGCCATTTGTCGTAGTGACAATGCAGAGTTACTAAAATTTGTTGAATATATCTTCTTCTTGAATGGTCACATAAAATATTAGATATTTAGTATCCCAGTTGAAGCATTAAACAACAAACCGAAACTTTACTAATATTTTCAGGCTGCTTTTCTAAATTGAATGTAAATTTTTAAAAAGAAAACCATGTTTATCATCTACATATATGCGCCCTCCGTGCATGACTAACAAAAAGTCAACTGCGTGGGATAAAGCGAAATGGCAATCGCTCACGCGACTTTGACTGTTATTGGCTAAAATGATCCGCAGACATTTGTTGTTTTCGTACAGACGTATTTTCACAAATACAGACAGTTGATGAAACAAGAAGGTTAAAATAAATAAATAAGAAAATTACGAGTATTTTTTATTTTTTTTGTTTTATCTTTTAATGTTATTTAAAATTTTAGTTGATACAATTATTAGCAAGATTTTTTCGCATCTTTTTCTTTGCCCATTGTGATAAATAAAGGAACAATTCTTTATGTTTACTGTAGAAAAGTTTACTATTTTTCTGCGTTACAAAACCACTAATACAAAATTGTTTACAAAGAAACAACTGGAAATTATAAAGATTTTCCAATTCTTCTATGAAAAAGATCGCCCTCATTTTTTCACAGTACAATATTATTATAAAAATTTTATGAAATATTATTTTACAAAAGGTACTATAGATACTGAAGTCACGAGATTGCCTTTTGTGTATAGATGGGCTGTGAGGAAGGGAAGTGAAAATTTGACCGTGCTGCCAACCTCAACAGTGAGACACTACTCGTATATTTCATTACTGTGCAGTTTCTACATATATTTTATAAGCTGTGGTTCATTCCGAAAAAAATGTTTTATTCATAAATCTTATAAAAAATAAAGCTATAAAAATAGCTTCTTCACATCTTTAATTTCCTTCTTTATTTTTCGAATTGTGGAAAGAGAAACATCACAGTAATTACCCAGTTGCTCATTGCTTTTGTTAAGAGGCAGGGAAAGGCATTTTTGTTTAGTTTCAACTTCACAGAATTGTATTACACTGCATATTAGATTTCGTTCAGCACTGTGAATATACTGCCCACGTTTTCGAGAAACTAACATTTCTGATTACGGTAACAAACAGTTATATTGGTACATTTAACCTACAAAAGGTTCCGCGATATATTGTATATGCTTTAGATATACTGTGTAGTATAAGTTGCAAAATTATTTGACATGTTCTTTGTCAAAAATGTGGAGAAAGATTTATGGGTTTGGATTAGTCATAGTCAAATTCAATGTGAAATAACGAGTGACTGAACTAATATTAGACGACTAGTCATTAAAATAAAAATGTTTACTTTTAAAGTTCTTCTGTTTCGTCATGCAGATCAGAGGTAATTCGTATAACGTGTAACCACATTTATTTATGAAAAAGAATGCAAATAAAGTATAGGCCTAACGTTTTATAAATTTATTGACCAGTACTTAAAACATTAGTCATAATAGGCCTATGTTGTAGGCCTAAAACACTTTTAAAAGTATTTTGTAATTAAATACTTGAAAGTACTGTTAATACTTTTTAATCGGCGTGTACACAATTTTAAATAATGCGCATGCTCAGTGACGTCATTATTTGTTTACATGAAATATTTTTCTTACGATGAACCTAGTATAGACACATTTCCTCGACACTAAGAGGAAATCAATCTTTAAGTATTTTAACAAATGAAATTATTAATATTTTGATTTGAAAGAAATAATACAATATCTTATTACAGTAAAACCTACTATCATGTAGAATAATAAGTAGATTAATTTCTTTTAATCATGTTATAATCGAAGAAAACCCCCCAATGGAGAAACTTAGTAAATATATTCCATGTGTTTAGTTTCAGTTTAAAATAAGTCGGTAGGATGCCTTCGTTTCAGTTGGTGAGTATCGTTTAAAATATCACAGTGAGATTGCAAAATTATTTTTTTGCAATTTCTGTCTTCTTTAGTACTTTGTACTGAAAGAATTGTTTTTTATTGTAAGAATATTTAAATCTCTGGGTAATTTGTAGTTGGTAATGTACCAAAGTTATGCTGTATTTGTTCCGAATAACTTTGACTGGTATCTTAGCAGGGTTTCAATATTTTAATCAATTGCTCAACCCTGTAATTAGATCTTATACATTAATTAGACCATAAAAATTAAGAATTAAAAAAAAATCTCACTCCATGATAAACAAAAAATTAACTTATTCGGAATCACATTAAATAGACTAAGGAAAACAATAAAATAACCTGGATAAAATTCGTAAACTGTTAAATAGATTTTATTGTCAGTAAAAATGACAAGAAATGTTTTAAAGTTTAATTTTCTGGCAAGAAAAATAACTTTATTTTTTATTATAATGAATCAAAATATGATTTTTATAGGACATTAATATCTAAAAAAATCATCCGAAAGAACTAATAAAAAGTTATAAAAAGTTTCCTCATTTCACAGGCAATATAAAATGGTATAGAGATTCTATGAAGAAATAGGGTGGGTAATAATTAGCCGAGGTGGCCACGACTAAATAACTGCATGAAAATTTTTTGGAACGAAGAGAACCGTCGAATAAGCTTGCTTCAATTAGGCAGGTTTTGAAAAGAAAAGTTTAGAATAGGGGATGAAAAATAACTGAGTGTCTTGTGATCTGAATTCAATACATTTTCCCCTCACCTTACTTACTATGAAACCATGTACCTCCCTTAACACACCTCTGTTGCACCCCTTACTCCCATCAAACGGCCACCTGCTAATTACTGGAGCTTAGTGGTGATGATGAAACCTCCTCTCATCCAACTTACCCTCCTTCTTTTTCTTCTTTCACCCCTTGTCTGTCTTCACCTAACCTAAATACCGCTACTCTTTTAAGAAGGCATTTCTCTTTTACAAATACACCCCCTTGAAACCTTTCATTTCCTACTCGACAGTTTTCAAATAATTATTTTTCTGTCCAATACTTTATGCTCATTTTTTATTTAGAATATTTTCAATGGCAACTGTACAAAATTGCTTTTATTAAAATATACAATATTGAATTCCTTATTCTCCTTTCCATTCCCCTCATAATTTCCTGGTCTTCTCTTCAATCTTTTTCATTTCTATCAAAAAATTAATAATATTTGATACAATAATAATAAAGGTGTTAATTTTAATTAACTATCTCCTTCTTAATTTGTGAAGAATATCAGATTCATAGCAATTTCCTTACTTAAAAACAGATTAAATGTTTTATCATCATTCCTCTTGGATACAATAAATATAAAATTAACAAAATAACGTAGGCCTACATAGTTTTTTGTTTTTTAACCCTAATGTGTACGTTGCAAAAAGTATGCTTATCAGCATGCCAAGCCCTCTGAAAAGCATCTACTTTCTACCCTGCAAATGACACCTTCACTTCATTTACTACAGGGTCTGGCTGTGTAATGAAATTCATTATTCTTAGAGGAGATAACTTCTCTGGCAAGTGTCTTTTACATCTCTACCTCTTCTGTGGCACTGTAATAATTTTTGACACAGAAGACAGGCTCCAATATGCCATTTATAAATTGCACAACATAAGCGCATAGTTTTGTATGAGAATATCGGTGCAAAATAAAAGGTTATGGCATTCAAGGAAAGCATTCAAGGGAAGCAAGGGAAGGGCATTCAAGGTTATGGCGGGTTCGCTCAAAAATTATAATTGGCAACCGAATAATATAACAAGTTCGAGACTCTAAGTATTTAGGATGCAAGATTTCTTGTGACAAAGATGATGACGTGAGTGAAAAACTGCCAAAATTCAGCGCTGTATGCGGTTATATTCGCAGAACAATAGGAAAGAAAATGAGAAAGGACACCCAAATTTAATTTTATAGAGCAATGGCTGTACCACTCATAAGATATGGGAGTGAAAAATGGGTGTCATTACAAAGTAATGAATCTCGTATCCAGGCTGCTGAAATGAGATTTTTGCGTGGAGTCATAGTTTGTACCCGGTTAGATAGAGTACATAACGAAGTTATTCGCGCCGAGTTAAATGTTCAGTCACTCATGGAAACGTTAGGAGTATATTAGAGAAACTGGTCCAACCATTTACTTTGCATGCTAGCTTACAGACTTCCTCTGCGAGCATGGAAATATAAACTTAGAGGGAAGCGAGGCATGGGAAGACCTAAAAAGAGATAGATGCCGGAATATGCCATTGAGCCTAATCCTTGATATATGATGATGATGATGATGACTTATACTGTGTTTTATAAATTTATTTAAAAGATTCCAGCCCATCCTAGTACATGGCTTTACCCTATTCGGATGGGATAATTTCCGCTACCTCTAGTAAAAAAATATAGTAGGATAGTGTAACCAATTTTGTATTATGGTAATTTTTTATGTAATGTAATGTAATATAATGGAAGTAAAATTGTCATTATTACATATTTACTTTCGTTTTAACAAATGTTGATGCACATGTTTGTGTCTACTCCTATCATTGTACCTAACTTATGAACCAATTTCAAACTTTGTACGATTTTACGTTTTTGAGATATTTTATTAAAACATTCAAAGACCAGTTGGTAAAAACATGTTTCTTTGTTTTTACCAATTGAGCTCGTGGAATCTAAAAACGTGTATTCCCGGTGAAAACATGATTTCAGAATATCGACATGAAAACATAACTTCCCTTACATATATTTTATAAATATAGGCCAAGAGATAGTAAAAATAGAGATTTTGAACAATAATTTATTTCAAATTAAAAGTACTGTTTGGAGTTTTAAATACAGTTTTCAATTAACTCGTTTCTCTCATTTTTAAGTTATAAGTTAAAACTGCACCAATAATACATCCATAAACAAATATTAATTACATCATTTTTGGTATGCAAAAAAACTGTTGCGGTTAGCATCTAAATATACATCCTAGTGAACTTTTCAAAATTATATCTGACTTTTAAAAGAGTTCTAGACGGTTTGTATCCATCTGTTATTTATGTTTAAAATTACAAATAATGAAACAATTTTCTTTCTCGTCTTTTTTAAAAAAAAAGTTGCATTCTTAACGAAATATAAATTGTAAATACGAAATTCTCTATAAAGAATCTACTTTATTGCTTGTTGAATTCAATAAACATAATACAAAATTGATAGAAAATAAATTGTTTTATTGGAATATATTTTCCGTTTTTTATAAAATGTAGTAGTTTTGAATAAGAGTTCATATTTCTTTGTACTTGATATTGAAATACAATAAATATATAATATTTTTTACATTATGTTGCTGTTATGTACGTAATTCAAGAACAAAATTTTATATAAGTTATTTGTAATATCGTATTACTAACTTTTATAAACGTGATGCTTTGATATTCATATTGAATTCAATTGAAAGATATTTTATTTCTACCTATATCTATATAAATAAAATTTGATTTTGTCTGTCAAATTTTTCAAAATGCCCCAAATTTTGTTTCTACGCCAAATCTACTAAGTAATCACCGAAAGCTCAGCTGAATTTTTGTCCGTTTGTCTGTTTATCTGTTTGTCTGTTTGTATGTTATAGCATCACGCAAGAACCGCTGAACAAAATTCAATAAATTTCGGTATTTAGATTCTGGACATATCGAAATAAAAAAAAACTATAATTTTTTTTGATATCACAAAGGGATGGGGAAGTTCAGAGAGAAAGGTATACAAAAAACTGCGAATATCTCCGTTAAAAATCAATCTATCAAAAAATGTTATATAATCGAAATTACGAAACGTTTAAAAACAAATAAGTTTGATATTAAACGGAGAAATTACCAATTTTATAAAAATTAACATAGCAATATTTTAGAAAACAAAATAAACAGAACAATAAACATAGGTCTACGCGCCGCTGGTACTTATTCCAAAGCTCTGTACCCTACCCCTTCCACCACTACCCGACACACCCGTTCTCGGTCACATTATCAAAAACGAAAGACATTTACCTTAGTAGTTAACCATCGTGGAGTGTTCCAATTGTGATTTACCTTTCATTTCAATTTTATTGCACTGTAGTAATTATTGCACTGTAATTAAATTACCTGCAGTTACATTACACACAGATTTGTGTGAGTTAAACTTCAAAAAATCAATTTTCATTGCTCTATTATAAATAGTAAATTTATTTATTTATGTAAATTAATTAACTACGCTTCTGAAAATAATAAAGCGCTGCGTATCTTAATTTAAAAATTCCTAGATCTCGCTTTTATTTTACTTCCAACTATTTTTTTTGTCATTAATAATAATGCTGACGTTGAAAGGAGGTACGAATAGATAACAATGAATGATTAAAGAATATCAGACCTGACAGGGATCGAACTCGGTACACCAACAGACTGTGCACAGCACCAAGAAAACCGTTCGAAGAACGGGCATTTCAGCTAGTAATTTAAATATAATAAAATATTTTTATCCTATTTTTATGTCTTTATTACAAATTAATTAAGTTTTTAAATAAAAAATATATACATGTGTACATATTTTTTTATTAGATTGGCTGCTTTTAATTATTATTATTATTTCTTCAAATATTTACGGAAGTAATGTAGGTTGAAAAATTTCCTGGAACGTGATTTGTAATTTTATAGATGGTTTATGTAAGTTTCTTTAAATTTTTAGTCAAATATTTGCCCGAAAAACAAAGGCCCCGTACCATTCTTTGCCTCCCATCCCCTCTAAATGTAAGGGACGGCTGTCGCCATGCCAGATCGATACACGCGGCCGCCCGCGGTAGTATTATCCCGATGTGTTCTCCCGTTGTATTCTACGCAGCCACCCTTTCGTTTTAGTACTGGACTGACGGACATTCTCTTGAACTCTATACTTCCTACTCGCTCTATTATTCGAACAAAAATCTCAAATATGTAACATCATGTTTTTACAGTACATTCTAAGTCCATGTAGATGAGCCTTCATGTATAAACTTACTCGAAAAAGTATTATTAAATTAGATATCGTTTCTAATACGCTATACAAAAGTTTAGTTTAACCAGAAACAGTAGAAAATTAATTTTATTTTGTTGCTTGTGGTTGAATCTGTATTAGTTTTATTAATTCATTAAATTCAAGATCGCTTATTTGATAATCAAGCTCACACCAAAGTCTTTGTGTATTTAATACTGTAAACTTTTATGTTTTCTAATTTCAATTTTTTCTTCGCTCCTGGTTCAATTCTTAGTCAAAATATTACGTATTTTGCAAATTTAAACCTTGGTAATCAGGATTTTATTAATTTTTAAACAATTATTTTCATGTCATAATTTTTGACTCTATCATTCCGTTTATAACCGTTACATTTGCTGAGTATCTCTTTATCAGTTCATTAACTAAAATTCCAGTTTATTATTTAAATTTTTAAACAGCATTTATTTTTGTTTAATTTTTTGACATTTAGTGTCACTGCACGTTTTTTCAAATAGTTTCGTGTATATCAAAAGTTATCAATCTATTCGGGCGTTAGTATTTTATTTTACTGTTCTGAATAAAAATTGCATTTAAAGCATACTCGAACGTCCTTTATTTGTTTTTCTTATTTCAATTTTTGCTTTGATCATTGACCCTTTTGATTCCACAGATACTTTAACTAGTGAAAACCCTGTCACTTTTTATTATTACTCCTTTTACCAACTGTTGCTTAACCCAAAATAATCGCCAATGATCAAGCCGTTACTGCTATTTAAAAATACTAAAAAGAATTCTTCAACATACGTATGGATGTAGTAGAGATACGGAAAGAACTCAACAGCTTCTCTATAAACGACAGGATATCTCAGAACAGAATGCAGTCGTTGGAGCATGTGAGCAAATGCAGAGCATGTGAGTAGAATGAGGGAGAATAGGATAGCTAAGCAAACACTAAGCTATAAACAGGAGGTGAAAGGAGAACGAGGACACCCGAGAAAGAGATAGGCAAATTTGAGAGGTTCGGAACAGGCAGAGATGTCTAATCCTTGAAAAGCAGAAGAAGAAGCAGAAGACGAAAAAGGATAACATACTAAGGAGTTTAATACTCCTAGAGTCTAACAGGAGTAATGCTGTTTGTTTACACAATATTTTGTTTCATTGGATTTTATGTACGACTGCTCAGCACATTAACCAATGCAAACGGTGAAAGATGACAGATAAAAATGAATCATAAACTAGACCAGACCTGTCTGGATCTAACCCGAGGCCTACAGTTGACAAGGACGATGAGCTAATCACTACACCAAAGTCTTTGTGTATTTAATACTGTAAACTTTTATGTTTTCTAATTTCAATTTTTTCTTCGCTCCTGGTTCAATTCTTAGTTAAAATATTACGTATTTTGCAAATTTAAACCTTGGTAATCAGGATTTTATTAATTTCTAAACAATTATTTTCATGTCATAATTTTTGACTCTATCATTCCGTTTATAACCGTTACATTTGCTCACGTATTCTGTAATATAGTTATGTATGTCAATTTTATTACCATATAAAATTCAGGATGTAAACTTCGCTTAAAAATAAAGTACTTTTAATCAAAATTGGATTTATATTAAATTAAAAAACTAAAAACAATCAAATGTGTCAAAGAATAGTGCTAAATTTGATATTTTATTAACGCAATGTGATTTTTATACCATAATAAAAGAGAACTTTCTTAAAAAAGACATTTTATCGCTTAGGTAAGCAGAATCAGGTTTGGTACGAAAATAAAGTTAGTATCTACTTTTTATATCCAATTTTACTTTCCTCAGCACGTAACTAAGGGAAGAAATGTTGCATCAACGAAATTTGATTACTATTAGTATTTAAGTTTATTTGTAAGAATTCTGAAAGATAGTATTGAGAACTTTATGTTAATATTTTTTTGTAAATTCTTATATTTTATATATTTATAATTTAAGAAGTTAATTATAAAATGAAATGTTTAATAATTTATCAAGCCCTCTAATAATAATCAATTACTAAACCTAACTTACTAATTAATTTACCTTTAATTATTAAATATTCTATTTTCTTACTAAAGAAATATCAAATTAACTTTTGAGCTTTACTAATCAAACTTGTCATTAAGCTTGCGCAAACGAGATTGCTAATATTACTAAAAAAAGAACCTTTTATCTATGTAACGTGATGATAGAATACCTCCAAAAAAATTAACAATCATTTTTTTTAAACATTTGATCTTTTAAATTAAATGTATACGAATATGTATGAACAGTAGGCTAATCTTTATTTAATTATTTTTAGTTGTGTAAAAATTTAAATTACCATAATGAAATTTTCAATTTAAATTATTTAGATTTTGTTTTACAGTTCAGAAAAATCTATGGTTATAATCTGTTCTTATGAAAAGTAATAAGTAGATGAGTTTGCTTTCTCAAGATTTTTTTTAGCTTTTATAATGTTATCGGGAACTGTACATTATTAACAACTCCAATTTAATCGCTGCTTTTTGCTGTATTTTTGAAGTGGATTAGGCAAGAGTTTGAACAGGGGACCCCCAGTAGAGTTTGTTCATGGATGGCTGTCAGCTGGTCACCATACAAAGTCGCTCGCCCAACCGGTGTTACTTAACAAATAAATGCGACTTAACAAACTTACAGATTACTTAGTTTTGTGACTTAACAAATAAATGTGACTTTTTATTATTACTGGGCTGGCCCGAAAAATGGTCTGTTTGTTTTAGTTGTCATGTTAAAATTATGAAAATGTATTTTCTTTCGAACACATTTATGAAAATGTGTTTTCTTTCGATACATGTATTTAAGACAATTTTTCAGTAATAATAATAAACTACGGTTTTTAATTTAAAACTTATAACTATCATCCCTGCCCAGAGCAGACAGGTGGAGTGTCAAATTATTTACACCCAATCTGTTCGTTGCAGGGCTAAAATAAATAGTTCTGTTTCTTATCACATGGTCAGCCAATTAAATGGAGAAGAACAGCCATTTAAGGACAGAAGAGGTAGAGGTGTAAAAGACACTAATCAGAGTTATCTCTTTTGAAAGTAATGAATTTCATTATACAGCCAGACCCTGTGGTGAATGAAGTGAAGGTGTCATTTGTAGAGTGGAAAATATATGCTTTTCAGAGGGCCCGGCATGCTGATAAGCGTAATTTTCCACTCAGTGAGGAAGGCATGATAAACCACCTCACTCCTCGTTTTACTTAGTACAACCTCTGCAGGTTCAAACCAGCCTTTCGGCTGTTGACCTAAACAACGCAACATCATCCAGATGAATGCAGGAATGCAAAAAATATTATAAAGATTTATAGGCCTGTACTTAAAAATATCTACCACAGGGGTATTACACTAAAAGCAGTACAAATGTAAATAAGCAGTACAGTGTAAAAATAAAAAATAGTAGTGTTAGTCAAATGGTGAATAAAAATATTTTTACTTTTTCTTGCCTATATGAATAATAATTATGTGTATAGGCAGAAAAGTATTGTTTTCATGTCGATTTTTCAAAATTGAGTTTTTTTCCGGATGTAGGCCTACTCGTTTTTAGACCCCATGAACCCAAAAAACATGTTTTTAGCTATTCGTCTTTGTGTGTGTGTGTGTGTGTGTGTGTGTGTGTGTGTGTGTGCGCGCGCGTGTGTGAACAGAATATCTCAAGAACGGAACATCGTACGAACTTGAAACTTAAGTTAGATACTACTACCGGACCCGATACGAACATTTCCATGAAAATCGGCCAACCGGAAATAGTAGTTTATTCGTGTCATTTCTTACTTTTTTGCGTTTTTCTCAAAAACAACACCTACGTTTTTTTTTTAAATTGCCTCATTTACTACATTCTTTATGTTCTACGAGATAGGGTAGGCACAATGTCTGCTGAAATTCTTGGGAAGGTTGTTTTCTCGTAAAAAAATGTTTTTTTGAGATTGCAACCTTAATACGCATTTTAGCGCAAAGGTGTATAAATAAAAATTGTAGACAATTTAAAAATCTACAACATTTATTCTAAACATTTCTTTGCCTAATGCTTAGTTTAGCGGTAATTAGTAATTTTCTTGTGTTTCGTTAAAATCTGTAAAAAATCGATTTGTAAGATTCCGCCGTAGTATCCATTTTACGAAAAAATGAAAAACTTAATTTATAGGAAAATAAGATGACAACTTTTATTTCGATCATTTTTCTCTGCAGAGCGTAGTTTAGCGTCAAAAAGTGATGTGTCGTATTATTAAGCCAACTAAAGTTGGTTTTCATTTTGCATCATTCACTTATGATTAAAATTAGGTTTAGTTTTTTGAGGTTAATTTTTTGGTTATTTCGAACGTTTTATTACTAATTTTAAGTTATATTGTTTATTATTTGCATTGGCAAGAGAAAGTTGTGTGAGTGTTTCACACCAGATTTTATTTATTGAAGCGTTAGAACTTTTTTTTTGCATGATACTTATTAGTATTTATACTAAAATACTTATTACATAAGTATTTTATAGGTGGACTTTTAATCGTATTTCGAAATAGATTGTGAATTACTTTAAATTGAAATCGTTTAAATTATAAATTGAACCAATTTAGTAACTAATTTCTTAAGTAGACTCTTTAAAGTACTTATGAATTCACACTGAATCGTTCGGTCGTGTAAGAGGAGAATGCTTCTATTTAGTTTGAATAGGATGGGTGCGGGATTTGTATCTCGGACAGGAACGGACAGACATTGTTAAAGCAAGTTGTAATGCTTGTAGTTTGAATTGTACATAGCAACTACCATTACAACGTACAGAAAATGGAGTGGGAATACACAGTTCAAGCTGTTTATTTGGAAGTTAAGCTTCAAAATGCTAAGTACTTAACAACCTGCAGTCCCAAATAACCCGCCTTCCACTTTATCCTATGCTTTCCCTACCCTTTGTTTCCCTGTTAAAACTAAACTATATTTCTTGATTTTCTGGTTGAGGAAAGTCACTCTTGTTTCTCTTTACAACGGATATATGTATTCAAAAGTGTATTTTCACGGTATTTATTCAAATCTTGCAATACAATTAAATTTAATTTCATCTTCAAATTGTACGTCATTAAATAAATTAAATAATAATTTCACATCTCGTAAATTGTATTATCTAAAATGATTAAATTACCTGTTGCAGTATTTTAATAGCAATTATATATTCTTTTTGTCTTCAAAATTTATGAGATCCTTTATATATATATTAACTTGGTTTTAATAAATACTTAAAATTACTGCTGCATTTAAATGGTAGTACAAGAAATATTTGATTAGTTTAAAATTTCCGAAGTTGATATTGTTACAGGAAATACGATATTTTATATTCATAAAATTCAAACATAGTTTTACAAAGATACAATCATGTATGCTTATACAATAGAATGAATTAAGTACCTAATGAACATACTTAAAAAGATAAGCAAATAGTATGGCCTGAACATCAACTGGCTTCTACACCGGGTTCGATTCCCAGTCAGTTGTGACATCCTTCTCACCAAGTGCATTGGCAGTAAATGTAAAACAGTTGGGTGTAAAACAAAAACCATCAACATCAACACTAGTAAGACTACATGATCATCAGTAAGGAAGAAATCTGTAGCATAAATCTTTACATAAACCTGAAAATAATAGAGCGAGTGTCGTAATATACATCCCTGGGTCGAGAAGTAGGACAACTTGCAGGTGAGCAAGTGTTGCACTGGAAAGGCCAGACGTGATTTCAATACAATGAGCTCTATTTTCAAGAGCCATGTTGGTCATGGCTTTTGGTTTCCATTGTTAGGTACACTTTTGCCCTAAAATGCATATTAAGGCTGCAGATTTTAAAAAACCAGTTTTCTCAACGAGAGAACAGCCTCTCCAAGTATTTCAGCAGACGTGGCGCTTACCCTATCTTGTAGAGAACAAAAAATGTAGTAAATGAGGCGATTTTTAAAAAAACCGTAGGAGCAATTTTTGAAAAAATTGCAAAAAAGTGAAAAATTACACGAATCAACAACATACTTTACTACCTCCGGTTGACCGATTTTGATTAAATTGTTCATGTCGAGTTTTCTAGTAATACCTAACTTAAGTTTTAAGTTTCAACTTCGTACGATGTTACGTTCTTGAGATATTTTGTTAACACATACACACACACAGACCAATTACTAAAAACGCATGTTTTTTGGGGTTCAGAAGGTCTGAAAAGTCTATATCCGATGAAAACTCGATTTCGAAAATCGACATGAAAACAATACTTTCCTTCCTATGCATTTATTTATTATAGGCAAAAGAAAGTAAAAAGTTGTGGTAATCTACATTTGTTTAAAAAAAGTACTTTATAGATGAAATATTTTACGGTGTACATGTATAAAAATATTTTGGTTGAAAAAATACAAATTTCGAACTAATCGCTATGGAAAATTGTGTATTATTTGATACAAAAATGGTTGAATGACACGCTTATTGTGTACGCGCTTGTATAAGTACGCAAGTGAGTAGTGGTAATAAATGATCTAGTAAGTAGTGAGTTTAAAATCATAGAGTTAAAATCAGGTTTATCAGTTTTATTTAAAGATGTCTTAAACTCCCGTCTGGAGTCCCCTAGATGCAGTTAAAAAAAATATTAAGGATACCATGGACGCAGAACTCTTCAACGTAGAAGTCTTGCAGAGAATTAATAAGTTCATACAATTAGTCAATATCCTCAAATGTTGCAAGCTACAATATTTTGGGTATATCACGAGGAATCATAAAAGATATCAACTCTTACAACGCATTCTGCGAGGAAAAATAAAAGGAAAAGTCCTGGCAGAAGAATATTCTGGCTCACCAATTTTAGGGTCTGGTTTAGTAAGTAGTAAGAGCTTTGCAAAATTCTTCCGAATAGCAACTTTTTTTTTTTTTTTTGAATAACTGTAAATCTACGATCTGCTCTCATAGAACAATGAGTAGATATGTTGTAAGTATAAATCTTGAGTAAGTAATACCCCTTGGTATTACTCTATAAAATTTCCCATTTTGTTGAATTGATCTTGCCAGGAATGTAAAATAAATTACACAATCACATATTAAAATAAATCTGTAGGGTGTAGTCTGCATAGTCTTCTGTGTGTTCCACTGTTGTCTAGGAGATTGATGGCTTCTGGATTCTGATGATTTTCAAGTCTTGTTTGGTAACTGGTGCAAAATTTTTGTATAGCTTCGTGTACCGTGGGAGTGTTCGTGTCTCTGTGCAATATAGTGTTGGATATGTACCAAGGTGAGTCCATGATGTTTCGAAGTATTTTTGACTGAAACCGTTGAATTATTTCAATGTTACTGTGACTTGCTGTGCCCCAGAGTTGTATCCCATATGTCCACACAGGTTTAAGTACAGTTTTATAAAGTAACAATTTGTTTTGTGCCGATAATTTAGATTTTCCATTAAGCATCCAATACAGCTGTTGGTATTTAAGATTTAACTGTTTTCGTTTGTTCCATATGTGAGTCCTCCATGTTAGACGCCTGTCCAGGTGGAGGCCAAAATATTTTGCCGTATCGGATTGTGGAATTTGTACGTTGTTCAAAAACACTGGTGAACATGTTTCCCGTTTTAGTGTAAATGTGACGTGCAGACTCTTGTGTTCATTTGTTTTTATACGCCACTTTTTTTGCCAATTTTGTACGCTCTCTAAGTGTTGCTGCAAGTTATGAGATGCAATTTGTGCATCTTCGTGTATTGCCTGAATGGCTGTGTCGTCGGCAAATGTTGCCACTGTAGTGTTGTCATTTTGTGGAAGATCAGAAGTGTAAATGGTGTACAAAACAGGAGACAGCACGCTTCCTTGAGGAACACCAGCTTCAATTAATTTTAGAGATGATTGTTCGTCCTTAAATTTCACTGTAAAGTATCAGTCCTCCAAATAAGATGCAATAATTGAGTAATACTGATGGGGAAGATTTTGTTTAATCTTAAAAAGAAGACCCGCATGCCACACTTTGTCAAAGGCTTGCTTGATGTCAAGAAATGCCGTGGAGCAATATTTCTTTTCTTCAAGTGCTTTGTAGATGTTGTTTACAACTCTGTGAATTTGCTCAATCGTGCCATGACCTTCTCTGAAACCAAACTGGCAATTCGGAATGAGATTTATGGTATCCAGTACTGGGTGTAATCTCTGAAGCAATAATTTTTCAAATACTTTTGAAAGAATTGGCAACAAACTTATTGGTCTGTAAGATGATATTTCGTGTGGTGGCTTCCCAGGTTTTAGGATAATTATAATTTGAGCAACTTTCCAGTAAGAAGGAAAGTACTCCAGACGTAATATTGCATTAAAAATTATTGTAATCAGCCTAAGGGCCTTGTCAGGACGTTCTTTCAAAATTTTCCCCGTGATGAGGTCAAAACCTGGTGCTTTATTCGAACTCAAATTTACTTTAATGGTGTGTTTTATTTCAGACAATTTAAATACTTTTATTGGAGGACTCATTTGAAACGGAGAACTAAAAAATTCAAATAATTCTTTTTCATCGTCTGGATTGCTTTCAGATGGGAAAGGTTTAAAAACCTCTGATAGGTACTCGGCAACCGCTTCAGCCTTGTCATGATTACTTTTAGCCCAACCAGTTGAAGTTTTGAATAGTTTTGAATAGTTTTTTTTGAATAGCAATTAATAACGTTAGTAAAAGCCATGATGCTCCCCAACATCCGAAAAGAATAGGTACGCCAAGAAGAAGAGAATTCAAACATTTTGTTTTCTTAGAATTAGCTTGCTCTGTTTGTAAGAAGTAAATAATAAATTAGATAATTTGAAAACTTTAAACTTCCCATTGTGATTTAATACTCAATCCAACCAATATGAGACTTTTAAGGAAAAATCAGTAAAAAATGTAGACTATATTAACTAAACGATTTTCCAAAGTTTAATTTATTTTTTTAAATTGTTTCAACAATTTTGATGAGAATTCTGAGTTACTACCAAAGTTACAGTCTAAAATGTTTTCCTAGGATAATTTCTATGGTATATATTGCTTAAATGGTTTTTAATACTGCACGTTGCAGAAAATATTAGAGAGAAAATACAAATAAAATAAATGCAATAAGGAATTCTGCATTAAGAAAATTTGTCTTTTTTGTTAAAATTTTTATCTCTATGTGACTTTTAGCTTGGGGAATTTATGATTTTATATTAAAATGTTCATTAATAGCAGTCAATTTTTGTAAACCACGTTTACTGCGTTCAAAAGCAAATAGAAAATAGAAAAATGATGTTACCAAACAAGCGTTTTAAAGTTGACTAGCAATAAACTTAATTTTTGAATTTTTGCTAGTTAAGCTATATTCATCAAAACCATTTAGAAGAAGACAGTCTTGTGACTTATTAAAACTAAATTTGTTTTCTATTTATTTTCACAAATATAGCTAATAATTATTAACATTTGTGACTCTGACACTCAAGTATCAGAGGTACTCAAGTGGTTTTAGAATTATAAATAACACCTCTGTAAAATTATTTTTGTCACAAAATATCAATTATGTAATCCAGAGATCCTTATTGTTATTTTGGAGATGTTTTTAATACCGGTACATTTTGCACAACATAATTTTAAGTGTGGGTGTTATTTTGATGTCAAATTTTCTATAAACATCGTTTCCTCTGGCGTTTTCTTTATTGATTTTAGTTATTTATAGAATTCATCAAATAAATAATTTTCTCTAACTTCATCCGTTAATTTCTTTTTTAAATATTTACTAAAATATAACAGCAATAATAGTTAAAATCATTGTTTTATTCACATAAATTTTCGTTTATTTTTAATTTAAGTTTAAAGTTAATTTTCAACAAATCTCATGACTCTTATTGCTTTGAGCAAATCGATAAAATAAAAATAAAATAAATAAAAATAATAAATATATTGATTGGTTTCTTCGATACATTAATAGTATTTAAAAGGTACATAAATTACCAAAATTACAAAAATTACCTTACCATTTTTCATTTTTATGAAAAATGTCCGACATCTTCATTTACAAATTTCTAAAGAGGTATTTTTCTTAAAGCGTGTTATTAATGAATAACGGACCTAAACGCAAAAGTTAATCTAAGTATCAAATTTTAAAAATATTCCTTCCAAACCTGGAGAATTTCATTGGTATTTCTAATAGATGTAATTAATTCTCCAAATTGTTTAACAAACATTGTCGCATGTGTAATGCCTTACATTTAAACTGTATAATACTGTATATAAATACTTCGATTCTTCTTATTTTTTTTTAATATTCTTAGATTAAAAAATATTTGTTAATTTTGTAGTTATATTCAAAATAACGCTTTAAAAATAATATTTATTCACAAAACCGTTCTCAAACCAGTGTATACCTAGTTTAACAAGTTATAGGACTCATTCAATAACTCCAATATCAAAATCATTTGGCGTTTTAAGTCAGACGTCCTCTAAGCTCTAAGAGCTGGAATTCAAAAAATCATGTCGATTTTTTGTAATCGAAAATCGTCGATTTCGAAAAATCGACATGAAAACAATACTTTCCTTCCTTTACATTCATATAGGCAAGAGAAAGTAAAAATGTATTCTTTTTAAAAATTTCAAACATTTTATCGCCCAATAGAATATGGATATTCTACTTCTGTTGTATTTTTGTTGAGTTAGATATTTATTAATCGATATCTCTTTATGTCAAATCGTTTAAAATAAATTATGTATTTTTTTATTTTTTTCCATTTACATTTCTTTTGTTATTAACATCTCACAATAAGAAATACCATCTAAGATTATAATCAAAAGAGTACGAAATAGTTTAGGTGACAGTAATGAGTATGGTTTAAAGAAAAGAAAGGATTCGAGACGATTTTGTTGTGCTAAGAACGTAGGACTAAGGATGAGGAGGTTTAGAAGGGGTAGATAGCGAAGTGTAGTAGGGGTACTACGTGGAGCGTTAAGGGTAGCAGTGGGTTGCTTGCTTGGAATTCCTGTCGGTTGGTTCCTCAAGAGTTATCTGAGAAATAATTCGCCTCGCCCGCCCTGCAGTCGAGTTAGGATGTCTAATCAATATTGGGCCCACGTCAACATAACTTGAACATTCGACAAGGAGCGAAATAGCGACCGACATCTTCTTTTTCTTCTTTACGTTCACTCTACAGGCTGCAATCAACAGGCCATTCTCTCTCTGTTTATCTCTTTCTATTTCATATTATTTGTTTCCTTCTGTTCTATTTTTCTTTGTGTATTAATCTTTCTTAGTTCTCTTTATTCATCTCAATTCTTTAGCTATCTAGCTCAACTAATGAAATTGTAAACTACTTCTTTTTAGTTTTTAATTATTTGTTCGTTTGTACCAATCAACGATTTCTTCTCTTAGTTGTTTTTATATAAATTGAATTTAGAATTGAATATTGAAAACTGTAGAGATAAAATAGATAAAGTAACAAGACATTATAATTTTAATTTTGTTTTAAGAAGTTATTTCTAGACAATAACTATAGATAGACCAATCAATCTCATTTATTTATCTTAATAACTTAGAAAAAGTACTGAAACATTACAATTTTTTTTGAGGTCACATTGGACCACTAAGCCAATCAATTTCTAGTGTTCTTCTGATAACGTATTGGTCTAGCCTTTTGGTTTTGCCAGTACATTTTGAGACGGTCCGATCTTTGTTTCCGTATCTCATCTGTAACCTCCACTGGCGTCTTTCTGCTTTTCCCAAATAAAATCTGTGTGATTTGAGAGTGTTAATTAATTTTTCCTTGTCAAACGCGTCCATCTTCATTGAGATCCCTCTTAAGGGTACCCGAAACGGAGAAAATTGAAAATTTTTACATATCCGTTTTTGCACATTATTAAAATTCAGAGTTTTCTGCAACCAATGATGTATAATTTGTTGGGGGTTTTTGTAGTTTTTATACCCCCAAAAAAATAGTTAAAAATATTTTGAAACCTTACGTTATTTTCTAAACGTTACCAGTTGTCATAAATACATCTATTTTTTTAATGACAAACGATAATTTTTTGTTTTAAAACTACGTTGTCATTAGCTGTGAATGTCGTTTAGTTGACCAGCTGTGAATGTAACTAACAGTTGAGGAATTTCCAGATTATGATCTTGAAATGTATTAGAGGTGACTATTTTGCAGTATTTATAATGTGTTCTCTATTAGTTTCTTCTTTTTTCCCGTAAATAGCAATTTTTGACACATAAGGAATATTTTCTCAGCCAATTGTGAACGGATTTTAATGACATTTTTGCACAGCCCTTTATACCATAATTGCAATATACTGAGTTAATATTACAGTAAAATAATGTGTTTGAATATTTATTTTCCACCTAAATAGGCCAAAAATTATGATTTTTAAAAATGGTAATTTCAAAAATAAAACATCTTCTTACCTTCCTAACAATATATAAAGATGCTACTAATTCTGTGGGTGTAGAATACCCTGAAAAGTAACCACAAAAAACTTGGACAGGATAACTGTAATAGTTTTAGAGAAAATGTTCCTTATAATTAACATTACGGAGATAGAGATTCCGGGTACCCTTAATCTCTTCGTTGTATCTTCCCGCAATCTTCCTGTTCAAGTTCCTGAGGATCAGTTGTTTTAATATTCTATCATTTGGCATTCTTAAAATGTGGTAAAAATAGGAAATCCTTCTTTTCTTCATCACGATAATAATCGGATCAATTTCCTTATACACATTTTCATTAGAAGGAATTCGCCATACCCCATTGTTTTGATAACTCTTGTTCAGGCAGGTTTTGAGATTCTGTTTTAAGAAGTTGGTCAGTCTTAGCTTCATTCTAAATTTGGAAAATAGTTTCACCGGCGTAAAGCGCTTTTGGGAGAACAACTGTTTTGTAGTGGCGGATTTTAGCATGTATTGAAAGGCATTTTTATTTTTTTATTTTGTATGTTTCCCAGGTTTTTCCTTGTGCTTTTGTAATTTTGGAAGTTCTGTTTTGCCAAGTGGATTTTTCTTTTAGATTGCAGTCGATGCTTTCTGCTAGGTAATTGAACTGTTGAGACAATCTAATTTCTTTACCATTAATTCTCACTTTATTTATGCAGAGTGGGTTGATAGCCATGATTTCAGTCTTTTCATAGGAAATTTTCTAACTCAATTTTTTTGGCTATATTTTTAAGGCTAGCAATTTGCGTACGCGCTTCAGTGGTTTCAGAGCAAGCATTTTATTTCTAAAGCAACATTTTGTTTATAAAAACTAGTAATTGTACTCGCTCGGGTTTATTGCTAGCCTTAAATTAAATATACTGATTTATTACTTTTTCCGGTTCAACAGCACATTTTACTTTAGGCCTACGTGTCATTATACATATGCCAATTTTCAGAATAACATATTTTTCGGAATTAAATATTTACTGTTTTGGGATAATAACACCCTTTCTACTATACAGAAGCAAGTGTGTTACTTCAAATACAACAATTCAAATGCTGTTTGTTGTTTTTCCTAGATATAACTCATAGAATACGCCAATTTTTGTAACTAAAGCCTTTCGGGTAGGGATAGAAATATAACGTATTTCTTTAGGGTCATCATTTTCACAGATTTAAAATTAAACTCAAACAGTTTCTTCTAGAAAAACAATTTTATAATATTAAAGCATTTTTTAATATCCGCTGAAATCAATTTATTAAAATCATGGTTTAACTACCCCGTCCGAGTGTATATGTTCATAGTAAGTTTTTGATAATTTTTAACGCCAAAGAATTTCTACATAATGAAATTTTTAAAACATTTTTTTTTTAATAAATATTTACTAAATTTTTTTGTTATGTTTAATTTCTATTAATTGGTTTTTCTTTTTTGCATAGTTCTTTGTTATTTCATGTACAGTTCTTTTTTGTTTTAATCAACAAATAAATTATTTCAGATCGTTATTCATTTGTATCAGTTCAAAACGTACTATTGCGAATGGGTTGGGTGAAAATAATATTTAAGCCTTATGAAAGAAGAAAAAACAAGTATATATCATTAAAAAATCTCACTTCTATAAAATGCAAAAATTAATTCGGTCAATTTTATATATATACCAGATGTCCAAAAAGTCTTCGAACGCCTGAATTATAAAAAAACTGAGTGTGACTTATTAACTTGAATGTATTAAGTTAATTACGGTACCAAAAAGAAAATAACACACGTTTTAATTTATGTGTTCATTTATTTTTTACTTTGATTATGTCATTAACCCACTATTTGGTCTATTGGTAAATTCGACGCCATGAGTCAGTTTTTAACAGCTGATTTTGGGAAACGAAGGTTACTGGCTCAAATCCTAGTAGAGATACTTTTGTACAAATTTGAATACTAGCCAATGGTTACTGTTGCACTTTGAAGGTTAGGGTTCAATTAACCATTTTTAGGAATTGTCGGTCTGAGTCTAAACAAAGCCTCAAAAAACTTCATTTACACGTCAAACATATCATCCTCATCTCATTTGGTCATTGGGTTGCTCATTGTTCTTAAATTTAAGAGATTCTAACGTAAGCACAGAAGGGTAAATTTTGGTAAATTTGTCACTCAATTTTCTATTATTCAGGCGAATATTTGCTTGGAAATATTATATTGGAAATATATAATTTAAGAAATTAATAATATATAATATATATAAATTATAACATATAATTAATATTATAATTATATTCTGTTACATTATTATTTTTTGGGACTTTATTAGGGAAATGCACACCTGTACATAAAAACGAGTGAATGAAATGATTATGAAATAAGATACGTAAAATGTGCTTTAAGACTTAGAGAAGATCACCACTTAACAGTGGGCCGCAGCTGAAAATTTTTGTGGACGGATTACATAATTGTCTGTACTATCGGAAATTACTTATTACTAAAAGACGTCCCTACTCCGTCGTCAGCGTAGACATCTGCAAAGAATTCCGGGAAGGTATGGTAGGTATAGGTTGCGTACAAGTTCGTTGCTATGGTGACATAATTTCTTGCTCAATCTTGTGTAAATTTTACGAAATTAGTCGTTAACGTACGGAATTTTGAGGCCATTGCGCAAAGAGTCATTGGTAACGTAAAAGGAGGAGGCATTTGTAATTTGTCGTAAGAATTTTGACTGAAATCTTTGAATTTTTGAAATTACGGATGCTTTAGCAGTTCCTTAGATTTTGCAGACATGCATCCAAACAGGCTGGAGAAAAGCTTTATAAATAAGAAGTTTAAGATGCAGTGGTAATTTAGACCGTTTAGAAAGTAAAAAGTAAACCCGTTTTCGTCTGACGTCTAAAGTTTTCCGTTTAATATCATTATATTTATTAATTAATATTATAGTGTAATGGTTGTTTAGGTCATCAGCAAAAAGGCTGATTTGAACCTGTAGAGGTTTTACTGAGTAAAAGGAGTAGTGAATTGGTTTACCATGCCTTCCTCACTGAGTGAAAAGTACGCTTATCAGCATGCCGGGCTCTCTGAAAAGCAAATATTTTCCACTCTGCAAATGACACCACTTTATTCACCACAGGGTCTGGCTGTTTAATGAAATTCATTACTTTCAGAGGAGATAACTCTGATTACACTTCTACCTTTTCTGTTTTTAAATGATTTAGTTACTTAATTGGCTGACCATGTGATAAGAAACAGAACTATTTATTTTAGCCCTGCAACGAACAGCTTGACTATAAATAATTTGAAACTCCTCCTGTCTGTTACGGGCAGATATTGAAATACAATACTTTATAGGCCTATATTATATTATACGTACAATGTAATATATTAAAATATTCTTATAAAATTAAGCATAAAATAAATAATTCAAGAAGAAATCACAGTCTTTTTAGAATTCAGTATAATTTATTCATATTGAATCTCATGTTTTATTTTTTGTTAGAGAAACTTATAGATACGTATTTGTTATAATCATATTCCTAGGATAAAGCATACAATTTATAAATGATGCCTTTAATAAGGTCGATTGTTTATTCATTAGAATTTATGACAGTGGTTAAAGCTCATGTAATGTAATGTAAGCATGATTCTCTGAAATGCGTAAATCTTGCCAGATATGTGTTGTTGATTAATTCATAAATTAAATACATGACGTCACTCTGATATTAATGATACCGATGATAATGTCGGTTGCTTGGTTAAAGTGAGAGAGAAATGTTGTTGAGATTGATTTGTACATCTCGGTGGTATGAAGAGAATGAATGGCACATAAAGCAGCAAGTTGACGGTACTGATTCGATGCAGTAAGTGTTTAGTAGGAATAGAATGATGACGAAGCTGTTCGTACCTATCTGACTGAAGTTTCCTATAGATTCGTCGTTGTATAATATTATGTAGTCCGCGAGTAGAGCCGAGATACATGATTGCTATTCCGTTCATGTTTCGCATGAATTTATTATTCTGTTCGTAGAGATTTGCGTGGCGGTAGACTGGCTGTTCTGAACAACCATGCTACCCCTTCGTTTCACATCCAACACTCATCCCTTCCCGCACCAAAAAACCTCTCCTCTTCTAAACTTTTACCGAACCCTCTCTTCGCTGTGCTTACCCAGATTAGTTTGTTATTAAATTAGCTCGTTAATTAAACTGAGTTCCCGGTTTAAATACAAAAACCTTTAAAATGTTGTTATTTATATGCGACTCTTTCGCTCTCTGACTGTTGTTACAACCATCAGCGTGGGTTATACTATTCTTCAATGAAAAACCCTTGGGAACCATTGTTTAAATACTGGGAATATATTATTCTATTTTATTATACAAACAAATGTTGCTAACTTTTCTTGTTTAATAAAATTATTTTCTTAAGTACTTGCACCTTACCTGTTACTTCGTTAACATGAATTTTTAATTCATTTATATTAATAAATCTTAACAAATTAAATAAGTTTTTTAATCAATTACATAATTCATTACAATAATCAGTTTTAAACGAAATTACATGAATTTATATAATATTTTTACTTTCTCTAGCCTATAATGATTATATAAGAAGGAAAGTATTGTTTTCATTTCAATTTTTCGAAATCGAGTTTTCACCGGATCTACACGTTTTCAGACCCCCTTAACCCAAAAAAACATGTTTTTAGTGATTGCTGTGTGTGTGTGTGTGTGTGTGTGTGTGTGTGTGTGTGTGTGTGCGTGCGCGCGCGTGTGTGTGTGTGAACAGAGTATTTAAAGAACGTAACATCGTAGGCTACAAAGTTGAAACTTAGAACTTAAGTTAGGTACTAGAGGACCCGACACAAACATTTTCATCAAAATCGGTCAACCGAAAGTAGTAGTTTATTCGTGTCATTTTTCACTTTTTGCATTTTTCTCAAAAACAGCTCCTACGGGTTTTTTAAAAATCGACTCATTTACTATATTTTTTCTGCTATACAAGAAAAATAGGGTAGGGGCCACGTCTGCTGAAATTCTTGGCGAGGCTGTTCTCTCGTAGAAAATTTTTTTTTTTTAATGACTCCGTTCTTGATATATATTTTAGGGGAAAAGTGTACATAATAAAATTTGAAGAGAACTTAAAATCCTACAACTTTTATTTCAAACATTTTTTGTATAACGCTAAGAAAATCGATTTTTTTATTTTTCAGCCTTAGTATGCATTTAACGACAAAAGTGTATAATGAAATTTATAGGAAATTAAAAGATCTACAACTTTTATTTAGAGAATTTTTCTCTACAGGGCTAGTTTAGCGTGAAAGAGTGATTTTCCGTATTTTTAAGCCAAACTGAGGTTGATTATCATTTTGCATCATTTACTCATGATTAAAATTAGGTTATGTTTATAGAAGTTGGTTTTTTTTCTAATGTCTCATTACTAGTGTTAGGTTATATTGTTAATTATTTACATTGACAAGAGAAAATCGTGTGAGTGTCTCACACCATATTTTTAAATCTAGTTTGAAATCCAAATATCAAAATATGTTTTAGGATAAATTTTTAGTTCTTGAAAAATCTTACATAAATGTTAATGATTAAACCGTAGATCTAAAATGTTATTTTCTTATACCTACTGGTTCCCAAGGCCGTTGGATAAGGGCCCTTATTCAACGACCCTGATTGTTTCCAGGATCTTATAAAATACTTAGTATTGCTGGCTTTTTAATGTTAGCCTATGTGTTTTGACCACGCAAACCATCTGTCAGGTGTAACTGCTAAGTACTTAACCTCGTTTGATTTGGAATTTAAATACGAAATAAATTAATAAACTTATCTGATCAGAAAATTATTAAAGTTTTTAGTTTATTTATTGTTGCCTGCTTAGTAAAGAGTATAATTATCTGAGAAACAGATATGCTCTTATTGTTGTGCATGCAATCCGAAAGCATTTTTTGATTAAGTAACTTAATAAGGAAACTACTTATTTTATAAAAATAAATTCTTTCAAACTGGAAACCTGAAGGTATAAACAGTCAAGTATATTACTCATATTAAGATTAATATCAAATTTATATTACTGTTCTCAGGGAACTGAAAGATTTAGTTGAAATTCTTTTAAAATTTTTAGCTCAGACGTAAGTTATATTTATTATTTTTCTCCTTTCAAACTTTCAAAGCTACTAATTCATTTTGCTTCGATTTTATTGAATAATAAATTTTATAGCGGAAAAGGTACCAACAAAATTCGATTCGTTTCACCCAGCATTCTACTTTAGTGAAAGGAAACTTAGTTCTATGAATGAAGAAAAGTTTTATCGTGCTGAAAGTAAAGTGAGAAAAGCTGTCTATTCAATTTTCCAGAGCTTACTGTAGATTTGTTCAATGTTCAGTAGAAGAATACAAGTATCAGCCTGCATGGAAGACCTTTATAAATTATTAGGTAGCAGCATAAAAATGTTTTGTTCTTTTTTAATAATATAGTTCTTATCACTTACTTAATAGTTTATCAATCCGTATCTCTTTTTAAGTTTACAGATTTCATTTTGTTTTATTAATTTAGATTTGTATATTCCTCAGTAAAGTAATTTTTTTATTGTTTATTTATATGTATATTATTTTTTAATTATTTACTTTTTTATTATTATGAAATTTACATTCACGCGTATATCTGGTAAAAATAAAATGATACGAAACAAAATCGAAACACTATTTTGCCAACGAACTATTATTGTTTCAGGCTTTTGACTTAGCTTATATACGGTTTGCTGATAAATAAACATGATACGTATGGGATTAGAGGTGCATTTTTTGATTGGATCATATCCTATCTCCATGATGCCGAGAAATCCGTAGGATTGTCATACAACCATAATAACAGGAAAACAAAAATATAGATAACATTTTCTACAAATTAAAAGAGAAGTCCCACAGGGTAGCATTTTAGGACCCTTGTTATTTGATTTATTTTGTAAGTGACTTTTGTACGAAATTAAGAAGTTTAAAAAATGTTTTAATTTATGCCAATACAGAACAGTGATAGAACATTCATTTTCACATTTTATGAATGACTTAAACCAATATTTCAATTCTTAATATTTAAATATTTAATTAATAAAAAAATAATTAATTATATTACTTGATCTACCATATTCACATAAATGGATAATTTAAATTCATTACTTAGTTTTTCTCTATTATAAAACACTCTAAACACAAAAAATGTGATTAATTTCAAATATTTTCTCGTTGAACAATATTATTCTGTGTCACGCCATCTGTTGGCATGATATATAGGCTACTACATACATTTCTCTCACCATTTAACCCAACACGAATTTTGTTTGTATCTTTTTATACTTTGATTCATTGTTCTGAAACTATAAAATTCAATAGTAAACAATCAATTTTTTGCCTCGTATAGGGCCAATTTTAGACCACGTGAGGTAACGTTAGACGTTTCTGGAAGCTCTTTTTGTAGTCCACATTCTCAGCTTTCTGCTTTTGATCTTCATAGAAGTCCTTAAAGTCCATAATTAGTTGTCTGAATTTTGATTCAAGTTGTCTTGCTTTATTCCGGTTTTCTCAATATCCTTTCTGACTTGTTTAAACCATTTATCCGATTCTTTAGGTCTATTCTTTAGTGTCTTAAAAATTTGTTTTGTCATCCATTCTCAACAGGTCTTCGTAAATTTTAGTCTTCTTTTTATAATCGTTTCCATTTATAGTTCATTTTCCTTGTACAGTTCTTCTAGACCTCGTAACAATCAAAATGTTTTATAAACTATTAAAAAATTCAATTGAGATTTAAAAAATGTCTTTTTATCCCAAGGGATAATTCAAAGACTGGACACAAAAACGGTAAAACTTGTGAAACTTAAGAAAATGCACCAGAACAAACATGACAAAACTTAACTAAGTTACGTAATATTTATAATGTAACATTTGGAAAATTTTGTTGGAAAAACTTTTGACAATAGCTTTTGTTTGAAGTTTACAATCAAAATTTTATTGTCGTACGGGTGCTGAATGGCAGCAAATTATTATTATTTTTGGAAAAATATTGGGTGAGTTAAAATTAGTTTTGCTAAAATAATATTATAAATAAAATAAATATTTAGGGTATAAGTAGACTTTGTATGTTAACTTAAATTCTAAGGTTAGATGTGATTTTCGGTTGATTAATTTTGAGAATAAACAAAAAAATATACAATTCATCAAACATTATAATCAATGGCAATTTTTAAAACTGTCAAACATAATTTTGTTTTATCCAAACGTCTGTCACACCCAGATGTCAGAAATTACAAGAGATAGCAACAAACGGTTTCCAGATTCGTAATTTACACAAAAAGTTAGTGGGCTTCAGTATTGGGTTTGAAGTTCCAGTTTTGATCAAAGTGGCCCAAAACCAGAAGTCAAGGAATCAAAGTCGGAATTTAAAAACAAAAATAGTGTCACTCGATTCCTCTAAAAGAGTAGCCACAAAACTCATTGGGTTTCAAGTTCCGGTTTTGACCAGAAGTGGCCCAAAACTGGAAGTCAAGAATCAAAGTCAAAAACTACAAGAGATAGCAACAAATGTTTTCGGATTTGTAATCTACACAAAATGTTAGTGGGCCTGGATTGAATTTGAAATTCCGGTTTTGACCGGAAGTAACCCAAAACCGGAAGTCAGGAATTCAGAGTCGGAATTATGAAAAAGAAATAGTGTCATTCGATTTCTCTTAAAGAGTAAATACAGAAATCAGTATTTTTTTGTCATAAGTTAAAGGTAAGCCTTAAAATTGCCACCAGCCATGAGACACGTCGTCTCATGTAAAGTTTTTTTATTTTTAAAGTTTCTCAAAATGAATTAAAAATATTTTTTAATAATCTCATTAAAAATTTCATTACGTAACAAGAAAAATAATAATTAAATTAAAATAAAAAAATCACTCGTACTTTAGCAGCTTTGAGTGCTGTTTAATAAAACTAAGAATTTTCATTTCCCTGACGTTCTGTTGGAGGAAAACTTTAATTATTAAACGAGCTAAACCACGAGCTGAAATAATGAAAGAAACTTTTTAAGTGATCATTGTTTGAAATACATTTGCATTTTCGTAAATGTTGACATTACGAATCATAATTCACAATTATAATTTACAGCGTTATGAAAATAAATTATTATTATTCCATCCCGTAATACGGTGCTCAAACCATAATGGATCGTCGGTTTATAACTTTTCGCACTTTGAATAATTAATATGAAAGTTTATGCTAGCATGCTTTATTAGCCTATATCTCAGCAATGATACTTATGACGAAACGACTGTAACTGAAATTGATCATTTTATGATATTCATTTACATTTCTATTACGATCTAAAAATATTTTATTACTTACAATCTTTGTAATTTAAAAACATTTTTTTTATTAGAAGTTATAAACGTTAGATTAAATTAAAGTATACCTGACTGGATTAATTAATTCGATTATGTATTACAGGTAACTAAATCCTGGAAAGTTAAATGGATTTATTTAATCCATCAAATTAAATACTTAATGGGCATGTGATTAAATTATAATTATATTGGTTTAAAATTTTTGTTCCTCTTTTTTTATTAACAGATTTATCTATCTTAACAGAACAATAATATGAGATTTAATTAAAAGTTAATTTATCATGAATAATTTATTGTGGAAAGGTATCTCTTAATGTAAATACCTTTAAAAAATAAACATTTTTACAGTTTTATATTTATTAAAAGTTATAATAAAGGTAAATATTTTAAAACAATGGTAATAATTTACGTTACTAAATAAATAAATATGTCGGGTGCTTCCGAGTTAGCTTTCGTATTGTATTACTGTTGTTGTACCGTTGTAGAAGTACAATTATACAAACAATGGAAATTATGGTAATTCCTAATTACTATAACTTCCATTACTCAGTAACAACCCACTGAATAACCCTCTGTTTTTTGGGCCTTTCTTCCACCTACCAACTAACAGCTAATCATTGGGAAGGATCTCCTTCCCGTTGGCCCTCCAGGTTGGTTGAACGGTTAGTGGGAGAGGAGGCTTGTCAACCAGAGGTTTCCTGATTCTCATCCAGGAAATTAAAATCAGTTTCCTTGGGACTTAAGAGTGGAACAGAGTGGTTAGTTAAGAAGAAGCATTATTTGAAGAAGTGATTAGGAGAACGAAGAGAAGAAGAAGAAAGAAAAAAAGTTTTAAATTGAAGGTAAATTCATTCGTATATTTATTAAGGGTTTGTTAATTTTGGTTTTTGTATTAAAGTTGCAACAGAAAAAAGGTTGGCTATATTTTAAAATAGGTTAGGGTAATTTAAGTATAATTTTGTTAGTAGTAAGTTTAGTTAGTAGTAGATTCATTAAATAATTAGTTTAAAGCAAGGAATATGGTCTTATTTATTTATTTTTTCTCATGCTCTGCTGATAGAGTGGGCGCCCAATTTTTTTATTATTACTTTTTTAGTTCATTATTAAAGTATTTGCCCACTGGTATAGTTGAAGGTGGTTAATAACGTTCAACAATATACTGCAAAACTTGTAAGTTGGCTGGTCTCTTACAAGATTGCTTTTATAAATTCTAAGAAATTAAAGTATTTCAGAATAGAAGCACACGGTGAAACAAAAATAAGTAAACCGATAGAAGCCAGATAGTAAAATTAAAATATTAGGTTAACTTTAAGAGACGTCTAGCGTCAATCAAAGTTGTCAGTAGAATCTGTTCTTAATCTAACCTAAATGATTCTATAGGCACTAAAACCTTTAAGATATTAAATCTAAAAATAACGGTAAACATGAACTTAGAACATTCTTTTCTAACTTTCAGTTTATTTATCAATTTAAAGTAGGCCTATAAAAAATAATATAATTTATTTTCAGTTAAAGCTTTCAGTACTGATATTTCATCATGCAGAATTTATTACCAAACCAAAAAATACAATGGAAAAATTAAAAAATATAATATACGAAGGTATATTGAACACTCTTTGAATTAATTGACTCAGGGTTGTGTACAGATACAATAATAATTAAAACATTGATTTCACAATTGTTTATTTTATCAACAAAACCATATAAAACGGATGCAGATGAAATTTTCCCACTTTTAGGTGAAATCGATAAACAATAAAATGTTTCCCAATGTTTTATGTTCAAACATACCAATAACAGAAATCCAAACAAATTGAAACACCTCTGATTGTTGTTTTATTAAAGTTTAATTTTCAACTAGGTGCTTGAAACCAATTAAAATATATATATTTTACAGACGTTATTAGTACTGTATGTGCTCTTGAAATTTTGTTTTTAAGGACTTATGTACTTGTTGAAATCAGCAACCATAGGTAAATGATAATATGAAACTAAAACTACGCGTATAAAACGTGGAATCAAATGCCATATCGGTAAAATAAGCGTCGAGGAGATAAAATATACAATTACAATGTTTTCTATTGTTCTTTCTTTTAACAATAATTATAAAAACCTATAAAAAATTTAATTGACTGTACAGAATGCTGCTTCCAAACATGTCATGTGCGTCTAACCGTAAATCGAGGAAGTTTAAAAATTTAAAGATAAAAAATGTACTTATCATGTTCATTTTGCTATTACTTTATGTAATGCTGGTAATATAATTTTGCTTGTGTCGTAATATTGTAACTTATTGCTAAGTGATCAGGATAAAATAAATAATTACAATCACAACCAACTACAAACAATTACAACGTTAAAATTACAAACAAGTATTTATTACACACTACACATTACAATTATTAATAATCTTATATCTGCTAATAAATTACAATTACTACAATCAAATTGGTAATAAATAATAAACTAATTATAACAAACAATGAATCAATGACATTAAATAAACTTAACTATAGTTGATTTTACGTTCAGAATGCAGTGCGAAAAATCCAGAAGCATAGTATTTCATATGGAAGTTTGATCGCTACTAAACTAAGTAAAAATATTGACTCGTTCTCGTTTACAAATTCGTAATTTAATAACAGTATTTTTATCGTTTTAAAGATCAGGCACCGACAAACTATTATAGTACTGGAATTGTTTATCAATTTTATTGTGTTTTTTAATTATTTGAAAGTAAAGAATACAGTAAAGAATATAGTAGTGAAGTGTAGAGTAGTTATTGTTTATCAATTTTATTGTGTTTTTTTAATTATTTGAAAGTAAAGAATACAGTAAAGAATATAGTAGTGAAGTGTAGAGTAGTTATTGCTTAAATCTTGGTAAATCTTTTAATCAAGTTTGAATAACAGTCGTTAGTATCTCGGAAAGATCAAAAGATGGTAATATAACTCTCCAGCTTGACAGTGAGGGTGACGAAGAGAGAGTCGTCATACCCCTTTCTCTTATACGTACCTACAGTCTCTTATCTAAATAATAACATTTATAGCGTAATAAAATACGATTCATTAGAAAGCGAAAGTATTTTTTCAAAATATTTTGATTAAAAATTAGTTTGTTAGAGAGTGGTAAGCGAAACACCAAATATTTTTTCCCGTGACCTTCAGATGTTGTCAACGAAGGAGGGCTGATGTTTTCCGTACGCCTGATAACACAGCGTGTTCTAATAAGAGCTGTACTACATTCTGAACGTGAAATAGAGTATAGTAGATTATTTTGCACTTCATTTAACTAAATCCGAGTACAACTTTACGAGTACAACAAATTGTACGATGTGTACAGTATAGGATAGACCTTCTCACAAACGTAACTGTTGCACAGTATCCAATTGGCTTCAAATACACAATTCACTCGTGATGATATCAAGAATAACTGACCCACAAACGGCATGCGCCTTTAAATAACTAACCTATCAAAATAACAACATTATCAAAATTTTCCATATAATAATAAAAATACAAAACCTTTCTCTCGGGTTTTGGATAACTCGTAAATAACTAAACAGAAGGTAAACACATTAGAAAAAAATATAAAACCATTACAAAAGAGCTAGTTATCTAAATAGATACACCGACCTTTCTCAGGTAGCCGTCATACTAACAAGGCTATAATTACTATTACCAACCATTTCTTGGAAATAACCTGATTTATCAATACTATTAATATTTACAATTACACGTCTACAAACTCAGTCCTGCTAGAAAATTCTCGAACATTTTCCACTTATGACCCAACGAACTTACTGCAGATGCGATCTAGCCAATAACAGCCAAGGTCGGGTGTGAGGTTGCCCCTTCGGTAAGTCACATTCTGTTCTACCAAACTCCAGCTGACTTTTTGTTAGGCTGTCATCCACAGCGGGACTACAACATGACAACGCAGGATACGATTAACGAAAGTCAATTGGCTCTGTGCTGAGATCTAGGTCACTATGCTCCGCCTTCATCTGCAGTCTCAAGTTCATCAAAGTATAGATATTGTCACCATGTATTTCTTACGGTAACATAAATAAATTTGTACAACGGTTTCAATCAAAGGTTTTACGCACCATCACTGCTCTCTGAAGTATATAAAACAGCACTCTTCATTGGGACCTACAAATACCAACGATTAGGGAAGAAATCTCAAAATACATCACAAAATATTAGTCAAGACTCGAGCGACATCCAAACATTAGCCATTAATTACTTATTAGGCAACACCTAATTAATTCGACAATTATGAAGACTACACCCACCCAACCTTTCTTAGATAATACATTTCACTTGTAAGTAACAAATTATTTTAAATGAATTTAAAATAGTTTTATTGAAAATTTCTTTTGAAGTCATTTGTTAGTCAAATTTTGTATTGTCAACTTCATTGTTCCACGTGAACAGATTGTAGATTGTTTTTGCAGGAAATTAAAATGACGCCTCATTTGTTCAAAGATCAACAGTAAATTTTAGAGCCGCAATGGTTCGAGTAAAAATCAGACTGGTGAGGGTCAGACAGCAATAAGTTTTGTATCGAAAGTCAAAGTGTAAACGTCGTGTGCTTTTATACTTTGTCAAAACATTAATCAGTCTATTCACGAAGTAGTGTATTTCGATTACCATAAATTTTCTAGATTTTATCAGTTATAAATTTCTAATAGTTAGGCCTATTAATGAGTATTATACACTTAAGTAGCAACTATTTTTTCGATTTATAGTTCTTGTTGTTAATGGAGTTTTACTTTTAGTTCCGTTCAAACTTACAAACCAAAATATTTAAAACTAGAATAGTACTTGCGGATTGGGCATAATAGCAACAGAAAGGCAGACGCTTTCGCTGGCCTCCGTTTCAGTTTACCTTCTTCTACCATAGTATCAGTGTTCACGCATTTCATAGCTCATGAGCCACATTGCATCCTGTAATAATTAATTCATTGTTTTTATTTGACAAATAAAATCCGCATACTCATATATCCATATTCATGCACATCCTTGCAAAAACTACCACATTTTGGTTTGAAGTCTTAAAAAGGAAGCAGAGTTAATATAACTTAAAAAATTTTATTTTAAGTTATAAAAATATTTCACGATTATAATTTATTTTTTCTTGTTTGTATAGTAATGAAAAGGCTAGGAATTAAATACAAAGAAAGGAAAGTTATCTACAGTCTGTATAAGAATCAAACGGCTGTTTTGAGAATCGAGGGGTACGAAAAAGAGGCTGCTGTAAGAAAAGGTGTACGACAAGGTTGCTCTTTGTCACCACTACTTTTTAACTTGTATGTAGAAGAGGCTATAAATGAAGTGAAGGAGAAATTTGACGTAGGAATAAAAATTCAAGGAGAAACAATAAAAATGTTGAGATTCGCCGATGATATAGTAGTATTAGCCGAGGCAAAGAATGAACTAGAGGATGCCTTAAATGGAATGGATGAGATCTTGAGGAAGGATTACTTCATGAAAATTAATAAGAACAAAACGAAAGTGTTGTGCAGCAGCAAGAGTGGTTTAGAAGAGATGGGAAATTTAAAAGTAGGCAACGAAAACATACAGGAAGTTGGGGAATTCTGCTATCTAGGGAGTAAAATAACAAAGGATGTTAGAAGCACGAGTGATATCAAGAGTAGAATTGCTCAAGCTAGAAAAGCCTTTGAAATGAAAAACAGCTTACTGACTACAAACATTGATTTACATATTAGGAAAAATTTCTTAAAACATTATGTTTGGAGTGTAGCATTATACGGAAGTGAAACGTGGGTGATAGGGGCTGTAGAACGGAAGAGGATAGAAGCTTTTGAAATGTGGTGTTATAGGAAAATGTTAAAGATTAGGTGGGTGGACAAAATAAGTAATTTAGAGGTTCTTAGGCGAGTGGATGAAAAAAGAAGTATATGGAAGCATCTTACCAAAAGAAGGGATAGGCTAGTGGGGCATATCCTAAGACATCCAGGTATTGGGCTATCAATAATGGAGGGTAACATTGAGGGAGTAAATTGTAGAGGGAGGCAAAGATTAGAATATATAAAGCAAATTACAAAAGATGTAGGGTGTTACAGGTATGTAGATATGAAACGACTTGCGCAAGATAGAACAGATTGGAGAACTGCATCAAACCAGTCGAGAGACTGATGACAAAAAAATAAAAAATAGTAATGAAAAAGTAATTAACTGTAATTACTGATAGCAGTATGTGAAAAATTTTAAACCATCTGGCTTAACTCACTTGTTTTAAAATTTATGAGCTTAATTTACATAAACTAATTTATTTTATACAGTTTATGTATTTTTTACATTAACTTGCAACCTACAAGTTTTTTTCACAAGATCTATCTGTGTACAAAGTGAAAAAGTATTATGATGGGAGTGAGATATCCGGATTTTACCTTCTCTACATTAATCCACATATAACTCCAAAAATGTTGTTAAGAAGAATGGCGTGTATGCATGCACTATTCGGGATTAAAAATTACTAGATCGATTGGTTTGAAATTTTTAAACTAAAATTTTCTCACTCAATGCTCAAAAGGATTTTGGAATTATCTGTGTAGCACTGTTACAATAAAATTTGAGGTATAAACAAGATTTAAATTATAAATATAACTTACTAAAAATATTGATTTAGTTGAAGGTAAGATCAGTTACATGAAGTCTTATAAAATTACTGAAATACAGTTTATGCTTAAATAAGATTAGGTTAGATTGAAGTCTTTAATATATGGCTAAAACACAAATTATATCATAAAGTAAACACTGGCTGAAACCAGCGGTCAACTGCGAGGAGAAATATAATTAAAGAAAATTGCCGGTTAATTTTAAATAACTAATTCCAATACATTTAAATAGAAGAAATTTCGAAAAATTTGAGAAACCAGTTAATTGCATCACCTCTGAAACTTAAGGGTACCCGGAACGAATAAATTGAAAATTTTCACATTTCCGGTTTTTTGCAAACTATTAAAATTCAGTTACCTGCATCCAACGATATAGGAACTATAATTTTTTGGGGGTTTTCCAGTTTTTTTTTAATTAAAAATATTTTGAATCCTTACGTTACCTATATTTTTAAACGTCACCATTTGCATAACATCTCTATTTTGTTTAATGACAACAGATAAAAATATAATATTTTTTATTTTGTGCGATATTTTTTGTTTTAAAACTTTAAGTTAGCACCAGACCACCTGTGATTATGATATATTAATATCTGAACTGTAAAAAACCCATTGAATTATTTAACATAAAAATGTGTTCTCTTTTGTTTTTTCTTGTTTCCCATAAATAGCAATTTTTGACTCTTGAGAAACATTTTCTCAGCCAACAGTGAGTGGATTTTAATAAAAATTTTCACAGCCATTCGTACCATAATTTCAAAGTACTGAGTTAATATTACAGAATAAAAATGTGTTTAAATATTTATTTTTCACTTCAATATGCAAAAAGTTATGATTTTCAAAAGTGGTAATTTAAAAAAATTGTCTTATCTCCCTAACAATTTATCAAGATGCTACTAACTCAGTGGGTGTAGAATAGCAGTTTGTATACATGTCTACAAACTGTGGATACACTAATCTACAATCAGTAACATTTTCAAACGCCAATATCACTGGTCTGCAAAAAAAGAAACTTTTTGAAGGGTGAACCCTTGGACTTTGAAGGGTGATCGTTATGTATCTTGACCCCCTGAATCCAAATCTGACCTCCGTTTCTCTCTATCACCCACCGTTTTTGAGGGCCCCCCCCCGAAGTTCTCGAAAAAACACCTAAAAGCGGTTATTCCTAATAAAGCGAGGGGCGGGGGGAGGTTGTAAGAACCCCATCCTCCCTCTATAGAAAATGTTATCTCAGTGCACGCACATTTATGCATGAAGACCGAAGGGGAGAGTTGACGTCACCGTTAGTTCAGAGGTGTAGCAGGGTGGGAAGCCGGGCCAAGTGATAAGCTTAGCTTAGTAAAAATTATGTTGAACTCGTCGAAGAATTGCTATCTGCATACGAGTCGATGGGTTACACACGCATTTGGACTTTTTCCCATAAAACTTGGGAGCAGCTTACGATGTACACGGAGAAGGTTTCATCGACACATTGCACTCTTCGAAAAACTGTTCTCTGGGAAGTGGAACTCAAGTATGTTAGCAGACTATTGCTGGTCACTCTTGCGTAAAACTCCCAGAGATCAGTACAAGATAAAAGCTTCCTCCAAGTAAAACCACTCTTTTTAAGTATATGTATTCGATGACAAGTATCTTGAACCAGAAAAATTGTATAAATAAAAATGCACAAAATGTATAAATACATCAATACTCTCTTATTGTACTCTTTCAGTGGGTAGGTCTTGAAGAACCATAAAACCGAGATACACCTGCACAATTTCATATCATAGTTACAGCAGACTGATAAAAAGTTGAAATTTCCCAAATAAGGGGGAGTGGCCCACCCCCTAAAAATGGTGGGTGATGGAGCAAAACGGAGGTCAGATTCAGATTCAGGGGGTCAAAATACATAAAAATCACCTATTAAAGTTCAAGGGGAATTTTTGATGCAGACCAGTGTATTTAGAGGCCCTTAACTTTTGAAGGGGGTCATCAAAATTGCGTGATTCTTTCACTAAAAATAAGTTCACTCTTTCACTCTTTAAACTAAATTTTGTACGCTGCATGTATATAGAAATATCTATAATCCGAAAACTTTCTCGCGACAAGATTTTTTCAAGTCGGGGCGTACTACAATCAAACTTTTCTGCAAAATTAGTGACTACAGTATTGAAATGACTAACAAACATACATTTTCATTTGATCTGTGAGTTTTCTCTGTATATCCTGATCCCGTATATGAAATTTTTCAATGTCAGGCTTCCAGTTAATACGTAATCGTCGTTAAAACTATAAATCGTACTATTTCAAGGCGTTATTTATTTTCTTAAAATCACTAATAACTTTTTAACCGTTTCATTTATCGTAAAAAAGGACAAAAAAGATTCGTATCATGATTTTATATAAGACTAGAGCATTTTACTATAAAAATACTTTTTTTAAAATGAAATGTTATTGAGAAGAATAGTAGTGGGCTGATTCTGCTACTCTCCGCAAGGGGCTATCAAATCTTTGCCACAAAAAGTAAAGATAAGAAAAGAGAGTGAGGAAGGAGAGAATTACCCTGAAAATTTCACTATAATATGTTTAGAACAGTTAGTAATTCTACTTATGTCCATTTGAACAGTAGTATCAACTAAACACGTCATTGACTATTTATGATAAATAAATAAACCCGCTAACGGAATAACTTCTTTGATGTTTAAGTCGTGACTTGTCTTGTCACTTTAAAAATTTAACTCTGCAGGATACATTTGTTTGAGTCACCGAGTGTCATCTGAGTTGTCTAATAACGAAATTGTGAAATAGTGAGATGATTTGTATGCAATTCGAATCTTCTTTGGTATTTTGTACTCAAGTGTTGATTCCTGGTGGAATTGTAGAAATGTTTAAATATCTTTGTAGTATGTTGTTCTTATGTACCAAGGTAATGCTGTATTTGTTCTTAGCAATTTTTATTAAAATTTTTGTATTAAAACTTTCTGAGCCCACAGTTGAATCCTATAACTCCAAATTGGTTTGATAATTGTCTTGTATATAGTAATTTATGGTTTTAATTGAAAGTTAACTGTTTATCTAGTGTACAATAATACTGTTTAATTTTGTGTTTAGTTGTTTCCTTTTGTTCTGGTTATATGTTTTCTAATTCAGTTATTTGCCAAGATGTATTCCAAAATATTTAGCACATAATATTCATAAGATTTAACAATTTTTTGATTTTATACCAAAACAAATATTTTTGGTTACAGAATATGTCTTCTACGACAGACTTTTCGCTTATCAAAACGAATTGATACATAAACTTTCCTCCCGTCATCTACCAAACAACGTTCAAAGACGACTAAGGAGGAATTGGAGCAGGGACCTCCTGTTTTAAAAACGGTTAATGTTATTAATGAATGAATGAATTAATAAATAGATGACTTAGTAAGAAGTAACAAATAACATGTCGGAGACCTGTCAGTCGGTTGTGTTCTCCATGCAGGTCACTCATGTCATTTCATTCATCCTTCACCCACCATCATATTCACTGGTTGATTATCTTGTAACAGTTGTGAATTTCATAAATAAAGTTAATAATAAAAAAAGGATATGTCTATCACATTTAAAAAGGTTAATTAAAGAAAATTATTGTAAAGGTTTTGTTATTTTGGTACAATTTTTATAATTTCAAATGCTTTCTTGATAATGTTATAAGAAATAATCTAGGCGTTCTAAAATTAATTACTTAATAGAAGAACTAATAAATTTAAGAATATGATAACTTCAACTGTTTTGTAATCAGAATTTTATAAAAGAAAATGTGTAACTTTATCTTAAGCATATTTGAACAAAGGTGTGGAAATTAATTTAGTTTAATATCCATACAAATTCAGTCTTTTACAAACTTGTAAAACTTTTGAATATCGAGAAAGATAGACACTTTAAATAAGTGTACTGGATAGAAAGTTTAACTTACTGCAAGTCCTTTCTGTTTGATGTTATTCGTTTGTAAATTGCCTTTTCAAATATCACCAAGTCATTTTCCTCTAGTAAAATATTCTGCAAAACATCTATTCACTCCATATTCCCGCTTAACTTTAGATTAAATGAAATATCTCAGAACGGTTCTTAACTCTTAACAATATAATATTCTATAAGGTTCCATTAGTAAACAATTTTACGATCTGTGTTAATCATTAATTATCTAAAAAAAAGTACAAACTTAATATTAATAAAAATCAAGAAAAATACATTTTTGGAAATTAAGTTTGTCGAAAATTTGAACATTTCTGAAATAAAAAACTATGATAAAAAATTTACGAAAAACATATCCGTTATTAATGCTATCCATTTTTCCAGTTTGAAAAGTTAAGTTATCGCATGGAAAACTTGGTTTTTTTTTGTTTAGGTCACCAACCAAACAAAACAAAACAAAACTAAACAAAAAAAAGGCTGGTTTGAAGCTCTAGAGGTTAACTAAGTTAAACGAGAATTGAGGTGATTTACTATTACCTTCCTCACTGAGTGAAAATTATGCTTATCAGCATACCTGGTCTTATAAAAAGTATCTACTTTCTACCCTGTAAATGTCACCGTCATTTCATTCACCACAGAGTTTAGCTGTATTACTCTCAGAGGAGATAACACTGACTAATGTCCTTGACACCTCTACCTCTTCAATTCTTAAATTCTTCAGTCATATAATTGGCTGACCATGTGATAAGAAACAGAATTATTTTTGGATTTCTGTAACTAGCAGATCGAGTGCCAAAAATTAAACACTCCATTTCCCTGTTATGGGCAAAAGAAAACCTTATATTTCACTAAAAAGACAAAAATTCACACAGAACAAATTGCTTATTTTGGACTTATTGGTAAAAATTCTTTACTCCCTTTATCAAAAAACTAAATTCTACATCATTATTTTCCAAAACCGATCTAGATGTATGGTTCCCACATTTAGGGATTCGATAAACCGACTAATAGAGCTAGATTACAATTCTGCCAATCCAAAGCACTTTGAATTACAACGGAATTCCTTTGGTACGTACGTAACCAGATTGTTCACAATGACATACGAGTTCCTTACGTATTCAACAGAATAAAACAATACTAACACTATTAGCAAAACAAAAAAAAACAATTTAGCACACCTGCTTTACCAAACATCCAGAAGACTAAAGAGAGCTTGAATCAGATTTGTTGCTCCCTTAAAAATTTAAAAGATTAAAAAATAACATCTCTAAACACTAATGTACAATTAAATTTAAAAATCTGGTGTGAAATACTCACACAACTTTCTCTTACCAATGCAAATAATTAACAATATAACCCAACATTAGTTACAAAACATTAGAAATAAACAAAAAACTAACCTCAAAAAAACATAACCTTATTTTAATCATGAGTGAAAGACGCAAAATGAAAATCAACCACAGTTTGGCTAAAAAATACGAAAAATCACTCATTCACGCTAAACTAGACTCTGTACAGAAAAATGTCTAAAATAAAAATTGTAGATCTTTTAATTTCCTATAAATTTGATGATAAACATTTTTGTTGTAAAATGCATACTAAGGCTGAAATCTTGAAATATCAATTGTGTACACATTTTCGTAAAAAAAAAAACAGAAAATCGCTAATTACCTCAAACTAAGCGTAAGGTATACAAAAAAATATATGAAATAAGTTATAGGATTTTAAATTTTCTAAAATTTTTATAAATACGTTTTTGCGCTAAAATACATATTATAGCCGCAATATTAAAAAAACAATTCTTTTACAAGAAAACAGTCTCCCTAAGAATTTTAGCAGACATGGCGCCTACCCATTCTTGTATAAGAATAAAAATTTTGTAAATGAGGCGATTTTTAAAAAAAACCGTAAAAGCCGATTTTGAGAAAATCGCCAAAAGTAAACAATGACACGAATAAACTACTATTTCCGGTTGACTGATTTTGATGAAAATGTTCGTATTGAGTCCAGTATTAGTATCTAATTTAAGTTTCAAGTCCGTACGATGTTCTTTTCTTGAGATATTATGTTCACACACACGCACACACACACACACACACAGACCAATCGCTAAAAACATTTTTGTTTGGGCTCAGGGAGTCTGCAAACGTGTAGATCCGATGAAAACTTGATTTCAAAAAATCGACATGAAAACAATACTTTCCTTCTTATATATTCATATAGGCAAGAGAAAGTAAGACCTTAGAAATTCTATCGATGGGTGTTCTGCTTTCTCAAGTTGATCATCATTAGTTTCATCGTCATCTGTTCATTTGTTATTGTAATACACTATACAGGCACAAATATATCATTAGGTAAAAAACACAATTTAATTCTTTCATAATCAACCTTCTTGACAAAAGCGAAGATATTCACAGACTGAAACCTGTTAAAATTTTATATTTACCTTCACGATTTTGTTCATCGATTTACTAATATTATGTTTTACCACTACTACTAACCATCGTCATAGCATAACCATTATCATCATTTCGACCATGGTCATCCTCGTTATCTTCAGCTTCACCTACTTCGAGACTCAAAATAATTAAGTAAATTTTAAAGTTAAGTTTTGTTCAGAGTTAAGTTTTTGAGGCATATTATTGAAAGTTGTTTCTCCTTCATAGAATTTTATATTCAGACTTTTATCATTTTTGCTTAAAATTTATATTTAAATTTAAAAACTGATAGAAAAATAATTACTCCTTGTTAAAAAAATTTAAAGAAAAATTTTAAATATCTAGAACATATTTTTTAAAATATATAATGGTTGATTCAAAAGTTAACAACAGAAAGTTATGTTAAATGGTGCGGAATGTATGTTACTAAATATCATCTATTTCCTGTTCACCCAGTCGTACCCTTCTGGAGTAACAAGTATGATAAATCCCTAAAGGTTAGGTCTTATATTGTACGCGTACCCTTTTGTGTAATTTTCTAACTTTTTAAAAGTGGTAAATCCAAATAGTTTTAAATTCAATAAACTTTTTTCGACGGTCTTAACTTTGAAGTCTATTAAAAAAGTTTCTATGAGTTACAAAGTTGTAAGTAACTTATTTTTTTTGTTGTGATTTTTAAAGCTGTGTCAAGAGTTTTAAATTCGTATCATTGTAGTACTCTTTGCCCATCTTTGACAGCTGATTTTAAATAACTTATAAATCTGGAAAAAAGAGAAATCTTTAAAAGAGTGATGAGCGTTGGGAGAAAAAAATGACAAGGAAAGCAAACTTTACAAACAACATAACATACTTTCAAACCGTTAATATTAAAATTGATTAACAATCATGCCATCTTTACTTTCAAGTTTTTGATTCCGTGGAAGAACCTTAAGAAAAAATTAAATTCTTTATTGTCAGAAATGATATTTTTCCACGAATATTATTTCATATTTAGAAGGTTTTAACTTTTTTTATTCTTTCTGTGGTTACGTTGCAATCTGTTCAATTTAAGAATAATAAAAAACCCATGATCCAATGAGGTAAGAATGATATAACGTGTAAATTAGGTGTAGTCTTGTACAGAATCAGGCCGACCATTCCTGAGAGAGTATCATTAATTTAACCCCAACCAACATAATACACCGAAAACCGCTGTCTAGTATTCAAATCCGTATGAAATAAAAACCAAACAAAAACCCTTATTTACAGCTGATTTCTTATGTTTTATCGGTTTTCTGGTGATTTACTTTGATGATTTGACCACGGTACCTTCATCTACAAAACTCAGTTGTTAAACACCTGACTCGCCGCATTGACTTTACCGCTAGACAATCCGGTGGATTTTGAGTATTTTAGAATAAAAAAATCGTCCTTGTTAATTCTTATAATATTTAAAATGTAAATCTTGAAACTAGTATGGTTATCAGAGACTATTTTTGGTTACGGTACAGAATCTGCGGTTTTTCACTAGCAATAATTTCCAGATCCTAACTGTGAACCGAATCAAGGACCTTCCGCTTCGTAAACACAGTTTGAGGCTCTAATCCATTGATACATGAAGGCGGCCTAAATTGGTTTTAATTACCCTGATCAATGAACAATTGAGCGTTTCAAGATAATTAAATTACGATTCCGTTCGCAAGAAGTCCACCAGTCGTATCTTACTTATTATTAATGTTCGTACCATTTTCTTAGGAACCACAAAGTATAGAGTATTTTTTTTAATTATTTGAAATATTAGTTGTGCTAAATAATTTGATTAAAAATTTTGATTTCATAAATTTTTTTTGAAAATACCATTCTCTAGTGTTAAAAAATTAATCGTTCATAAATGGTACAATTCAATTATTTATCATTTTCACATAAAATTTATGTTTTTATTTACATTTCTGCCCATAACAGACTCGTGAAGAGTCAAATTATTTACACTCAATCTGTTCGTTGCAGGGCTAAAATAAATAGTTGTTTCTTATCACATGGTCAGCCAATTAAATGACTGAATCATTTAAGAACAGAAAAGGTAGAGGTGTCAAATACACTAATCAGAGTTGTCTCCTCTGAAAGTAATGAATTTCATTATACAGCCAGACCCTGTGGTGAATGAAGTGAAGGCGTCATTTGTAAATTGGAAAATATACGCTTTATAGAGTGCCCGGCATGCTGATAAGCGTACTTTTCCATTCAGTGAGGAAGGCAAATGTAAACCACCTCACACCTCGTTTTACTTAGTAAAATCTCTACAGGTTTAAACCTGCCTTTCGGTTGATGACCTAAACAACAACTATTTACATTTAAAAACTGATTCCAAAATAACTACGCCTTGTTAATAAAGGTTTCATACTTGCAAAATTAAATTAAATATTTTAGAAAAAGAAAATCCATATTGTTTTTTTTCTAAATTTCTGACATAAAATAATATATAATTTTATCAATTTCCTAGTTAACAATCTTCTATATCGTTTGAATAAAAATTCTAAATTCAAATTTTTTAAATATTTAATTTTAAGGACATTTGAATAATTAGTTAAATGGCTACTCCTTTTGTCAAATTACTCTCAAAATTTAATTAAACTCCTATATGGTTGAACTGTAATAAATCAATGGTCTAATCATTATTCATAGAAGGTTTTCCAAAAGCATCCTAGTTAGGATTTAAGTTAAGCACAAAGTGACAGTGAACCTGGCTCGCACTCACACTTAAACAACTTAGGCTTATTTGCATCAGAACCTCATTTTTCGTCAATTAAATAACTTCAGAATTTATGACACAATTTTCAGCAGTTAGTAACCAGATTAATCCTAGAATCACTTCGCCTAAATTAAATCATATTTAAATAATTAATATTGTCATATCTTCAATCACTCCGTATTTACAAATAAATTCATGCAAAAATGTTTTATTAAAAATATTTCAGTTTTGTTGTAGTGATAAGTACCAAAACTATTTGGACATTAATGTAACTATTACAGATCCTTAAAAAAACGGATAAAAATATGGTTACCCAAAAATTAGCTTGAATTTTATTCAAATAACATACTCAAAATTCCACGCAAGAAAAACGGGTTTATTCCTCGCTGTGGAAAATTTTTGTATGAAAAACTCTGGTTCAGAAACTACTGAGTGGAAAAATTTGAATTATAAACTAGTAAGAGCTTTTCTTTTTCTGCGTTGGTTTATTTGACCGATGTTTTTCTATATAAAAATTATTGAGATAAAAAATTACGCATTCAAAGTACCTAACTTTTAACCGGTTTTTTCCGAAACGTTTTAAAATAGATTTTTACATTATAATCCAATGTAAGCAATTTTAAATTTAAAAAATCGGTAAAACGAATTAACACAAAGAGCAATTCTGTAACTTATGTGGTGTAAAATTCGAATTTTTCCGTTCAGTACTGTTTGAAATTGAGTTTTCAAACACAACGGATTTCTTTCGTCACAAGAACTACAAAAGAGAAAATAATACAAAACTTAAAAACTGTAAACATAAAAATTTATCAAGAAATTATAATTTTGAATTTTTTGTTAATTACTTCAAAATAAAATAAATTTGAAACTTTTTTTTAATTTTTGGGAACGTAAGCTTTAAATTGTTTACACGTAACTTTTGATATCTGATAAAAAGTTGTTTTTACATGTAAAAGTTGTGGTTTTGTAGACTGTTTTTTAGCAATAATCAGAAAACTTTTTGTTAAAAATATTTTTTACCAGAAACTTTAACTTTTACGAAACAATTTAAAACCGTTTCAGAACAAGTATATTTACAAAAAATATTATATATAATAATTATTATTTTAAATTCTTAAAAAATAACTAATTGATAAGTTAATAATTGATTGATCTGTTGCTGATAAGTTAAACATAATTAATAAATCAGGAATATATAAATGGAATATGTATTGAATCAAATAAAATTTCAATTTTGCCGCCTCAGTAGCGTAGTGATTAGCGTACTAGCCTTCAACGTGGAGGTCCCGGTTTTTATTCCCGGCTAGAGTCCGGAAATTTTCACAAGCCAAAACTCAATGTTCTAGTTGCATAATCCACCGTAGTCGCTAATAACCAAGCTAGCTGTTGATGTGACTTCAAATAAAATAAAAATTAATTTTTTACTATTTTACATTTTTATTCCTTTTTCTGTAATTTTTTTCATCATTAATTTTTTTATTTATTCACAGGGCGTGTATTTATCTATTACTGTGGTAATGTTTACTAGTTGATAACTTAGGGTCCAAATTCTTAATACGCGAATGTGGACTACAGTTCCACCTACATCCCTTCCAAGACAAGATACTTGTACCCCTAAAGTTCTGCCCATAACAGACAGGTGGAGTGTCAAATTATTTACACTCGATCTGTTAGTTTCAGGGCTAAAATAAATAATTCTGTTTCTTATCACATGGTCAGCCAATAAAATGCCTGAATCATTTAAGAGCAGAAGAGGTAGAGGTGTAAAAGACACTAATCAGAGTTATCTCCTCTGAAAGTAATGAATTTCATTATACAGTCAGACCCTGTGGTGAATGAAGTGAAGGTGTCATTTGCAGAGTGGAAAATATGTGCTTTTCAGAGGGCTCGGCATGCTGATAAGCGTACTTTTCCACTCAGTGAGGAAAGCAATGGTAAACCACCTCACTCCTCGTTTTACTTAGTAAAACCTCTAGAGGTTCAAACCAGCCTTTTGGCTGATGACCTAAACAACAACAACCCCTAAAGTAGTTTCTTATTGTACTAATTAATATTTTTTTAGTAGTTTTAATATGTCATGTAGGCTACTTTAAATTTTTTTGAAATTTCCCGATAGTACAAACGGTTTTAAAGCTCTTCATATCAGTAGTTAACACTTTAATTAAAATGAAGTGAGTTTAAGTCGCATCAACATCTGGGTTATTAGTGACTACTTTGGGTTATGGAACGGTAAGTTTAAACTTGTAATAATTTTCCAGACCCTAGCCGGGAATCGAACCCAGGACCTCCGCTTTGCATCGTAGCACGCTAAACACTGCATCACGGAGGTGGCCATTTATATTTTTTAATCCTGTATGTTTTCCTTAATGCACAAATGTCTTTCTAAACGATCTAAATTATCATTGAGCTAAAACCTATTAACATACAAGGCTTCATAGAAACCGATTTGGACATAAATTACAGCCAAAAAAACGATTCCATTACAACATGAATTTATAGATTCAAGTCAAAATTTCTAAGATTGAAAGTTTTATTAACAATTTAAAGATAAATTAGCCAACAAAAATCCACTCATATTTATTCGGGAGATATATATATTAGGTGATTATTCTAATCACCTAACAAGGAATCTACAACGAAGACTAAAACGCCGCTTTTAATTTTAATTAAATTACATCAAAAACAAATAAGAAACATAATAATATAAAAAATTAACCTAAAAACTTTTTTTAATTTTTTTCAGTTTGCAGCACTGCAAACTGAAACAGAAGCTACTCTTCTGCTTAATTGACCCTCGATCAAGATTGAACCTCCGTTCCAAAATTTTTATATACAAATCCCTTTTAAAACCAATCTGGACTTATGGTGTCCAGCTTTTTGGAATAGCGGCAGAGTGTAAATTAAAGTCGATCCAGGTCTTTCAATAAAAATTCTTAAGACTTGCTTCAGATGTTCCTTTTTATGTAAGCAATAAAACCCTCCACAACGATTTTAGAATTCCGACAGTAAAGGAGCTAACCGCGTCCTTGTATAGTACATTCTACGAAAGACTAGATGACCATCAAAACCAACTAGCCTGTGATCTAGCTACAAGGAACTTCCCAACTGTGCGACGTCTAATGCGAAAATGGAGTAGAGACTTCTTGGTCTGAATCACGGAAAATACCCGTAGTTTTAAACGGCGAGTGTACCACTCGGTACCTCTTCTCCTTAAAGTGAAATTCCCCACTACCATTTAAATATCATATAGTCTACAGAAGTTGTGCAGAAGTTGTCTGTTCAGTACCATAATAAAAAATAAAATACAAAAAAGTTTGCAGCACAGAAATTGGGCGATGCTCTCGCGTAACTGTAAGTTAAAATTTTTGTATTTTTTATTTTATTTAAAGTTGCATTATCAACAACTAAGGCATATACTGGAACAGTAAGTTGTGAATTGTTATAATTTCCAGGCCCTAGCACAAAAATCGAACTTGGAGCCTCCGCGTTGTAGGTTAACACCCTATAACTACACTTCGCAGGCAGTCTTTGAAATTTATTATAGATTTCATTTATTGTAGTCATAGTTGTTAAAATAAAACAAATAGTTAAATAAAATATTCTATAGGTTTATTAGAAAATCAACGAATATTTATCCAATTTTCACTACATTTTGTTAGATGTGATGATAATACAAAATGAATTACCTTTCACGCGTTTAGTATTTTTAGATATTTAAAAAATTTTGATAGAATCATCTTTCCTTCAAAAGAACGCCAAAAATTTCATAATAATTTTGTTACAATTCCTTAAATTATTTCTAAAATTGAATGATTATATCGGTCTAAGAACAAAGCGTGATCGGCGTCCTCTAAACTTTTTATTAAAGTTTTGCGTTAAATGCTCCCTTGGACCTCGTTCTTTTATTATCATTTCGTGAGTGATTCAAAATTAACATTTATGTTTCTAAGCTTGTGAAAAAGAGATGAATAAAAATTTTTGAAAGATAGATTTTTTTATCTCAAATTATTTTGACAGATTTAGTCAAGTGAATTTTAATTAATGGTCGCAAATTTTAATCACAAAATTAGATTGTAAGTTAAATTAAACCAAAAACTGTATCAAATAAAGTTATTAATTTTACATTCCTGAAAAAAATATTGCTTTACGTTTATTTTCAATTAATTTGTCAAAAAATAAACAACTAGTAGACTAAGTTTGAAAAATTATAGGCTTATAATCTTTTAAAATAATTAATAGCCGCCTCCGTTGCGTAGTGATAGCGCGCTAGCCTACAAAGCAGAGGTCCCGGATACGATTCCCGGCTAGGATCTGTAATTTTTCACAAGTTGAAACCCACTATTACAAAACACCGTAGTCACTAATAACTGAGCTGCTCATGCGACTTTAATTAACTAAAAAATAAAATGATATTTATCTTTAATTTATCTGTAATTAGAATAATAACATTAATATTTATTAAATTTTGTAGAGATAATCTATTCTGAAACAGTAGATAAATTGAAGAAAATAAGTCACCGTCAAAACTAAAACTTAACCGTTTGACCTTATGAAATGGAAGTAATATTTATTTTTCCATAATACCAAAAATGTCTTATCATTTTAGCCCCAAAACAGGTTTAAATGGCGGTAAATAATTTTGTTTTTAGGGAATATTTTTGTTATTTATTCATATACGATAAACTCATTAGGTTTTACATTTTATAAGATTCCTAAGGTAATATTTTTATTATAATGAGCAAGTATTGTATTTTTTCATTAGTAGGCAAGAAATCTTGGTACTTTACCGTAAATTGTTCAAGGGGTTTCACGTCACCTTAGAAAAGCTAACTTATCTCGCCCGCCCCACAGAAGGACATAAAGTAATTTCAAGGAATTTAACAAATTTTCAGTATTTTCTTCCGTTCGTTACTGAATTACAAGTATTTTAAATTAATACTTCTAATATACAGTGAAATTTTTAAAAAGATGTATCAATTAAATTGCTTTAATAAAAACAAATTTCTGCCACCTGATTCTATCAACCAGTGCAACGAAATTCATTTTCAATTAAATTATTTTTTTAATACGTATTTTAACATATAACTTTTTTGAAAGAATGATAAAATAGTTATCATAAATTACTGAGACTTTAATATCAAATTATAAACAATTAAAAAAATGTACGGAAAAAGGACTTTGATGTATGTAATTGTACAATTATATCAAATCATTTTAATTTTTTTTCTTTGTTATTTAGCGTCGAATCAACTACAGTGGTCATAAGTGACAACGTTGGGTTGTAACTGTGAAGGATGAAATGATTTTTTATGTAAAGTATGAAAATATGCCGTGCCTGAGTGAAATTCGAACCTAAGACCGCATGATGAGAGGCGAGCACGTTACCAACTACGCCAATGCTGCCGGCATTTTATCTATTTTATCTTATCCGGCATTTTAATTTTTTATCTAGTTTATCTCTTCGAAGTAATCATAATAAATCGTTTACTTTTGGTACAAACTTAAAAATAACAGTTTTTATAGAATTTTTGCAGTATTTTAATTTTTTTTTTTAAATATAGAAATCACCTGCGCACCTTTTTATGTCAACAACAAAATTCTACATGACGACCTTAATATTCCGTTCATAAGTGAAGTAGTTAAGTCCAGCTACAGTGTTTTTCACAGAAAATTGCATGATCACCCCAACGAATTAATCACCAAACTATCGGATGCATCACTACCAGGAAATCCGCAGCGCAGGTTGAAACGTCAATGGGCCAGAGATCTTCTATAAAGTGATTTATTTTTTTTTCTTCTTTTTTTTTCTTATGTTGTTATTTATCATTCATGTATCATGAACTTTATTTCATAGAACATATACCAATGGGTATCACTGTTCTTTTTCATTTATTTATTTTTATTTATTTTTTTTATTTTTTTTCCTTGTCATCCTTTGTTTACTGTCATCTAATTTGCTCGTTGTATCGTAGTATATAGTTGCAAATAAAGTTATTAAAGTTAAAAAAAAAAAAAAAAAAAAAAAAAAAAAAAAAATACGTATAGGAAATCACCTTCATCGAGCCATTTAGATAAAATAATATGAATAAAATAATTTTAAACTAAAAAACTATGAACTGTCTTCAAGAGTCAGAATCTTTTTACTTTATTTTTTAAAGACTAGCTTGGTTATAAGCAACTACAGTGAGTTATGTAACTGAAACGGCGGGTTTTGACTCGAAGTAATTTCGAGACCTTAGCTGGGAATCGAACTTCCGAGTTGTAGGCTTCTGCGCTAATCCATACGAGGTGGCATTAAGAGTCAGAATTACAAAGAACCGATTTCATCGCTTTATTTCTTGTTATGCGTAAATAAATGGGATTTTCAGTGTTTTTATTTTAGTTTATTCATTATAACTTATTTTTTAAGTCAAATCGAAAAATTGATTTATTACCGATTAATAAACAAGTAAATTTTAAAAAAATTAATAAGTAACAAGTTTAAAATTTTCAGAATTAAACAATTTATGAATTGTGTAGTATCTAATACAGTAATTTATGATTTATAACACCTTAAGAGCATTAGAATAGCTACATACGTACAATCTACATGTACAAAAATGAGAGATTACACTCACTGACTACAAAACTATAGGGCCTACAAAATTCAATTTGCTATGTAAGTTCCACTTGAGTCATAGATTCTTGCTAAAGAAATTTGAAATTCCTTTTCTAAAGAGAAAAATAAAGAAAAACGAAAAAATATTGTGCAAAACTTTATTTTTAATTACAGTTTTAAGTTGTATTTTTGGTTACCATGGCAAATAACAAGAATTTAAAATAATTATAAATGTATCGGACTTCAGTATTTAATGGTTTTCCACAAAAGATATTAAATTTATTATTTAAAATTAAAAAATTTCACATAAAAATTGAACAATTTACGTACAGCAAGTTTTAAGTACAATAATTTTAAATTCAAAAACAGTAGCATGATTCCAAAAATTTAATATTTGTAATTATGAATAAATACCTATATCAACCAATAGTTTTTTGTTCAATCTTTTGATTTGTTCACTGTAAATATATTCTTTAAAGATATTTTGCTATTTATTTTCACGCTGTTTTTCCAAAACTTTTGTTAAATTTTTGATGGTTTTATTTTATTATAGTTTTAAAATAAGGAATAAAAGTCAAAAAAAAATTTTTAATATTTAAGTTAGCGGAAATTTATAATATTTTACAAAAATCTGCATAAATTTTTTATCAAAGTTATACAGTCTGTAAGTTTATATAACGTAAAAATCTACAATTTCTGAATTTTATTCGGTTCAATTTGACGACTTAGTTTTGCAGAAATCTATAATTTGCTTTTAAAACTAAATAAAAGTTCGTGTATTTGGACCGTCATAACATTGCAGGTATGCTCAAAAAGTTTTCTGGGTAGTTTCTGAAAACCTACTTAAAAGTTTACATGTTAAACAAAAAGATTCTCCAAAATATTTCAGTTTTTTAAGATTAAATAAAATTAAATATTTGAAAATGCGACGTCAAGCAAGCGGGAGTCATCAATTTCTTGTAAAAAAATTTCAGTGAGTTTTTATTTTTGTTATTAATAACATGACTAGAAATTGTAAGATTTCCCGCGCTCAATTCAACAGTACGGTGTTGTAAAGTAAAAACTAATTCTTACATTCGTCCCAAAAATGATTACTAAGTAATATTTCGACTCAGATCTTTTAATCTATTTAATTAACTATAAAAAGTTATTTTTTTTATATTTTTCATTTAATTGTATTTTAATGGAAACCTGTTATAAATTTTTAATTTTTTGAAAAATTATTCAAAATCAATAAGTAGTTTACATTAATTTAAAATCAAACTTATTTTTATATATTATTCTCTTAAAAAGTAAATTTTTTAACACACGGAAATTATCTTATGTATTTCTTATATTAATATAATTAATATTTGTTAAAATAATATATAAATGATATAAAATAATACTTGTTAAAAAATATAATAAACATAATATAAGTAGCCTATACAATGAAATATTTCTTCCGAAATAGGTAAATGTTTTAAATATTTTCTTAACATACCAAAAGAATCTTCATTTTAATTAGATATCTGTTTCATAAAATAAAACAACTGTTAAGAATGTAAATTAAAACAATGAATTAAACGTTCTTTTATGTAGTTTTAAGTATAGTGTGAATATAATATTTTTTAAGTAATCAAAGAAATGAAAAGAAATTACCGGTAAATAGACATGATAAAATCATATCTCAAATTTATTACGGTATTTTCTTTTGTAGAAAATGATATAATACAAATAACTTTTTGTGAAAGTTTTATAAAAGAGGCAATGAATAGGAGATAAGTGTGGGGAGTGCAATTTTTGTAGAAGTTATCCGGTGTAACAAAATTGCATAGCGGGGATTAAAATGTGAATTATTAACAAAGCTGAAAGGTGGGATTTATTTTGTATAACACACAAAGGTCGTTTTTGCAATAGCGATGTACTTACCATAAACTGTTATCTAGTTGATGTGAGTCTTCTACCAGATGTAGAGATCTGAGTTGGGCGTTCAGGTAGTTGTAGCACACAGTTTTCTTTGTACAGCGCGCCGCGCTAGTTACTCGTCGACTGACGCCTTCCGACTCTGCCGCCTCCAAAACGGCGCCGCCTCCACTGCGGCTGCCTACACCCCCCACCTATTTTATTTCACCACCACTACACCCCCATGTACCCTACATAACACCCACCCTCCATTACAAATGACTTTATTTCTTATTGCTTTTGTCTCGTAGAGACAAAGTTAGCGGCACGCCCGACTTCTGGTCATCGATTTGGTATTCTTTTCCTGCAACCAGATTATCACTTCTAGATGATACTTGTTACAACTTTTTAAACAGTTGAAGAAGAGATGACCGGTGGAGCATCTCTTCTTACACATAAACTTTGGAACCCCTTGCAACTTTTACTGACTTTAATTTCTTATTCAGTACTACACACCAAGTAAGTTTTAGATTAATATGCTGCAATTTTATGTGGTAGCCACAATATTTGATTCGATCATTTTGGGCCAATCACAAGATTCGATCATTTTGGGCCAGTAAGTACCTAAACAGTAAAATGTTTGCAGTAATTACCAAATTTTAACAATATTTTCCTTTTCTGTCATCATCTTTTTCATTTTCTTTCACACAAGTATTAGAAAAACCCTACTACATCATCCCACCTTGGAACATGAATCTCCAGTGGATTGTTTTCATGTATGAGTGTCAGCTGATCATCATATAAAGTCACTCACCAAACCGGGGTTACTTAATAACAACATTCTAAAGTTGACGTACTGGACTCACCAAAGGCCGAGAGTTAACGCCGATATAACCGTCGTAGTTCACTTTTAGAAAGCCAGGAAACGAATCTGGAAAGCCGACTACAAACGAATCACGGACAGATGTGGTGACTGACTTTTGCGGTCGGGAGAAATTTCCGGACATTTGCGGTCAGGTGGTTTCTTTACTACTTAATAAGATTCACCTTCAATTTAATTGGAAGATTCATTCGGACTTTTGCGGTCATCTTATCGTGTACTGGCCACTTTGAATAGAAACCATTATGTAATTTTTACTTTCTTTTGCCTATATGAAAATATAGGAAGGAAAGTACTGTTTTCATTTCAATTTTTCGAAATCGAGTTTTCACCGGATCTACACGTTTTTAGACCCTCTGAACCCAAAAATATGTTTGTAGCGATTGGTCTGTGTGTGTCTGTGTGAACAGAATATCTCAAGAACAGAACATCGTAAAAACTTGAAACTTGAGTTAGGTACCTCTAAGGACCCGACACGAACATTTTCATTAAAATTGGTCAACCAGAAGTAGTAGTTTATTCGTGTCATTTTTAACTTTTTTGCGATTTTCTCGAAAACGGCTCCTACGATTTTTTTAAAAAATCGCCTCATTTGCTACGTTTTATATTTCTATTTCATATAGATCCGGTGAAAACTCGATTTCAAAAAATCGACATGAAAACAATACTTTCCTCTCTAGATATTCATGTAGGCAAGAGAAAGTAAAAAGTCTAAAATTTTGATCCGGATTATAAGGAGATCTGGATCAACGAGGACTGGATAAACGAGTTTTTACTGTACTTGATACCATTTCTTCCTAATCTCATAGCTGTATCATTTCAGGCAGGAGATTCAGTTTATCTCTTATGTCCATATTCCTTCTTATATCCAATCTGGTTCACCTAGCCGCCAACCTTATAAACAATCTCCTTTTGACACACAGTAACCTTTGTGTAAGCATGCTTGCAAGCCTGAAGGAAGGAGGAAAACAGAGAAATAACTCCAGTAACTGCTGTCACAAATTTTGCGTTTCAATTTCAATTATTTTTAAAGTATTTATGATATTTAGTACATTTTTTTAAAAGTATGCATGGTACTTAAAAAGTACAGAAGTACCATTTTTATTTTCAAAATGAACATTGTAGACTTGGCTTCCTTAATTGATGGAAATTGGAAGACAGAACATATAGTTTCCGTTACAAATAGCTCTGTTTATATTGGGTAACTGATTTCAATTAGTGAGTTAATTAAGGTTTCTAATGAAGGAACTTTCCTTAGCAGAAGGATTTAAAGATAAACACAACCATTCACTTAAGATTACAAAATTTCAGCCACACTATGCGCTTTTAAAACTTAAAAGCGACAGCCACTTTTGTTTTCTAACCATCAACGAAAGATGTGTTAACCTAAGAGAATTATATTTTTTTGGTTTCTAAAACCCTTCAAAAAGAAATGAACAACATGTTCTACAGGTTTTATTATGAATGATTAAAATTACAAGAACAAAATCTTACATTTTTGTATTGTTCTTTATAGATTTTCTTTGTTTTTATATTGTTTAATTATTATTAGATATTACTGTAGTCTGTATGTATTTTACATACGGTTTTAACGATGTTAATCAGAAGAAGTAACGTCTAGAAGTTATAATAAACTAGGATAGTTTACATATTCGCATTTTAGCATATACGAGTAAATTAGTTTTCAGTAAATGCATGCATAATTAAGAATAGTGTAACAGATCAACTGAGTGGGTAAGTGGTTTTTGACAATGGAACTTTTGTAAGTTTTGACAGGTGTAATTTTTTTCTTTCATGGCGTCTATGTTCACTTGATGTTGACAATGAGTTGAAATAATTAAAAACTGTTGTATAATTACACATAGATCAGGACGTGTATTTTTAATAATTAGGCCTACATATTACTAAAAATAACTCAAAATACAAAATTTAGGACTACTAATACAATTTTATAACTTCGTTTATAACGACCAAATCCAAATTAAAAATCTGGGGTGAAACACTCACACAACTTTCTCTTGCCAATGCAAATAATGAACAATATAACCTAACATTAGTAATAAAACATTAGAAATAAACAAAAAAACTAACCTCAAAAAACATAACCTAATTTTAATCACGAGTAAATGATGCAAAATAAAAACCAACCCTAGCTTGGCTTAATCATACGGAAAATCACTCTTTCACGCTAAACTAGGCTCTGTAAAGAAAAATGCTGTAAATGAACGTTGTAGAACTTTTAATTTCCTATAAATTTGATTATACTCTTTTGTCGTAAAATGCTCACTAATGCTGAAATCTTAAAAAAATGGATTTTTCTTACAGAGTTTCATGAAAAAAAATAGAAAATCACTAATTACCGCTAAACTAAGTGTTATACAAAGAAATGTTTCAAATAAATTTGTAGATTTTTAAATTGTCAAAAACTTTTCTTACATACACTTTTGCGCTAAATGCATATTAAGGCTGCTATCTTTTACAAAACCGTTTTTTCTACGAGAGAACAACCTCCCCAAGAATTTCAGCAGACATGGCGCCTACCCTATCTTATAGAGCATAAAAATTGTAGTAAATGAGGTAATTTTAAAAAATCGTAGGAGCCGTTTTTGAGAAATGGCAATAAAGTGAAAAATGACACAAATAAACTACTACTTCCGGTTCACCGATTTTGACGAAAATGTTCGTGTCGGGTCCGGTAGTGGTACCTAACATAAGTTTCAAGTTTCAACTTCATACGATGTTCCGTTCTTATTTTGTTCACACACATTACACATACACACACACACACACACCAATCTCTAAAAACATGTTTTGTGGGTTCAGGGGGTCAGAAATATGTATATCCGGTGAAAATTCGATATCGAAAAATCGACATGAAAATAATACTTTCCTTCCTATACATTCATTAGGCAAGAGAAAGTAAAAACTTGTTCCAATGTTAGAAAATTAAAGAATATTTCACTTCATTTATTTGGTCTACACAAAACTTTGTTTATTTTTTTAAATTAAGTTTTTTGCCCGTCCCCCTAACCCTTCATCACGTCCCCCTTGTGGGTCCCCCACTTAGAGAGCTAATGTATTAGAGAATTGAAATGGTTAATTTTTACTTTCTCTTGCCTATATGAATTATATAGGAAGGATGATATAGGATAAAGATATAGGAAGAATTATATATAGGAAGGAAAGTATTGTTTTCAAGTCGATTTTTTGATATCGATTTTTCACCGGATATACACGTTTCTGACCCCCTGAACCACAAAACACGTTTTTAGTGATTGGTGTGGGTGTTAATGTGTAATGCGTGTGAAAGAAATATCTCAAGAACGGAACATCGTACGAAGTTGAAACTTGAAACTTATGTTAGGTACTACCATTAAAAGACCCGGCACAAACATTTTCATCAAAATCGGTCAACCAGAAGTAGTAGTTTACTCGTTTAATTTTTCAGTTAATTGCGATTTTTCAAAAACGGCTCCTACGGCTTTTTAAAATCACCTCATTTACTACAATTTTTATGTTCTATAAGATAGGGTAGGCGCCATGTCTGCTGAAATTCTTAAAGACTGTTTTCACGTAATTTTTTTTAAGATTGTGGCTTTAATATGCATTTTAGCGCAAAAATGTATATAATAAAATTTGTAGACAATTTAAAATCCTACAACTTTTATTATTTTGAATATTTTTTTGTATAATGCTTAGTTTAGCGGTAATTAGCGATTTTCTGTTTTTTTTTCTTACGAAAATGTGCGAAAAATCGATTTTTTTAAGATTTCAGCCTAAGTATGCATTTTACGACAAAAATGTAATTAATAAAATTTATAGAAAATTAAAAGTTCTACGACTTTTATTTGAAGCATTTTTCTCTACAAAGCCTAGTTTAGCGTGAAAGAGTGATTTTCCGTATCTTAAGCCAAACTGAGATTGATTTTCATTTTGCGTCTTTCACTCATGATTAAAATTAGGTTATGTTTATAGGGGTTAGTTTTTTATTTATTTCTAATGTTTAATTACTAATGTTAAGTTATATTGTTAATTATTTGCATTGGCAAGAGAAAGTTGTGTGAGTGTTTCACACCAGATTTTTTTGTTAAATTTTGAATATTTGAGTTAAGCAGCTATTTAATTTTGGATTAACTTTTCAAAATACATTACCTAAAGCTTTGAAATTTGTTATATACGATACATAAATAAATATATTGGTTCAGAATTAATAAGAATTAAACGAAGTCGAATAGATTTAAATGCAATTGAATTATTTTGAAACGATTAATATATCATAGCTTTATTAATACCTCAATATAGCTATTATGCTAATATAATATAGATATTATTAGATATATAGATATTATATTATTATAATATAATATAGATATTATGCTTTTACTGTAGATCAAAAACTATATTGTTATAATATATATTGTAAAATCTAATCCGTGGTTAGATGAGCTAACATACTCTCCGAACAAAACTATGTTAAAATCGGAATAAAGAGAAGTGGGCAGTGATAAATTCCACCCCTTCGTGATCATTATTTCCGAGATCAAACAATCATCCCTCTCTACCTTCAAATCCACCCTTTCTAACGAACTGATGCCCTCTAATTGGTCGTTAGCATTCAAATAAAAAATCGTACATTTTCTCCCTCATATTTTCTCTCGCCTACCCTCTCTGTCTGATATATTACTCACATACAATATATAAAATAAATATATAACTTGTACACTTTTACAGATCAAACGTATCCACATGCACATTCCTTTACGTAACTAACCTAACACAAAAACACACATTCGTATTATTATACTGCTTTAATATAAATATTATTTTTCTCTCTAAGAATTCAACCCATTCATTTTTGCTCTTTAAGTTATCATAATGTTTTTCTTTTTATAATTGACACCTTTTTAGAAATGAAAGTGTAAAAGGAAGACATACTATCTCCAATTTCACAATACAATTATCATCTTTTGTACAGTATATTTTCTTCAATTTTTATTAATAAAAATATTATATAATAAGGAAAACACGTGCCGTTTTGTAATAAGTTTCTGTAAGGAGTATTGACTAATTTCTAAATTAAAAATTTAACATCAAAGAACATTGTATATTACGTGTTGTTGTTTAGGTCATCAGCCGAAAGGCTGGTTTAAACCTATATAGGCTTTACTAAGTAAAATGAAAAGTGAGGTTGTTTACTGTTACCTTTCACACTGAGTGGAAAAGTCTACTTATCAGCACGTCGGGTCCTCTGAAAAGCATCTACTTTCCACCCTGCAAATGAAACCATACTTCATTCATCACAGGGTCTCGCTGTATAATAAAAATTCATTACCCCCAGAGGAGATAACTCTGACTAGTGTTTTTTACACCTCTACCTCTTCTGTTTTTAAAAGCCTCTTTTAAATGCGTCTTTTCCAAATTTTTGTTATCTGGTTATCTATTTATTGAAATTTACGGTCTCCATTGTAACACTTTAATCAGTATTAATTATGGTTCTGCCCATAACAGACAGGTGGAGTGTCAAATTATTTACACTCAATCTGTTCGTTGCAGGGCTAAAATAAATAGTTCTGTTTCTTATCACATGGTCAGTCAATTAAATGACTGGACCATTTAAGAACAGAAGAGGTAGAGGTGTAAAAGACACTAAGTAGAGTTATCTTCTCTGAAAGTAATGGATTTCATTGTACAGCCAGACCCTGTGGTGAATGAAGTGAAGGTGTCATTTACAGAGTGGAAAATATGTGCTTTTCAGAGGGCCCGGCATGCTGATAAGCGTACTTTTCCACTCAGTGAGGAAGGCAATGGTAAACCACCTCACTCCTTGTTTTACTTAGTAAAACCTCTAGAGGTTCAAATCAGCCTTTCGGCTGTTGACCTAAACAACAACAATTATGGTTATTGATAAATGATAAAACTTTATTCTGATTTATAACTATTTATTAACAAATTAATTATTTAATAACAATAAATAGTTACTGTTAAACAACTAGTAAATTCAAAAAAAATTGCTGAATTTAGTATAGTTACTTGAATCACGAGTTTGCCCTTGTTTGCAACGAGGGGTAAAGGGGGAAAAGCATCAGTGCGCATGCGCGACTGCTTTATTTCAGTGCAACAAACGCAAAAACTTATACTATACCCAGAGCATGTACAGTACATAGCGGAACCTTTTGAAGGTTAATTGTCTGAATATAACTGTTTGTTACCGTAAACAGTAATGTCGGTTTCTCGAAAACGTGGGCAGACTATTTACAGTGTTAAACGAAATCTAAAAAAATGCAGTGTAATAAAATGCTGTGAAAGTTGAAGCTAAATAAAAATGTCTTTCCCTGCTCTTAACAAAACCCATGAGCTAGTGGCTAACTACTGTTATGTTTCTCTTTCCACAATTTGAAAAATTAAGAAGGAAATTAAAGACGTGAAGAAGCTATTCTTCAACAGTTTTGTTGACACCTGGTAAAAAAAGGAAACGGTTAGGTAGATACTAGTGAGACTGATAGTGAAGACGCCGGTGACAGCGATAGTAAAGAAGGCGGTTCATTCATAGAAATTGTTTTTCCAATAGAATAAGGTAGCGGGTAATTATAGTAAATAAAATATCTCTAGTCATGTAATTAAGCTATAGGCAATAGTACCGGTCACATTTATTTCTTATAAGGTTTATAAAGAAAAAATTTTCTTGGAATTAACCACAGCTTACAAAATGTATGTAGAAACCACACGGTAGTGAGATGTACGAGTAGTGTCTCACTCTTGAGATTGGCAGAACTGTCAAATTTTCACTACTCTTCCTCACAGTCCATCTATACGCAAAAGGCAATCTCGTGACTTCAGTATCTATAGTATACCAAATTTATTACAAAATGTTATTAAATTTAATGTTGTTTAGATCATCAGCTGGAAGGCTGGTTTGTACCTTTAAAGGCTTTATTAAGTAAAACTAGGAGTGAGGTGGTTTATCTATGCCCTCTTCACTAAATTGAAATGTATGATTAGCAGCATGCCAGGCCCTCTGAAAAGCATCTATTTTCCACTCTGCAAACGACACATTCACTTCATTCACCAGAGGGTTTGGATGTATAGTGAAATTCATTACTCTCAGAGGTGATAACTCTGACTAGTGACTTTTACACCTGTACCTCTTCTGTTCTTAAATAGTCCGTCATATAATTAGCTGACCATGTGATGAGGAACTGAACTATTTTTTGTAGCCCTGGAACTAGCAGATCGAGAGCAAATAATTTAACAATCCACTTAACTGTTATGGGCAAGAAGAGTGATTATCCGTATAATGAAGCCAAACTAAGGTTGGTTTTCATTTTATATCATTCACTCATGATTAAAATGTGGTTATGTTTTTTGAAATTAATTTTTACTTTCTCTTGCCTATATGAATATATAGGAAGGAAAGTATTGTTTTCATGTAGATTTTTCGAAATCGAGTTTTCACCGGATCTACACGTTTTCAGATCCCTGTACTCGAAAAACATGTTTTTAGCGATTGGTCTGTGTGTGTGTGTGAACACAATACCTCAAGAACGGAACTATGTACGAACTTGAAACTTGAAACTTAAGTTAGATCCCATTAGAGGACTAGATACAAACATTTTCATCAAAATCGGTCAATCGGAAGTAGTAGATTATTCGTGTCATTTTTTACTTTTTGCGATTTCCTCAAAAACGGCTCCAACGATTTTTTTTAAATCGCCTCATTTACTACATTTTTTTTTTTTTTTTGCTCTATAAGATAGGGTTTTATTATGTCTGCTGAAATTCTTGGGGACGTTGTTTTTGCGTAAAAAATTGTTTTTTAAGATTGTGACTTTAATATGCATTTTAGCGCAAAAATGTATATAATAAAAGTTGTAGAGAATTAAAACACCTACAACTTTTATTTTAAATATTTGTTTTTATAACGCTAAGTTATAATTAGCGATTTTCTGGTTTTTTTCTCACGATAACGTGTTAAAAATCGATTTTTGTACGATTTTAGCCTTAGTATGTATTTTACGACAAAACTGTATATATTAAAATTTATATAAAATTGAAAGATCTACAACTTTTATTTAAGGCATTTTTCTCTACAGAGCCTAGTTTAGCGTGAAAGAGTGATTTTACGTATTTTTGAGCCAAACTAATAATTGATTTTCATTTTGCATCATTCACTCATGATTAAAATTAGTTTATGTTTATTGAGGTTAGTATTTTTGTTTATTTCTAATGTTTTATTACTAATATTACGTTATATTGTTCATTATTTATATTGGCAAGAGAACATTGTGTGAGTGGTTCACACCAGATTTTTTTTTTGGAATTCATTGCAGATTTTACAAAATTATGTAACATAACCATGATGAATCGGTGGAAAGTTATCCCCATGTATTCTCCAACATACATTATGACATCTATTGAATACAATAGAGTACACAGTTGTAACTGTGCTGTAGTAAGTGTACTGTTCCCGGTCAGTACAGTATATAAATGCAGTCGGAGAGTGGCTAACGTTAAGCCACCTCTGCTTCATAGAGATTTAGAGCCTATATAACAACATGCTGCACTGTCATCTATACGCCCGTTACCATTAATTTATGTCCTGAATTTCTGGTCTGCTCATAAATGAAATTTATAGTGATTTAGTATCATTTTCTCGTTTTAAAAGCTATTATATTCATAATAAAATACGAACTTATAACCAGTTACATATCAAAAATTATTTACTCTTTTATATTATTTTTACATTAATATGTCGAAAAATTTCACCATAATATGTTTTTATTACTTGTTTTAAACAGTTTTTCATAAGAACAGTGTTCAGAACTGTAAGTAGCATTAATGAATGTTTAACAGAAATATTTATAATCGGTTTGTAATTTTTTTAAATATAAAATTTAAAAATTAAGGTTTTATAGATACTGAAGTCACGAGATTGCCTTTTGCGTATGGATGGGCTGTAAGGAAGGGTAGTGAAAATTTGACTGTGCTGCCAACCACAATAGTGAGCACTACTCGTACATTTCACTACCGTGCAGTTTCTATATACATTTTGTAATCTGTAGTTTATTCCGAGAAAATATTTTTTTTATAAACCTTATATGAAATAAGTGTGACCTGTAATATTGCCTATAGCTTAATTGCATGACTAGAGATATTTGATTTACTGTAATTACCAGCTACCTTATTCTATCGGAAAAAATATTTCTACGAATGAACCGCCTTCTTTACTATCGCTGTCACCGGCGTCTTCACTATCAGTCTCACTAGTATCTACCTAACCGTTTCCTTTTTTTACCAGGTGTCAACAAAACTGTTGAAGAATAGCTTCTTCACGTCTTTAATTTCCTTCTTAATTTTTCGAATTGTGAAAAGAGAAACATCACAGTAGTTAGCCACAAGCTCATGGCTTATGTTAAGAAGCAGGGAAAGACATTTTTATTTAGCTTCAACTTCACAAAATTTTATTACACTGCATATTAAATTTCGTTCAGCACTGTGAATAATCTGCCTGCGTTTTTGAGAAACTAACATTTCTGTTTACTGTTACAAACAGGTATATTGGTACAGTTGGTAACGTGCTCGCCTCTCATCATGCGGTCTTGGGTTCGAATCCCTTTCAGGCATGGCATATTTTCATACGTTAGAAAAAATGTATTTCATCCTTCACCGTCTGCATTAGCAGTAATTGCAGAACAGCCAGAAGTTAAACAAAAAAAAGAAAAAGAAAACAGTTAACCTACAAAACGTTCCGCAATACATGCCCTGGGTATAGTATAAGTTGTGTTTGTTGCACTGAAATTAAAGCAGTCGCACATGCGCACTGATGCTTTTTCCCCTTTACCCCTCGTTGCAAGCAAGGGCAAACTCGTGACTCAAGAAACTATATCATTTAAATTTAAATGTTTTAACAAATTGATTACTGGATTTTTTAACATAAGGTATTCCCAATATAATTTTATTTTAATAAATATTTACTTTATAATTTTTAGTTTATTTAAAGTCGCACCAACGGCTTGGTCATTAGCAACTTCTGTGAGTTTCGGTACTGTAACGGAGGGTTTTAACGTGTTAAATTTCCAAAGCCTAGCCGAGAATCGAACCTGAGACCTTATTCTTTGTAGGTTAGCGCGTTAGTCATTACGCCATAGGGGCGTAAAAAATATAGGCCTATTTATTAGAATATTTAGGCTATATGAAAAATCTCCAAGAAGGGAATTACTGTTACACAATTTAACGCATTCATTTAAAAGAAAAACTACTAAGAAAATATTTTCTTACCTATTAATAACGAACGCTTATTACAGGTTCTTTTGGGATGTTGCAGTCGTTGTTTCGGTCATTAACCGAAAGGCTGGTTTGAACCTCTAGACTAGAGGTTTTATTAAGTAAAACGAGGAATGAGGTGGTTTACCATGCCTTCTTTACTGAGTTGAAAAGTGTACTTACCAGCATGCCAGGCCCTCTGTGAAGCACATACTTTTTACCCTTCAAATGACACCTTCACTTCATTCACCACAGGGTCTAGCTGAATAAAAAATTGCATTACTCTCAGAGGAGATAACTCTGACTAGTGTCTCTTGAACTTCTACCTAAGTAATAAAATAATAGAGTTAAAGTTTCTATGGTGCTACTATTCTGGCGTCAACGTTTGAATCAAAAACACAGTTTGGTTTTAAGTGTCATTATGATAGCGCTACTGTGTTGTTATGGAATTGTAACGTATTACTTAAGTTATACTTAAATTTAGTTATACTTAAGTTGTACTCATTCGCATGGGTCAGCAAGGTTTATTTCAAGTCACATCAAATCTATGTCTTTAGTGAGTACTTTGGTTTAAGAAATCGTGAGTTTAAACATGTAATAATCTTCCAGACCCAACTCGGAATTCATACCTGGGATCCTCTACTTTGTAGGCTAGCATGCTAACCACTACGCCACGGAGACGGCCAAAATTAAGTTATTAATTCAGCTTCTATTGCCAATCGCATGTACATAATTAGGATATTTATCCTTAATTTCTAATTCATGAATTCCACTTCAACAGCTACTAGGTTTTTCTTTGGTGAGTACTTTGGCTGAATCATAACTGGGACCTTCCGATTTATAGACTAGCCATCTAACCCCACTGCGCCACGGAGACGGGCAAAATATTGTTGTAAATAAATAAAATTAATTAATATAGCTTCTTTTGCCAATCTTATGAAATATATTAGGATATTTTTATCCTAAATTTACTTAAATTATAAATTCCACTTGTTAGAATTTTCTGATCCTGGTCGGAAATCAAAACCTTTCATTCTACGGTCTAACGCACTAACCACCACGACGTCTAAACTTTTGTTTAAAGAATTTTTTAGTAATACTTCATTTTTTTTAAAAAAGTTGTAAACATGATTGTCTAAAAGGCTAATGTAAAAAACATTTATTATATTTTTATAAATTCCCTAATCCACATTTCACTTTAACACAAGCTACAGATTGTTTTCCCTTATTACTATTACTTTTTCTTACCTTGCCGCTTCTATACATTTCTCATTCATAAATTATGAGTATCCTTTCCCTTTTTACTCTCTTTCGTTATTACAACTTTTTCTTTCATAAATTACCTAATATAAACCCATCCACTTTTCTCCAATTTAAAAAAAAAGTTTAAAAGTTTTCTTTTTTCATTTATGTCTAATAACATTACGTGCATATATTTTATTATTTTTACACTTCTATAAAAATCTGAAGTAAAACTATTTATTTAAATTTATTATATTATTTGCTATAAAATGAAATTTTATTGCCATAATAATTCTGAATCTATTTATAAATTTCTAGTTTTATATTTTGAACTTCGAAAATTATTTGGCCACTTTAACCTTCAAGAGGCCGGTCCGATTTTCGATTCCAAACTGATTTATCATTATTACATAATAAAAATTTTCACATCCGTTGAATATACTGACTAAATTTAGTGTTTACTGCCTCATTGGTTCAGTGATTAGAGCGTTAGATTTTGTTTCTGCACGGCAAAGAGGATGATCTCGCATTTAATTCCCGGCTAGGATCTGAAAATTATTACACGTTAAAATCCACCGATTTTATACAATAACTAACTCCATCAAAGGGGTTATTTTTTAGTACCGAACGAAGAGCTGTGGAAATGAAATTTCTTAGGGCAGTGAAGGCCTGAACTCTTGAGGACAAGATCAGAAGCGACGTTATAAGGCAAATGAAGAAAAAGATTAATGAGTACAGAACCAACTGGAGTAGTCATATGGAACGCAGGAAGGGAAGCCATTTACCTAGATTGGCAATGGGTTATAAGCGAAATGGTCGAAGAGGTGTTGGTCGTCCGAAGGGAAGGTGGTTTCCGGAATAGGCAGTACTGCCTAATCCGTGAAGAAGAAGAAGAAGAAGATCAAGAACAAGAACAAGAAGAAGAAGAAGAAGAAGAACTAGTCGCTAATAACTGAAGTTGCAGGTTCAAATTTAAATCGACAAAAACAATAGTTCCGGTATAAAAGTTTTTTTTTTATTTTATCTATTTAAATTTCCAATTGTGTAAAATAAATACTTATTATTAAATACTTTGACAATTTATAGACACTTTATGACAATCGTAGCTACGGAAATTAAATTTCTTCGGACAGTGAAGGGCTGAACTCTTAAGGCAAGATCATAAGTGACGTTATAAGGCAATTATTGCAAATATTTAGCCTGAAGAAGAAGATTTATGAGAACAGAATCAACTGGAAAGTCATCTGTAAAGCATGAAGGGAAGCCGTTTACCTAGATTGGCAATGAATTATAAGCGAAATGGTCGAAGAGTTGTTGGTCGTCCGAGGGGAAGGTGGTTTTGGAAAAGGCAGTACTGTCTAATCCGCGAAGTAAAGAAGACGAAGAACTAGTCGCTAATAACTGAAGTAATAGATTTGACTTTAAAGAGACAAAAACAATAGTGCCGGTATAAAAGTTGTTTCATTTTATTTATTTAAATTTCCAATTGTGTAGCTTTGAATTTGTAAATATTTTAAATATGTATTATTACAAATGTAATACTAATTTAATTTTTTTGAGAACAACAATGGTTAAAAATCACAAAATCAAATTAGCTTAAGCCTAATGATATAAATATTGACCGTGAAAAAATTAGGTGACCGGTAAATTTATCTCAAATCTCTGCTTTACGTTCTGCAGAGAAATTACGGTTACCTTGCAAATGTGAACAGGTCAAAAATTAGTAGGTTGTTATTGTTTTCTAATTATGATTCAAATCTTTTCTATTGTATGCTTGGTGAATTGTTTCACTTTTGTAAGTGACGGACAAGAAAATGCATCGTAGACTATATGAGTATTGCGTATTTCCGGTGGCTACAAGTCTGAAGCCGGTCGCATTAATGGAAAACATTTTTATATTTGTGGATAAATGTTTTAGTTACCTTTATGTACAAAATATTTTTGTAGATTTGCAAAAATGTTTAAGCATAATATTTTATTAGCAATTTCAGTTGTTTCATTAGTATTAAAATTACGAACAGTAGAATCAGTCGGAAAATGAACATGGAAACACTAAATTGATCTACTCTTGAACGCGGGAAATACGTGGGTAGATTAATTTTCCCAACGGAAATATAATTTAAGCAAATTTAGATTTTAAGTAGAAATTATAAAAGTAATTTACTAATGTATTAAAATCGTTTTTGTAAAGTAAAGAGAAAACAAATAAATATTTAAGTTTTACAAATTTGTGAACAAATTAGGTCTGGGAATAAAGGGAAGTTATGTATCATTGATTTTCTTTTTTCTTTTAAGAAACAGAAAGGGTCTTCTTGTTTGTTCTTCCCTTTTTCAAATTCGGAGTCTGCCAACCGTTTATACGAAATTTGTTCTGAATAGTGCCCGGAGGAGATATGAGAAAATAGTGGACACGAAAAGGCTAAAGCAAATGTTGTCTGTTTATTTTTATTAGAAGTACCCGAGTACGCTTTAGCTATTGCTACCGTTCTGATGATCTGTAAAGTAGGGTTACCGCATAAGTAGAGGAAAGGATGGAAGAATACTGTTGTGTCCACCTTAAGTGTTGCACGCTAGAATGTCACGCACCCCTATCGTATAAAGCTTTAAATGATCTTATTTCAGTGCCGAACGAAATCTTTCCACTCTACTCAAAGCCTCCACAAAATCCATTTCATCTAAGCTTATATTTTTACATGCAACAAACTTCTAAATTGTGTTTTTTTTAGTTTCATTTTTGTGTTTTACGTCTGAGTGTTTCACACATTAATGCTAGTCCAAACCGTTAAGGGTAGCAAATGAAAATTAAAAAAAGAGTAAACCTGAAAGAAAGAAGCAGCAGAATAAAACGCTGGTTCCCTTCTTCCTGTCTATAGTCTTTATTCTTGAATAACACTAATCAATCTTCCGTCCATGTGTCTTTCAAAAAAGGCTACCCAAAGTTCATTTTTGTTGAGCCATTTTTTCTACGACATTCTTCACTTTGGTGGTGGCTCTTATAATTGTTTGGTTCTCGATGCAGTAATGTTACGCCTAAAATATATCTTTTAATGGCATGTTGTCTTTTGTTAATTTGCTATATCTCTTAGTAAACACTCACGTCGTCCACCGTACGTTAATACTGGATACACACATGAATCAAATACTTCATCTTTAAGTATTGTGGGATGTCCTTGTTTTTAATAAAATGTAACATTTATTCCTGCTTCTTTCAGGATCTTTCTAAAAAAATGAAATTTTATATTTATAAAAGATATTTATTTACAAATTAATTACTTGTTAGTTTTATTACAGTTATAACAACTAGAAAATTACAATAAACTACTTAACTTAATAACAGAATAAATCTAATGAAAATATTTTATTAACTTAAGACATAAACAAAAATTTACTAAAAAGATATATACAGTCAAATAAGTAATTAATTCTTACAAACCACCTGAATATTAATTGCACACTATTTGCTCCTTACATAGAAACTGCTTCGATACGCAACGCATAAACTGGTTTTTCACTAACACACTTCACAGTTGTTCAACAATCACTCAGAAAAGGGTAACCGTCTTTTATACGTCCAATTATAGAATTTTATTAAAAGATAAAGAACCTAAAAATACACAAGAATAATCTAGAGAAATAAATAATAATAGACATAAAAGAACCAAAAGAACATAATAGAAATTTTTGCCCTATAGTAAAAAGACAACACGTAAGAAAAGACTAGCCGCTAGTCCGGAAAGTAATAAATCAAACTTGTCAAAACTCACACAAACCCGCCTACCATTGTTCAGCCGGTGTATGTCACAATAGCATTCAAACTTCCAAATTCTGCTCAACTTAACCATCTTCTTCATTGACTTCCACGATTTAATTACTTTTATCAGATCTAATTAGTTCTTTTAAATATATTATTATCATTAGCATATAGTTAACTGTTAATAAACCAGTGATAGTACTTCGCCAAACGCAATAAATAAAACTGTTTATTTACTGGAATTAGTTTCATATGAAACATTTTTATAATAATTAAACCTATGTTTTTAAATTTTGGAATTACTTAATAACCTTTTTAACACAGCGAAATCTAGAAATAAACCTGACTTATTTTTAAAAAATTAATAAAATGAAAATATACTTAATCTTTACTATATGGTACGATGTGTGAAAATGAAGTCTTAGCTCACATCTTATCGATTTAATATTACATTACTAACTCCCTATATTATTACGTTCATAAAACAGAAATAAAACTCATAGTGTAGACATAAAAGTAACATTAAATGAACTGGAGAAACTGGAAAGTAGTTTTCCCTCTTTAAAAACCTGTGAAACTGTTCGATTTCATTGGCTTTTTAAAACATGACGGACAAATTACTTGAGATAATGTGTTAACTTTGTAGTTTAATAAAAATTTTATTTTATTGTAGGTGTGATAATAAAACTTGTAGACTTATTTTATTAATTTTATTGCTATTGATATATCTAACATTCAAGAGTAATACGGGGTGATACAGGAGAAAATATCAATTTATTAGGGATTGATTCTGAACCTAAAAATAAAGAAAATGTTTACATAAAAATTGGTCCGGAATCACATTGATGTTGTGTAATAATTATCAAATTATCTTACTCTATTCCTACTTGTTAAGTTGATAATTTACAACTGCATATTGTTGTTTATGAGTAAATATTTTAGTAAAATTTGGAGGTTTACTACTATACACGGTTACTTTACTAGACGGTAGAGATCATCAACAATTTTCGCAGTGACAAGCCCCGCCCTTTGACGTCACTGGTCACCAGCGACAGCCGACGCACGATAAATGTACCGTGTCGGTCTGTGATGTTTACTAGTCTTAATACGGTCTGTAATTCTTTAATAATGGTGTGTTGTGCGATTTCCGGGTGTTCTAATCACGATAGATACCAAAAGGAGTTGGGCATTGTAAGTTTTACAGTTTTCCAAAGGTCATTGAAATTAGATCGAAGTGGATATATGCTTATTAAAGGCCAATTTATTTTCTGCTGATAGCGGTCATGTGTGTTTAGTACATTTCGACGAATCAGATTATGTACGCGATTTAAAGTCCGAGTTGCTACATCTTCCATTAAAACGTGTCTTAAAGACGAATTCAGCCCACATTTAAATTTGCTAATTTGTTGTGCCGTTCCACGTCCGGTAAACCCGACTTGTAGTGAAGGTAAAAATTGAGCAGAGAAACGATCTCTTAAAACTTGAAAACGCCGAATTAAAAGGAGAAAACAAGTTACTTGAAGCAAAATTTCAGGCCGCAAGCGCAGAATTATTAAAATTAAAATCTATTTCCCGTGTAAACATACCTAAACCGCTATTTTTTAAAAAACAATGCAAAAATCCTACCGTCACTACGCACCGACTGAGTTGTTGGGGACCAGACTACGTCATCTTATATCTCACAGCTGCTGCGCGTGACCGCTACCGTCTAGTACAGTAACAGTGGTACTATATAACTGACACAAAAGATCAAAAATGATCCTATAACCATATTTTTAATATGTTCTGAGGAAAATGGTGTACATAAGAAGCAATAGAAGCTGAAAACACAAATTTTAAAGGTTTTGGGCAAAATAAGTGTTAACTGTAGAGAATTTAATTCTGATGAGCTTGTAGAAAACCATTTAAAAACTCGATCTTTATTAAAAGCAAAATAGAAAAACTTTAATAACAGAAATTTTTTATAACAAAAAAAGAACAAGTTGTAGGTACAAGAATACATAATACGTTACTTATAAATACGTTACCTGCAATTGCGCCCGCACTGGGCTTAGTCTAGCATCAGTAGGATGCACTAAATAATGCGATACAGAAATAATTAAATTTATTTAGTGTAGTTGTCATATTTCAACTCCTTACGAGCAAATGGTAGGAATTCGGATGATTAACTTTTCTTATGTACAACTAAGGTCGTAGTGAGATGCAAAGAGCTGGGTTTCAAAGTAACCTCGAATAAAACCAAGTTACTTGTAATAAATCAGGTATGACAGCTGATATTCGAGTTCAAGATAATGTTTTGGAAGTAGAAGACAGCTTCAGAAATCTAGAATGTCGAGTGAAGAAAGATTGGATTTATACAGTGGAGCTCAGATCGCGTGTTGAACAGGCCTGTTCTGCATTTAGAATGATGAGTAAAATTTTGTAAAGTACGGATCTTGGACTACCCATTATTTTGGTTGTATTCTTAGTGGAAGCTGAACTGGAATGATATAAAAAGCTCAAGGCTTTTGAGATATCGTGTTATAGGTGATTGCTGCGATATCATAAAAGAATAGGGTAATAGACACAAAAGTCTTGTTGAAGTTGCATTAAATGATACAGGTTATGAATACAGTGAAACGTCGAAAAATGGAGTATTTTTGTCATACGAAGAGAGATGAGAAATACAGAATGCTGTAAAATATCTTACAGGGTAAGATAGATGGTAATCGCGAATCAGGCCGATGTTGAACTTCATGGTTGAGAAATCTTCAGGAGTGGTCTGATATGGGTCAGTTCGATTAACGTTTTCCGTCGGGCAATCGACTCAAGTCAAGTGGCCTTGATGGTAGCCAATCTTCTCAGAGGACAAGGCACCTGAAGAAGGAGGAGGAGAAGAAGAAGAGGAAGAAGAAAAAGAAGACGCATGTCAATCTTTAGAACTATAGCTCTTCGGAGAGATATAGAAGTTTGTATTGAAACTAAAAAATAAGTTCCTAAAGTTTTATCCTTTAATTTCGAATCATTCTGTTCAATACTAGAATACGTATAATATTCTTAAGTGATTGTAAAAAATAAGGAAATTAATCATTTTTTTATTATTTCAATTCTATAGGCTATTTGAAAACGTTACAAGGTAAGATTCATTATTTCTTTCCGTTTTCCGGTAATTTCTTACGTAATTCTACTTTCATCTTTATCTGTTATATATTTTGAAAATTTTTGATTTAAAATTTCGTGTAAATATTACTTGTACTGAAATATTATGTTTTATCTCTTTTATTGGTTATGCATTTTTTGTATATTACGAGGTCTTTAAAGTTAATTTTACATACACCAATCATTTCTTGAGGGGAAAATATTTCTAAATAAAGAACAAAATTTAATTTTATGAAATCAGAATGAACCTAAACAAGTCAGAAAATTTTAATAATGGAGTTGCGAATTTAAGTGGTCCTTATGTGAATACCGTATTTCAATTATAATCGTTTTTTCTTTCTTTTTTTAATGATTCTTTGAGAGTTTTAGAAGAAATTAAGGGAAAATATTTACTTGAAATTTTTTCTTTATACTTTCATTATAAAGGCCGACAATTTTATGATTTAAGTGTTTTATTTTTAAAAGAGTTGTTATTAATTATGTAAAAATTGTTTAATGACTTAATTAATTTTCTTTTTAAATTTTGTTGTTTAGGTCATCAGCCAAATGGCTGGTTTGAACCTGTAGAGGTTTTACTAAGTAAAACGAGGAGTGAGGTGGTTTACCATGCCTTCCTCACTGAGTGGGAAAGTACGCTTATCAGCATGTCGGGCCCTCTGAAAAGCACATACAGTATTTTCCACTCTGCAAATGACACCTTCACTTCATTCATCACAGTTTTAAATTTTATGTTGTATATAAGTTGTTACTTTCTCTTGCCTATATGAATATACAGGAAGGAAAGTATTATTTTCATGTCGATTTTTCGAAATCGAGTTTTCACCGGATCTACACGTTTTCAGCCCCCTGAATCCAAAAAACATGATTTTAGCAATTGGTCTGTGTGTGTGTGTGAACAGAATATCTCAAAGACGGAACATCGTACGAACTTGAAACTTGAAACTTAAGTTATACACCACTACCGGACCCTACACGAACATTTCATCAAAATCGGTCAACCGGAAGTAGTAGTTTATTCGTGTAATTTTTCACTTTTTTGCGATTTTCTCAAAAACGGGTCCTATGATTTTTTTAAAAATCGCCTCATTTGCTAAATTTTTTATGCTCTACAAGAGTACCATGTCTGCTGAAATTCTTGGAAAGGCTGTTTTTTCGTAAAAAATTGTTTTTTAAGATTGCGGCTTAAAAGCTTTGTTTTAAAATAAATTTTAGCATTTTAGCGCAAAAATGTATGTATTATAAGTTTTAGAGAATTTAAAATCCTACAACTTTTATAACAAACATTTTTTTGTATAACGCTCAGTTTAGCGGTAATTAGCAATTTATGTTTTTTCTTACGAAATCGTCTAAAAAACTGATTTTTTTAAGATTTCAGCCTTAGTATGCATTTTATGACAAAAGTATAACAATCATATTTATAGGAAATTAAAAGATCTACAACTTTTATTTTGAGTGTTTTTCTCTATAGAACCTAGTTTATCGTGAAAGAGTGATTATCCTTATTATTAGGCCAAACTGAGATTGAATTTCATTTTGCGTCTTTCACTCATGATTAAAAGGTTATATTTTTGAGGTTAAATTGGTTATTTCTAATTTATTTTATATTTTTTACTAATGTTAGGTTATATTGTTCATTATTTTGAATGGCAAGAGAAAGTCGCGTGAGTGATTTTTTTTTTAAAAAAGAGTTGTTATTAGTTATGTAAAAATTGTTTAATGACAATTAATTTTCTTTTTAATTTTTATGTTGTATATAAGTTTTTATTCTGTATAAAATAGACTTTTAGAAGAACATAATAAACATTCCAGCTAGTAAGCCTTCTTGCAAAATAAAAGTAACTAACATCAGGAGGGCTGGTTCCTTTGGATTCGAGAAATTATTATATCAAATTTGAATACCAAATTCATCCAAACGATCTCGCTCGACAAATATCTATTGATATCTTCTTCAGTAACTTCTATTACCATTTCATCATTATCTTAATCATCATCATATTTTATTAATTGAAGAGGTTTTAGAAAAAACAACTATAGTCTAAACTGTAACTTTTTCAGGAGGATTAAAAAAGTCCTCCAGTCTGTTGTTATTGTTTTGTACACAATGATACTGTTATTCCGCATACTTTTTGAGTAAAGAAAAGTCTTTCTTTGAACGTCTATTAATAGCCAATATATGTAATGTAATAAAATAAAAATTAAAACCTGAACTAAGATTATTTTTGACAAATATTTTACCAGCTGTATTTGCACTTCCAAATTAAAAACAATTTATTATAAAGAAATGGTAAAAAAACAATAAATCACTTCGATTACTATCAGTTTCAGGTGATTCCATTTTATACGACAGTTAAAAAAACCAAGTAAAAAATACACTTTTTTGAACTGTATATTAATTTTGATCAAAAACAACCTTAGTCCAAGAACTGTGGCATTTTTTGTATAAAACAAGTTGGACTATGATTTTTTTTGCAAAACTAGCTAATTTTTAACACATTGTATTAATGTAACTATGCCTGTCTTTGCTATAATGATTAGTACACATAATGGACGCAAGGGTGCACTACAAGATAGCATGCAAACTAAAATTGGCGTTTTTTGGACTATGGTTGTTTTTACTAAAACCTCTTCAATTTTTTCGCCGTTGGTGCTGCTGTCATTCATTTTCATCAAAATCATCTCTCTCTATCATCGTATGATTACGTCACCCAGGAGGATACGCTGCTGGGTGTGACCCCTCCTTCACGCCTAAAACTTTCATCAATTCAAGTTGTTGTGCCTTAGTGTACCGTATAGTTCTAGATATATAAAATTAAAGACAAAAAAATTACAACATTATGGTACGATTGACTGGTAAAAATTTTCAGTGAATCTTTGTTTCAGTTTTTGTAGAAAATATTTGCTCTGAAAAAACTTAAAAATTCATTTTATTGCGCGCACGTATAACAAATTTTATTTCTGAGTTTTGCGTTTAAGAGTAATACAATAAGGTATGTATATAATTTATTTATTATTATTTATTTATTATTTTAACTTCTGTATTGTACAATAATCACTCCCGCAAGGTGTAGGCGGCAAATAGAGGTTTTTTGTATTACCAGTATTTGTTATTGTTTAATAGTTTTCAGAGGTATATTAATTGACTAAATTAATTATTAATCTTTAACTTTTAGCGGCTGTTTTTTTTTTTTTTTGAGACCGCAGTGGATCACTTGAGTCAATTTCTGGGCACTCTCTTCTGGTTATTTTCTTTGATTTTCCTCCAGTATTCTTTCATTCTGACAGATCTTCTTTGCCTTTCTGCTTCTGAAAAGATCGTTTTCCTGATTCCTCTTTTATATACTTTTCCTTGGAATCTAATATTTTTATCTTTTAATATTTTCAGCTGTTCGGTTGTATTATTGTTCAATTTTATTTCTATTGTTCTAGATCTTCGAAGGTGAGCCTAATTCTTCCACATCTTTCTTGATTTCTCTTAACCGTATTACTTCTGTCTTTTTCTGATAGAGTTTTCTGACTATTTGGTTTGTGATTCTATCTTTGGGTGTTCTGATTATATATCCAAACAAGGATATTCTCTTTTCCCTCATCGTTTCTATTACCGATTCGGTCTCCTGGTAGACCTGTTCATTTGGTAGTAATCGCCTTTCTCCATCTACTTGGTGTCCCTTTCCGATCCAGGTTCTCAGAATCCTCCTTTCAAGTTTTTGAATTTTATCTATTCTGTTTTCCTAGTTTAATTTGAATAGAGTTTGGCACCCATATTTTATCTTTGGTTATACGACCGTTTTGTAGTGTTTTATTTTGGTTTTGATTGATAGGGATTTTTTATTGTAAGTGTTTTTGGTGATTGGTTGTGATGATGTTAGTTTCTTGGTTCTTTCCTCCCATGCTTCCTTTTCGTTTTTGTTGTAAGTGATGATTTCTCCCAAGTACTTAAAGGATTCTACGAGTTCTATATAACGGCCGTTAATTTGGAACTTGTTTATTAATAGCGGCTGTTTATAATATTTTTTTCGTTTCCGAAGGGCTTCAGTTCTGAAAATCGGCAAGCGTATTCCGTAAATTATTCCCAGTAAATTAGATTATTCAAATTTCGATCACTTGCTCCCGAGTATAGAAAGGGTGTACCCTAAAACAAAGAGTATTGTTTATGTACTTTTCCAGTAACCCCTAATTTTGAAAATCAGCACATATAATGTATTATTAAAGTTATAGTGTGGATTAAAATCGGTCAAATTGGGAAAAGTATTTAAAATGTTAATATAATATATTGCTAGTTTTAAGTAATATTGAACAGTTTATTTATGTATGTACGAAAACATTTTGTTTAGAAATCGATTAAATATTTAACAATAGTCCACTTCATTTACACATTGCGTAAAAACATAACAAATTTTATTTCCTTCTTTCAAATAAAAAAGCGGAATACTTGAAGGAGGCAACGGGTGAATTGTATTCAGACAAAATCCCACAGCAATAGAAACCATAACATAACAGCACCACCCATCCCTTCCTTATTTACAGCACCCTTCCTTCTCGAAACTCCTGTATACCATCAGAGCTACCCGACATTAAGGGACGAATGGATTTCATCCGCCGGAAGAATTCGGTCCATTAAATTAGGATCTTTTAGTCCCGGCCAGGTCTTTTTGGAAAGACTCAGAAAAAGCTCTTTGTTTCAAATATCTTGATCAAATTACTGTTTGCTACGTATTTCACCAAAAGTAAAACACGAGTATTTCTCTCATTCCTGACAATTTTTCATAAACATTTTTATCATTTACTTTTTTATAATAAGTAACTAAAATAGATAAATTACTTTGCTTTTAACTCGGAATAAATTTCGCCCACATCAAAGCAAACAAAATTCCTAAGTACAGTTACATTAATGCACATTTTTTCTCCATTTATTCACTCGTGTTTCAATATAATTACATTCAACAATATTTTATAAATAATATGAAAAATTAACTTAATATTTTTAAAACAATAATTTTTTTATTTAAAATAAAACGGATTCAGGAATTTTATAAATTTTTAAATTAACATAACAAACATCTACGCCAACAAAAATTATCACTAAATAAATTATGATTGTTGTTAAAGAGCGAAATTTCTCTCAAGTTTTTTTAAAAGTCCGGAAATTTTAACAGCGAATTAATATTTAAATTGTCAGTTGCAGATAGAAGTTTCAAAGTTATAAATATTTAAATGTCAATTATCAAGTAATAATAATTTTCTCTTCTAAAACGAGATGAGAGGTTTGTTCATTTTTTTATGTTGATTTTTGCTCAACGACTAAAATTGTTAGTGAATTCATTGAGTTTAAATTTTTTGTATTGAATAACCTTTGCATACTTTTAGAGACCCTAAATCTAAAACCGAAAATCGAACAAAGGACTATTTATTATCAATTTAGCTGCCATCTAATCAACTGAGCAACTTAGATTAACAATTGCACTATTTATAAAAAGCTCTTATTATTTATGTAAAGTAGAACTTCCTTCTTCTTGATTTTCTCAATCACGGTTTCGGTTTTGCGTGGATTATTACTGCGTTCTAAAAACTTAGTCCTCGTTTACACAAGTTTTATACAATAGACCGGTTTAATTTTTGTCATGAATCATAAGGGCCGAAGTTTAAAGGGCGTGGTTTAGTCCTTAAATAGAAATTTAAAAAGAAATATTTTAGATAAAAACCAATGCAACCTCTAAGATTTTGAAAATCGGCCCAGTAATTGAATGTGCTTTTGCAATAAAATGAAAGATCGAACGTTCAAATGTTTCTTACAAAGATTTGCTTCTTTTTTTGTTTAACGTCCGACTGTTCTGAAATTACTGCTAATGCAGATGGTGAAGGATGAAATGTATTTTGTAACGTGTGAAAATATGCCGTGCCTGAATGGGATTCGAACCCAAAACCGCATGATGAAAAGAAGTGCAAAAGAAATGAAGCTGTTTACAATAAAAATGGTTTCAACGTAGATCAGCACTTTCAACAGATCAGTGTTTTCAACAACCACTTTTTTTAATCCACAGCGGTGCATATTATGAATAAAACCATGTTCAATCACCTTTAATGGTTACTTATTTATTTATTTTTTTATTTCAAGTCACATCAGCTGCTTGGTTATTAGCGACTGCGGTGGGTTATGTATTGAGAGCAGTGTGTTTTAACTTGTGGTAGTTTCCTGACCCTGACCGGGAATCGAAACCGGGACCTACGCTTTGTAGGCTAGCGCGTTAACCACTACGCTACAGAGATGTCCAATGTGTTTTTTTATTTAAAAAAACATTTTCATCAGTACTGTAGTCGGTAGTAAATAAAAAGTTAAGTGACATACAATACTTTTACAAAATCGTGCTTTTTTCTCGAGCTTTCTTACTGCTAAAAGTGTTTCCAGTGTTTGATTTTCATTATTTTTCCATTGCCATTAAAAATTGAATTTTACTCTTACTTTTGTTAACTTTTGGTATTATACATTTGTCGGTTCTGGAAAAATTCGCTTATTTTCATTATGCCTAACATGTTGCGGCCGCCGCGGTTTTGCGCTTCGTGGTACTTCAAGGAAATCTTTAACCCCGTTCGGGAAGTTTTTGGTGTATTCAAAAGAAAAATTATTCTTTCTTAATTTCAGTCGCATCAGTATCTTGGTCATTAGCAACAAGTGTGAGTAATGGAACTTCGGGTTTCAACTTGTTATATGTTCCAGTCCGTAGCCAAGAATTGAACCCGGGATATCTTCTTTGCAATTTAGGACATTAACGTCACGGAGGCAATCAATTACAATTTTGTTAAAACGTTTTTATTTATTTTTTTTTTGTTTCACGGCTGTATAATTTTACTTTAAACACCTAGCGAATAGGATGAAAAAAATAAATGAAGTTTGTATGATTATGAATGAAACAGTCCAGTGACCGATTATAAAATGAGATTTTTGTATTTTAATACAGTTTTAAATAATTATTAAATTTCCTATTTTTGTTCATAAATTCTTTAGTCGTAAATAATTACAAAAAAAATTTAGATTCAAACACAGTGCTCGCTGTTTATAACGCATTCACCGCAGTTACACCGTGAATTCTGATATATTGGTATGTCCCTCAATTATTTTTCCAATTTTTAGATTGAATACTGTGTTTCAAAAAATGTGATCTATGAATACACACTAATACCAAAATTGTTTGAAAACTCTTTAAACCTTCAAACCAAATTTTTTCTTTTATTTTGGTTTGTCTAAGTTTTTACATTAATACTAATACAGACGATGAAGGCTGATTGATGTTAATGCGTGATCAAAAAATGTCACATCTGGCCGGGAGTCGAACAAATAGTTTATGAAATATATTTCTTCAAGTACAACGGACTTCTTTCGTGGCAAGCACTATAGTTACTATAATATAAAAAAAATTTAGTTACACCAATTAGTCAAAGTTTTATTGGTGCAGAAAGAAATGATACTATTAAGTTAAAGGTACCCATTTACTACTAAACGGTATGTAAATTATAATACCACCCCGTAGACTATCTTACTGTATTTTTCATAAAATATCAAATTATTGTTAAGATCGTTCCGATAAGTCACATGACACAAACGAGGACATAAAATAATGATAGTCGGATTTCTCATTTACTACGCATATTTAGCATATTTGAATCACGTAGACTATAATTCATGTAACAACGTGGCGCTGAAGAAGAAGAAGAAAAGGAAGAAAATAATACGATACTAAAATACAGAGCAGAATGTCAGAACACAGTGCATATTAATAATGGTAGATAAGGTCTTTTGGGTATACGGATCTTAATTAGTCTAGTGTTCAGACTTAAGAGAATGCAAAGACAAGAATATAGAAGGAGAGAGCGATGCCGATGTCAAATGGAAAATGGAAAATGAAGAAAAGGGTAAAAGGAAAAGTTGAATTCAGAACTCCTCGTAAATAAACCCGTAGCTCAGTGTGCTGATTTTTGCAGCTGTCTCCGTTCGGACGGGCAATGCATTTAAATGATTTAATTGGGACAAGAAAGCGACTCTTCGTCACGTATACTCGTAAACCTTCCCTCCGAGCTACAACGTCGAAATGACTTTGAGGCTGCAGTAACTCGACACGTTACCGTACTCCCTTACCTACCTTGGTTTAAACCGACCCTAAAACTCCATCCCAGTGAACTAACTTAAATACTAACACACACGTCCACATGTCTATAAATACGAAAATAAAAACAAAAATAAATACCACAATTTTACCACAGAAGACAGACTAAATCAACGCAAAATAATATTACTCATGCTCTTTGTGTTTATTGTAGTTTATATTTATGTGAAAATTACTATTGCTACTATTTTATTTATTTATTTATCCTAATTTATTTAAATAATAATTTTTGTACTGCAAAGTCTTTTCCAGTTCTTTTAAGGATCTGGTATTAAAAATGATTAAACTTCCTTATAAACTTACAAGTATTTATTAAAAATTAATTAATTAATTACAATAGTTACTGTTAAGCTACTAGTAAATTAAAACTAAATTGTTTCACTTTTTAGTAGGCTAAATTTATTACAAAACTTTATTAACCTTAATGCTTAACTAAAAAGAAAAGGTGGTCATTTACAATTAGAATAGTTAATTAACTTTAATTACGACTAACCAAATGTTAACAATGTTTCCCGTGCGCAGACCTGATTTCCGAAACCACTGATTTTAACAAAGTAACAATCAATAATCACTCTCGTTTGACATCCGATTTACTATTAAACTGGTTAAGAGGTAATTATAATTTTTGCAAAAATAAAATGATTCATTGACATTTATACTTACAGTTCAGGCTGTATTTTCTTTTCGTGTTTTACTCCTAATTTAGTAGATTATGACTTCATCTTCTTTTCAGCCTTCTTGTTCAAGGTATGTTTCTTCTCATTAGCTGTTGTACCCTACTAAAGAATTTGGATGTGGGTTAAGCCGATTATGAAATGTTGAATACGTTGATTGAGCAGCTTCATTCACAAAAAATTGTGAACGTTGTGCTTTATGATGGGTTAAATTTGAAATGTAGGGGTCACAACATGTAATTGTTCTTAAGAATTTACATTGGAAATCTTTAATTTTTAAATGTTACTTTTTTGCATCTGCTCCAAAGAGTTAGATTCCGTGAATGGCGAAATAAATTTTAATATGTTATTTTAAATTTATATTTCATATTTAAATTTAATTTCTAATTTTGCGAAAATAAAGGATATAACATTTTAAGTTTAACACGAAAGGTCATCCTGAAATTAAGACTATAAATTTATGTTGAAATTTTACAATATTAAAAATTTCAAGATCCGATTCTCTCGTAAGCAACTGTCTGAAATTTCATAACTGATATTGTTTTATTTCATAATCCCAACCGAACTTTCGGAACCTTATTCGGAAACTGTTTAAACAACGGACCGGTATGACTACTAGCTGTATGTTTGGAATGAGTTAGGGTGTAACAAAGTAGTGACACCAATTGATGTTTCTTCAAACCTGATTGTCACCATATGAAATTGCTTGCTCAAGCGTTGTTACTTCAAAATTCAATGCAACTCTCTCCACCGGCTAACAAACTGATTAGGCTACTCCTACACAATTTTCCTGAAATACTATCTGAACTGAATAGTCAGCACTGAGTAGCATCAAATTGAAGTATATATCAGTTCTCTTTCTTTTTGTTTGTCTTACACTCATTTTACGCCCATAACAGGCAGGTGGAGTGTTAAATTATTTGCACTCGATCTGATAGTTCCAGGGCTACAAAAACAAATTGTTCTGTTTCTTATCGTGGTTAGCCAATTATATGACTGAACTATTTAAGAACAGAAGAGGTAGAGGTGTAAAAGACACTAGTCAGAGTTATCTCCTCTGAAAGTAATGAATTTTATTATACAGTGCACTACCATCAACTTCGACCGGTGGGCAAATACCTCAATGTGAACTATAAAATAATTAATAAAAATTGTTGGGCGCCAGCTCTGTCAGCAGAGCATGAGAGAAATAAATAAATAAGGTTATTTCTCCTTTCTTTAACTAAATATTTAATTAATCGACTAATAACTAAATTGACTAACTACTAACAAAATAATCCTTAAATTACCCTAACCTATTTTAAAATATAGCCAACCTTTTTTGCCGCGACTTTATACAAAAACAAAAATTAAAAACCCTTGATAAATATACGAATAAATTTACCTCAAATTAAATATCTTTCCCTATTTCTTCTTCTTCTTCTTCTCGTTCTCCTTATCACTTCTTCAAATTCTGCTTATTTTTCACAAACTCCTCTGTTCCACTCTTTAATCCCAAGGGAACTGATTGTAAATTTCCTGGGTCCGAACCAGGAAACCTCTGGTTGACAAGCCTCCCTCTCTCACCAACCGTTCAACCAACCTGGAGGGCCAACGGGAAGGAGAACTACCCCAGTGATTGGCTGAAAGTTAGTAGGTGGAAGAAACGCCCAAAAACACAAAAGGAGAAATATACCCGTCTAAAGAATATCAGATAATTGACAGTTGACTATATTTACAACTTATTGTCTAACCACTATTCTAATGTAACTTATTCAAACAATGGAGGTTTTTCCCTAAGCTATTCATTGGTTTGTTACTGAGTAATGGAAGTTATAGTAATTAGGAATTACCATAACTTCCATTGTTTGTATAATATTGTATATTTTACAATGGTACAACAGCCAGGCCCTGTGGTGAATGAAGTGAAGGTGTCATTTGCAGGGGGCAGAGTAGATGCTTTTTGGAGGGCCTGGCATGCTAATAAACATAGGCTACATACGTAGTCAGTAAGGAAGGCAATGGTAAACCACCTCACTCCTCGTTTTACTTAGTAAAACCTCTAGAGGTTCAAACCAGCATTTCGGCTGTTGATCTAAACAATAACACACTTTTTATAAAGGGTAAACGGTTTCCTTATGCTGGTCAATTAATTAATTATTATGGAATATTTTACTAAAACACCACTGACACTAGTTTAAATCTTTTTGTGCTGAATAATGCTATTATTCTAATTGTTAGAATAATAGCATTATTCCAATTTGGTATTAGGTTTTAAAAAATTCGTTGGTTATGAAGGTTGATGATATAAAAGGGGCTATAACTAATTTCTCAGTGGTTTGCCCTCAAAAACAATAATTACAGATTTGGATTCAGCGCATAAAAATGAATAAGAAAACAAAAATATTTCAAAATCAGGGTGTGTTCAACTATTAGACATTTACCAAATCGTTTTCCCAACGATGCCATTTTTTAAAGTACTGACCACATAATTTTCGTAAAATCAGTTTTACTGTTCAAATAACCAAATACTCGTGTTAAAATAAATTCTGTAGGGCACCTTCTGAAAATTTGAGCAAAATTTGTCCAATAGTTTTTGATTAAATGGTCCTTTTCTTTAATAAGTGATAAACGTGAATTGCGAAAAGTTACAAAAATTAAATGAGGTACATTTTATTTACTTATTTTCTTACTTTAACACTTTGAAGTCCTCGTGCTTAATATTCTAGATTTTCAACATCCTCCTGCTGCTTTTTGTTTTTGTCTTCTACCTATCCTCCAAATTTACTTACATATTTTACTAATATCCGTATACGAATTGTATGAATTAACTTTAATACTCATTTAATTCAACCTCGTTATCAGAGAAAAATTGCATAAATGTATTGTATTTTCTAAAATTTATTAGAAATCACAAAAATCCGAAATGTATTATGTCTTACGTGCCACTCGTGAAGCCAAAACTTTTAACATGATATAAACATCTGGTGGAGTTTTAAATGAGTTGCATTCTATCTCTTGGTTCCAGGGCTACTAAAAACAGTTCTGTTTCTTATCATATAGTCAGCCATTCATATGACTGAACTACTTAAGAACAGAAGAGGTAGAAGTGTAAAAAAACACTAGTTAGAGTTATCTCCTCTGAGAATAATGAATTTCACTATACAGCCAGATCCTGTGGTGAATGAAGTGAAGGTGTGATTTGCAGGGTGGAAAGTGGGTGCTGATAAGCATACTCTTTCAACTCAGTGAGAAAGGCTATAATGAACCACCTTACTCCTCGTTTTTACTCAGAACCTCTAGAGGTTCAAACCAGCTTTTCGCCTGTTGACCTAAACAACAACAAACAACAAACATTTGATGTTTATAAACAACATTGCCAATTATTTAAATAATCAACAATATAACTTACTTTTAATAATGAGTAAATAATGTAATATGAAAAACATAAACTAATTTTAATTATGATTGAATGACGCAAAATGGAAATCAACCTCTGTTCGACTTTAAAATACGGAAAATCATAAATTTTGACGCTAAACTAAGCTCTGTAGAAAAAAATACTTGAAATTAAAGTAGGCCTATTATACTGAATTCACCGAGTCTGGAGACATGCATCAAAAAATACTTGCGTTGTTCCCGTGACATTAGTACTGCTGGTTGCCTAACTGACGCCGGCTATTGGATAATGAACCGTGCTTACGTAAAAATAATTTCCTTTCTTTCCTTCTAAAAATTTAACTAATTTTTATGATCTGTGTCATTAAAAATAACTTGCACTGTGTATTACGCTACGGATAATGCAACAAAGACTAGTGTTAGAAGAATGCATAATGACCTTGGTTATGCGTTCAATCAACAGCTATCACGTGATACATTTGTTTACTGCGTGTCTCCAGACTCGCAGTAAATACTAGGATTTTTCATTTTCTATTACTCTGATTATAGACATTGATGTAAAATGCATACTAAGGCCGCAATCTTTAAATATCTCATTTTTACCGATTTTGATGAGAAAAATCAGAAAATCACTAACTGATGCTAAACTAAGTGTTGTAGAAAAAAATTTTGAATTAAATTTTATAGATTTTTTTAAAATTTCTACACGTTTTATTATTTACACTTTTCCCCTAAAATGCATATTAAGGCAGCGATCTTAAATTAAAAACATTATTTACCTCAAGAGCCCAGCCTTTCCACGAATTTTAGCAGACATGGCGCTTAATCTTGTAAAGAATAAGAAATGTAGTAAATGGGGCGATTTAAAACAAAATCGCAGAAGCCTTTTTGAGAAGATTGCAAAAAGTGAAAATTACACAAATAAACTACTACTTCCGATAGACCGACTTTATGAGAATGTTCGTGTCGGATCCCTTAGTGGTTTGTTATTTAATTTTCAAGTTTAAACGCTGTACGATATTCCGTTTTTGAGATATTTTGTTCATACACACACGCGCGCACAGACAGATGCACAGACCAATTGCTAAAAACGTTTGTGTTCAGGTAGCCTGAAAACGCGTATTTCCGGAAAAAACCTCGATTTTGAAAAATTAACAAGAAAACAATTACTTTCCTTCCCTATACATTTATATTGGGCAAGAGAAAGTAAAAAACTCGAAAATGTGAAAAATATGTTTTTCCTTCTATCCTTAAATTACTGTACCAAAAGAAAAATATTATATGCTTCTGTTTCTAAATATACCTACCGATTTACTGACTGATGTGATCTACTGGCTACTTTACATGAAAAGTTTATTAGATCTCTTCAGACTGAAAAAGAAACAGAAAAGTATACAAATACCATACTATACTTAATACCACTTTACTGTTACAGTTCATGCAGTCCTTGAGTCAAAGAGATGTTAACTTTTTGATAACCTGATCTTTCGGTGGATTATCCATACAACAAACTTTATAAAAAGTGAGTAAGTTAGTTCAGTAACTATTACATTAGCAGTGGCTTCGGAAAGTTTAAATTCACCTTGGAACTATTTGTACTGAAAACTTCAACTTAGAGAACATTTTTTTCCAGTCTTTCATACATAAGTACATACACGTTTCAGTTACATGGGTCAATGTATACTTTATTGTATTTACCGAAGAACTTTTATGATATTGTTATAAAAAATGAAAGATTATATAAAATTGTCGATACAACTGATATTACAGCAATAATTAGAATAAATTCATTCCTATTCACTTTCTCTTGCCCTATATTTATGTATACATATATAGGAAAGTAAAGTATTGTTTTCTTGTCGATTTTACAAAATCGAGTTTTCACCGGAAATACACGTTTTCAGACCCCCTGAACCCAAATAAAAATCATGTCTTTACCTATTGGTGTGTGTGTAAACAAAATATTTTCAAGAACGGAATAGTTTACGGTGTTCAAACTTGGAACTTAAGTTAGATACCACTAGAGGACTCGACATGAACATTTTTATCAAAATCGGTCAACCGAAAGTAATAGTTTATTCGTAAAATTTTTCACTTTTTGCAATTATCTCTGAAACGGCTCCTACGATTATTTTTTAAATCGGCTGATTTACTACAATTTTACTTTCTCTTGCCTATATGAGTATATAGGAAGGAAAGTAGGTATTGTTTTCATGTCGATTTTTCGAAATCGAGTTTTCACCGGATATACACGTTTTCAGACCCCCTGAACCCAAAAAAATGTTTGTAGTGATTGGTCTTCGTGTGTGCGAGATTGTTTTTATGCTTTACAAGATAAAGTATGCTTTACAAGATAAAATACAGTGCTGCTGTAGTAAAAAATGATTTTTAATATTACGATCTTTACATGCATTTTAGGACAAAAGCAATAAATTTAAGTTGTAGGAAATTAAAATATCTTCAATATTAAGTCCAAACATTTTTTTCTACAACGCTTAGTTTAGGGTCAACTAATTAGTAATTTTCTGCATTTTTCTCATGAAATCGGTAAAAATTGGGATTTTTGAAGATTGTGGCCTTAATATACCTTTTCTAATAAAAATACTTAATCAAAGTTATAGGAAATAAAAAACCCTAAAACTTTAATGGCAAGTATTTTTGCTAAAAAGCCAAATTTAGCGTTAATTAGTAATTTTGCGTATTTTTAAGTTCTACAGAGTTTGGTTTTCATTTTGCGTCATTCACTCATGATTAAAATAATAACCTGTTATATTTTTCATTTTACATTGTTTACTCATGATTAAACATAGGTTAAATGGTTCATTATTTACATTGGCTAAAGAAAGTCGTGTGAGTGTTTCACATCAGATTTTTTTTTATTTCAGTAGTTTACATTATGACTTAATATACCTTTCTGCAATAATAAAAATTGAAATTCTTAACTTTAAGAAAGAAAAATATTGATTTTTAGGGCGATTCACGTTCATCATCGTTCTAATAAACAGTAGTTACACACATTAAAAAGATTTTTGCATAGAATCTTTGTATGGCCTCTTCCACAAGAAAGTTGAGCTTAAGCTTCAAAAGAACATCCACTTTCATTTATTAATTAGAAGGAAACACTTTAAATCCTTAAGGATAAGCCATTTCTTAGTGTTATTTATTACTTAAAAAAAGCCAGATTAATGTGATTTTTGTATGGACGGTTTGTTTACATTCAGTTAGTTCTAAAATTCACTAAAGAAAAAATGTAAAATTTTAACTTTCTTCGTATTTTGAATGGGCTTTCTGAAATGACTCATTCAAATAATGATTGTTTAAAAACCATAGGGAATATAAAATAATATAATAATGTAATAAAATACAGTGTCCTAAGAATTAGAAGCCTTAGCTAATGCAACAGGTGCATCGCCTGGTTGCAGATAAAGAAATGCCATAAATTGGCTTGCTGTGAATAAAAAATGATAACCTGAATATTAACGCTGATGCACCCCCGGTAATTAATTCTTGTATTCGCGTCTAGTCATTCAAATATACGCGCCGCTGCTCTATTAAGTCTGTCTTGTAACTCAATTTGTGCGACTTCATGATTGCCTTCTGTATTACGTATCCTTTCATCATCCCTGCGTCCTCCCCCAACCACGATACCTACTTCCGATTCCTACTAACTCACTTGCGGATTGACTTTTGCCACGGACTCTCCGCTTTACTTAAGGTTTCTCGTCGGTCACGCATATAACGGGATGCGTTGACAATTGCTGGCTTTTGTTCATAACTATCGAGGCTAACTTTATTTATGTGTGTAACTGTATTTGCAATATTATGTTTTGTGTGGTTTTACAAATGTGTCTTATTAACTAATGTGTTTTCGCAAAGATTAATCAACGTAACGTATTCCATGTGTGTTCATCTGCTGGACGAAATTCATTAGTATTTAATAACAAGTGGCTTCTTTTGTTTGTGGTTATAAGTTAAATTGTAGAAGTGATTGTTTCCTTTCCGTATTTGTTACCCTTTCTCATTCCTGGCAATCGTTTCGGTCTTAGACAGGACCCCGATAACTTGTCTTGGTCCTCTGTGGGTTATTTTAGTATAAAACTCGGGCTGCAAATTGGGAATTTCTCAGTAAATGCTTCAAACAATGTATCCGGGCTCCGGAAGCCTTAACACTGAATAAGCAGCCAACGCCAGAGTTTGAGGAGTAGTGGGTTATTGTCTTAAGGAAATCGGAGTGAACTTACAAAATACCCCAATTTCAGTAAGGACTCTTCTGATATGGTGAATAATTTGGCTGCCAGTAAATAAACCAATTATTCGCTCATGTCATATGCCCCAAAGAACACTGTCGTAAGTCAAAAACTGTAAATTTTTCAGGAGAGCAAAGAGAAGATTTCACTCTTCTCTATCGGTGAATTATAATATCAATAAAATATAACATTTAATGTGTTTTTCGTTCGGCATTTTCAAAAGTATGGACTATGTCCTGAATACTAAATTTTGTTATACTTTTTTACAATGGCCCACAAATTTTTTACAATTAATTTTTGAATAACCATACAAAATAAATCAAAATTTTATGGTATTTTTGAAGAAAGGGTAGCAAGACAAAATGCATCATTTTTTTAAAATACATACTCATAAATATTAACATACTCTCCGAAGAATAGTGATGCAACTCAAAATAACACCCTATTTTCCGTCAGTCATATCTCAAACAACCACAACATTTCGAAAAAGACAGTACTAAGTCTAAATAATACAATTTTCTATTAATACAAAATAAAAACACCTACAACAGTTTTCAGACAAAAGCGAGTCAACTTGAAGTAATAAACTTTTCGCCGACAATAAACAAACTCTTTAAAACAAGTAGTTAGGAAGAAAAAAGATCTAAGTTCCCACTGTTGGTGAATTTAATAAACGATTTTCATACTCTTTTCTCAGGAGATACTACTCTGTATTTACTTCATTATTATGCAATAAAACAATTTTTCATTTTTTTGACTTATGACTGTTTTCTTCGGGACGTACAATATGTAGTGACAGAAGAGGACAGTGATCTAATGAGTAGTGTACAGAAAAGTAATCGATAAAAAGTATAAACTGTCTTTCAGATTGACAAGCTCAATAAAACCACCTTTGCCTAAAAAGGAAATCTAGAAAGAAAAAAGGATACCAATAAAACAAACAAGAATTTTATTAAGTTTTAGTCTAAAAACTATACAACTATCATTTAAAAAGAATTTTCAAAGAGAATTGCCAAGAAATATATGAAATAATTTTATCTTTAAGAAAGTAATAAACTTAAATGACCAATGTGAAGTACCAATTTTTATTCCTTGAACAATAAAAGTTTAAATAATCCACACTATAACTGAGGTACTATGATCTTTTTAACTACTGAAGAATATAATAGTATGTGAGTATACAGTATTGTTGAGAATATAGAAAATTTAGTTGGCAAAACTGAGGTTTGTTACTGCAAATTAAGTTGCAAACAAGTGTAACTTCAGCAGAGCAGTTTGTATGCATTGCCAACCCTTTGTTTCTCCCTTTGCCTTTAGTTTCAGAACTACTAAAATGCACTGTGTGTTTGTTGCAGACTGAGATTTTAGTTCCAGCGCCCATAAAGTCATGTTCACTTGTAGTTGTAGTAGTAATGATAGACATAAGTTAACTATTTTAGTTAAGAAAGAGGGAAAAATAAAATAGAACTAGAGAGTGAGGTTAGGTTATAATACTTAAAACATGATAACAAAAACTTAATCTGTATATTTTCTGCCAGTTTATTTTATGAATAATTATTCACAACTAACTTGCATTGTCTCAGAGAATACTTTATCATTTTATCCTTGTAATAATAAACCAGGTATGTTGCATAATTTACAAAGCAGTTCACTTTAATCATGGTAGAAATAACCTCATCCTTTTCCCCATAGTACAAGATGTGTTTATAAGATTTTATACAAAAAATATCAAACATTTTGACTCCTAGAAACTTTAATAATAAATATTAATTTAGTGAAATGAAGAAACGCTAACTTATTTGCCATTACTTATCTGTACTGTTTTTTAATTTAGCTTCAATTTATTTCATATTTCAGATTTTAACACTTCGAATGTTATGCTTAGTACTAAAGCAACGTTTCTATAATAACCAGAATTTTTTTTTCTTTAATTTAAAACAAAAATATTAAAGTTATGTGTAATTTTCATGTTTCTGTGAACAAATCTATTAATATTTATCTGTATTCTTATTTTTTAGTTTTTACTTTGTCTTGCCTGTAACGTTGAAATGAAAGAAAGAATTGAAAAATGAATGAAATTTTTAATGAATGAAAATTAATTAAACAAAAATTGATGTTGCATAAATTGAATTGAATTTTGTTGAAATATTTTTAATAACTATTGATGACACTGTAAATATAATTCTAATTATGATAATGAATTTACTGGTAAAAATATTGCAATATAATTATGTTAGTCTGAAAATATTTAAGTTTATTTAATAATATTTAATGAGCTCAATTGTAAATTAAGAGTTTATAGTTACGACTTATACTTGACTTCTTGCAGTCATCTGGTTTTGCTTCTTTTCCATCCATCGATTGGGAATCAAATGAGGGTTCGATGCATTGTTGCAATCGGTTTTATAGTATTTAACAAATTCCTTTAAATTTTTATCTGCTTATTTTAAAATTATCAAATTGTTGCAGTGGGTTCCATAATTAAAATAAATCTTGATGTTCTTGTATTTTCATTTCTTCGCTAATTGGTTCAAATTACTTATTTAAATTTATATTTTCTTTTGTTTTCTTGCTTCATTTTAATCAAATTTAGATATTTGGCTTCTGAATGAGTATAGGGAAGAAAAGTATTGTTTTCATGTCAATTTTTCGAAATCAAGTTTTTACCGTAAAAACACTTTTTCAGACCCGCTGAACAAACGACATGTCTTTAGCGATTGTTCTGTGTTTGAACAAATTATTCCGAAAATGAAATAGCGTTTTAATAGAGTTTTAACTTGTGAAAATTTCAGACCCTAACTGGAAGAAGATTAATGGGCAGACCAAAAGTTAAGTGAATGAGTTCAGATATGGATTTCTTTTCATTCCCGAGGAGACTCCCAAGTAAGTATAGGTAATGTCAAGAACTTATAAGTTAATACATTTATTAACTACTACTGCTAGCGTACCTACCACAATAAGTGTGTCTATAAAACCCTCATAGCTTATTACGTCCCGATTCTTTTTATTGTTTCCATATTGCTGAGCTTAAATCTGATGATTTATATATGACTTCAGAGTCTTTTTTGCATTTAGCATTATACTTCTCTTTTAATGTTTTTGAACATTAGTTCGTTAAGGATGTTTCTATGCAATTTAAACTCTGAGTAGACATTTTTGACATCAGTCCTTATTTTCAAAATTTCCTCTGTAACCAACTCATCTGTTTCACTAACAATATGTTTAACATTTAACTTTTAATTGGACAACTATTATTATAGTAAAATTTTAAAGTTTCAATAAAATTATGGTATTTCTGAGTAATTTCTGAAAAATTGATAATAGTGTTCCAATCCTTTTTGCATAAACTGTGCAAAAAACAATTAATATTTTTGTGAATTGACCACAAGATGCAATGCTGAGAGAGTGATGGAGGAGAGGTAGTTCAGCAATAGAGAGAGGTGGATAGAAGTTGTGTTGGACCCAATCCGAGAAAACTTGGGAGAAATGTAAATTATCTAGATATAAGATGATGCTATTATCATCACCCAAATTTTTCAAATTATAAACTTTATGAAAAATTGTAAGGATTAGAATATAGCTAACATTGGTTACAATTCAGAAAAACAATATATTTTTATATACCACTGTATTTTATTAACAAAGCAATCAAATAATTTGTAAACTTAAGTTCATAACAGATCAAATCTTTTTAAATTTTACATTAACTGATAAACTTATTAATAAATTTAAAATGTTAATAATTCATTATTCTAAAACTGGATTAACAATGTTGCCAGGTAATCCTGAAACATCTCTGGCATGAAGATGGTGATGAAAGAAAAATGGTCTTCTGTGTCGTCTCCATGGTCTGCGATGCCTGTGGCGACGTCTGTGATGCTTCCGTCCAACACTGTAGTGCGGTAAATAGCCAATTGATGATATTGCAATATTTCCATTTCCTGTGTGTGCATAATTACTTTGAACTTGATTTGAAGCTACAAATTTTAATAAAATTCATTAAAAATTAGACTTTAATTTTGTCATGAATTTTTAGAATTTATAGTCGCATCAACTGCTAAGCAGTTGGCAACAAACTTAAATATTAAAACTTAAAACTCTCTTATTTCTATCGCATTATTATTTTTTTAAATATATTTTATATTGTTTTTTTTTTGTAGTTCAGTGGTCAGAGTTATCTGACAATTTTGTAGAAGATCTCATTGATTGAATTTGATAATAATTACTACTCCAATCTCATCTCCATCTTAATTTTACCAGCACTTATAAACCACATTCTTTAGGTCAAAAGAAAGAAGAACATATAACTGTATACTGGCCACCTTTGAGGCTCAGCAGTTAGACCGTTAGACTGTAATTTTTGCTACAAAGTGAAAGGTAACAGGTTCAATCCCCAACTAAGGTCTGTATTTATAACACATTAAAACCCACCAATTGTGCACGATAACCTGAAGTATTCACTGACAACCAAAGCAGTTACGTGACTTTCAATAAACTAAAAAAAAACATAAACTAAATAAAAACAAATGTTTTGTAACCAAGTAATGGTTGTTGAAATATGTGGACCTGATTTCCATTCCACCAGTTAAATGAAATCTCACATAAATATTTGGAATTCAAATTTAGGGTTAAATGTGGTGGCTGTATGTGTTTCTTGATCTAAACAATTGAATAAAATTAGTTCCAGAATCAAATCTTTAGTAGATAAATTGTGTCACAAACACTTGTTTCTAAATTTTTTATAAAATAACTTTGCTTATGGCTTCTAAATAATTTATAAAAGTTTTGAATAAAAATCAGACAACAGAAACAATAAATATCTGTTTTAAAACATAAATTCATATGAACTTTTCCTTTCTTTTGACCTGTGGTATGTCTTCATAATATAAATTTTCTGAATAACTGTGTATAATCATCAGCCTCAAGAATAATTAATAGGCTAGTTCCTTCAGATATTACAAACTATCTCGGTTTTTTCAAGGATATTAGACATCAAATCATAAAATGTAATATTCACATAAAAGTTTTCCATGTTATCTTTTAACAAATAAATTAATATTTTCACTTTGATTCACATATTTTCAATTTAAAACCCATAAATAAATTTTGTAAATATGGATTTCTTGCCACAGTCTGTATGAATATTAATTGTCTTTGAGATTCAAACTGTATTCATTGATAATGATTCTGTGTCTTTACTATCTATCCTTGATGAAATTTTATCATTTAATAAACAATTTATTTGTAACTAAATTATCTACATATTGTAGGTTATATTAATTTATTGATTACCAAAAACCTATGTTCTGGAGTATTATTTTTAAACTACACAAGATAATGATTATCTGCAATGAAAGCTATACAGTATTGTAGATAGAACTAATACTTAATCTGTATAATTTATGTTGCAACAGTTATTTTTAAAATAATCCTTTTATAAAGAACAGTATTTTTAATATCCTGTACGGTGAAAACAGACAGATTATTGTTAAATTTGACGTTAATTAATTTTTCACATCTTGAAAATTAGCTGTCTTGCCCTCAAGTGTTTTGGATCAAACAGAAATGCTGACATTTAGTAAAAGAATGAACTTGTATATTTAATTTATAATGACAAAGAAATCTATGAAATAAAATTTTTAAAACCCCGATGCATTTTTACTGAAAACTTATTTTACTACCCTGTAGTGTTCCCATTCATCCTTGCCATTTCACTTTACTAATCTTTGCATTCAAATTCAAATGTTTATTTTAACAATGATAAATATTAATTGTAATTTTTCCTAGAGATCTCTTAACGAATTTATGAAAAAAACATTGGGATAATAAATTTTACAAGAACTGTAAATATAAAAAGTAATTGAAAAAATTAAGGTGCTTTGTTCTTGAAATATTTTTTGTTTAATATAATGAATCTGGTGTGAAAATTTGATAAATTTTGTTTTGAAATATTTCATCATATAAAAACTTTATTTAATTTTATGTGAAGAATTTTTAAGTAAATTAGATTTATTAAAGATGTTTGTCAATGTTTCATTTTAGTTATAAATCAGATCTACATTATCTTTTGTTAAAATTTCTATTTGAATTTTAGCACATTCAATTCTATTAGTGCCAACTAAATATTTATATATTTCCAAAAAGATCTCTGTCCTAATGTATTAGAAACAACATAAATGTGTTCTCAAATCTTTGTAAAAGAAGGAGGGCCTGGCATGCTGATAAGCATACTTTTCCACTCAGTGAGGAAGGCAAGGGTAAACAACGTCACTCCTCGTTTTACTTAATAAAGCCTCTAGAGGTTCATACCAGCCTTTCGGCTGATGACCTAAACAACAAATATTAAAAGATTTTTTTTTTATTATTTTGATAGTGATAAATTTCTTTAAACTTTTTAAAATGACTTTTTTTATCAAAAAAACTGAAAATGCATTATTTAAATTATATCAAAAAATATTTAAATATAAACTAGCACTCACCATGACAAAACAATATTAATTCCAGAACAACAAATATACATAATATTAAATAGATTTTACGAAAACTAATCATTTTGTAAGTTTCAAAATGATAACTTTTTCAAAAATACGACATGAAAGAACTGAACAGTTACACTATATTCATGCTTATGAGTAAGTTACCAAAATAACATTGCTTTTATACCAACTTCTGAACGACTAATTAAAAATATTAGTTTCGATTTTTAGGAAATATAAAATAACAAAAAAGGCTTACCTTGTTTTTGTAATCCGAATCCTTAACTGATAATGTGTACGTAAGTAACTACCTTATTGTTTGTATTCAAATTACAAATGTTTAAAGTTTGTATTTAAATGTTTGGGTATTTTGATACCTTCCGTTACGTAGTTTTTACTTTTTTACAAAATTTATTTGTGTACATATTTCATTCTTACATCATATTCAGGGTAACATATGAAAATAAAATTGTTAAAAAATACATGTAGGACCTACATTTTTTATCTATATTTGCACACTTAAATTGCAAAATTATAAATTAAGAGAACTGAAAGTGTTCTCTATTCATCGGTATAATAATTCAAATAATTTACACCATTCAGTAACAAGAAATTAAGTTTCCCAGAAAATATTTCATACCCAGAATGATACTTATATATAATTAAAATATTGTGTGATTATTACTGTATTTTTACTTTCTCTTGCCTATATGAAGATATAGGAAGGAAAGTATTGTTTTCATGTCGATTTTAAGAAATCGAGTTTTCACCGGATCTACACGTTTTCAGACCCCCTGAATCCAAAAAACATGTTTTTAGCGATTGGTCTCTGTGTGTGTGTGTGTGTGTGTGTGTGTGTGCGCGCGTGCGCGCGCGCGCGTGTGTGCGTGTGTGCGCGCGCGTGCGTGCGTGCGTGTGTGTGTGTTTGTGTGTGTGTGTGTGTGTGTGTGTGTGTGTGTGTGTGTGTGTGCGTGTGTGTGTGTGTGTGTGTGTGTGTGTGTGTGTGTGTACAAAATATCTCAAGAACGGAACATCATACGAACTTGAAACTTGAAACTTAAGTTACATACCACTACCGGACCCGACACGAACATTTTCATCAAAATCAGTCAAACGGAAGTAGTAGTTTATTCGTGTCATTTTTCACTTTTTTGCTATTTTCTCAAAAACTGGTCCTACGAATTTTTTTTAAATCGCCTGGTTTACTCAATTTTTTTATTCTCTACAAGATAGGGTAGGCGTCATGTTTGCTGAAATTCTGGGTGAGGCTGTTTTCATGTAAAAAAATTGTTTTTTTAAGATTACGGCTTTAATATGCAATTTAGAGCAAAAATTTATATAATAAAAGTTGTAGACAATTTTTAATTCTACAACTTTTATTTCAAACATTTTTTTGTATAACGGTTAGTTTAGCGGTAATTTGCGATTTTCTGTTTTTTTCTCACGAAAGTGTGAAAAATTTATTTTTTTAAGATTTCAGCCTTAGTATGCATTTTACGACAAAAGTGTACATAGTTAAATTTATAGGAAATTAAAAGATCTACAACTTTTATTTAAAGCATTTTTTTCTACAGTGCCTAGTTTAGTGTGAATGAGCGATTTTCCGTATTTTTAAGCCAAACCGAGGACGATTTTAATTTTGTGTATTTCACTAATGTTTTTTGAGGTTAGTTTGTGTGTTTATTTCTAATGTTTTATTAATAATGTTAGCTTTATTGTTAATTATTTGCATTGGCAAGAGAAAGTTGTGTGAGTGTTTCACACCAGATTTTTTATTTTTATTTCTCAGTTTTATGCTAACGCAGATAATGAAGCATGATAGATGAAAATGAGTCATGAAGAACTGTCAGCCTGACCAGAAATTGAACCCAGAACACCTTGTATAAAATCAAGTTCTGCTGACCAATACACCATGGGCTGACCACTTGATACTGTAGGTATATAGTTTACTTATACCTGATTTTTCACATAACGGGCAGGTGGAGTGTTAAATTAATTACAATTGATCTGTTGGTTCCAGGGCTACAAAAAATAATTCTGTTTCTTATCATATAGTCAGCCAATTATGACTGAACTATTTAAGAACAGAAGAAGTAGAGGTGTAAAAGACACTAGTCAGAGTTATCTCCTCTGAGAGTAATGAATTTTACTATACAGCCAGACCTTGTGGTGAATGAAGTGAAAGTGTCATTTGCAGGGTGGAACGTGGATGCTTTTCAGAGGGCCTGGCATGCTGATAAGCATACTCTTTCAAATTAGTGAGAAAGGCAGTAGTAAACCACCTCACTCCTCTTTTTTACTTAGTAAAACCTCTAGAGGTTCAAACCAGCCTTTCGGCTGTTGACCTAAACAACATACCTGATTACATAAATTATTATAACAGTTGTTCAAAAATTATTAGACATTTTGGGAAATTTATATTATACCAACAGATAATCATGAACAACTACTTTAGCTCTGCTGTATATCAATGGTGCAATACTTCTGAATCCTGCTTGGAAGTCAAAACCAGAACCTATAGCTTTTTTATTTGGTTTTAATAAAACTTTACCAAAATTCAACTTTCTCATTTATTCTTTTTTTGTTTCTTACAAACTCGTAAATAGTAAATCATCATTTACTTTAACCCGCCAGGTTGGTCTAGTGGTAAAATCGCCATCATGAATCAGCTGTTTAACAGCTGATTTTCAGAGATGAAGGTTCCATGGTTCAAATCCTGGGAAAGGTAGCTATTTTTATATAAATTTAAACGCTAGATAGTGGCAACTGGTGTACTTTGTCAGTTGGGTTTCAATTAACCATTCTCTCTCAGGAATGGTTGACCTGAGTCTGTACAAGACTGCACCTCTTTTACACATTATACATATCATCCTCACTTGATTGGGTCATGAGGTTACTTATTGTTGTTAATTGAACAGATGACACTTGGTGTTATATTTACACATTATGGATAAAAAACGTTTATTTACTTTAAGGATTCCCATGGTTTTATATTGACTAGTGACAACTTTAGGATGTGAGGGAGAGGTCTGAAGAGATGAATTATGATAAATTTGTTTTGATTATATTGTTGCCTCATTGTTTTATAAACAGAGTTATAAAATAAAGTTTTTCTATTGTTCGGACTCTTTTTTTTTTTTGTTACTCTCCTCAATATTCTTTCACTGTAGGCTTTTCTTCTTTCTTCCATCCAACATCTGTTCTGGTTTACTCCTTTTTTTATTTACTCCTGATTTGACTCAATATATTTTCTTGGTTCATTCTATTTTTTTAAGTCTTTTTTTACTTCTTTTAGCTCTTATTTGAAACCTTTAGTAATTCACAACCCTTGATGCTATTGCCAATCTCTCTGGAGTAATAGTAAATGTATATATAGCAAATGTGTGCAGTCCTAACCTAGAATCGTCTGCTTCTCAATTTAGAACAGTACACAAAAAAACCTTCTTCTAGACCAGTGTTTCTTAACCTGGGGGCATGCCCCCCTGGGGGGGGCATAGAAGAATTTCAAGGGATACATGAGTCTATTAAAAAAATAACAATACAACAGTAAAACTATAATTTACTCAGTTTTGTAGTCACATGTATACTTTCAAAATGATCGTACTTTTGTGTACATTGTACGAGGGATATCAAGAAAAAAACCTTCGTTTATGTGTAGCAGGAAAAGTAGTGCACGTAGCGCGGCCGAGTTGATATCACTGCGCGCAGTGATTCAGTACACTTCTAACTGTGCAAGGCGGAGTATCGTACGTTCGTGCGTTGTCCTTTTATAATCTCAAAACATGAGTGCCATAATAGAAAATCCCGCCAAGTGTAAATTGCGTGGCGTTATAAGATTTCTGCGGGCAAAAAATCTCTCAGCGGCCGTTCATCGTGAATTGTGTGCGGTTTATGGCCCAAACATTATGAGTGAAGGTGTAGTCCGTCAATGGGTGCGTTTTTTTAAAAATGGAAGAACAAACGTTCACGATGATGAAAGAAGTGGTAGACCTTCTCTTGTCACTGACAACCTAGAGAACAAAGTGAATGAAAAAGTTCGTGAGGACCGTTATTTCACAATCTCGAAACTTCCTCATCATTTTCCTGAAATTTCTCGTAGTCTCATACACAAGATAGTGACAGAAAAACTAGGCTCCCATAAGTTTTGCGCTCGTTGGGTACCAAAACTGCTGACTGATGACCACAAAACAAAAAGAATGAGTTCTGCCATAGACTTTCTTTCTCAGTATGACTTTGGAGAAGAATTTTTGAACAGGATTGTCACTGGTAATGAGACTTGGGTAGCCTACGTGAATACTGAGACAAAACAGCAGTCAATGCAATGGGGACCTGCTTCTCCAAACAAGCCAAAGAAAGTCCGTCAAACTTTGTCGACGAGGAAACTTATGGCTACCGTTTTTTGATGCTAAGGGCATCTTACTCTCTCAGGAATGGTCGACCTGGGTCTGTACAAGACTACACCTCATTTACACGTCATACACATCATCCTCATCATTGGGTCATGGGGTTGCTTATTGTTCTAAATTGAACAGATTGCAACGTACACAAATTAGGAATAAAAAAAATAAAAAAAAAAAAAGAAGGGCATCTTACTCATTGATTTTATGGAACGTGTAACGACCATCACTTCTGCTGTCTACTGTGAAACTTTAAACAGACTAAGAAGAGCGATCTAAAACAAGCGTCGTGGCCTTCTGACACGTGGTGTTGTGTTTGTGCATGACAACGCTCGCCCTCATACAGCTCGAAGAACAAATGAACTTTTGGCCCAAGTTTAAATGGGATGTGTACGATCATCCCCCATACAGCCCGGACTTGGCTCCTAGTGACTTTCACCTGTTCCTGAACATGAAGCGGTGGCTTGCATCTCAGCGGTTTGCCAATGACTAAGAGCTTCAAAACGCCGTGAATGGTTGGCTACATTCACAGGTGGCAGATTTTATGCAAAGGGTATTTCAAAGACTGTTCCAAGGTACGACAAGTGCTTGAATCTGTTTGGCGACTATGTTGAAAAATAGAGAAAACTGTAGTTTAATATGTATATAATAAAGTTTTTGTATCTTCACTCATTTACTTTTTATTTCAAAACGGAGGTTATTTTCTGGATAACCCTCGTACTCTCAAGTCCAGCCTTCCTTAGTTTGCTCCTACCGTCAACCAATAATGATGTCACTGAGCATGTGCATAACTTAAAAATGTGTATACCATGATTAAAAAGTAACTACAAAATTCTTTTAAAAGTATTTTAGTATTTTTATAAATAAAACTGTTCAATAATATCAACTGTTAATCATACCATGACTGATGTTTTAAGTACTGAACTATAAATTTATAAAAACAGTGTACTTTATTTATTTCCATTCCTTTTTTATAAATTTTGTGGTTACAAGTTATATGTACATATTACGTGTGATCTGTATGACGAAACAAGAGAACTTTTAAAGAAACATTTTAATTTTAATGATCTGTTATCTAGTATATGTATAGTCTCTCATTATTTCCCAATTGAATTTGATGACTAATCCAACCCCATAAATCTCTCCATATTTTTGACAAAGAACATGTCATAATTTTAATATGATACCAGTTCGCTTATGACATCATATTGTCTCGCATCATTCTTAAGTGCATTTAATTTATTTTCAATTAGGAATTTAGTATTATAGTATTTGATTCTTCGTTTCTATTTATAGTTTTCTATTTGTGCAAGTTACTAATTGTATGAATCATTTAAAAGAAGAACAAAATTAAAGTAGTAGTTTTAGCATACACCCTGTAGTGGCTGGCTTTGGTTTGTTGACAGAAGAAGCAAAGTAAGGACAGCTGAACTATAGCAGAGTTTAGCATTCAATTATTGCAATAACACAGTAATTGTCCTACTCTGGCAACACTGTGATCAGACTTCTGTTTCATATTCCATTTGTAGGCTACTACTTGTTTTGACCACTTATAACGGTGATGATGGGGGGACATGACCTCTCAATAGTATTCAAAGGGAGGCACAGGACCTGAAAGGTTGAGAACCACTGTTCTAGATGATATAACTGAATTCTTATTATTTTTCTAGCAACCAAATGCTCCGATGATTGAAATGAAGGTGTCATTTGCGGTGTGAAAATTAGATCCTTTTCAAAGGCCCCTGCATGCTGATAAGCATACTTTTCCACTCAGTAAGGAAGGCATGGTAAACCACCTCACTCCTCATTTTACTTAGTAAAGCCTGTAGAAGTTCAAACCAGCCTTTTGGCTGTTGACCTGAACAACAACATAATTGGTATTAACATAATCAACTAAATTGGTTGTTAGAGCTCAAGCTCTGCCTATTCTAACAACACCAGACTGTCTGTACATTCTGTCTGTACAATTGTACATGTATGTATTTTTTTTTTAATCCCTAATTTTTGTTTGTTGCAATCTGTTCAATTCAGGACAATAAGCAACCCCAGGATCCAATGATGTGAGGATGATGTGTATGACATGTAAATGAGGTGAAGTCTTGTACAGACCCAGGCCAACCATTCCTAGGAGAGTATGGTTAATTAAACCCCAACCATCAAATTACACTGGTAACCACTGTCTAGTATTCAAATTCATATAAAAGTAACTACCTTTACTAGGATTTGAACCAGGAACCTTTGTCTCCAAAAATCAGCTGTTAAACAGCTGACTTGCGGCGACGACTTTACCTCTAGACCAACCCGGTGGGTCTGAATATATTTTTAAATACAATTAATTATGTATAACTTTATATTTCTATATTTTTGGTATTTTGGTAATAAATAAATTTTGAATCTGGATCATAAAATGATGGTTGAGAGAAAACCACATTTTTCCTACATTCATTAAAATATTTTACATTATTTTTATGAAAGGAACTAGCACCAAACTGTTTTCAGAGACATTCTGTATAAGAAATAAAAGTCAAAATGTTTTACCATGATGTCCAATTTAATGACACCACTCTATCAGCCATATTATACGAGGGTAATTTGTCAACAGATCAACAAAATTTTAGAAAGTATAGTTGTAGTTGAAATTTAGTTATGATAACTAAAAAAAAGAGAAAGTTCTTTGCAATAATTACTCTAACAACTTAATTACAGACGTAAAACAAATAAAAAACAAGGTTACGCAACAAATTTTAATAACAATAAAATACGTACATTAATAATATTATACAACAAAATTACTGTTAACTATTTAGTCATTTTTACAATCTAGTATAACAACAGAGATAACAATAATGTATTATTTGGTTATTTCAATATTGTATTGAAGATATTATTTTCAAAATATTTACAATAAATAGAATATTTAAATCCTTGCGTGCACAGGCTATGCCAGTATGAGAGATGTTAATATTATTCATAAAACATTTCTCTTGATAAATAGTTAATATAACAATACATTTTACTCTTACATAATTAAAAATTTACTATTAATTTTTTATAGAAATTCTTAACAACATTTACAGAGTGTAAACAGAAACTTCATAATTTAGTAAATTTTATTCTTTCATAATCTAAATAATAATAAAACTTATGATTGTAATTATGTGTTTAACCAATTAATTTTATGTTCATCCAACATTTATTGATTTCCTATCTAATAAATCAATGATAAATTTTTGCCATGTCTCTCAACATGTCAAAATGAGGGATATTTTTTGTATAGATCTGTTTTATTTTTAGTCATTACATAGGCATTTATTGATTGGCTTAAAACCAGATTTAAAATAAAATCCCATGTGTCTAAAATCCATAAAAAAATTACAAAACTCTTTTCTCAAAAAGTAATGCATATATTTATATAACTAATATAGAATGAACAGGCTTTTGAATGAAAAATACCATGTCAAAATATCTCAACTCCAAAAGAAGGTATTTTGAATGCAGAGGAGATTTTTGATAAAAGAAATCATGGAAGTTACCATGATATTACCTTAACTATTAATTTTTCAGATATCCCCACATCTTGTACAAACTAATCATACAATCATTCAGAATATATTTTGCCAAAAAACTAAATTTGCTATAAAAAGTTTTTTTGTATTTTCAAAGCAGACTCTATCTTTAATTAACTTAATGAATAAAAATATTCATAGTTTGCTATTATGTCACGTTGTAATTATTTTGTTGAAAGGAAAATTTATTAATTAAATTTCTTATTGAACAGTAAGGTGTGTGTAACACAAATTAAAACAGGAATGTTTTTTATTTTCAATATTTATTATATATTACAACATGTAGTTACTATTTTATACAAAGCCAATTAATAGAATTTGCTTGTAAAGTATCTCTTGCAATATTATGACTTGCCTACAGTTTTTTTTAATTAATATTGTAGTAAAATATTGACTAATTTATTTATTTATTCAATTAAAACAAATAAACAATGATTTTTATTTGTTATTTTTCCCAAACAAATATTTGCACAATATTCTTTTATTTATTCATAGATAAAAATTGTTTTTAAATTATTCAAAAGACTTAACAAATTATGAAAAAATATATATGTCTTTTCTCTTAAAAATATTACATTGAATCCACAGTATTTTATTTCTGAGATGTTTATACATATTTAAGGTTATGTTGTATACCAAATGTCCCACGGAATTCTAATCGTAGGGAAATAGCTATAATTTTCATTAGTTTGTTAATATTTTCTTTCCACGAATAAATGAAGACTCTTGTTACAATCAGGAATCGTTAGAAAACTTTTAGACCTTTAAAACAATATCCATTTTGATTCATATTAAGTTGTGTTTTAACTTAAAGAACATAAATTTGTAACCGTTTTCTATTAAGTATTGTCAATTTTATGAGTACGTCACATTGTATGTTTGGAGTAATGGAAATGTTGTTGTCTGGAGAGATAGGTAGGTCGAATCCATCTGCAGAATTTTTTTTATTGTTAAAAAATATAAAAAATTAATTATTTATTTTTTAATTTTGACAACTAAATCAGTCATTTCAGAAAGCCCTTAAGTCAAAATTTTACATTTTTTATTTACTGCATTTTAGAACTAACTGAATGTAAACACACCATTCCTACAAAAATCACCAAGTCTGGCTTTACTTAAGTAATATATAACACTAAGAAAAGGTTTAACCTTAAAGATGTAAAGTGTTTCCTTCTAATTAAAAAATGAAAGTGGATGATCTTTTGAAGCTTAAGCTCTACTTTCTAGTGGAAGAGGTCATACAACAAAGAATCTATGCAAAAATCTTTTTAAGGTGTATAACTACTGTTTGTGACAATGATGAAGAACGTGAATAGCCCTGAAAATCAATATTTTTCTTTCATAAAGTTAAGAATTTCAATTTTTATTATTACAGAAACCCATTTTAAGTCATAACGTAAACTACTAAAATAAAAAAATTTATTTTATTGTACAGCACAATTTTCTTCTGGTCTAACAACATATTTTACAGAAAACAACATAAGGTAACATTTTACTCTAATTTATTTAGGCTTATGCCTAAATTTTCAATTTTTTTTAAACAAGTGGCTTGTCTTTAAAAAGACTGAAGTATATTTTACATTAAGGGGACAGCCCTCTGAACAATTTATATTTTTTAATATTTTTTTAATTGAAACATAATAAATTACAAGTTGTTTTAATTTTTCCAAAAGTTAATTTTTTTGACTTTGGGCTTTTGAAATGATCAATTCAATTGTTTTATCATCTAAAATTATTGCAACAATCAGCTTTCACTGGAAACTAAATGCCACTGAAGAAAATATATTAGGGTATTTAAAATAATACTGAATTTGCTCACAAAAAAAAACAAATTTTTAAGTAAATAATTTTTTTAGATGATAAAACAAACTGTCAAAATTAAAAAATAAATAATTAATTTTTTTTAATATTTCCAATATTTTATTACAACAATAAAAAAATATTTCCGCAGATGGGTTCAACCCACCTATCTCTTTTTTTTAGCTTTTATTTGATATCGGGAACTGTACATTGTTGACATCTACCCAATTCGATCGCTGCTTTTTGCTGTATTTTTTGACGTGGATTAGACGCAAGTTTGAACAGGGACCCCCAGTAGAGTTTGTTCATGGATGGCTGTCAACTGGTCACCATACAAAGTCGCTTGCCAAACCGGTGTTACTTAACAAATAATAGCGACTTTCTACCAGCTGACTGACTGGGCTGGCCCGAAGGCCCGCCTATCTCTAAAATTTAAAATACTTAAATGGAAAACGGTTACAAATTTATGTATTTTAAGCTAAAATGCAACTTAAAATGTTTCAAAATTAATATTTTTTAAGAGGTCTAAATATTTTTTAATGATGCCTGATTGTAACAAGCGTTTATTTAATCGTGGGAAGAAAATATTAACAAACTAATAAAAATCAATGCCATGTGACAACCGGTATACTGAATTGACAAGCCATCCTGGGTTAGATAAGTTTATTCATTAGTATTTTAACTACTAACAATTTGTAACTGTTGTTCCTTGTTGACAAAAAATTTTGTTCCAAATCCTAATTAAGAGTAGTTTTAATTGGATTCAATAAACCCTACTCTCTCTGGTTTCTTTGTTTGCTAGGTTTCAACAACACCCTCAGCACTGGTTATCCTGAGACTAAACTAAAATATTCAACTAAAACTTAATATTCAACGCGAATACCTACAAATAACTTTTAGTTCATGTAGGTAAAATAATATTTTACCGTACTAGCATAATAAGATTCCAAAATTTATTTTTAGTCACTTTATGGTACTTTTATTGTTATATATGTGTTTCTTCTTCTTTGTAGGTTTATTCTATTTTGTCACATTCTAAAGATTGGAACTTTTTTGACCATCTTAGTCATCCTTTAATTATTTGTGAACATTGTAATTTTCATTTTGATATCAGCCATAGAATGTTCATTCATGAACTCCTTCATGGAGTTTCATACATCCTTTATCAGGATTTATCTTTCATTTTCCATTATGTAATAAAATCCTTTTTATCTTGATGAGTTGAGATTAATTTCATTTATCTTGTCACCCATCTCAAAAATGATCTATCATCAAATATTTCTTAAATATTTTTAATTCAACTATTGGAATATATTTTCAACTACATCAATATTAATTGATATATTTCACACCTTTGAACCTGTAATATGGTCACAAAATATGTAATAATGTTCATATAATGTATTATATAATTATAAAGATCAAGTGTCTTGATTTTTCTAGATGAACTGGCAATGTAGGAAAAAGAAACAGCGATGTAACAAATCAATGGTTAAAAGAACAAGCAGAAAAAACAGGAATGCAGAATTCTTTCAAAAATCTAAATACATAACAAACATCAAAACAGCCCTATACCTCTTGAAGAGACAGTGCAGAAAATTTGGAAAAGTTGATAGCTGCAAGTATCTTGAGGAGATAATACAACTGAAAATCAGTGAAAATAAAGCAAACAACAGTAGATGAGAAAAGGTCGCTATTGCACTCCAAAGGATTCACCATTTGTATAAAAAGAAAGGTCTATAGCAAACTCTTGAGAGAATTTAATACTGTGTTAAACACTGCTTGTCTGTAGAAGAGTGAATGCCTTAGAATGTCTGTGAAGGTTGTTCTGAAAGAAGCAGAAGATTTTGAGAGAAAGATTCTTTGCAGGATAATAGGTCTGAAGACATCAGACAAATGGTACAGGTTATGAGGAAGAGAAGAGCTGTACAAGAAAAAAAAAGATTAATCGAAATGATAACTAAAATTCTAAGGACACTTTTACAGAATGAACGACAAACGGTTTACAAAACTAATCTTTAAGACACTAAGTTGTCAAATAAATGGTTTAAAGAAGTCCGGTTTTTTTTTGTTTTTGTTTTACGTTTGATTGTTTTGCAGCTGCTAATACAGACGGTGAGAAGGATGATACATGAAAATGAGTGATGAAAAAAATGGCAGACCTGACCAAGAATCAAACCTGGGACCCCGGCATAGAAGCCAGTTGTGCTAATCGCTACGCCAACGGGCCGGCAAAAATAATATAATAAATAATAAGTCAGAAATAATATAGAGAACTGAAATGAAAACCAAGAAATTATAATGGAACAAATCAAATTTAGACAAATATTACTAAGGGCTTCCTTGAAGAATAAAAGCAGAATATTGATGGAAACAAAAAAAAAGAAAAGCTACAGTGAACAAATGCTGAGAATGTAAGTTGCAAAAAGAGCATCCATAAATGTCTAAAGTTACTTTATGTAGCCAAAAATGGCCCTATACAAAAACATATTATACAAATTAATCATGTTAGACCTACTTAACTAATTACTTTGGTTTTTTACTTAAAAACTAAATTAATAAAAAAACAAACAATCTATAATTAATTAACAATAATATATTATGTAAAGAATTTAACAATTTTGTGCAGTTTCAATTTGTGTATTGTTAGTATTATTAATATTTTTTTTATTAGAATTAATTATAACAAAACTATCATCTTCATCGCTATTACTATCTTTTGCTGATTGTTGTAACATATCATAAATTGAAGTTTCAAATTCCTGTAAAGAATCAGTAATCGATGAATGTCTACTGTGTTTATTCGAATTATGTTTCTCTTCTACGTCTAATTTCAATGAATCTTTTTTATTACAATCTTCTTTTATATCATTTATTAAATTTTTTGAGTTGGAATTTAAATTTTCATTAGAATATATTAAATTTCTATTGTTATGAATATTTTCTTCGTTATTTGTTTGAGATGTTTGTAAATTTTCAAATGTTTCAGTTAAACTTTTTTGTGTGACAATTAATTTTGGTATGTTATCTTTTGTACTAATTGATACATTCTCATATACAGAATTATTATTGTGTTGATGTTGTTCAATATTATTGTTTATTTTATTTTGTGAATTTTCTGCTGTTTCGTCTAATATGGAATCAGTTGTTATTTTATGTTCCGTAAAATCTTTTGGTGATTTATTATCAGAATTTGTGTCGGAGTTAACACTATTTGTTGTTTGTGTTGTTATTGGTGTATCAATCTTGTCATTTATTGGTTCTGCTTCAAATAAAATACTTTGTAACCATTTTGTTTTCATTTCATCTTGCCATTTCTTTATTGATTCTAAATCTTTTTGATCATTTACTTTATTATCGTGTGCATTATTATTATCATTATTACCTGTATTTTTTTCACCTTCACATACTTTTTGTTGTAAATTTTCAGCTACTTTTTTGTTTTCAATTGTTTCTTTTTCTTTGTTAATTATTTCTTGTACTACTTCTTTTTTTTCTTGTTTATCATTATCTACTGTAAATGTTTCATTAATTGGTTTATTTGGGGTTAAAAATTTGTCGATTGCTTCTTTCTTAATTTCTATTATGGTTTTTGAATTTTCTGAAAAAGCTAGTGGGTTTTCTTCTTTTTTTAAGAAATAAATATCACTAGATGTATCTGGTTCAGAATATAATTCTTCGTTTTCATCAATGGTTGTGACTTCTTCTTTGATAGGTTCCATCGGCTGTTTTGGTTCATTTCCATTTCTCTGAAAAATTAAAAGTACATTAAATGTTATTTTTATGTAATATTTAAAAATCCACCCAGTCCACAACAGATGACTCACATGATTAAAATATTTCAAATGTAGCTACACATTTATCTAGAATTCAATGAGTTTTATTACATAAATTAAGCCACTCTTCAATTAGTCGGTCAGAAATAAACAGTTTGTAAAGAAGTTAGTACTTGAGAAGTTAGTATTGATTGACCCATTGCATAGTTAGTGTTAAATAGCATGAGTTGTTAGAAACCAGTTTTGTAGGTACATAATACATGCATATCTGGCAATTCGTGTAAAATTATTTTGGTTTCTAAGAAAGAATTAATTAATTATTGTAAATGATCATATTTATTGAAGGCTATTTTTAAAATTATCATCTATCATTTTCCTTTGTCCATCCGTCACTACCAGATGTCAGAAACTACTTGAAGTAACAACAAACGATTTTTGGATATGTACTCTACACAGAAAGTTAGTGGGCCTAAACTGGGTTTGAAGTTCCGGTTTCGACCTAAAACCGGAAGTCAAGAAATCAAAGTTTGAATTTGAAAGTCGGAAACAAAAATAGTGTCATTCGATTTTTCTTAAAGACATCAGAAAGATACAGAAAATCACTAATGGTTTTTGTAATAAGCATGGTTTTTTATTTAAAAATTGCCACCAGCCATGAGACGCATGAAAGGGTTTTTTTTAATTAAGTTTAGTTATGTGTTCAGTTTTTTAAACATTTTGTAATCAATTTTGTCTATAATTAAGTAGTTTAATGTGATTTTCTATTTATATAATTGTAATAGTTAATGTTAATTAACTCGTTTGTTTATAAATACTTGTTAAAAGTCAACAATGAAGTTCTGGTATTTATAAAAATAGCCAGTTGCCTAAAAACCCCAAAAATCATCACAACATTTTTTTCAGATTTTATTTATTAGTTTTACAACAGTGATTATTTTAGCACAAGTGAAAACGAAAAAAGTAATTACAAATAAGTTGTTTCAAAAACTTAGAACGAATAACTAGATGACCATCAGAACCTTGTGTTATAGCTACAAGGATTTCCCAACTGTGTGATGTCTAAAGGAAAATGGAGTAGAGACTTTTTGGTCTGAATAACAGACAACACCTGTAATTATAAATGGAGAATGTAATACTGGGTACCAGTTCTCCTTAAAGTAAAATTCCCCACCACCATTTTAAATATCATTACTCGTTTAATATGGAAATTGTGCAGCTCAATGTACATACAGTACATTATAAAAATTAAAGCCAAATAAAATTATTTGAGGAGATAGCTGTTCAGTAACAGTGCTCCAACAATGTAATGTATAATTTTGTATTATATGGGCTTAGTTTAATACAATTGCACACAACCTAAGGTAATTTTTAAAATTTTTATTGTCATTAAAATTATTATTATTGATATTTTTTATATAAATTTAATGGTATTTATCATTTATTTTTAATGCTTTTAACAAAAACTGTTTAATGTATTTCTTGTACCCTTTTTAGATTTTATAATAGTTATTAGTATTTACGAGTATAAATTTGTTTAAATAATTTTTTTTGTTTACTCCTATGCGCGGACAGAACTCTTCGTGAAGAAGAGTTTTTGCGTATAAGTATATTTAGTTAAAAATATTGTTTATAGCTTAGTATAGTAATAATCGTATTATGTTTAACTAAATAAAACAAATAAATAAATAAAGTTAAATTGGCCTGATGATACCTCTACTCCAGCATTGTTTCAGTCTTCTTACAGTGATATTAGGTAAATCAGGAGCGTCAAGGTCAGCAATTAGAGTGTTTGGATTATTTCGCAGTTTATCTTTGAAACATTTGTATATATTGTCAAAAACATTGTTGATGTATGGGGATTTGTAAATCAGAATGTAATGTAAAATTTGTTACATAATTCACAATACATTAAAATGACAGCGTTTATTGTAAATTGATATAATATGATAATATTTTAGTCTAAAACTGGAAAGGAATCCAACAAGGTGTATTCGAACAAGGACAGGCGCCAAAGGTCGAAACACCTAAAAAAGTTGTGGGTGAAAAAGAAAGAAGCAAGAGTATAACAACTTGCACGCTTCGGAAGTAAGAAGAACCAACCTATTACAGAATGGAGTGGCCCAGAAATTGGAATAAAGTGATCTTATGAGGTCATAAAAGCAAAAAAAATACAGGTATAACAATGTATGCAAATAGTACTGGCTTATGAAATAAAATCCCATGTGACTTTTAAATTCTACAGATAATGTCAGTAATTATTTCGAGCGGAAATAAAATTCTACCTACATTTTTTGTCTCACTGTTCTGTATTAAATTATAATTTAATTTAATTAATTAATATTAAATTTTAATTCAACAATACTTTACATGTGAATAATGTGATCACTTACAAGAATTGTTAGAATAAGAGTAAAATTATTACTTACAATTATAATTGTAGTCGGGTCGTAAACAGTTGGTAATGAAATTGATGTCCTAAGTGGAGAAGAGATATTCTCCTGAGTATATAAAGTTTCTTCAGAGCGAGAGAAATCTTGAAGTTGTTTTCTTTTCTTCCTGGGTGGAGGTACAGGTTGAACCAATGGAGAACTTATAACTGGTCTTTTACCTTGGGACAAGACAGCACTTCTGTAAACAAACATTAAATGTTACTTAAGTTATTGTTATAAAATATTGATATTGTCTTGGAAAAGTAACATTTAATACAAGTTATTTTTCTTTTCAGTTTATTGGTTTTAACAAATGGAATTATTTTAAAATTCTAAATAACAGAAAAAGTGTTTTATGTTCATAGATTGTTTATTGTTTTACAACTTTTTTTAAATTTTATTTAAAGTTGCATAAACAGCTTGGTCATTAGTGACTCCTGTGGGTTTCAGTTGTGTAATGGCGGGTTTTAACGTGTTAACATTTTTAGACCCTAGCTGGGAATAAAACTTGGACCTACCACTTCATAGACTAGCACACTATTCACTACGCCACAGAGGTGGCCGTATTTATTAATTATTAATATCTTCATTTAAGTTTATTTTTGCTGAGGATAGTTTAGAAAAATGAAGAGCCAACCTACCACATAATGCCTCACATATTATTTTCACCCATTATGTTGGAATGGGTATTAATACCCTTCAACGTGTTCAGGCGTACTATTACACTTATGAAAAGTCATTCCCACTCCATTGTTTTGTAATATTATGATTTGTGTTATTAAAGTTTGTTTACCAGCCACATTAGTGTAGTTGGGTAACGAGCTCGCCTCTCACCATGCGGTCCTGGGTTCAAATCCCACTCAGGTACTGCATATTTTTGTATGTTACAAAAACTCATTTCATCCTCCATTGTACAAAGTCACACCCCAACATCGTCGCTAATGACCATTGCAGTTGATGCGACGTTAAATAAATAAATTTAAAAAAAAGTTTGTTTATTTGTAATAAAGAAAATTTTATCAGGAACAGTTAAGTGTATTAAGATGAACTTAGGAACAGCTCTGAGGTACTTAAAGATTATTACAAAAATAATAAACATGATCCGTCAAACCATTTCAAAATGGCATTCATATAAAATTTTTAACTGATAATAATATATTTGCAGTGGCTGGTTTATAATGAATTTAACATTATTATCAGAAATATTCAAAGTTTTTGACATATAATGACATTTCGTTTATTCAAGTTTGTTCATAAATAAAGATGTAATGGCAAAAATTCTGGAAGTAGGTCACTTTATGTTTACATTTAATTTTCTCTATGTGAATTCAAGATTTTTTACAGGATATTCTATTTCAGAGCAGATTTGATTAAATGAATCAATGTATAAATACATTTATTATGTTTTTAATTATTTATAAAAATAGTTGTCAGGGCCCCTCTGTGGTGAAATGCTTACCATATAGCGAGCTAGCCTACTAAGCAGAGGTCCTGAGTTCAATTTCCAGCTTGGGTCTGGAAATTAGTAAAAATTCACTGTTCCAGCTCCTTAACCCATTGTAGTGGCTAATGACCAAGCTGTTTATGCAACTTTAAATAAACAAAAAAAAACTAGTTATAAGCCGATAACTGGTTATTATTCCAGTATTTATTATTTAAATATTTTTAAAATTTTTGTGTTTTCATCAGTGTAATTAATTTTTACTTAGTACAACAAAAAAGAGTATTAGTTACATTGGAAATTCAAACTTTGAAACAACTTCAAGAATTTTAGTTATTTTAGAATGTTAATGAGAGTTTTGTTCGGTACGTGTAACTGTAATTTAAATTGATGCGTTAAATAACAGTTGCTAGACAGCTTACAACTGTTGTTGAAATTCCAGATTAATCTAATGATCTATAACATTGTGTGTCACAAATAACAACAAAAAGTAACACATTCAAATTCTAGTGTGTTTGAGGTTAAGGAAGGAAGGAAGAGTTCAGTGAAAAATTACAAAGGCTTGGGTAAGACGAAAATACAATGAAAAATAGAAAACATCAAGGATGAGAAAAAATATTCAACATGGTCCTTAGTGGGCACAAACGATAAAAGAAAAAGAAGAAAAGATAGATACTTGTACATACATTTCCCTGTTTGACCCACCGAGTTGGTCTAGAGATTAAGTCGTTGCCACGAGTCAGCTGTTTAACAGCTCATTTTCAGAGACGAAGGTTCCTGGTTCAAATCCAGTTGAAGGTAGTTACTTTTATACAGATTTGAACACTAGACAGTGGTTACTGGGGACTTTGATGGTTGGGGTTCAATTAACCATACTCTCTCAGGAATGGTCGGCCTGGGTCTGTACAAGACTCCATCTTATCTATACGTTCTACACATCATCGTCATCTCATTGGGTCATGGGGTTGCTTATTGTTCTGAATTGAACAGATTGCAACGTACACACAATAGGGATAAAAAAAAATCCCTGTTTCATATAATTTTTTTAAATAATTTAAGTGTATTTTAAAACCAAAATAATCTTATCATTAATGGTATAAAAGAATCCAACATTCGGAAGAGGTAGGCTCCTGAAGAAGAAGAAGAAGAAAGAATACGATAAAGGACAATATACAATCTTGTAGAAGGACGGCCCCTTCTAATACACTTGACGCAACCAACTATACCGTACTGAATGTAGGATTGTATCACGACGAAATTGGTTGTTTCCTAATTTCACGGGTACAAATTTATTTCCTACATACTTTTAAAAAATAAATTGAAATTATTTATATATTTATCATTTTATCCGCTTCCAGAATTTTTTTATGATTATAATTTTTACCAAAGTTAAGCCCAATTTATCCGTAATAGTACGGATATTAAAAAATTTCCAGTCCGGTAGAACTATCATAAAAATTCAACCTCAATTTTTAAAAAATCCGATCAACCTTGCTAGTCAGCAAGCAGGTAGTTGTTTAAAAACTTTAATTATACACCAATAGGGACTTATAAAATAAATTATAATTCCATTCTCTATTAGCGAAAAATCGATTTCTGTAAAACTATTGTAGTTCAATAAACAAATTGCAGTTTAACAAAAAATTAAAATCTTTGTTCTGCTCCGGATTCACATATAATTTTATAAAATGAAAATCCATTTCATGATTCCGACTTCGATTTTCTGACTTCCGGTTTTGGGCCACTTCCGTTTTAAACCGAAACTTCAAACCCAATCCAGGCCCACTAACTTTATGTGTAGATTACGAATCCAAAAACCGTTTGTTGCTATCTCTCGTAGTTTCTGACTTTGATTTTTCGAATTCCAGTTTTTGGTCACTTCCGATTAAAACCGGAACTTTAAACCCAATTTAGGCTCACTAAATTTTCATGTAGATTACGAATCCGAAAACCGTTGTTGCTATCGCTTGTAGTTTCTGACGTCTGGGTATGACTGAAGACGGACAAAACAAAACGAAAGATGACAATATTAAAAATTGCCACCAACAAATGAAAATTAAAGCACGGGAAATTTTTTTAATCTACTAACTAAACTCAACCAGTTAAAAACACTCAGTAATGTTTATCTTTATAAATTAATTATTCAGTCAATCCTAATATCTACAATAAATCAACATGAATTTTATGTATTATAAATTACAACTTAACTTTTTTATTATTTGTTTACGTAAATTTTTATCGATTCATGGATTGAAACATTCAAGTCAAAATTTATGTGACAAACCATGGCTTTTGTTAGTATGCAAAGATTTTATTCAGCTTATTTCTGTGTGAAATAACCGTAAGTTTTCAATTAAATTTGCAGTTTGTAAGAATATTGTCGTTAAGGGATATGACTGAATTTTGCTTATATATGAATAATGAATTTTATGTTTAATTATATTGCGTCAATGTAATATGGGTTTCCCCGGTATTTAAGGGGGAAAATTTTAAATACTGGTTAATATAAAGTTGTAAAACAAACGCAATTTTAAATCCCGTACAGTATTTTGTTGTTTTTTTTTTTGTTTTTTTTTTTTTGTAACAGTATAGTATTTCTTTTGCAATCAGTTAATAAATACAATAACTTTAAGAATATATGATAAAATCTGAGTAATGTCCTTAGAATTAAAATATAAACTACACTCAGTAGTGTGTTTCAAAAAGACTAAACTGTGAAGAAAAAAAATATATATATACGAAATCAAACTTGATGAACTGTGAATCAACATCTTAAAACACAGAGTTGTTGAAGTTGGAGATGACCCTGACGATGATAGAGATAAAAACGACGCCGATTATGAGATGACGATGATTGAAGTGGAAAAGATAAAAAAAAATTAAATGATTAACAAAATCGTACAGGTAAATCTAATGGTTTAAAACGTTTCAGTTTGTGAATATCTTCGCTGTTGTCAAGGAGGTTAATTGCTAATGGATTCCAATGGTATTTTAGTTTTTGTAAATGTTTTTCGCTATGTTTTTTAATTTCTTCTTTTATGAAGGGCAGATTTAGGTCATTGTATAGTATTTCATTGGTTACGTACCATGGGGTGCAGTGATTAGTCTCAGGCATTTTGATTGAAAGCGCTGCAGTATTTCTATATTTGATGAACTAGCTGTACCCCATAGCTCTAACCCATACTTCCAAACTGGTTTGAGTATTACGTATACGAGTACTTTATTTTCAAGGGAGAGTTGAGACCTACTGTCCCTTGAAAATAAAGTAATTGCATACAAAGTAATACTCAAACCTGTTAATTAAACCACATTTACGTACGTATCATGTTAAAATAGAACGCTTTTAACAAATGAAGTTTTTTTTACAATAACTTTATTCGTAAATCTTGGTAATTTTAAAACTTCATAAAAACAATTAATATTTTTCAAATTATTTAAATAAATAACAAAAAACTTGTTAGTCAAATAAACGTTTAAAAAATAATTTATTTTTAATAAAAGTTTGCACCGTAAAAGTTTTAAAATTAAACTTTTTAAACTACATCAGTGAAAGGTTTACATCCCTCTACCGTAATGTTAATGCATCTCAGGAAGTTCATTTTGGTTCATGAAATAACTGTCCTTTTGTGCACATTTCCGTTTTCTGTCGAATATTGCATTTTAAATTATTAAATTTACATTTTACATACATTTTTACTGTTCTTTTTTTATTTATTTTTCCTTGTAAGTTCTAAAACATCGTAGGTATAGGCTACTAAAATAATTACGATATTGTTTCGTAATATCCTTTTCCTTTCTTATGTCTAATCCACACACATTTTTATCGTTTCCTTTTATGTATTCTTGTTTCTACTAAAACAGTTGAAAAACGGATGTTATGTATATTTTTTTTTATTAACAAGCTTACTAACCAAAATGTTCGTATTTCATTTTGACTTATTTTTAATAAAATTCTATAAGTATTTTCGGTAGAAATTTTTAAAACTATCATCTATCATTTTGTTTTGTCCGTCCGTCACCAAGATTTCAGAAAGTAAAAGAAATAGCAACAAACAGTTTCCGGATTCTTAATTAACACAAGAAGTTAGTAGGCTAAAATTTAGTTTGAAGTTCCGGTTTTGACCGGAAGTGGCCCAAAACCGGAAGTTAGGAAATCAAAGTTGGAAATTGAAAACATAAATAGTGTAATTCGATTCCTCTTAAAGAGTAGATAAGAAATTACTAACAGTTTTTGCCATAGGTCAAAGGTAAGCCTTTTAAAAAATTGCCACCAGACATGAGACGCATTGTCTCATGAAAGGTATTTTTACTTTCTCTTGCCTATATGAATATATAGGTAGGAAAGTATTGTTTTCATATCGATTTTTCACAATTGAGTTTTCACCGGATCTACACGTTTTCAAACCTCCTGAACCCAAAAAAACATGTTTTTGGCGATGATGGTGTGTGTCTGTGTATGTGTTTGTGTGAACAGAATATCTCAAGAACGGAATATCGTACGATCTTGAAACTCAAAACTTAAGTTATATATCACTAGAGGACCCGGCACGAAAATTTTCATCAAAATCGGTCAACTGGAAGTATTAGTTTATTCGTGTAATTTTTCACTATTTTACGATTATCTCAAAAACGGCTCCTACGATTTTTTTTTAAATCGGCTCATTTACTACATTTTTTATGCACTACAAGATAGGGTAGGCGCCATGTCTGCTGAAATTCTTGGGAAGGCTGTTTTTACGTAAAACAATTGTTTTTTTAAGATTGCAACTTTAATATGCATTTTAGCGCAAAAATGTGTATAATAAAAGTTGTTGAGAATTAAAAAACCTACAACTTTTATTTTAAACATATTTTTTTGTATAACACTTAGTTTAGCGGTAATTAGCTATTTTCTGTTTTTTTTCCTCACGAAAACGTGTAAAGAATTGATTTTTCAAGATTTCAGCCTTAGTAAGCATTTTACGACAAAAGTGTATACAATAAAATTTATAAGAAATTAAAAGATCTACAACTTTTATTTAGTGCATTTTCTCTACAGAGCCTAGTTTAGCGTAAAAGAGTGATTTTACGTATTTTTAAGCCGAACTGGGTTGATTTTCATTTTGCGTCTTTCACTCATGATTAAAATAAGGTTAGGATTTTGAGGTTAGTTTTTTGTTTATTTCTAATGTTTTATTACTAATGTTAGGTTATATTGTTCATTATTTGCATTAGCAAGAGAAAGTCGTGTGAGTGATTCACACCAGATTTTTTTAATTTGCTTTTGGCCTAGCTCTTTAGGCCTAAAATGTTAAATTATTTGCTCTCGATCTGCTAGATCCAGGGCTACAAAAAATAGTTCTGTTTCTTATCATGTGGTCAGCCAATTAAATTACTGAATCGTTTAAGAACAGAAGAGGTAGAGATGTAAAAGACACTAGTCAGAGTTATTTCCTCAAAGTAATGAATTGCATTATACTGTCAGACCCTGTGGTGAATGAAGTGAAGGTGTCATTTGCAGCGTGGAGAGTAGATGCTTTTCTGAGGGTTGGGCATGCTAATAAGCATAGGCTACTTTTGTACTCAGTGAGAAAGGCAGTGGTAATTCACCTCACTCCTCATTTATTTATGTTTTTATTTATGTTTAATAAAACCTCTAGAGGTTCAAACCACCCTTTTGTCTGTTGACCTAAACAACAACACAGCTTTTTCTTGCCATTTCTTAAATTCCCATTCGGGAATCTCTTGGATGCAGTTTAAAAAAATTGCACAAGATTTAATGAACATTTTTCATAGGAATTAGTAAACATATTAAAAAGAAGGGATAGTAAAAATAATTGACGCTATTTCGTAAGAACCTTTTATATTTATCAGCAGTAGTAAATTTTAAATATAAAACTTGGATAGCACTGACATTCACACACTCTCTTATATGGTTTTTTTGCGACTGTACAAAAATTAATGATATAAAGTTTTCCATGGAAATATACTTTCATTTTTTGAAAAATTATAAAATTTAAAAATAACATCACTCATTAAAAATTAATAAATAATTTTAATTAATCGTTTAATAAATTATATTCCTTGAAATTTATTAAGAATGAACCAACCGTAACTAAGGATAATAGTTTACTTTGTTTACAGTCAAGGTAATTAGTTGTCCTTTACATGTGTGTACAAAAGAATGTTAATGAATTGAGCGAAAGGAAATATTTTAAATAAATGAAATTAATTGTTATTTTACGTTATTAAAATCAACTGCTTCAGTCAGATAATTATTATACACTTCTATATTTTTAATTCTAATTAATTTAAAAATATGTTTGTAAAAATAATGTGGATGAAATATTAAATTGTTTCATATATTTTTGCACATTAGATACCCTTCGGAATTAATTTTCAGGCGAATTTATTTAAGCTTGAAAACGACAGTACTTTAATAAAAGAATAACGCTGTAAAATCACTTACAGTAGTAACTGATATTTCATATTTATGTCACACGCAAGTAAATATAGTACGTATCAAGTTTATTTGGTCTGACTAATAATAATAATTTATTTTTATAATTAAAACTATATATATATATATATATATTAAAAATTATATTAACTGCCGTACACCTCAAGTAATTTCCTTAAGCTCCTGTACACATATAATAAATTTTTTGTCTTTAATTGTTATTACGGTATTGTACAATAGCTGCATAATTTCCGAATATGATATTTAGTTTAACGGGCGGAGGGTAATTTTACTTTCAAGAGAAGAGATACCCAGTGGTACGTTCTCCGTTTAGAATTATGGGTGTTGTCCTTTATTCAGACCAAGAGGTCTGAGTTTCGGTAAAGTGTTCCGAATTGGTGGTTGGTTATCTGCTAAGGCAAAAGGTGATTTTTGGTATCTGGGCTTCGGGGCCGAAGTGAGAGTGGGATGTTCCTCCGGCGACCGGAATCCCTAGCGAGAGACCTAGTCAGAGATCGCCTTTTAGGTTTGTGAACAGTAGGATTTTGTGTTGTGAGATTTTAAGGATGGATACGAATTTTGAGTTAATATTAAATAGCAGTGTTCAGTTCAACTTAACAAAATATAGGGCACCTAATGTGTTTTTTGGGTTGTTTGTCTTATCCAGTCCCGCGTGTGCGCGTCCGCCGGTTACTTATGTTTAGTTCGTTTTAGAGCAACGTTTCAAATGTATAATTAAATAAATTATCTTTTTTAATTAATTACTTAATATAAAATATATTGCTTTAATCCAATTTACAATACTGTTGGGATTATATCTTGTCAAACGCGTTAGTAATGTGTTTTAAAAAAAATAGTTCTGAAAGAAATTTTTTCAAAAACTTTAATTTAGTTTTCCCTACCTTTTATTGCAAAATTTGTCCTTATTTTAAACAGCAATTAAAATAACAGATATTGTTATTATTTCACACAGATTTTCTACTCATATAAAGGTTACATTGCATCAAGGTACTGACTAAATCTCACCGGAACACAGGAGATGAGAATAATACCGTGCAGTGGTCTTGTACACCGCTTTACTACGTTTGTTGCATGCCGGAAATGTGAACCAAAGCCCGCCGGATGCAGGACTGTTTGCTCGGAAAATGTTTGAAATGATTCTATGATCCTCCTACTTTATAACAAATATCTTACAACCACATCCAAATTTAAACTAACACAAATAAAAAAAACAAACTGTACAGATATATAATATTAATTTTTTATTTAAAAAATTTATTTCAGTTAATTAAATTGCGGTAACACAAAAATTTAATTGAAATTTAATGACTATGAATTTATGCTACGTAAATTTAATACTCGTATATTTTATCTGTCTTAAAAAATACCTAAATATTTTTCGGTAGTTTTAACTGTTTTTTTCTAACTGAAGTAAACGCTATTTCGTAGCTACAAATTAATTTATTACATTGGATCATGTAATGTTAGATCAGATCCAAGGGAGGGTCAAAGCCAAAATTATGTTTTAAACAAAACTCGAAATCTGGAATAGTAATGTTAAAAACATTACAGATCAGAATGGTTTATTACCTAAATAATACAGCATAAATACGCAACCTAATATTTTGATTGTCGCTGATAGAAAATACATCAATAAATTGCCACAAGCTTTAAAAAGTTGTGACAATTTAAGTCTGTTTCAAAATAAACTAAAAATACTTGATTGATGAAACATTTTACAGTGAACGTGAATTCCTTTCTAAATAGTTTTGGTTGAAAAATATATAACTTCTAATTAAAAATTGAGGCAAATATTTTGTATTATTTGATGTACTCATAAAAGGGTTGATGACATGTTTATTGAAGTAAGCTGATTAGTACAGGTAATAAATTATTGATAAGTAATGAATTTAACATAATGTTAAAGTTTTAACTTATCAGTTCTACCTTGATATAACATATTCCGTTTTGGAGTCTCCTGGATGCAATTACAAAAAAAAAAACAAATTGTGGACGACCTCGTGTTTAAGATAGAGGGACTAAGTTGGCTTATCGTAAGACATGGAAAATCATAATTGGACAAATTAATTTCCCACTTTTTAAATAAATTTAAAGGTAAAGATAAAAAATGTACATGTGACTGTAATTTTGCGTAATAATGTTATCTGTGATTAAAAACGTATTTTGGGAAATAAATTAATATTATTAGGCAATTAATGTTAAAAATTAATAAAGTAAATTATAAATAAATTAAATATAAATTAAGTAAAGTAATAAAATTAATAAAGTTTTCTCAAGTTAGAAAAACCTTTGAAATGAAAAACAGCTTACTGAAAACAAACATTGATTTACAGATTAGGAAAAATTTCTTAAAACACTATATTTGGAGTGAAGTTATACGGGAGTGAAACGTGGGTGACAGGGATGTAGAAGGGAAGAGGATAGAAGCTTTTGAAATGCGGTGTTATAGGTGTTAAAGATTGAATGGGTGGACAAAATGCTTAAGAGTTTCTTAAATGAGTGGATGAAAAAAGAAGTATATGGTAACATCTTACCAGAAGAAGGGATAGGCTAGTGGGGCATATCTTAATACATCGATGTATATTGTTCTAACAATAATGAAATGTAATATTGAGGGAGTGAATTGTAGGGGGAGGCAAAGATTAGAATACCTATTTAAAGCAAATTGCAAAAGATGTAGGGTGTTGCAGGTATGTAGATATGAAACGACTTGCGCAAGATAGAACAGCTAGGAGAACTGCATCAAACCACTCGAGAGACTGATGACAAAAAAAATATTAAAAATTTGTAGTATTCTAATAATTGAGTATTTGGTTTGCTTAGCTTTTAAATTTCACTATAATGGAAGTTTACAGTTTGTATCCGTTAATTATACGGGTGAACTGGAATTACTTTTACATCTAATTAAGAAATATAGGTCCGTATGCGTTTTCTTCTACAGAGTCAAATAATTTCTAGATTGCGAGTATATTCGTTGGTACTTAAACATACATAAAAAATTTGTTATTGAATTTTAATCAGAATTTCAAGAAAAAATTAAAGTTGTCATTATAATAAACTCATAAAATTGACTATAATAAATGTTGTTAACAAAGAGATGTGCCTTCAGATCCCTGGCTATTGTACAACAATAAAGAAATCGTTGTGAACAAAGAAAATATAAAAAACTTACTGTATATTTAAGTTCATACTGCATTCTTACTCGTTTTTTTGTTCAATGGAATTTTCTTGGTAAGTTATTTACCAATAAAATATGTAATTTATTTAATAGCCTGTGACATTTTCTCCTTTATCTACCTGTTTCCATAAATTTTTAAGCGCCCACATGTTCCTAACTAAACCTTTTTCTATAGTCATGTATTTGTCCCCTATCGATATTACTTAGCAAAAAGAAATTACTAGGGGTCAATCGTGATCCATTATTTTGTACCGTTAAAATGATTTTTGTCGCTAATTCATTTTTCAAACAGATACAATTGGTCTATACGAGTGCAAATCTCGTACAAAAGATATTAATTTACTTAAATTTTCTAATATAATTTATATTTATTTGACTTACCTTGGACGAGGTTTATTTCTTGGACGACATGTGCTTTGAGGGTATCGGCACTTGCTAGGACACACCTGAAATCAAAATAAAATTATGTTAATTAAATACCAGTACGACTGAGGTTGTAATCTTCCAAATAAAATAATCGTGTGGGTTCCATAGAATAAATATAAAACCGGGAATGACTCAAAAAGGAATGAAGAAGAAAGTAGACATGAACAAGAAATAAGAATTACGAAGGCGTGATAATTGGGAAACGACGGAAATTATGTAGGATTTACCTATAAAATTTAAGACAAGAATAATTTTGAAATGTTGACATTAGTTAAAATATTGTCTTTTTTAATCTATAAAAGTTATTACGGATTTTGTACCGAAATAATGTTTGATTCCGAAAAAACAATCATTTACTCAATAATTTACAGTTTTTTGGTAGATTTCGCGGAACTTTCTATCGTTTTTTCATATAAGTCAGTTGCAAGTATTTCGAAGATTTCAAATAAAATAACATTTACATAATTATTTTTCACTCTTTAAGATCTGTACATTTTTTGCAACAAGACGTTTTCATTTTTTTACTGTTTCTCTTTGATTATATCAGCTTATATCAGCTTGAATTTTAATGAAACACAGAGCACTACGTTCAAGGTTGGTAACCTGGTCACTTCACCATTTCGCTCATTTAACGTAACATTTTGTAACGACTTTTCAGCAGCTGAATGATTATACGGATTCATTACATGGATATTAAAAATTTTAACTTAGCACAATTTTAATTTTCTGAGACACTGCCACTGAGTGGTGTTCTCTAACCTACTGATTTTGGCTTTTATTTTTTGCTTTTTGGCTGGTATAGGGCTTTACTTAATCGTGTTTAAGGTTGTCCAAAATTTTTCTTCATTTCCAACCAATACTCGTTCATCGTACCCAATTTTATTTTCTTCTTTTCCTTTCTGAAAACACTTTTTTGTTTTTATTCTTTGTTTTTTGTTTAGTTTTATTGCTCAGTTTCTTTAAATTCTCTAAGTTGGATTTGTTTTCTAAGTCTTCTAATGTGATTTTTAGCGATTTTATGTCTTCTTTCATTTCTCGGGACCAAGTATTTACTATTTCTTGATACCAAAGCTTTTCCATGATTGTTTTTTCTTATTATATTTTCTGGTTTTCTGATTAGATGTCCTAAAAAGGATATCCTGTTTTTCTTAATGCATAGGCCTATTTATGATTCTATGTTTTTATTAACTTGTTCTTCTTTATTTAACACAAATTCCGACACCTAGTTACCTCTACATAGTCGCAAATTTAAAAAAAAATCGTTTAGGGCCACTGCGAATTACTACATCAAGTAACAATAAACATTTCTGAAAGCAATTTTTGTAGCTTTAATTCTGAGCATATTGCCATTAATTCTTTCGTAAGACCTCAATTTGAATTTTCTTCTTAGAATGCCTTAAATTTCATAAACTGTACTTTTTAAATCAATAAAAGTAGCTCAGTACATTTTAATCAATTAAAATTAATTTTTGTCGAAATAAAAATAATAATTTAAATAAAACCCTTTGTGCCAGTTAATGAATTTCATCTTCGGCAGTTTTACACAAAATCAAATATTTTAAATTAAGATACTTTTTATCAACCGTTAAATTAATTAAAATACAAGGATTTAAGTTATCATTAATTAATTTTAATTGTATGTTCATTTATTCAGTAATTTTAAAGTATAATTTAATCTTCGTCAATTAAATATTTCTTTACTAAACTAGTGACGCAAATTTTACATAATTTAATATTACTAAATATACACCAACTTATCATATTGGGTGTTAAGTAGGCTGTAATGCTGTAAATACAGCTGTATAATACAAAGAGAATGACAATTTTTATGTGGGAAAAATCCCTATCATCTTCTCAGCCCATTATGCAAATTCATTTAAATAAAATTCTTACGTAATATTTTATTAGAAGAACAGAATAAATAACATTCATACATTTATTGTATAATAAAACAGTTGTAAATTATAACGAAAGTTTTTATGTTATTTTTAATGTTATTTTCTTACTTATATTACATAAAAATATAAATAAATAAACTAGAAATTGCGCCCGCGCTTTTATAATTATATTGCTTGCCTTCGAGGGTTGCAATAAATAAACTAGTGTACTAATTTTCCGGTTTCAATTCATGTTTTATTTTAATAATAAAATTTTAATAATACTTGTGCTGATAATCAGAATTACGGCTCTTTGGCAAAGTGCATAAATAATAGCTAAGGCATGTAAATTAATATATGATTTTAGGAACGTTACATGATTTAGTGATCATTCAGTAGTCGGAGGACGATCTTCAGGTGTCGATATCTCGGCTAAAACAGTTTGTGAAAAGTACTCTGTGATTATTTCTATCTATGAGACAAAATAATGGCTTTTAGGGGTAAGTTATGTATTCGGACGAAGATAGTACTGGAGAACAGAGTGTTGGAGCAGGTTTCACATTTTAAGTACTTGGGTTGTGATATGACATATGAAGGGGAATTTGATGTGTTGACGAAAGTTTCTAGGTTTCAACGTGTTTTTGATTAGTAAATAGAACATTTTAAAACAAGAGTTCGGAAAGAAGCACGATTGAAGCTATAATGGCACTGACTCTTTTGTTGTAAGGTATTGAAACATAGGTCCTAGGAAATCTGAGGGTTGGAAGTTGAAAGCAGCTGAAATACGATTTTTTTGAGATCGGTAAGAGGAGCACTTAAGCACTTAGGAACACTTAGGGATCGCGTCAAGAGTAAGACAATCCGGCATGATTTGGGTTGAACGGAATCTGTGAGGCAGAGGATTGAATGATATAGGGAGAGGTGGTTACAACAAGCCGCATGCCAGAGGATGGATATCCGCTACTGGCCTTACAATACCATCCGTAAGGAGTGCGGTCGTTAGGTAGACCACGAAGAAGATGGACAGAAGCTGGAACAGGCAATATGCCTAATCCGTAAATGAGGAAGAAGAAGGAAAGTTACATCTCTACTGCTTTGGAGTAAATGGTCAAAATTCAAATGCTTCACTTTTTCTAGGTATTATTACTTACAAAATATGTATGCTGAATTTTATAATGAACCCAATACATTTCATAAAAATCGGTCAACCGGAAGTAGTAGTTTTTCACTTTTTTGCGATTTTCTCAAAAACAGCTACTATTTTTTTTTCAATCGCCTCATTTACTTCACTTTTTATGCTCTCAATATAGGGTAAGCGCCTTGTCTGCTGAAATTCTTAAAGCTGTTCTTTCGTGGTAAAAAAGTTTGTTTGTTTAGCTAATGACCTTAATATCCAGTTTAGGGAAAAAGCGCATACATAATTAAAGTTGTAGGAAATTAAAAAAACCTACGACTTTTATTTCAAGCATTTTTATTTGCAGAGCCTTGTTTTGCATCAATTAGTGATTTTCCGTATTTTTAAATCCTACAAAGGTGATTTTTATTTTTCGTCATTCACTCATAATTAAAATTAGGTTATGTTTTTTTTTACATTATTAACTCATGATTTACATTATTTACATTGGCAAGAGAAACTCGTGTGAGTTTTTTCTCACCAAATTGTTTTTAATTTAATAACTGGCATTTATTTTGTTAAGGCATGGACTGCTAAAAGTACTTCAGTTAGTACCGGAAGACTTATTTAGACATTGATTTTGTAAGCCATTTCACACACCACTCACTATAATTATTAAGGAATACGAAACACAAATAAAACATTTTTAAAACTACCAGAGCTTAGTAGAATATTGAACTGAAGACCTTGATTATAATAGTCGGTCACATGACAATCTATAATACCGCAGCAATTCATAATTTAACACCACGGTCCGGGCAATACAAATTTATTAACAACACAATCAATAAATAGAAAAATCTTAAATTAATTTTTTCTTGTAGTGTTTAGGTATTTAGATAAAAATATTAGTGTAGGAACCAATGACCGAGGCCTTGACTAGGTCGATTCATGAAGACAAGAAAAGGTAGAAGTTGAAATAAGTGCAGAGCAGCGGAATTACGAAGACACGGTGAATTTAACCTTGACACAGTGTATGTTGTGCAACTGTTTTACATCCAGAACTGGTTATTGCGATTCGCCTGTAACAACGAAATCTCGTCCGCCTATGTACATTGGAACAATGCTCATCTTATTGTTACTTTGAACTGGGTAATTTTTTCCAGTATTATTATATAAATACAAGTCATCATCAATAATAACAAAACAACAAAAACTACTGTTTGCACGAAGAAAATTGTATTGTACTAAACTTAACTGAACAATTCATGGTCATGCAAACCTAAAACCATATTTTATGAAACTAACAAAAATATCGTGAAATTTCAAAAAGAAATGATTATATTAAAAAAACTATCTTATTGACATGTTTACACCTCAGTGCCTCAGTCTGTGCGCACTCATTATTGAAAACCAAATCGTGCGCGCGCTACGTTTTTCTAAAACATCTTCCAAACTAAAATGTAAATGAAACTACTATCGTTTTCATAATCATAGACACCCGAGTTTGAACCCTTGCATCTCCAAAACTATGAGTCGGATTTCAACGTAACTTACATCAAAATTTAGCTCATTTTATTCTGCGTTGACCTATTATAGTCCTATATTTTTAATTTTATTTAAAAATTGCCATATCGAGGTTGGAAGACAAAAAGACCCGGTTTTTTTGCTACCGCAACAAATTTCATTTGTTTAGAGGCGTGTAACTCAATAATTATTCGACATATAAGTTTGAAATTTTACACAATATAGACAATTATATTCTTACAGCGTGTACGATATTTCAAATTTGTACATTATTTAAATTTTGATTTCTTAACAGTATTCTGAACCTTTGGTTTCTCAGTAACCGCTCGATCGTTCCGCACGGATCGTTCGATCGTTCGGGTTTGAACTGACATCCTGTCGGACTGTCTACCTGAATTGACAGACTGCATTGTCAATTCAGGTAGCCAGTCAGATTCAGGCAACATGGATAGTAGCGCCCACCCCGCATTAAGCAGTCTATTTTTCAAAATTTTAAAAATTCTACCACAACATTTCTGAATCAATATTCAATATGGTAGACACCTTACGCATCGATTGCTAATTGTTTAAACTAAATCATAGCAAAAGTCTGGAAACAGTAACCGATTTTTCTCAGAACTTCACGATCACTGAACGATCAGGCTCTTATTTATCCAATTTATTTATATAATTTATTGACTAATAAGGCATATTTATTATCCATTAATTAATTAATTAGTTCTCACAGTATTATATTCGGCACCCGAATGCACTATTCACTAAGCGGCATCATTTTTTAAATAAATATTTGTTAAACAAAATATTTTTTTAGTGATTTGCGTCAAAATTAATTTAAAACTTGCTTACGTTTACACACGTACATTAATTTAATGCTGTTTATTTTGCTAATACGTATTAGTTGTTAAATTATTAAGTTAATTAATAAATAAAGTCCATGAGCAAATTTAATTTTTGTTGAACAATAATAATCCTTATTGTGTTCTTAATGATTTCCAAAAACATTTTTACCAAAATTATATGTTCAAAAAGTTTTCTACCATTTTTTCTTTATATTTTTACCCCAATGAGCCTTATTATAGCTAAGAACACTCTCGATCACCTCTCAAAAAAAAGTAAATAAAAATCGGTTCGTATGTTCTGCTAAATGGTGTAATTTCTTATCTTACTGAGTTAAGTCCTGTGTCGTTATAGGTATTTGTTTCCTATGTACTATCGTATCCTAAGAGCTGTTCGTAAAAATTTTGTTTGAAAACGTTCTAAAATGTCAATATTGGTATTTTTCGTTGTCCCCCAGAGTTGTATCCCGTAGACTACGTCCACACCGGCTGGAATATTGTCTTGTACCATGCGTTCTGAAAGTCGCTGTGCACCAAGAGACATGACAGGGAATAATTTCATGGCTAGGTTGGTAGCTCTGTGCTGTTCAATTGTTGCCGAACACGTCGAGGCCTGTCAGTCATTGAGTTGAAGTTGTATATGTTTCATTTATTGCAGTTCTGTTGCACGTTTTTTGTTGTTGGACGCGATGGTTCTTTCAGTAGAGGAGCGCATTTTCCTCGTTGAATACGTATTTCGCGAAGGTGACAAGTACAGTGATTTAGTGAAGCGCAAATTTTCTGAAAAGTTTCCAGATTCAATTATTCCTCACCGTAATGCAGTACGAACACTGATAGAAAAATTTCGGGCAACTGGCTCTGTTGAGGACGCTGAACGTAGTGGTAGGCCCCCTAAGCTAGACGAACAAAAGCTGCTGGATATTTCTGATTCTATGGCACAAAGTCCAAAAAAATCAATGCGTAAGTTAGCACAACAGCATAATATCGGACTTGCTACCGCACATAAAGCTGTCAGACAAGAACTTAAACTATTCCCATACAAAGTGAGGTGTGTTCAAGAGCTGAAACCTTCAGATAATGACAAGAGACTAAATTATTGTCATTGGTTTCAACGTTTCATCAACCAAAATTCCGAAGACATCCTTGACGTAACGTTTTATACAGATGAAGCGTGGTTTCACTTGGGAGGGTATATAAGTTCACAAAATACTCGAGTATGGTCGACAACTAACCCTTGCGCTTTACATGAACAGTCCTTACACGAAGCAAAAATTGGAGTCTGGGTTGCTGTGAGTAGAGCACGTATTGTTGGACCAATTTTTTTTGCAAACACAATCAATAGTGAACGTTATTGTTCTGATATTTTAGAGAACTTTACGCATCAAATAACACAAGTGGAAATGAATAATGGTTGGTTCCAACAAGACGGGGCAACAGCACATACATCTAAAATCTCAATGGCTTTCCTGCGCAACGTGTTTGGTGAACGAATAATTTTAAAGAATTTGTGGCCTGCAAGATCTCCTGATCTGACTCCCCCCGATTTCTTTTTATGGGGTGCGGCGAAACAAACTGTGTATCGGAACAGACCACACACGATTGACGAACTTAAAGCCGCAATAACGGCATACATTCAAGGAATCACTGTTCTTCAGTTGCGAAAGGTGTTTGCAAACAAAATGAAACGAGTGCAATGCTGTATTGATGCCAATGGAGGTCATTTCGAACACCTTCTATAAACAATGTAATCACGGTTTAACAATGTAATTAAGGTATTGAATAAATTTTTTTCCAAAATGCTTAGTCATTTCTTTATACATATTTTCATAAATCCATAGTCACAATTCCAGTGCACAGCGACTTTCCGAATATAACGTCTGTTTTGATTCAGTTGACAGTTTTGAGCTTCTCCCAGTTAAAAAAAACATACGTATTTGTCATTTTTGAGTCCAATTGTCTTTGTTTCGTCAAAATGTGTTCCACGTCAGTCGGCGGTCCAGATGAAACCCCAGGTACTTCACATCTACTGACTGTGGCACCATAATGTCATTAAGTACTACTGGTGGGCACGTTCGTCTACGCAGACTGAATGTCACATAGACTGACATAGTTCATTCACCTTAATCCTTTAAATAACTCCATTTTTACTTGTCAATAGTTGGTATTAACATAATGCCCTTATGCTTCCTTTTCATATATTTCGCTATTTATAAATCCCAAATTTTTTTGGCTTTAATTTTTATTAGTGTACATCTAACTTCTATGCCGGGGTCACGGGTTTGACTCCCGGTCGTCTTACATTTTTTTTAGCTGCGTATCACTTCATATCATTACCTACGCACAAGCCAAGGCTTACGTAGACATAATCACTCAATAAAAATGTTTAGAAGGAAATAAGATAAAAAATTAATTAATTCGATTTAAATAATAATGCATTTCAAGCAAATATTTTTGTTAACAACTTTGTTATCACATCAGGAACAACTGCAGTATTTTATTTTTATTATTTTTTTTTTTTTAATTGGAACATATACTTAGATATACAATATGAAATCTGGTTTGTTTTCACCAGCTAAACTTGTATTTATATATTTAAAATTTTTAATTACAAAACATACATATGTATGTTTTGTAATTTAAATTTTTTTGGTCGCAATTTAGCACAAAAAAACTTGTTTAAACTGGAGTAAATTAAATTTGAAAGTAGATTAACAGAATGATTTATATAATAAAATTTATAATAATTTTATTGGCCACTTCAGTTTTTTAGTTACAGACCCCAGTCAGTTCAATTTATTGGCTACTCAACTGGAAGTACCACAAAGTTTCAATGTTCTAAACGCAGTTTAGTTACAGATTTAGTTTAAAAAAAAGTGTAAAATTAAAAATATAGTTAACATGATGCTATACTAGCAACTAATTTTTTATAGACATATTCGATTTTAATATTAATTTTTAGTTAATTGAAAAACTAATTTGTTTAGCAATTCAGACCACGTTGCGCGCGGGCTCATTTCTAACTTTGAACTAAGTCAAACTGGGGTCTGCAAACATTACTGCGTTAATAAAAATTACTATTAGGCCTAGTGTCACAATACACATGCTAAGTTTTAGAACTGTAAGTATCTTCTTCAGAAGGTGTTGTTGTTAGGTCATCAGCCGAAAGGCTGGATTGAACCTCTAGAGCAGTGTTTCCCAAACTTTTTTTTCTCGCAGCACACTACAAAAAAAACGGCAATAGCCGCGGCACACCTATTACTTTATGCCATTGATTCATTATTTTGTTGGACTGTTTAAATTTAATTTAATTTATTTTCCTTGAGTTCCGCGGCTCACTTGGCCGGCCTCGCGGCACACCAGTGTGCCGCGGCACACAGTTTGGGAACCTCTGCTCTAGAGGCTTTACTAAGTAAAACGTAGAGTGAGATGGTTTTTTCTCCCTTTCTCACTGAGTTGAAAAGTATGCTTATCAGCATGGCCGGCCCTCTGAAAAGCATATATTTTCCACCCTGCAAATGACACCTTCACTTTATTCACCACAGGGTCTGGCTGTATAATGAAATTCATTACTTTCAGAGGAAATCTCTGATTAATGTCTTTTACACCTCTTCATTTTTTGTTCTTAAATGATTCAGCCATTTAATTGGTTGACTATGTGATAAGGAACAGAACTATATTATAGCCCTGGAACTAACAGATGAGTGCAAATAATTTAAGACTCTACCTGTCTGTTATGGGCAGCTTCAGAAGGTATAAAAGTATTTTCTTTTATAAAGTAATAACTAGTTACTCCCTTTTTATAGCTTAGACGCAAAAGATCGTAATTAAAGTACTTTGTTTTTCATACGTATCACTTACAGTATATTCCTGACAAATTTTCAGAACTGTAGCTCTTTGAGAAGGTATAAAAATAATATTGTGACATAAAAAAATGCTAAATAATGGCAGACGGCTATTTTGTTGTGTTTTGTATGACAGTTGTGGTTTATTACCTGCCGGACGATGGTTAACGGTTAATTGGTTTTTTGTAAAACAGAGGGGAAGATTTCAGTAAGTCTATTTTATTCCTTAATGTGCTTTCTGTTATTTTTAGAATTTTCTGGTTTTCTTTGGTATTTATTTATCTACTAGGCCTACATTACTTGTCCTTCTGGAATTTTTAGGTAGGGTATATAAAAGGCTTTCTTTCTTGTGTGAATGTTGGTGGAACCGTTTATAAAAATAGTGTTAAATAACGTGAGTTGTTGTAAACAAGTTTTGTACATAACACGTGCGTATTTGAAACAGGTTCTGCGTGTCGGGCACTTGGTGTAGGCTACAACTGTCAGTTTATAAGTAAAATTCATTTATTAATTTTGTTTCATTGTAAATGGCCATATTTTGTTTTTATTTGAGTTTACTTTAAGTTTTTAAAACATTTTGTAATCAATTTATTTTGTTATTAGGTTAAGTAATTTATGAGTAGCTATAACTGTTATAAATAATGGACGTGATTATTTTGTAATAAAATTTAATTAAAAATTATAAAAGAAAGTTTAATTATTTGTAAATAACCAAATCCTTAAAAACCCCCGGAACAAAATGTCAATATATATTTATTATTTTATGGTCTCCAGCTCTTTTAACCACTTTCAATAGAAGTGGCACAAGTAGTCGAAATATAAATTCTTTAGTTTTTCTTAAACGTAAAACAAAAAACTTTGCCGAATTTCAGCTCAACTGATCGGGAAATTAGAGAATTAGTTATGGTTGACTGAGATATTTAGTCAGTCAGTGAGGTCTTTAACATGTTACATGCGTAGTTCTGTAGTAAGTTCACTGTAGATGACTAAATACACAAATAACTCTTTTGAGTCATTGAGGAATTTACTTTAAGCAAATAGCTATATGTATTCGTGTTTTATTACATAAATTGTTAAAATAAATATGCACAATCATTTGCTACAGAAATATCTCGAAAAAATGTTGGCATGCATTAATATCAGCTGTTACGTTACATAAAATTTAGCACAGCAGGAAACTGAGTTTAGTAAATGCGTTATGCTTCTATCACGTTGCGGTAGTTGTAATAGAGCATTACCATGTGATTAAATTACCCGTGTCAATATTTTGTGTTTGTTTGTTATCACCTTATTTGAATTTAATTGTAAAATGACGTTATTTAATACAGAACTGGTTATAAAGTAAATATAATACGCAGGTCACCCCTTTACCAGTGGAAATCAGCTAAAAATAATATAAGGATTGCTTTAAAAAATATTATTTGATAAACTAAACAATGCTGTCCATTTCGGTGGCTCATTTATTGTTTTATTTGACTGGTAACTTAAAGAATCGATTCCACGTTACATTCTGGAAAATAATACATTTTCATCATCACAGTTCTTTCATTTTTCTCCTTCATCTCATTAATAACCTGGATGGCAATCCAGATTTAAAAATCCATCTTCAATGTTTCGTCTTTTAACTAAATAGGATATATGATTTTTTATTTTGTATTTCATTAAAAATAAAATTACTAAAATCCACAAGAAACGGTCAAAGAATGGATAACGTAAAGGTAAGTGTTTTTTTATGTTGGAGCGACTCAATATGTGTAGAGAGGAAAGTGGCTTGAGATACCAAAGAGGCCAAATACATGGAGGTTCGTAAAATACCAAAATTTATACAAAGGCAATTGTTGCTAAACAACACGGCAATTGAGAGAGGTAGCAAGTATAAATATTTAGGTACTATAGTGCATGAAGATAATGGCCACACAGCCGAAATAAACAAAAGAATAGAGATAGCTCGATCTGCATTTATTAAATTGCAAGACCATTTAATAATTATACCTTTGAGCCTTGACCTGAGATTGAGGATGGTTCGATGTTACATCTTTTCGACAGTATTATATGGTGCAGAAGCTTGGGCGTTAAAGAAGATGAATATTAGGAGAATAGATGCGTTTGAGCTTTAGTTGTAATGCTATGCTAAAAATACCCTGGATGGATGAAGTACCCAACGAGACAGTCTTGTAGAGAATGGGAACAGAAAAGGAACTTGTTTACACCATCCAAAAAAGGAAAATGGAATATCTGAGTCACACATGAGGTCACATATGAGGTGGACCAAGATATGAAATGCTTTGCTTGATATTACAAGGCAAGATTCAGGGGAAGAGTAATGTGGGAAAAAGAAGAATTTTTTGGTTGAAGAATTTTCGCGACTGGTTTCGTTGTACCTCAGCGGAGCTTTTCAGAGCTGCGGTGTCCAAAATCTGAGTAGCCCGCATGATTGCCAACCTCCGTTCTGAAAGGGTACGCTAAGTAGAAGAAGTGTTTTTATCACTCTTCGACAGTTTCTGGTGGTTTTCATAATTTGATTCACAGTAAAATAAAAACATTCATTTATGGGTATATGCTGCAATAGTTATACATTACTATTATTTTTATATACTTTTTAAGCTAATTTTCACAGTATTAAGGTACTATAGATATTTTTTCAAACAAAAAATCTCTTTATTAAATTCATCGCTAGTTATTATGTACGAATATAGATTTTTTTAAGTTATAAGTCCCATCATTTACTAAATTAGTAGTGACAAATTATGGCTTACAAGATATTTTACAATGTGATAATAACTAGCTGATCGAGTCAAATTAATTCGCTAAATAACACTAATTTATTCTAAACAATCATTCCACTATTATTAATTTAACAATAAATTTTTCCTATTCTTATTTCGTCAAGTTTTTTACCGGTTTTTATGAAATAATATATGCACCTAAATAGTCAATTTCAGTCACCTTAATGACAGTTGAAATAAACTGAACATCGCAACGTCACCACCAGAATAGTAGGTGTATTGAAATTTTAATTTAATTATTTTGTTATTTACTTCTCGTAATGTCATTACACCTTTTACCATTTTCGGATTTTTCTCAGAATCCCAAAAGTTTCTTCTTTACAACAATGTAAAAATTGTTTAGATCCGTACAGCAGAACTCAGTATTCAAAGCAAACACAATCTTCATTTGAAATACATGGGACGAGATTTTGCCTTTTAGATAAAAATGATGAGAAGTATATAATAATACCTGTATTACTTCCGAATCATAACCGGGAATAGAACCAGGACATTAACTTAATTAAATGTATCCCGCCTAAGGAACTGAGGTAGTTTTTTGTTATACCACGAAGCGATCTGTCTACTTTCTTCACGTAAAGGAAATAAGTAGAAATAAAATTAAAAACGTCAGATTTTTTCTTTCTTAATTCAGTAATTACTAATTATTATTGTTAATTCTAAAAACCAATCCACAAAATGAAAACGATTTATTTTATAAATAGTGAATAATTTATAATGAATGGGATAATTAGAGGCAATACTAATTAAAAAATTAGATATATAACACTAAATTAAATTAAAGGTAATTATAAAAAGCAAGTCATATGTTGTAACCAGTAGTGAAAATCAAACAGATAAAATTAACAAGGAAAATAAAATCCTAAATTTATAACTCAATATTGTGTATATTATTTGAAGCAATAATTCAGTATTAACTGTTAACCAATATACACTCATTTACTCATTTCTTAAATATATGAGCAATAATTATATAATTTTCTCTTACTTTTTTCCCTACTGCTACATTACAATTTGTTTATTTATTTGAATAATAAGTAAAATTTATGTGCCAAAGGGAATGGAAAACCGAAACTAACCAAAAATTCATCGATATTTGACCTCTGTGATATTTGCAATAAAAATAATTAAAATACAAAAAATTTTACGCTAAATTTTGATTACAGTATCTATAAGACTGTCAAAAAATTCAAATGTTCCAAATTTTAATTTCAAGTTAAACTAAAAATGTCTACCAAATTGATACACCCATTACTGTTAGGTGGAGAGTTTATTTAATTGCACTCTACCTACTGGTTCCAGGGCTACAAAAAATAGTTCTGTTTTTTATCACATGGACATCCAATTATAAGACTGAAGCATTTAAGAACAGAAGAGGTAGAGGTGTAAAAGACACAAGTCACAGTTATCTTCTCTTGAGAGTAATGAATTTCATCATTATACAGCCAGACGCTGTGGTGAATGAAGTGAAAGTGTAATTTGCAGGGCGGACAGTAGATGCTTTTCAGTGGGCCTGGCATGCTGATAAGCATACTTTTCCGTTCAGTGAGAAAGGCAATTATTGTGAACCTCCACACTCCTCGTTTTACTTAGTAAGACCTCTAAAGGTTTTAACCAAACCAGCCTTTCGGCTGATGACCTAAACAACAATAACAAATTGATTCCTAGTAATTTCTTATGTTGGTGTAGTCTAGTCAAATAATTAACGCTGGAATATAAAATTTCTTCTCTTACGTTTTTCTTTTATATATATTTATTCGTTGAAATATTCTTTCATTAAGTTGAGATCCTTAAAGATAAATATTTAGCTTATGTACCAGGATATATGTTCAACATATTTCTGATTTTTTTAGACTGGAATCATTCTAAAATCTCTATGTCGGAAATTGCAGAAATGCGCTAGATTTTTACCCTGTGTGAGGAAATAAGATTTACAATTGGTAAATACAGATTTATTTCATTGGATTTTGATAGGAGAAATTTATCACCCAAAGGCTAATTTACATTTTACGAAAATTAATTCTAAGTTGTTTTCTTTTGTTAAAATTTACTTTTTTCACATAATTTAATTTTTTTATAATGTCAAGGCTAAAAGCCTTGAAAATGAAATCTGAATTTTCAGGAAATTAAAAATGTATGTAGTAGCCTAGTGTATTTAAAAGTAGTCCTAATGACATTATTTCCTAAAAATTATAATTAGGAATTGTAGAAACATTTTTTTTCCACTTTTGTCGAAGAATTGGTAGGAAGCTTCTCAACGGTTTTAACAGTATTTAATATGAAATGAAGTATTAACACTAATAAGTTACGTGGAAATTTTTGTAATACTAAAATTTTTACTCTAAAGAAAAAAGTAAACTGTATTAAAAACGACGCTGTTAAACTACGGACACAAATTTTCTGCTCAAGTCACCAAATCTTTTGTGAAAAATCTGATTTAACTTTTTCTAAAGGGAACAACATTTGAATCCGTTAATTTACATAGGGTGAATTAGTAATCCTGTAGAATAAAGTGAACTAATTGTAAACAACCCTACGTTAAAGCCTAAACGATAAGCGGTATCAACTAATCCCCCGACGAACACGAGCTGTAAAATACAATAAAATAGTAGGCTGGAAAGTAAACGTAAAGCCCGTGGAATTCGAATTAAAAAAACCTGTTGCGATATGCAAACAATGCATGCGAAAATGTTGGCAAACGAACAGAATTGCAGACCGATTACGCAAATAAAATAGGACTATTTCGTAACGTAAGAAAAATGTGAAATAATACAAACGAATTGCACTGAATATGTCTAGTGAACCAAATTACTTTTTTTGTTATTAAAATTATTTTTAATTTATATATTTTTGTCGGCACTAATTACATTTTATAATTAATAAAAATAACAACCAATTTTATTAAATTTTATTTTTATAATAATGTAGAAATTCATAAAATGAAATCACAAAAAAGTAGAACAATATATTTCTTTCTATTTCAACGAAGACGAAAATATTCCCACACATTTTCATACAAGTTTTATTCATACATTTATTTCCCACCGTGATTTTTTCCAAATAAATAAGTTATATTCATTTTTGTGTATTTTTGCGCGCGCGTATTAATGATACATAATTAGACCGAATAAAATTAAATAATATAAATTAAAATAAGTTAGTGGGTTGTAAAGTTTGACTTAAATTTAAATTTCGCCTTAAACCAGGATTTATTTTCGTGTTCTGCAAATTACAATAATTTTTTGTTGGATAGAAAATACGTAATAATTTTATAGTTAACAGTGAGTAATAAATTAAGTATGTCGATTAAATTTATTTATTCCAATAGTACAAAATAATAAATATTATTTCTTTACAGAATATTATCATTCTGAAGCACGGTACCGATTGTTTTCTAAAAAATTCGCCTTGCCTCAACTTAAATATATATATATATATATATATGTTTTTAAAACTATCTAGTTTATTTCAATAGAATTTATTTCCTGTTTTCAAAAGTTTTGCTTTGGTTTATTATCTCTTATTTTACTTTAATTTTGTTTATTTAAAGTCGTATTATGGGCTTGATCATTAACAGAAGGTTAAGGAAACAGTATCAGTGATTTTTAAAGCTTTAAAAGCTTTTATAGATCCTATCCGGAAATTAAAACTGGAATATTCAAGCTATGCAGTCTAGCTCACAAAGGCGGTTATTTTAATTTATTATTTTACGTACATAGTTTTAATTCATATACATAGTAAATTAACTTACTGGTAAGTTTATTTTTACTTTCTCTTGCCTATATGAATATATAAGGAGAAAGGTATTGTTTTCATGTCGATTTTTCGAAATCGAGTTTTCACCGGATCTACACGTTTCCAGACCCCCTGAACCCAAAAAAAAACATGTTTTTAGCGATTGGTCTGTGTGTCTGTGTGAACAGAATATCTCAAGAACGGAACATCGTACGAACTTAAAACTTTAAACTTAAGTTAGATACCACTAGAGAACCCGACCCGAACATTTTCATCAAAATCGGTCAACCGGAAGTAGTAATTTTTCGTGGCATTTTTCACTTTTTTGTGATTTTTCTCAAAAACGGCTTGTACGATTTTTTTTAAAAATCGCCTCATTTACTACATTTGTTATGCCCTACAAGATAGTGTAGGCTCCATGTCTGCTGAAATTCTTGGTGAGGCTATTTTCACGTAAAAAATTGTTTTTTTTAAGATTGCAGCTTTCTAATGCATTTTAACGCAAAAATGTATTATAATAAAAGTTGTAGAGAATTTAAAATCCTACAACTTTTATTTCAAACATTTTTTGTATAACGCTTAGTTTATCGGTAATTAGCAATTTTCTGTTTTTTCTCACAAAAACGTGTAAAAAAATCGGGTTTTTAAGATTTCTGCCTTATTATGCATTTTACGACAAAAAAATGTAATCAAATTTATAGAAAATTAAAGATCTACAACTTTTATTTAGAGTGTTTTTCTCTACAGAGCCTAGTTTAGCGTGAAAGAGTAATTTTCCGTATTTTTAAGCCAAACCGAAATTGATTTTCATTTTGCGTCTTTCACTTGTGTGAAAATTAGGTTATGTGTATTGAGGTTAATTTTTTGTTTATTTCTAATGTTTTATTACTAATGTTAGGTTATTGTTAATTATTTGCATAGGCAAGAGAAAGTTGTGTGAGTGTTTCACACCAGATTTTTTAAACTTATAAATTCATTTCAGTTCTTCAGCAAAGTTTTTGAAACATTATTCGGAATTTCACTCTAATCATCAGGATATCATCGGACCGCTATCAATTTATTACTGAGCCGAAACGATCATTTACATTTAATTGGTAGCGTTTTGTTTTTGTTTTTTATTTATACAATTCGTGTACTATTTGAATTGGTAGATAGTACAATGAAATCAGTCAATTGAGTCAGACCAATTGAACGTTCGTTAGTATTGTCTATACTGTATAAGTTTACATCGAAATTAGAAGGTTTTTTTACAAAAAAAACGGTGGTTTAAATAACATTATTTGAATATCTGAAGGCATTTTCAATTCTTTTGTTCAGGAAATAAAATAATTTTATATTTATTTTTACAATTTTGGTCAACGTTCATCCGTCTTCAACACGAGTTTAATTTCAGATCATGAACCGCACGCATAGAACCTGCTAATCTATAATTTGTTTTCATAGAAGTCTAACCTAAAAACGAAATATTATAATAAAGTCAAAACCATATTAAAGATTGACGCAATTAATTTCCTTTCTCCTTCATAATCTAAGAATAACCTACTTACACTTTTAAATTTTATTGACGATGAATGTTATAAAATTGTATATACGTTTTTTAAGGAATTTCCTCAGGATGTATCGTGTTCTACGGTTGATTTGTTTTTGTTTTTAAATTTAAAATTAGTGCTTGTTTTATGTACCTATTATTAATGATTTATTTCAAATAACACGTGTCGTGAAATGAGGATGTTATAGAATTCATTGGCCATAGTTCTGAATGCGTGCGAGCACATTGTGTAGCAATTTACTGTTTAAATATTACATTCGTAACAGTGCATTCACGTTTTTCTTGCACAAGTCTGTCAAAACTCATTGTTGTATATTTATTCATTAGATTTCATTGCGTGGATGAATTTTTTGTGTTGTCCATACATTTATCTACACGTGCGTCTGCATAAAATACCTTGTATGTTTATGATACATACAATTTTTCTTTTGTATTTTCTTTATTCTGCAAAGTACAATGTCGTCCCTTCTTTAAATATTATCTTGAATGCCGTTGTACTCTACACTAAGCTATACATAATAATACTTTTTGTAACATTTGAATATATCTAGCGTGTTTAATGTTTTTTGTTGTTTTAATTAACTTTTCAGTCGGTAACTTGTTATCTATTATTTTTTGTTTTTGTTTTAGTAGGTCATAAAAGTTTCACTGAAAAATTTTACCCGCTAATGAATCCTATTTTATCAGTTGAAGCTAGGCCTTTTGTATCTACTTTTTTACGATTGTATTTTATTTTTTAATTATTATAAATAAACTACTGTCTTTTATTCATTTTTTTCAAGTTATTGTACTTAAAAATAATACTGTTCGTTTAAAGAATATCACATTTTAGATATTTGTTGAAATAAAAAAATCGTTTCATGAAATACTGCAAGTACAATTAAATTAATTTGTTTATTGCTGTTTTGGTTATCATCCGAAAAGTTAGTTAGAACCTCTAGAGGATTTACTAAGTAACACGAGATGGTTTACCATGCCTTCCTTACTGAGTGGAAAAGTATGCTTATCAGCACGCTAGGCCCTCTAAAAAGCATCTACTTTCCATCCTGTAAATGATACCTTCAGTTCAATCATCACAGTGATTGGCTGTTTAGTGAAATTCATTGCCCATAACGGCAGGTGGAGTGGTAAATTAATTGCACTTGATCAGCTGGTTCCAGGGCTACAAAAAAGTTATGTTTCTTAGCACATAGTCAGCCAATTATATAACAGAACTATTTAAGAAAAGAAGAGGTAGAGGTGTAAATGATACTACTCAGAAATATCTCCTCTGAGAGAAATGAATTTTACTATACAGCCAGACCCTGTGGTGAATGAAGTCAAGGTGTCATTTGCAGGATGGAAAGTAAGTGGATTTCGGAGGGCATGGCTTGCTAATAAGCACACTCTTTCAACTCGATGAGGAAGGTATTATTAAACCTCTAGAGGTTGAAACCAGCCTTTTGACTTTTGACCTAAACACAATGAAATTCATTACTTTCAAAGTATGTAACTCTGACAAGAGCCTTGACACCTCTACCACTTCTGTTCTTAAATGCTTCATTCATATTTGACTGATGTGATAAGAAACAGAATTATTTTTTGTAGCCCTGGAACTAGAAGATCGAGTGTAAATAATTTAACACTCCACCTACCTGTTATGGGCAAAAAGAATTATATAGCCTATTAATTTTGTTTTCTGTTATTCAACTGAATAAGAATTACGTGTTGCGTGTATTTTATAATTGCATTATAGGACTTCCAATTATGATGTCTAACAATCGTTTGGAAACTTACATACTAAATATAGTTTTTGTAATTAAGAAAAACAAACCTGGTAAATAAACTAACTGTTTCTTAATGTAATAAAAAAGTCTAAAGAAACGTACATGAACACGAATGTAAAATAATATTTCAAGAATAAACTGAAATGAACCTTCCGCTTAACATTTTAGCACGCTAACAACAGCTCCTTAGAAGTGACATCAACATTATTTTTACTTTGGTATTTGGCAGATTTTAATTATTTTGTTGACTGCCACCCTGAGAAGTTGTTTCGTAGTCATGGAATAACAGTTTCAACTATTTTTATTCATGCGTCAATTTAATTTTATCTTTTGCGTCAATTTTCCTCAGAACCATCCTTATATAGTATATTATTCCCAGTAATTAGTATCTGCCCACATTTCGTGTAATATCCACTAGGTGTTGGACTTTTCAGGTCATTACAATAGTAATTTTTAGATTAAAATGGTCAAAACCTTGATTGCTTCCATTTGATGCACTAAATGCAGAAAGGTCACAAATCCACTGAAGAAATTTTTCAGGAATCACAAAAAAACTGCATTTATTAATAAATCTTTGCAAAAATCCGAATTAATTACCTGATATTATGTCCTCCGCTCTTTTAATTTGACATAAAAATATAATTTTCTCCATAGTTTTCTCAAGTAGAACCATTCCTACGAAAAATAAACATTTAAAATATGAAAGGTTGATCTTTCTGCATTTAGTTACTCATTTCATCTCCAGTCAGTCAATGAAGCTACAAAAGAGCATTCGCTCAACAAGAGAATCGGTCTTCTCGTTGACATCCAAGATACCATTGGCAGTACTGTCAGATACTTTTTATTGTCCTCTGAAGATGAAGAGGTTGACTTGTAGTTGCTGTACAAGCTAACATTATGAAAATCTGATCACTATTCATTCTTCTTGGATTTTGTAATTTACTTTTACAATTTATTTCAAACAGCTTTTCTTTTTAATTTATTTTAGAACTTTCTATAAATAGTAGTTTTAATTTTTAATTTGTTTTTTAAGCGCTGGAAGTAATTCAATCGTAGTCTGGAAATACTATTAGCTGTTATAATTACTTCAGTAGTTTAGATATATAAGAAAATAAATAAATATGTTTGGATGGATGAATGGGGAAATATTATTTTCAATTTTAAAGCATTTGTCTAAAGTAATTTTTGTTTCAAAATAACGGTTAGTATTTATTACTGTAATAAACGTAAAAAAATCCTTTTCACGAGACGATGTCTCATAGTTGGTGGCAATTTTTAAAAAGGCTAACCTTTAATTTATGGCAAAAAACCATTAGTGATTTGTATCTATTCTTTAAGAGTCACAATTTTCCTTTCCAAATTCCGACTTTTGATTTCTTGACTTCCAGTTTTAAATCACTTCTGGTCAATCGGAACTTCGAACCCAATGTTGATCCACTAACTTTTTGTGTAGATTACGAATCCGAAAACCGTTTATTGCTATCTTTCGTAGTTTCTGACTTTGATTTGTTGACTTCCGGTTTTGAGTTATGTAATACATACAAATATTCCTGCTAAGGATGACAGTTATTAAAATAAGAAAAATCTACAAATTTGAAGAGTGTTAAAAAATTTACCGTTTAATATTTTCTCAAAAAAATTAAAATATATTAGTATGGTTTTACAACAGTAAAGATATTTAAAAAAAATACACAATAACAGAATTTAACAGGTCTGTTAAATCATGACCAAGATTTGAAAAAAAAGTTTTAAAATTACTTTTAATAGTTCTTTCAAAATTAACTTTTAATAGTTTCGATAAAAACACCAATTATATGAATATATGTATTTATTGTTCTTTTTAAAACACCTGAAGGAGCTTCAACGCCGCATAACCCAATAAATAAATAAATTCAACTTCTATCTACACAATGGCGTTTGAATTTCAGTGCAGCTTTCAAAATGTATAAATCGCATTCATCACTGCGATCGACAATAACGGAAATACAATAATTATTTAAAGTAGAAATCTTTTAGAAACAATCAATTAGTGAACAATAAAAACCCGGACCTAACAAAATAAGCGATTCAGAAATAAAACAATTTATTAGAATTTTAGTAGCTAAAACCCTAGAGAAAAATTGGGAAAAAAATTTTAAGACAAACTGTGGCTTTTAAAACGTCACAGCTACGGCCAGTTGATACCGGAACTTCAACCCAATGGTTCCTGTATCTACTTTTTAAAAGGAATCAAATGACATTACTTTGGTTTCCAAATTCCGAATTTGATTTTTTGACATCCGGTTTTCGACCACTTCCAATCAATACCGGAACTTCAAACCCAATTAAGGCCCACTAAATCTTTGAGTAGATTACGAATCCGGAAACCGTTTGTTGATATCTCTTGTAGTTTCAAAGTTTGATTTTTTGACTTCCGGTTTTGGGTCACTAACGGTAAAAACCGGAACTTCGAATCCAATTTAGTCTAACTAATTGTTTGTGTAGATTATGAATCCGAAACCCGTTTGTTGGTATCTCGTATAGTTTTTGATATCTGGGTGTGACGGACGGACGGACGGACGAACAAAACAAAATGGTAGATGGCAATTTTAAAAATTGCCACCATTAAGAAAAATATTTTGTTTTATTTTTCAACATACGTATATTTAAAAAAAAATAGCCAAGTTAATACACATGTATTACACGTGAGTAAACAATAACTAAACATCCTACTTAATTACCTTGCTTATACTTGTGGGTTTGTCTATACAAAAAAAAACTATAAAATACACACGCCTACATTTACACATCTACAAGTTAATAAAGTGAACAAATAACTTACACAGACAGATAAAAAATAAGTACGTAAATACTGCAATACTAATACAAATGACGTCAGTATATCTATTTGACAAGAATTTACTGTCAGAAGTGACCTTAAAGAAGAGAATCGCTTATTAAAATATGAAGCGTAAAAGCTCTTAATGCACCTGCCACGGCATTAAAATGATTACTATTTTGATCTATAAAAAAACTATTAACAATACAGATAAGTATTTATGAGTTTTCTTATTGTACCTATTTGTGATTTACTTGCAGTTAAATATGTATTGTTTTTTTTAATTTGTTCTTTTGTAATTTTTGTAATTTAATATTCAAATAACTTGTAAAATAGATTGTTTCATAATTTTTTTTTTAAATTAGTACTTATTAGTTCCTTGTTGTGTCCTGGATTCTTATGGATTTTTTGTCATCAATCTCTCGACTGGTTTGATGCAGTTCTCCAAGCTGTTCTATCCTGCGTAAGTTGTTTCATATTTACATACCTGCAACAACCTACATCTTTTGCAATTTGTTTAAAATATTCTAACCTTTGCCTCCCCCTACAATTCTCTCCCATAATATGACCCCCTATTACTGATAGAACAATATACCTGGATATCTTAAGATATGCCCCACAGGCCTATCCCTTCTTCTGGTAAGATGTTTACATATACGAGGTGTGATCAAAAATACGATGAATAATTTTATTACGAACACAGTAATAGGCGTACATCAAATTTGAAGTAATTTCCTTCAGAGTACTCTCCTTGGCTAGCAATTCAGTTATCTGAATGTTGATTCCATGATCTCGAGGCCCTCTCAATGTCAGGAATGGTGTCAAAATATTTTCCTTTCAGCACAGTTTTTATTTTTTGGAAGAGCTAGAAGCCGCATGGGACTAAATCTGGAGTGTAAGGCGGATGTGGACAGACAGGAATCTTTTTTTAGCCGAAAACTGGATCGAAAAGTGATGTATGGCAAAGGTGTCAAAAGTCATGGAACGAATTTCGCACTCGCTCGTCTCATTGCAAATTGTCGACTAAAGTGCTTTGTTCGGACTCGAACGAGATTCAGTTCTTCAGTAAGCTCTTGAATAGTCAATCGGATCTTTGAACGAACAAGTTTTACCACTTTTTGTATGTTTTCGTCTGTTTTTGAGGTCGAAAAACATCCTGACCATTCCTCGTCTTCAATAGACTTATTTCTGCTTTTAAATCGCTTATACCACTTGTTAACAGTCTTCAGAATTATCATATTATCGATATACACTAATTTTAACATTTCATGAGCATGTATGGCACTTTTGTGGAACTTAAAACAACGTTATTGTTAACGCGATGTTCGAAATCCATGAAGCATGACAGACACGGTAAACACGACCTCACTCTTCAGACTCTGGAAGCCGACTGACAAATCGAAACTTGTTCAAACTTGATACTGATTATTTCAAAGAACCAAGCTATTGAACTTTTTCCTTCAAATTGACGTAGTGTCTGCAGTTCATTCGTAGTAAAATCATTCACCGTATTTTTTTAACACACCTCGTACTTCTTCTTTCATCAACTCGTCTAAGAACCTCTTAACTACTTATTTTGTCCACCCACCTAATCTTAACATTTTCCTATAACACCGCATTTTAAAAGCTTCTTTCCTTTTCCTTTCTACAGCCCTATCACCGACGTTTCGCTCCCGTAAATTGTTTTAAGAACACTCCAAACTTAGTATTTTAAGAAATATTTCCTAAACATTAAATCTTATCGATTATGGATATTTTAAAACTGACGTATTTACAATAAATAGCAATTATTTATCAATAGAGTGCTAAAAGAATGTAACAGCAATTTGGCATATCACCAGAAGTAAAAAGCTAAAACGATTTAGGGAAAGTGCCTTCGAGATCGCTGCAACAACGAATAGAAGATTAAAACAAGTTATTTTCAATATTGCGAATTGGTCGCTACAAATTGAAACATAGTAATGTGTTGTCTAAACGAGACCCAAAATTTTGCCTTAGATGTGGTGTTCCTTGGACCATAGATTCTTTTGGTTGAGTGCCCAGTTCTTCAATATCCTCGCGTTTTGTGTGGAATCGGAGTGAGTGTTCGTGTATAAGCGGTGATAAGAGTTAAAGAGACATTACGGTTCTTAAAAATGGTGGGATTAATGAAAACTCTACCAAAAAAAAAACTACCACTGTTGTTCAAGTTATTGTATTACACTGTATTTGCTAATAACATCTATGTTGATGATACTTTAAAACAAAGGGAAAAATAGGTTTTCCTATTTATATAATTTCCTTGAAACAAAACCTTGATAAAACTTGTAACTTTAATTAGGTACCACTTGTGAACCTGACACGAATATTTTCGTGAAAATCAAACAAATGGAAGTAGTACTTAATTCGTGCGGTTTTTCACTTTTTTGCAATTTTTTCAAAAACACATTCTACAATTTTTTAAAGATCACCTCATTTACTGCATTTGTTATGTTCTACAAGACAATGGTAAGCACCCATGTTTGCTGAAATTCCTGGAAGCTGGCTCTCATGGTGAAATTTCAAAAATTGCAACCTTAGTATGCATTTTAGAGTAAAAGTTTATATAATTAAAGTTGTAGGAAATTAGAAAACCTACAACGGTTATTTTAATTTTTTTTCATTCAATACTTAGTTTAGTGGCAATTAGTGATTTTCTCTTATGCTCATTAAAATCAGTAAAAAAGGGAATTTTTCAGATTGTGGCTTTAGTATGCATTTTACGACAAAATTATACATAACTAGTGATGGAAAACCCTAAAACTTTTAAGATTATTTTTCTACAGAGCCTAGTTTACCATCAGTTAATGATTTTTTTGTATTTTTAAGTCCTATAGAGGTTGATTTTCATTTTGCGTCATTCACTCATGATTAATATTAGATTATTTATTTCATGTTAATTTGTTTACTCATGATTAAACTTAGGTTATATTGTTCATTATGTATATTGTTGTGTATATTGTTCATTATATCTTGTAAGTGTTTCACAAAAGATTTTTTAATTTACTTTATTTAAAGTCCCATTAACTGCTTTGGATATAAGAACTACTATTAGGTTACGGTACAGATTAGGTGGGTTTCAACAAGTAGTAATTCTAAATTGTAGGCAAAAATCGAACCCGGAACCTTCCGTTTTGTACTGTGCAACACACTCTTACGCTCTAGCCACTAGTCCAAGGAGGCGGTCAACCAAATGTTTATTTTTGTTTGTTAAAGAACCAAATCCATTTTAATAATAAAATTAAAAGGTGTGTAAAACTTAAATTAACATTAAAACTGGTCAAAATGATTTTATAATTAAAAAGCAAGAAGGCCTACTTTTATATTACAAAACTTGTATATTACAAAATTTTCTAAGTTTTGTGAAACAATAAACCTTTGGAGTACATAACGACAATCACTTTTTGGAATGGCAAAATCTGATTTATAACTTGCGATGGAGTATTGTAATGAACAGGTTTATTATCTTAAATACTACTCCAGTTGGTTTTCAACAGTCGTGAAAAAATAATAACTAGGCTACTATTTTTTTTTTTAATTGGTTGTTTCTGATTACAATAATAAAAATGTTTTTACTTCTAATATTCTTACATAATATGTACCTGTTGGCTTCAATACATTTAAATTACTGTAATGAAAAGGCAAATTGAATATTCAAAAAAAATACTAACAAAAGAAAAGCATCTTCAATTTCAAAGCCACAGAAACTTGTGGCCTTGAAATTAGCATGTTGAAAATACGTAATATTAATAACAATAAACTTCTTCTACACGTAAAAAGAGTATTCTACATTAATCAACAATTCATTTTTTTACTAACGATTCGTATTTCTTTTCTTCCCGGTTAATTTTTGTTAACATTGAATACTTAAAAATTATTAACTATAATTTTATGCTTTATTCTTTTCAGAATTTTAACCTACTGAATATTTTTACTAGTTGTTTATTTTTATTTATTTTTAAATAATCTTTTAAAACCGTAAAAAATCAATAGTGTAGCTAACTTATCTTTTTATTATAAGATATATAAGCATTAAATTGTTTAGAATTTTACAATTTTTATTGCCGGTCAGATCAAAGTTATTTTTTTAAATGTTTACAGAGTTTTAAAATATCTATTGAGCAAAAAATTTCACATTACTTAATTTTTAGTTGAAAACAACACTTATTTACTAAAAGATCCAGTTGATATATTTTAATAATATATAATCGATTTTCCTATCAAAATCAAACAAAACGACTCTCAACAAAGCAATGTTGAAACCAATTTGGAATTATGAAATACAACTTTGGGTACTTCTGAAAATTCTGTCATCAAAATTTTAAAAGGATTTCATTTAAAAATTATGAGAATAATGTTATACATACCCTAAAAAAAACCTGGTATAAAAAAGACGAATTCTGTTTTAGAGATCTAAACTTAAATATGAACATATGGAGTTCAACTTAGGGAATCTGCTAAACCTTCACACACGAAACGTAGGCCTATATACAAGCTATTCAAAACAAGATTTTACGAGCGATAACGCAATGTTTATTTTACGTCACAAACTTAATGTTTTACAAAGACTTACAAATCCCATACGTAAATGATGTCGCGAATAAACTATACAAGACGATGCACGACAATTTGAATTGCATGACAACCTCTCATATGAAACATGTACACAAGAGCGATACCGGGAACTCAGCACAGATATTTAAAACGCCTCTGGCCGAAAGAACTTCTTGGCCAATTGTAGGACTGTAGTGATGACTGCAAGTATTCTCCAGCAAGTAATTCAAATTTTGGAACCTTAACGTCATATTCAGAAATTTTTATCATATTGTAATAACAGATACTAAATTTTCAATTAAAAAGTGTCAGAAAAACTTATATAGAGTTAAATAAACTTAAAAATTTCAGATTTCCGTGTAAAATATGTATGTAAACAAAAAAATTGTTAATCAATTAATAAAACAATAGTTTAACTTAAATTCCAGGTTTAATAGACTTGATTTTTGGAATTGCCTTATAGCTATAGTTGTACTGTAAATATTATATTAAAAAAAATGCATTACTGTTTTGCATTTTTCTGTGAATATCACAAATGTAAAAGATTGATGGAAAGCAACTTTTTTTTTTTTTTTTTTTTTTTTTTTTTTTCACTTTGTTTTATTTTGCAACTGTAAACATACAACCAGCAAAAAGGTTTACATCTTGTGTTAATTACAAAAAAAAATGCGTTAATGGCTTTGAGGAGGACACCACCCAGTGGTAGCTCTCCAGATAATGAAAAATGTGTTAAACTTTAATTTCATATTTTTGTACACGTTTGTATTAGTCGTGTTAGTGTGTCATGTCTCTACTCCATCGGCGTTTCAGTCGTCTTTGTGGTACTCCTGGTAGGTCTGGAGAATTCATGTTGCATATTAAGGGATTATTATGATTTTGGAGTTTTTCTCTGAACCTGCGGTATAATTTTAAAAATGTGTCGTTAACGTAAGGGACGCGTAGGTCATCGTGCAGTGTTCTGTTGGATACGTAACTCGGGCAGTTAGTAATGAGTCGCAAGAATTTACTTTGAAAACGTTGTATGCGTGAAATGACCGATGGCTTTGCTGCACCATAAATCTGACTACCATACATCCAGATCGGTTGAAGCATCGCCTTGTACGTCAAGAGTTTTGAAGTCATGGGTAGTTTTGACCGTTTGGATAATAGTCTGTATAACTGCTTCAGTCTGTTATTTAGTAATTGTCGCTTATGGTTGACGTGTACGTTCCAAGTCAACCGTCTATCTAAATATAAGCCAAGGTACCGAACATTGTTTGCTTGTGGAAGAGGTTGGTTGGATAAAAATAATTGCGGACACGTTTCTCGACGCAGGGTGAAGGTCATTTGGTAAGTTTTGGTGGTATTAATTTTTATGCGCCATCTTCTAAACCATACTTCTAGAATGTCAAGGTGATACTGGATGTCGTTTGCAGCATGGACATGGTCATCAGAGGATGAAAGAACAACAGTATCGTCAGCAAATGTTGCAAGCAAAGTAGTAGGAATTTGTGGTATATCCGAAATGAAAATAGAAAACAGCAAGGGAGCCAAAACTGATCCTTGAGGTACTCCTGCCTTGATAGGGAGGTAGTCGGACTGGGAGGATCGTACCGATACCGTAAAAAATCTGTCAATAAGGAATGATTGCAAAATATGAAAATAGGTGTACGGTAAAAATCGGAGCTTACTCAGAAGCCCATCTATCCACACCCTATCGAAAGCTTGGCATATGTCAAAAAACAGAGCACAAGCGTACTGCTTATTTTCTAAGGCAGCGGCCAGAAAATCAACAACCCTGTGGAGTTGATGAGTAGTTGAATGTTCAGATCTAAAGCCAAACTGGTGATCGGGGAAAGCAACTTAAACAACTTCCTTTTGCTTTTCACTTTTTTGCCAGCTTAATTAATTACTTATATGAAATATGAATTTATGTAATGTAATAGTCATTCAAGTAAAAAACTTAGGCCTAATGTATTATTTACGACAAATAGACAAGTTGCAAAATGAAACTAGAATAATGTGAAATTATTTTTAACCCTTTCAGTACCAACGTTCAAAAAAATATATTTTAATCACTACGTAAGTCCGTAAGTTATGCATAAAGTCCGAATGCCAACGTCCGAATAACCGAACATTCCCAAAAAAACTTTTAAACAAAAATTAATGGAATAATGTATTTTTAAACCGCCTCCGTGGACAGTATTAGAGGATAGTATTAGAACGATTTCTTTTTTTTATGAACACAATAAAAATTAATTTTTAACAAGAAATTTTATTTTTCTGTAACGTTGAAATTTTGGTCGGAAATGGCAGGCTTGCGCCTGCAAGTTTTCGAAATAAAGGCTGGCACTTTTTGTATACCCTTATTCAAATTAAATGGCACTTTACATCAAACTTTAAAATATTGTTTTGGAACTAAAAGGGTTAAAAAAATCATATTTTATTATGCAAAACCACTTTTTGTTTTGATTAATAATTGGATACTATTAATAGGCTATTTAAGTAATCACTAAATTCAGTAATTGCTTTCTGGGTGTATTTTTGGCATGAGGAGTCGTATAACTGAACATAAACGCCCACTAGTGTTACATGTTTGGCTCAGCTGTCGTTTGTTCACTTACCTAACGATTCGACGAGACTTTCTACTATAAAATTGAAGAATGAAGGACAAACCAATATTGTAAAACTATATAATCGGCTTTAACCAACATTAGGCCTTTAACCTAACAAATAGGCGGTAAATCAAACTAACGTTCTCGTAAACACATTTTTTATATCCACTAAAAGAATTCTATAACGAATCTAAATAATAAAATACTACTACTCTTACTGCCCATAACAGACAGGTGGAATGTCAAATTATTTATACTCAATCTGTTCATTGTAGGGCTAAAATAAATAGTTCTCTTTCTTATCACATGAACAGCCAATTAAATGACTGAATCGTTTTAGAACAGAAGAGGTAGAGGTGCAAAAGACACTAATCAGAGTTGTCTGCTCTGAAAGTGATGAATTTTATTATACAGCCAGACCCTGTGGTGAATGAAGTAAAGGTGTCATTTGCAGAGTGGAAAATATGTGCTTTTCAGAGGGCCCGGTATGCTGATAAGCGTACTTTTCCACTCAGTGAAGAACGTAATTGTAAACCACCTCACTCCTTGTTTCACTTAGTAAAATCTCTACAGGTTCAAACCAGCCTTTCGGCTGATGACCTAAACAACAACTACTCTTAGTATGAAGTAATTTAAATTTAATATTTGAAAATTGAAATTAAAAAAATAGTGTATTCAGTTGTGGAGGAATAATTGTAAAATAAATGGACTGTTTATGCAGTCTTTTTTTAAATAATATAATTATAGTGCAGCAATGCAATATTACACCGATACACCGATTTCAGCAAATATGCGGAGTTTCCACCGCACCTTAAAAAATAGCACGAGCAAAAACACGACAGTAAGATTTTATAAAACAATAGCAGTTCCGACCCTATTCTATGGCAGTAAAACTTAGGTGCTATCAAATCGAAATGAGAGAAGATTACAAGCATCTAAAATTAAATTCCTTCGACATACGAACGGGTGTAGTAGAGAAGATCGTTACAGAAATAACGAGATAAAGAAAGAACTCAACATTTTCTCTATAAACGACAAAGTATCTCAGAACAGAATGCAGTTGTTAAGGCATGCGAACAGAATGAGGGAGGCAAGGATACCTAAGCAGACACTGGGCTATAAGCCGGCGGGCAGGAGAGAACGAGGACGCCCGAGAAAGAGATGGGCAGATTTAAGAGATTAGGAATAGGCAGAGATGCCTAATCCTTGAAAGGCAGAAGAAAAAGGAGATAATTATAGTATAATTTTTAGAGGTAACACTTCATACCTCATATTTCCTCCAATCAATTTTGCGAATAAGGGAAATCTAATCAAAACTGTTACAACTGTTGTTATTAAGAAAATTATATTTTATTTTAATTCTTTATATAACTGGAGATTAAAACGATGAATATTTTATAATTCTACAAAATATAGAATAATTTAACTTTGGTATAAAACAGCTGGTACTGTAATTACTCGTTTCAAATTTATGTGATGGATAAATCAGTGTAAATTAAATAAATCCTTGTTCCAGTAAACGCTAAATAATATTATATGGTAATTTTGTGGTTTTTTTTTAAATAAAAAATGAGCAGATTATATTATTCTACTGAATAAGGACTAAATACCTGGATAAAAGAGTTGATTGTTCGTAATGTAAATTTTATTTTCAACAAATATTTCGTTTTATTGTTATAAAATATCTTAAAGTATTTTGTGTATCTTAAAGTATTGTCATTTAGCTTATTCTGCAATTCAAACTAAACAAACCCTATTTTATAAAAGTTTATTTATTTGTCGGATTTGCCTTGAAAACAAATAAAAGAAATAATAACATTTGCATCAGTTTTATGTATATTTAATTTTGTCTCAGTTAAACATGAAGATCAGTTGAAATCTGAGCGCAGAAAATGCCCGTAATGCTAAAGCATCATCGCAATAAATTTTTACGCTATACGTACAACACAGAAAGAACCAAAACAGCAAATTCATTTTTGTTTTTCATTTAAACTCTAAAAATCACTAACATAAAAAATATAAACACAATTTTACTTCTCGATCTAGGCAAATAAAGGCTGACTAGATTTATAGAAATTTAATTATAATTATTATTAGATATATTGGTATAATATAGGCAGTGTGGATAAATTGCACCTCAACCGTATCATTTGGTGTTTGAATTTGGTTAGTCAACGTTGTTGCGGCTGTAGCATGAACAACAGTGTTGAAATTTGTAATTCAGATCACGTTTTATACTAATCACAATCTATACATGTCCAGCTCAGTGATTCAATATACACCGTACTTTATATCTACTTACTCTCTAACAATCGCGTATATATTACTCTGTTTAAACACGCAAGTTTCACTAAATCTTTTTAAAAAAAATATCAGAACAATCTAATAGAACACTGTAAACAAAGTTACATAAAATTATATAGATTGCCTGGAATACAAATTATAATTTCTTAAATAAAATTTATCGAATGAAATAATACAAAAAATCTTATATCTATACTAATTTTTTATTATAAAGACAAAGTGTGCTTTGTTGTGCAGGCTAATTTCCAAAACTACTCAACGGACTTTCATGAAATTTTGACACCATAATCATATTTATATTCACAGCAAAAATATCTTTTTAAATTTTCAAAAATGATAACCCTAAAGGCCCTAGTGAAGATTTTCGTACATATGTATGAGTGTGTGTGTGTGTGTGTGTGTGTGTGTGTGTGTGTGCGTGCGTGCGTGTGTGCAAGCGTGCGTGCGTGGAGTAAGTATTGCTTTTGAAGTAGGGAAGGGGTTTAATGAAGGCGAGAGACAACCGCGGGGAATTATATCAAAGCGTCATTTTGTGTGAGTGCGCGCTGGAGTATACAGTCGACTAGCAGCTCCACAATTTCTGTTACATATTTATTTTAAAAAAATTGATTATACATGTTTCGCTTGCGAAACCGCCCGGGATATGCTGGTAATTGTTTTCTATTTAGGAAATTCACAATCTGTTGAAAACAATCAGTGAATGTGATAACACAAAATTTGGAAAAAAATAGCATGATAAATAAACGTGAGTGGAGACACAGTCCAGTGACACAACTCCGACGTGAATAGATAAGTGTAGCATTAAGTGCAGCATTTAGAACACTGTAATGGATAGTCAATTACAGTACTAAGTTAATTGATGAGGTCCTGGCTCCATCGATGTTTTAGACGTCTTATTGGATTGTTTGGGAGAGTCTGCGTAGCCAGATTTGAGATCAATGGGTCATGGTGATTCACGAGTTTCCTCCTAAATTTTGTATAGAGTTTTAAGAAAATGTCACTTATGTATGGTACGTTTAGGTCTGAGTGTATCGTTTTATTGGTTACATAATAGGGAGCGTTAACTATTCTCCGTAAAAGCTTTGATTGGAAACGCTGAATTTTTGCTAATACCGATGGTTTTGCACAGCAGTAAAGCTGACTGGCATGGCTCCATATTGATTGAAGGTAATTATTATTAAGCATATTGTGCTGGTAATTATGTAATTATTAAGTCGCTTGTGAATTTAACTCAAAAAATCCCTTTCGTAAGAAAGAAAAAGGCTAACCTTTGACCTATGGCAAAAACCATTAGTGATTTCTGTATCCACTCTTTAAGAGAAATCGAATGACATAGGTAACTTTTATTTCCAAATTCTGACTTAGATTTCTTGACTTCCGGTTTTGGGCCACTTCCGGTCAAAACCGGAACTTCAAACCCAATCCAGGCCCACTAACTTTTTGTGTATATTACGAATTCGAAAACCGTTTTTTTTTTTTTTTGCTAGCTTTTGTAGTTTATGGCATCTGCATGTGACGGACGGACGGATTTATATAGAATGGAAAATGATAGATGACAATTTTAAAAATTTTCACCAATATTTAGCTAATCTTTTTCAAGCTAGTACATTCTAATAGAGACCTAAAATTTTTCTTAACTGTTTGCTACTTCACTGCTATGTGTTTTAAATTCTGCTCTATGGTTTCTAGGCTTTCACTTTTGACATTTTTTTTGACTTTTAACAGTGATAGCATGAAACATATTGAGGCGTTTCAGATGTGGTGCTAAAGAAGGGTGTTGAAAGTTTTGTGGACAGAAAACTCTACAATTCCGAAATAGTCCATCTTTTGGGAACAGCATTGAAATATTATAAGCACCATTAAAAAAATAAAATTGAAACACTTGACACATTATGAGAGATTAGATGAATAGATTATTGCAGAATATTATGCAAGGAAAAATAATGGATAAACGCGGTCCAGATCAAAGAACAACTCATGCTTAAAGAACATAAGTATGGTGTAGATGCGAATACGCTTTTTAAGACTCGCTGCCAACAAAGTCCAAAAAAATTTAAAACAAAAATTAATAAAAAATAAAGTGTTGTGATGTGTTGTTCTTGATGAAGAAAAAGTACATTTGATAACATGAGAAAAACCACCTCCGTAGGAGTTCAGGAATTTTTTAACAGTTGCTTAGGTGAATGTCAAAACACAACTTATTTATATCAATATTTATTAACTTTAAACAAATTTTTATCAGCTGACTAATTAGGTCGGTCCAGAGACCAAAAACAACTGATTTCAAAAAATTTATTTCAAGTTAACCTACAATTTTTAAGACAAACTTATCATACACTGATGAAATATAAGAATTTTTACGGATTAACAGAATTTTGTTCGTTATTGTGAGAGTACGTTTCCACCGAAGAATTTCAGTTAAGATATCACGTTACGTTAGCAACAAAACCTTACATACAGATTTGAAAACACCACTTGTACAAAATTCCATCGAATACCTATACAAACGCTTTCACGACAAGTCACACAAACACGAGAACCCACTGGTGCGTTGACTTTCCACCTTCCATTTACCTGATAATCCCCCCTAGTCTTTAAAAGACGCTGGAGTAGAGACCTGCTAATTTGATACACAAATTTCATTCTTGGGGAGGCACCAATGGGGGCCCTACCCCTCTCATGCCTATCATGTCATTTATATTATTATCATGATCATCACATTTGCTTGTTGTAAAATTTTACAGTTGTAAATAAAGAATTAAAGAGAAAAAAAGATATCACTTTAAATTACACAAATGAATTATTCGTTTATAAGTATTCCTAATTTCATTTTTTTATTAATTTTTAAGACTGTTGGGTAATTCATAACATTAATTTCATTTTTCAATTTCTTTCCTTGGAAGCCTCAAATGTCTTCTACCATTTTTATTTTACACTCATACAATTTCTTAAATACACTTGAAACAGTAGTTTTTCCCAGTTGATCAGCCTACTTACTGTTGTCATACTTCTTAACTTTCTCATTTCAGTTATACTCGTATATTCCAAGTTCTTTATGTAATTCTACACTTTCTTTTCATTTGTTGTGGTGTATGTACCGCCACTTATCTCAAGAACTGCATTTAAGCATCTTGGAGGTTACTTATGAGATAAGATATGCACCTAAATGAACAAATCCCCTCAACAAAATGATTCTTCAAAAGAAATTAAATTCTGCAACGTCGCCACCAGATTAGTATCACCATAGAAACTTTAATTGAAATATTTCGTAACTTACTTCCCAAAATCTCTTTACAGCTTTTATCAATTTTAATTTTCGAAGTTTTCGCAGAATCCTGGAAATGTCCTCTTTACAACAATGTAAAAAAAAATTTAAAATCTCTTCAGTAGAACTCCGTATTTGAGGACAAACAGAATCTTAATTTAAAATGCATTGAACCAGATTTTGTATTTTAAATATTTATGGTTGTTTTTGTTCATGAATTTCTTAGACAACTAGGCCTAATTGTTATTATATTTAAAAAGCAAAATCTAGTTCAATGTATTCCGCGATTCTATGAAAAATCCCAAAAAAAATTGCTAAAAGCCGTAAAGAGAATTTGCGAAGTAAATGAAAAAATATCTGAATTAAAGTTTCGATGGTGCTACTAATTTTATAATAATGTTGCCAAGTTCAATTTGTTTTGAAGAGTCAGTGTGCTGACGGAATTGTTTATTTAGGTGCATATTATTTTATAATCATAAAAATAACACTGGTCGCCTCCGTAGCGTAGTTACCCAACGTGGTAGGCTAACGTGCCTCCGCGCGTTAGCCTACCACGGGAAGTTCCCGGGTTCGATTCCCGGCCATGGTCTGAAAATTTTCACAAGTAAAATCTCACAGTTAGTCACATAATCTACCGTAGTCGCTAACAACCAAGCATTTGTTGCGTCGTTAAATAAATTAATTAAAATTTAAAATAATAACACTGATGCAAAACATCCCGATATAAGACTGTGAGTGTTAGTATAAATGTGAAATTGATTGTTAAAAATACATTAGTATTGTTTTGCGAATTAATTCGCACGAGTCAACATATACTCAAAAAAAGTTGCAATACCTGAATGAAATATTTTGTGAATACTAAACATTTTCTTTTTATTATATTATTAATTTTAAGTTATTATTTTTTTTTTTTTGGTTAAAATCTGGTGTGAAACACTCACACAACTTCCTCTTGCCAATGCAAATAATTAACAATAGAACCTAATATAAGTAATAAAACAGTAGAAATAAACAAAAAATTAAACTCAAAAAAATAACCTCATTTTAATCATGAGTGAATGATGCAAAATGAAAATCGACCTCAGTTTGGCTTAATAATACGAAAAATCACTCTTTAAAGCTAAACTAGCCTCCGCGCGTTAGCCTACCACGGGGAGTTCCCGGGTTCGATTCCCGGCCATGGTCTGAAAATTTTCACAAGTAAAATCTCACAGTTAGTCACATAATCTACCGTAGTCGCTAACAACCAAGCAGTTGTTGCGTCGTTAAATAAATTAATTAAAATTTAAAATAATAACACTGATGCAAAACATCCCGTTATAAAAAAATAACCTCATTTTAATCATGAGTGAATGATGCAAAATGAAAATCGACCTCAGTTTGGCTTAATAATACGAAAAATCACTCTTTAAAGCTAAACTAGGCTCTGTATAGAAAAATTATTGAAATAAAAGTTGTAGATCTTTTAATTTTCTATAAATTTTATTGTATACACTTTTGTCGTAAAATGCATACTAAGGCCGAAATCTTAAAAAATCCATTTATTGACATATTTTCATGAAAAAAAAACAAAAAATTACTAATTCCCGCTAAACTAAGAGTTATACAAAGAAATGTTAGCAATAAAAAGTTGTTGATTTTTTAATTGTCTAAAACTTTTATTTATACATTTTTGCGCTAAAATACATTTTAAGGCTGCAATCTTAAAAAAACATTTTTTTCATCGAGAGCACAGCCTCCCCAAGAATTTCAGCAGACATGAGCGTACCCAATCTTGTAGAACAAAAATATGTAGTAAATAAGGCGATTTTTTAAAAAAAACCATAGGACCCGTTTTTGAGAAAATCCTAAAAAGGTGAAAAATTACACGAATAAACTACTACTTCTGGTTGACCGATTTTTATGAAAATGTTCTTGTCGGGTCCTCTAGTAGTATCTAACTCAAGTTTCAACTTCGTGCAATGTTCCGATCTTGAGATATTTTGTTCACACACACACACACACACACACACACACACACACACACACACACACACATAGGCCAATCGCTTAGAACATGTTTTTGGAGTTCAGGGGGTCTGAAAACGTGTATATCCAGTGAAAACTCGATTTCGAAAAATCGACATAAAAACAATACTTTCCTTCCTATATTCATATAGGCAAGAGAAAGTAAAAAATAACAAAATAACACTTCTGAACTTTATTTGAACACACATAGGATACTCGTAAAATTATAAACTTATTTTCATATTACATTAACTTTTTACTCAACTTTATATGTATTTAATGGGCTGAAATGAAAGGGAAAGAAACTTAGCTTCACAAAATTATACAGTAGCGTGAAAAAAGAAACAAAACATTTCGTTCTAACGTACAAATAGGTTGTAACTAAATAATGTTGAAAGGTTTAAACGTTAAAAAAATTATCTCTACAGTTTTTATGTTAATTTTTTATATAAGAGGCATGACACAGATTTTTAGATAAAATGTACTAATATTATTAATAACAACAATTAGATATGCTTTCATGATATAGTTAATAATTTTATATACAGTAAACATTTTAATTTGATTATCGTTATTTAACTTACCTGAGTAGAAAATCTTGATAGGAGTGATTGTATGTTTAACTTTGGGCTACAATCTTGCCGCATTTCACCGGGTTTGCACCAAACTGAACCCATTCTAGCAGAAACATAAAACAAAATATTAGTTTTAATGTAATCTTATAGTCTATCCAATATTACAGTGACATAAAAATTATTTTATAAAAATCTTGTTCATGAGACGACGATATATAAATAATTAATAAATGGAAATAATATATAAGACAAAGTACAAAAGATGAAATTCATACAAAAACTTTATACTATCTTAAAATTTGCAGTGAAAATGCTAAAACTAGTTGAAAATGTTAAAACAAATAGTGAAAATAGTGAAAATGTTATCAACTGTAGGTATATTATTTTAGTTCTTTCATAAATAATTTATGCGCAGCACATTAAACTAAAAAACATTGTTGTGAAAACCTGATTAAATGAATCGGTCATTTCAGAAAGCCCATAAGTCAAAAACACAAACTTTTGAAAAAATTTAAAAACTTTTCATTTATTATGTTTCAATTGAAAAAAATATAAATTGCTTAGAGGGCTGTCCCGTTTAATATGAGTCATACTTTTGTGTTTTTAAAGACAAACCACTTGTTTAAAACAAATTGAAAAAGATTTACGGTGTTTCTGAAATAAATTGTAGTAAAATGTTAACTTACGTTGTTTTCTGTAAATTACTTTGGTAGACCAGAAGAAAATTGTGCTGTACAATAGTATTCATTTATTTATTTCAGTAGTTTATATTAGTGAATTAAAATAGCTTTCTGCTATAATAAAAATTGAATTTCTTAACTTTAAAAAAGAAAAATGTTGATTTTTAGGGCTATTCACGCTCTTCATTGTTGTCATAAACAGTACTTGTACACCTGAAAAAGATTTTTTCTAGAATCTTTGTATGGCCTCTCCACTAGAAAGTCGAGCTTAAGCTTCAGAAGAACATCCACTTTCATTTTTTAAATAAAAACACTTTATATCCTTGAGGATAAGCCTTTTTTTGTGTTATATGTTTTAAGGAAAGCCAGACTTATGTAATTTTTGTTGGGAGGTGTGTATGTTTTCAGTTCTAAAAAGCATTAAAGAAAAAATGTTAAATTTTGACTTATGAGCTTTCTGAAAAGACTGATTCTAAATGTAGTCTAAATAATGCCAATGTAAAAAATAAAACATAGGATAACCTAAGTTTAATAATGAGTAAACAATGTAAAACAAAAAACATAGTCTAATTTAATCATTAGTTAAGACGCTAATGAAAAAAATCCGTTCCATGAGTGGTTGCATCTCATGGCTGGTGGCAATTTTTAAAAAGGCTTACCTTTGACTTATGGCAAAAACCATTAGTAATTTCTGTATCTACTCTTTAAGAAGAATTAAATAACATTATTTTTGTTTCCAAATTTCAAATTTTATTTCTTGACGTCCGGTTTTGGGCCACTTCCGGTTGAAACCGAAACTTCAACCCAATAATTTTTTTATCTACTCTTTAAGAGGAATCGAATAACACTATTTCGTTTCCAAATTCCGACTTTGATTTGTTGATTTCCGGTCTAGGGGCACTTCCGGTCGTAACCAGAACTTAAAACCCAATTTAGGCCCACTAACTTTTTATGCAAATTACAAATCCGAAAACAGTTTGTTGTATCTCTTATAGTTTCTGACATCTGGGTGTGACGACGGACAAAACAAAATAATAAAATTGGGTTCGAATCCCACTCAGGCACGGCATATTTTCATACTTTAGAAAAATCATTTCATCCTTCACAGTTACAACCTAACGTCGTCGCTAATGACCACTGTAGTTGATGCGTCGTTAAATAAACAAAGAAAAAAATAATGATGATGATAATAATAGATGACAATTTTACAAAATTACCACCAAAACTATTCAATTTCATAATTTAAATAAATATAATACATAATGCTATTCGTCATACAGTTCAAAAAGAGGAAGGCTACATTGTAAACAAATAAACATAAATATACTATCTAGTAGTATAATATACATGACATTTCCAACATTTATGTCAAACGATTGAACTGGAAAATAACCGGAAATCATTGGTCAAAACAATACTTAACAATCGAAATACAGTTTTGATTTAGTTTTATTAAAAATTTTTACATTTTTATTTTATTTCTCCAATTATGAATACAAGAAGTGAAACAGAGAGTGAAAGTGCAAAAACAGTAAATTTGAAATTATTACAGGACAACCGTGTTCCAAATGAAAACAAACGTCATGATGATAATTTACTTATTTTAAATTTCCTGCAAAATTTTATTTTTACGTATTTAAAATTTTAATTGTATGATTTAAATGTTCCGACCCAACGTCGTTTCAGTCTTTGTTGTTAATTACCTAACAAGTGATTAAAATTTATCTCCCGAATCAGCAGATTTTCGTTTAAGTCTAATTTATCTTTAAATCCCTAATAAAACTTTAAAAGTTTTCGTTGATACAAGGGACGTGGAGATCATCGAATAAAGTTTTGTTCGATACATAACACAAAGCATCTGTAATTTACTTAAAAAATTTGGATTGGAATCTTTGAATTCATATTGTAAAGGATTTTTTGGATTGGAATTGGCTTACTACAAAATAAATGAGGAACTAGATAGGTTGCATAGCTCTCTACCTTATAGAGCTATATAAAAGCTATAAAGCTATAAAGCTATAATAAAAGAAAGTAGTTTAACGAAAAAAAATTTCTCAAATGTCTTGAATAGGTTTTAATAAATGTAACTCCATGGAATTAGGTTTCCATCGTTTCAATAGAAACCAAGACAGTTTCTATTGAACTTTCTTGAATCGAATTTCTATATTCTCGGCATAATAAATATAGGCAAAATAGTAAACACTATTTTCTTACAAAAGAAACAACTAATTAACTTTTACTTTAACGCAAACTCAATTACAAGCATAACTTTTTTAAATTTGAATTGTGTAAAGGCATAACCTTTTTTCAATTTCAGGCTCTTTATAAGTCAGATTAATCTAAAAATAATGATAATTGAAAAAATTAAATATATTAGGAAAAACACACTTTTTTAATATTCAAAGGTCTCTTCTACCTTAACAAATTGTTTTTAATCCCTAATGCGTATTTGTTTTAATCTATTTAATTTAAAAACAATAATGTGATGAGGATTATTTTATGTATAACATATAAATGAGGTTTTGTATTGTTCAGACTCAGGTCAACCATTCCTGAGAAAGTATAGTTAATCAAGCCCCAAACCATTAAATTACACTGGTAACTTCTGTCTGTAGTACGTAAAATAAAAGATGAAGCCTGTGTTTAGAACCGCGTATCTCACCAATTAAAAATTATAAAAATTTCAGGTACAGCTCGTTTTGAAGCGTGGTTCTTTATTATTTTATTCATATAAAATAAGAAACACGTAAGTTTATTATGCATTTTCTGACAATTTGGAAAAAATGTGTACACGTTTTAGCGCATTTCCACTTAGTCCATGTTTCAGAACATAAAGCAATTTTAAGAGGAAAAATATGGCGTTTTAGAGGTGTGTTTCTGCATAATTTCTAATTGATATCCGCTAAACTTCAGCCTTTTAGTACGAAGGATAAAGTAATAAGAGCGTTTTTAAAAAAAAAATTATTTTCATTCCCGAATTTTTTTTATCCCTAATACGTTGAAATTTGTTCAATTCAGAAAAATAAGCAACCCCATGGCCCAATGAGAAGAGGATGATGTGTATAACGTGTAAATAAGGTCTAGTCTTGAACAGGTCTAGGCCGACCATTCCTGAGAGAGTATGGATAATTGAACCCCAACCATTAAGTACACCTGTAACCACTGTCTGGTATTCAAATCCGTATAAAAGTTTACCTATACTAGGATTTGAACCAGGAACCTTCGTTTCCGAAAATCAGCTGTTAAACAGCTGACTCGCGGCGATGACTTTACCTCTACACCAACCCGTTCCTAATGGTGTTTGTTCCTAATGGACTAAAAACGGGTATATATTTTGTTTCCAAATCGTTAGAAAACGCCTAATACACCCCGTGTTTTGTATTTTATACGAATAAAATATCAAATAACCACGCTTTAAATTGACTCGTTTTATTTTCGTAGCTGAAATTTTTATATTTTTTACCTGGTGAGATAGGTGGTTCCAAACATAGGTTTCATGTTTAATTTTACATATTATGGTACCTTTGTTACTATGATTTGAACCACGAAACCTTTGTCTCCGAAAATCAGTTGTTAAACAGCTGACTCACGGCCACTACTTTACCTCAATACCCACCCGGTAGGTTACTTTAACAATAAAAAATAAAAATGCAACAACTTCTGTGAAACAATATTGTGTTACGCTTTGTTTTGCAAAAATTATTGAAATTAAATCTTCTCGAAAGATTTAGTAAAAAGTTAGAATGGTTTGCCAGCCATATAAATTTTTGTTTGTATAGTCGACCAGAACATTTACCTAAAACACACATAATTTACTTATTTTCAACAAAAAACAAAACCGCCTGGAAAAATATTTTAATTTTGTTTTAAAATATGTAGTCACTCTTTCATAATTCTGTTTAATTACTTATTGTGTTGTTTTAATTTGTTCATCCAGTAAATCCCATTAAAAATTTCATTATTACATTAACAAAAACGTAGAACGAGAATTTCCCACGTTATTTCATGCTGGGAATTAAGTAACTCTGTTACAATCCGTTAAAAATAATTTGTAATATTTTCTTTCGTACTTATTTAATTTCGATATAAACAAACAAGTAAGGCACACATGAAATTGTTATTTCAAATTAAGAAACAGATATACTTAATGGCACGATAACAGTTGTCTCGGCACATAAATGCCGAGACACAAAAATCTTGAATTTGATTCCCAGCTAGATTCTAGAAGGCGCTTTTAAGTTTTTTTGATGGCCTCCACTCAAACCTTACAGCCACCCGAACCCCCATGAAAGAAACTAACAGGGAAGCGGAGAAGACCTACTTGAGTTGAAGAAGTGCAGCAACAGATAGAAATCCTTGAAAACGCTGCACTCACCTATCGGGACGTTCATCATAGGGAACGTCAAAAGAAACTCATAAAATAACTACATATATAGACAAGTAATTTTGTGCAAGGATTGGCAATGAGTTCTACACAATTAATTCGTAAGTATAAAAATACAAAAACCTCTTAGAAAAACGAACTAGCACCCATAAACGTTTATAACACTTTTGTTTAAAACATTTTTGAAATTCCTTCTAAAATATTTCATCATAACAAAGTCTGTTTGAGATGTCCACCATATTGGTATAAACTATTGAAAAAACGAACTAGGCAAAATGTAATGCATATAAAATCGATTAGAACTTTTTTAAATTGTTTTAAATTAAATGGCTCAACCATTTTTGTCCCTTTCAGTTGAATGTGGACAGCTTATAGTACATACTGTCTGACTGCAATTGATGGCCTCCGGCAGAGGGGCACAATACGCAGATTGTAAAACCATTTCAGAAAACATACATCTAATATTTTTAGTAACTGAAACTTGTCGGAAGTGGCGTAATTTTATAAACAAAGTATTTCGCATGTTTTTTGTTCCATAAAATTGTTTCGAAAAATACACGCTTAATGAGATAATGTATAATTTAGTAAAAGTTCTGTTTTTGAAGAAAAAACCGTATTATTTTCAAATTCATCGTCATTGTTCAACAACTATTTCACGGATTAACATAATATTTGGCAGGTTTGTTCTGTAATAATTACGGAAAACTATGATGCAATAAAATTTAACAGAAAATCATTACTTTTTAAGTTACTAGGTACTTCCATAAATAAATTTTGTAAAATCTCGAAACACGGCATAAAAGAGTCAGCATGCGAAAAACTGTTCGGTCTTTCAAGATAACTGTACACTTGTAGGAACCGAAATAAAGAGAAAATTTTCAATTAATTTTTAGTGAAAGAATTATTAAATTGAACGAACCGAAAAAATTAGAAATATTTTCTGAAGTGGTTTGACAATCCGTATATTGCTCCCCTCTGCGGGACTTCATCAAGTTATAGACAGACAGTACTTATATTTGTAATTCTCAAAAGAAGAAAAAGCAGGCTTTGAGTTTAGTCTATTTATCTTTTACAGCAATGTTACATTCAGTTATTTTAATGAAGTTACTTTAATGATAGAGAATTTCTTAGGAATAAACGAATGAAACTGGCTCTAACACTGAACCTTGTGGGACTCCGACAATTATTATTTAACAGTTATTAGTTATTTTTCAATTTACTAGTTTGCTACTCTTGAAATTTTATAAAACATTTGTCAGTTAATGATAATAAATACTCAAAACGAAATGCTTACATTAGAAAAGAGAAAAAACGATTATTATTGAATGTTAGTAACGAAAGAGAAATTACAGTGAAACTAGCATTATTAGAAAAATAAATAAATAAATCCGTGTTCCAGTTAGGTCTATGTACGTAATTAGTTATTGTAGTCACGGTAAGTTAAATACTAAAAGGAATGAAGGGGTTACATTAACAGGCCTGAATAAACTACTTATGTATTGTATTTGTGAATTTTAACAATGCTACATTCCTTCTTTCCCAATGTCAAGTTTGTGGCCAAATAGAATGGACTAAAATTAATTTAATAATTTATTTGTTACACCAAATGACACGAATTATTGCCACACTAATGTTCTTTTTGCATTCTTTTCAAAGCCGTAAAATATAATATAATAAAAAAATTTCACTTGTGTATTTAATAATATAATCCGTTACATTCAGACTGGATTTGTAATAAGCTTTATTAGAGACTTGGGAAAATAACTACTAAATATGACAGCTATACAAAATTATTTTATTTTCTAACTAATTATTGAAAACTTAAAATATCAGAAAAAAATCCGGTGTGAAACACTCACAGACTTTCTCGTGTCAATGTAGATAATGTCCCACGTAACCTATGTTTAATCAAGAGTAAACAGTGTAAAATGAAAAAACCCTACTTTTAATCTTGAGTGAATAATGTAAAATGAAAATCAACCTGAGTTTTGCTTAAAAATAAATGGAAAATCACTCGCGCGCGCGCGCGCGTGTATGTGTGTGCAAAATATCTCAAGAACACAATATTGTACGAAGTTAAAACTTGAAACTTATGTTAGGTACCATAAAAGACACAACACGAACATTTTTGTCAAAATCGATCAACCGAAAGTAGTAGTTTATTCATGCAATTTCTCGCAGAACAGTATTGCGATTTTTCTCAAAAAAGGCTCCAACAATTTTTTTATGCTCTACAATACAGAGTATGTGATGTCTGCTGAAATTATTGGGGCTTTGCTCTTCTGATAAAACGTGATTTTCTAATATGAATTTTATAATCAAAGTTGCAGAAAATTGATAATTCTAAAACTTTTATTTCAAACACGTTTTTCTACAGAACCTATTTTAGCGTCAATTTTCCGTATTTATAAGTCTTACAATGATTGATATTCATTTAGCGTCATTCACTAATAATTAAAATTAGATTATTTTTTTCATTTTACGTTGTTTACTTATTATTAAACATACCTAAGTTCTATGTTTCATTTTTTAGATCGGCATTATTTAGACTACATTATTTAATCTCATTTTTCACACCAAATAGTTTTGTTTTAATATGCGGCGCATAATTTGACGCAAAAATAAAAATTCAAGGAGAAACAATAAAAATGCTGAGATTCACCGATGATGTAGTAGTATTAGCCGAGACAAAAAAGAACTACTTTCGGTTTCATAATCATAGTCACCCGAGTTTGAACCCTTGCATCTCCAAAACTATGGATCAAATTTTAACACACTTTACATCAAAATTTAGCTCATTTTATTCTGCGTTGACCTATAATTGTCATATATTTTTAATGTTGTTTAAAAATTGCCATATCGAGGTTGTAAGACAAAAATAGGTCAACCCGGTTTTTTGCTACCGCAACAAAGTTCATGCGTTTAGAGGCGTGTAACTCGATAATTATTTGACTGAAAAGTTTGAAATTTTAGAAAACATAGACAATTAAATTTTTACAGCGTGTACAAAGTTTCAAATTCGTATGTTACTTAAATTTTTATTTATTAACAATATTCTGAACCCTTGCTATCTCAGTAACCGCTCGATCGTTCGGCACGGGCAAACTATCGTTTTATTCATTGTAAAAAACTTAGTACAAATATGTTAATAACATGAAATACTGATTGGCCAATGTTGTAATAGAATTTTTAAAATTTTAAAAAAATAGACTGGGTAATGCGCTACTATCCATCTTGCCTGAATCTGACTGACGTGAATTCAGTTAGATAGTCCGATAGGATGTCACGTTCACAAACTGGCAATATGGATAGTAGCGCCCATCCCCGCATTACCTAGTCTATTTTTCAAATTTTAATAAATTCTACCACAACATTGGTCAATCAATATTTCATGTTATTGACACATTTTACTAGGTTTTTTTACGCTGCATAAAACGATAGTTTGGACGTGCCGAACGATCGAGTGGTTATCGAGATAGCAAGGGTTCAGAATATTGTTAATAAATCAAAATTTAAGAAACATACGAATTTGAAATTTCGAAGACGCAGTAAAAATTTAATTTTCCGTGTTGTGTTAAAATTTCAAACTTTTCAGTCAAATAATTATCGAGTTACACGCCTCTAAACGCATGAACTTTGTAGCGGTAGCAAAAAACCGGGTAGGCCAATTTTTGTCTTACAACCTCGATATGGCAATTTTTAAACAACATTAAAAATATATGACAATTATAGGTCAACGCAGAATAAAATGAGCTAAATTGTGATGTAAAGTTTGTTAAAATTCGATCCATAGTTTTGGTGATACAAGGGTTCAAACTCGAGTGTTTATGATTATGAAACCGATAGTAGAGGATATCTTAATTGGAATGAATAAGATCATAAGAAAGGATTACTTAATGAAAATTAATAAGAACAAAACGAAAGTGTTGTGCGGCGGCAAGAATGGTTTAGAAGAGATGGGAAATGTAAAAGTAGGCAACGGAAACCTACAAGAAGTTGGGGAATTTTGCTATCTAGAGAGTAAAATAACAGAGGATGGTAGAAGCATAAGTGATATCAAAAGTAGAATTGCTCAAGCCAGAAAAGCCTTTGAAATGGAAAAAGCTTACTGTCTACAAACATTGATTTACAGATTAGGAAAAATTTCTTAAAACACTATGTTTGGAGTGTAGTATTATACGGGAGTGAAACGTGGGTGATAGGGGCTGTAGAAAGGAAGAGGATAGAACCTTTCGAAATGTGGTGTTATAGGAAAATGTTAAAGATTAGGTGGGTGGACAAAATAAGTAATTTAGAGGTTCTTAGGCGAGTGGAAGAAAAATGAAGTATATGGAAGCATCTTACCAGAAGAAGGGCCAGTCCGGCATATCTTAAGACAAGGTATTGGTCTATCAATAATGGAAGGTAATATTGAGGGAGTGAATTGTAGGGATAGGCAAAGGTTAGAATTTATAAAGCAAATTACAAAAGATGTAGGGTGTTACAGGTATGTAGATATGAAACGACTTGAGCAAGATAGAACAGCTTGGAGAACTGCATCAAACCAGTCGAGACTGATGACAAAAAAAATGCGGCGCATAGGTTATCAAAAACTAAAATAGTATACAGTTGATAACCTAGCATTTTCACTGCGCATTTTAAGATAGTATTAAGTTTTTATCTGAATTTCAACTTTTGTACTTTGCTTACATTTCCATTTATTTTTATATTTTTATTTTTACTTTATTATTCATTAGAGTTGTACAGGGTAATGTAATACGTGTACTCACAGCAATTATAATACGAACAAATTGTTTTAATTGTTTAAGAAAATAAATAATTAGAGTAGTTTGCATGAATTTAGTTTTAAATTAGTTTCATCATAAATAACTATTAGTTCCTCTAATAACACAAAGCCATCGACCTTCACAAGCAAATGCTTTGTCTACGACTTCAGTTTTCCTACGCGTTATTTTATTACTTCAAAAATAAGATTATCAATTACAAACACACTGATATGTATGTTTACATACTTCTGAAATTAAGTGATTAAAATACCATTGTTGTTGTTTAGGTCATCAGCCGAAAGGCTGGTTTGAACCTGTAGAAGCTTTACTGAATAAAACGAGGAGTAAGGTGGTTTACCATTGCCTTCCTCATGGAGTAGAAAGTACGCTCATCACCATGCCAGGCCCTCTGAAAAGCACATATTTTCCACTCTGCAAACGACACCTACACTTCATTCACCACAGGATCTGGCTGTATACTGAAATTCATTACTTTCAGAGGAGATAACTCTGATTAGTACCTTTTACACCTCTACCTCTTTTGTTCTTAAATGATTCTGTCATTTAATTGGCTGACCATGTGATAAGAAACAGAATTATTTATTTTAGCCCTGCAACGAACAGATTGAGTATCAATAATTTGACACTCTACCTGTCTGAAATGGGCAATTAACACTATAAGCTTAAAAATAGTACAAATTATGTGAAGGTAAGATAAATGAAATCTCATGTCATAGTCTTTGTTAGGCTATCCTAAAATATTTTCTCCGTTGTTTCTTAATCAATTGAAAAAATTTGTTGGGATAACATCTTTACAGCTCGTGCGTAAGTAATGATATGATGGTAGTACACAAGATGAAAAAAATGCAAGACCTGACCGGGAATCGAACCCGGAACCCCAGGACTAGAAGCCAGTTGTACGGACCACTAAACCAACAGACCAGCCAAATTTAAATTTAAAAGACAGGTTATTTAAATCTCTTTTTGAAAGGTATTATTATACAATGACATTTATAAAAATTTGCCAAAGTTTATTGCTTAATTTGATTCAATGGAATTGTTTTTAATAAATATAAAACAAAGCTCGGAGTAAAAACGAAAGTGAAGTGAAGGTTGTAATATCTGAAAATTTATGATTTCTGGAAAATTAATGAATTAATGCTCGATCGCTTTTTTTTAATAAGCACGATTTTGTGAAATAAGTATCTACTTTTTAATTTAAGAATTCTTTTCTCTGAATTTTATGAAATTTATTTATTAAAGGTCTTAATAGATTTTAATGATAATTAAATGTTGTACTGTTTTAAAAAAATTAATCAGTATCACTTTTGATGAGGGATTTCAATTCCCATTGAATTACGATAATTCATCTGGACTTAATTTTAAACTACTCATTACAAACTAGTTGAATAGTTTTCTATGAATTAAATACTTTTAGGTTAACCTGACCCAAAAAAATGAAAGTTGAAAGAATTTAATGAAGACTTTCCTTATCAGAATTGTAACAGATAAGAAATTATAGTAGAAATAACATCATTAAGACTGTAACTAATTAAAAAGTTCAAGTTTATTCATTAGAAAGAGAAAATTCTAATGAAAGTTTACAGGTTCCTCTGTTATTTATAGGTAGATATTTTGAATTTTATCTGTTCCATCAACATCATTTTCTGTTTCAATAATTTTTATTATTAATTAACAAGAATTTCATTGGCCACTGCTTCAGTAGATCAGTTGGTAGCGTGCAAGACTACTAAGTGAAAAATCCCGGTCATTTTTCTTTGTGACTCATTGGGTTGGTCTAGAGGACGTCACCGCAAGTTAGCTCTTTAGCAGCTAATTTTCGGAGACGAACGTTCCTGGATCAAATTCTCGTAAAGGCACTTTTATACGGATTGTAATACTAGACAGTGGTTACCGATGTATTTTGATGGTTGGGGTTCAATTAACCATACTCTCTCAGGATTGGTCGGCCTGGGTCTGTACAAGACTACACCTTATTTACACGTCATACACATTATTCGCATCTCTTTAGGTCATAAGGTTGATTACTGTTCTGAATTGAACAGATCGCATTGTACACCCATTTGGGATAAAAAAAATGTTGTATTCATTAATCATCATCATCTGTTAAGGGTTAGGCTCAATGGCCTATTCCGGCATTCATCTCTTCTTGGTCTTCCCAAGCCTCACTTCCCTCTGGGTTTATATTTCCATGCTCGCAGAGGAAGTCTGTGTGGTGGCATGCGAAGTAAATGGTTGGACCAGTTTCTCTAATATATTCTTAACGTTTCACACAGTGACTGAATATTTAACTCGGTGCGTATACCTTCGTTACGTACTCTATCTAACCGGGACAATCTTCGACTCCCAGCAAAAGTCTCATTTTAGCAGCCCGGATACAAGATTCATTCCTCTGTAATAACACCTATGTTTCAATCCCATATGTTATGTGGTAGAGCCATTGCTCTATAAAATTTCATTTGGGTGTCCTGTTTCATTTTCTTTCAAAATTGTCCTGCGATTGGCACCGCAAACCGCGCTGAATTTTGTTAGTTTTTCACTAACGTCATCATGTCATACAAAATCCTGCATCCTAAATATTTTGAAATCTCGAACTTGTTCTATAGTTTGGTTGCCAAGTATAATTTTTGAGTAAACCGGCCATCTTTCCTCGAATGCCATAATCTTTGATTTTTGCGCCGATATTCTCATACCAAACTCTGCGCTAATGTTGTGCAATATAAATGGCATATTGGAACCTGTCTTGTATTCATTAATGACCCCAATGTAGTCGCTCATTAAAGTCCCTGAACGTTTTACCAAGTCCTCACTGCATTAAAAATATTACTGTTAGACGGTTTGTCTCCATTAATAGTACTGCTGACCTGTAATGGATATCTTTTCTTCATCAACCTGTTATCATTCAGTGTTGGACTAAGACCTTCCTGGTTGACCTCCATAATTCCCTTTTCTACATCTTTCCTGTCCAGTTTTAAATCCTGCCATTAGCTTTAAGTCATCTCTCCACTATGTTTATGGAGGCCTTATACCTTTCTTCAGCCTCCACTATAGAATCTTCTTGTTCTATCGATCATCTATACGCCTCATTGTGGGTCCAGCCCATCGCCATTTCAGTGACTCCACCTGCTGTCTTACTAATTTACTTTTCTGGCAAATATTATAACATTTTGGTCCGGCCGCGTTGGCGATGTTGGTAACGTGCTCCCCTCTCATCACGCGGTCTTGGGTTCGAATCCCACTCGGGCATGGCATTTTTTTCATACGTTACAAAAAATTTATTTCATCCTTCACCGTCTGCATTAGCAACAATTTGCAAAACAGTCGGACGTTAAACAAAAAAAAAAATCTAACATTTTGGTATTTAAATTTAATGTTATGCATCAGTCTTTCCATGGCTCTTCATGTCTTGACCAGCTTCTCCATCAGGTCATTTTTAAAGTATCATTTGTTTGTTCAGCGTATGAGACGAGAGGTAAACTTATTTAAAACGAAACTACTTAGTCTTAAGGACATTTTCTGATTCTTCAGGATTTTACTTTCCCTGCCAAAGCACACTACTTTAATCTTATGCGCCTCTCTGTTTCAGCTGTTTGGCTTGTTTTCCCGCTATTAATTAAATAATTATTATTTATTTATTCCCTTATATGTTCACATTACAAAAAAAATAAATTACTATAATACAAAATTTCTTACGTTGTACTTTTGTATTATTACGCTAGAGGTGGTGGAAATTATCCCATCCGACTATGGACAAAACCATGTACCAGCATGGTTTGGGAGCTTTTAAATAAATGTCAAAAAAATGAACTACTTTCCCAATATAGATGTATTCGTGGTTACGCGGAGGTATAATAGAAATCAACCAATTTTTCTTTATTTTCTTTAATTAAGTGATGATGTCTGCATAAGCCTTGTATTACGCATAGGTAATGTTATGAGGTGATATATAGATGAAAAAATTCCAGATAACCGAAAATCAAACCCGGGACCCTAGGCATAGAAGCCAGGTACGCTGACCACTACACTAACGGGCTGACCAAATATAAGTATCTATTTTCATTTTGATAGATCATAATTTTTGTTTTTACTTTACTTAGTTCCTATAATTAATCCTATAATTTCAAGGTTTTTTTCTTTGACTGTAACTTTTCAAAACTCACAGCTATTAAGATATTAAGACTGCACCGTCAACGTATTTAAATGATTCAATCTTCCCTCATTAATGATGATCCCTCTGTCGTCCCAATTCATGTCTGAAAATGTGATGGACACTTCCTCACTTTATTCTACTAGTCTCGATGTAATTTGACCGGGAACAAGAGAAGAAACAGAACTATTCTATTTTTACTTTCTCTTGCCTATATGAATATATAGGAAGGAAAGTATTGTTTTCATGTCGATTTTTCGAAATCGAGTTTTCACCGGATCTATACGTTTTCAGACCCCCTGAACCCAAAAAACATGTTTTTAGCGATTGGTCTGTGTGTGTGTCTGTGTGTGTGTATCTGTGTGTGAACATGATATCTCAAGAACGGAACATCGTACGAACTTGAAACTTGAAACTTAAGTTACATACCACTACCGAACCCGACACGAACATTTTCATTAAAATCGGTCAACCGGAAGTAGTAGTTTATTCGTATAATTTTTCACTTTTTTGCAATTTTCTCAAAAACTGATCCTACGATTTTTTTTAAAATCGCCTGGATTACTCAATTTTTTATTCTCTACAAGATAGGGTAGGCGCCATGTTTGCTGAAATTCTGCGTGAGGCTGTTTTTACGTAAAAACATTTTCTTTTTAAGATTGCGGCTTTAATATGCATTTTAGCGCAAAACGTTATATAATAAAAGTTGTAGAGAATGTAAAATTCTACAACTTTTATTTCAAACATTTTTTTGTATAACGCTTAGTTTAGCGGTAATTAGCAATTTTATGTTTTTTTCTCACGAAAAGTGTGAAAAATCGATTTTTTTAAGATTTCGGCCTTAGAATGCATTTTACGACAAAAGTGTTTATAATAAAATTTATAGGAAATTAAGAGATCTACAACTTTTATTTTAAGCACTTTTTTGTAAAGTGCCTAGTTTAGCGTGAATGAGCGATTTTCCGTATTTTTAAGCTAAACTGAGGTCGATTTTAATTTTGCGTATTTCACTAATGTTTTTTGAGGTTAGTTTTTTGTTCATTTCTAATGTTTTAATACTAATGTTAGGTTTTTTGTTAATAATTTGCATTGGCAAGAGAAAGTTGTGTGAGTGTTTCACACCAGATTTTTTATATATCCAAAAATGTCAAAGCAATTTGTACAACATACCACCTGCAGTAGGCAACTTCTTACTTAAAGGATTTTTATTTAAAAAAGAAAATTTATTTTTAATCAAGTTCTATAACACACAGCCAACGCCTAGAAATTTTTGCGTATTGTATTGTGCAGGTTTAAATTGTAGGTTTACGTTTCAAGGTCATCTACCCATTGATTGTAGGACTTCCGCTAATAATCTCTGTAACTTACATACTCCATATTATTACCCGTTTGGCATTTAGTACTAGTGAGAAATAAATTTTTGTTTCTTTATTTATTTATTTATTCTGCAGGCACTTTTGACATTTATTAACAATATTAAGAAACTTCTTTTGTACCCCAATCAAACTATTGTATTTTACTACTTTTTTATTTATGTTCCTTTTTTTGTACATAGTATTTTTCTTACCAATCTTGTACTCGGGTCTTGCAAATTTATAAAATTTATTGTTTCCAGTTCGCAGTCACAACCGGTATTCCACCGGTTTATAACTCAGCTATTTTTAAATATTTATTGGAATTTTTTTAATTCTTGATTTGTTTTTGTATTTATTTTTCTATTGTTTTTGTCATTAATAATTATTAAACTCTTATAAGTTTATTTTTCTTATTTTCTGAATGACAATTTGCTTGAAGGACAATTAGCAAGTTTACTTGTCAAAGAAAAACATTGATAAAGTTTTAAAGTAGCAAATTTTCAGTTAATTTGTGTAATCTTCGACTGTCCTAGTTAAGTTATCCAGTTTTCCTTGGTCACTCCAAGTGAAGGCCCAGTTAGTCTTCTTTTTGAATTGTGTGCAGAAGAAATATCTTCACACTCTCTTTTTTTAATTCTGACTTGTCATGTAGATGTATTATGTATATTATTTACTATGAGAATAGAGTTTGTTTCCTAGTTTATTTTATACGTTTCTTATAATAGTTGATCCGAATACAAAATAAATTGCATAAGTATTTTAAACAATACATATGAAATATTACTTTAATCTTTAGAAGTGTTTTCAAAACGATTAATCAACCAATCTAGATCTATGGAGTTCAACTAAGGGGACCTGTAAAACCATCACACATAAAAATGTGTATTCAAGAAACACAAAATAAAATTGTCCAAACGATACTGCAGTGCCACTTCTATGTAACTAACGACACTCTTTATAGTAACGTTCCACAAGTATAGTAAGTCCCACAAAAATTGTACAAAACAAAACACTCACGATTCGACAGACTTACTTCAAACCTCTTGGTCATGATATGCGTTCGCTATTCATCCCGGGTAACCATGCGAGAAGGCTTAAAACAATATCGTTTGCCCCTTTAAATATTGTTTGGCCCTTTCAGTGCCAAAACAATATTTAAAAGTTTGATCTAAAGTGTCATTTAATTTGAATAATGGTGTTCAAAATGAGCCAGCCCATATTTTGAAAACTTGCAGGTGTAAACCTCATTTATAAAGTTGCTCGGTTATAAACAACTACTGTGAATTTACGTACCTACCTAACGGTAGTTTTAACATGTTAAAATTTCTTGACCCTATCCGGGAATCGAACCCGGGGCACCTTTCACTTTGTAGGCTAGCGCGCTAGTCACTACGCCAAGGAGGTGGTTTCAAAATACATTATTCCATTCATTTTTGTTTAAAATTATTTTTGGAAATGTTCGGGTTGTCCGGATGTTGGCACTTTATGCAAAACTTACGGATGTCCGGTAAACAGAATGTTGTCATTACGTAAAATATATCGACATCCTAATTTCTGGACTTTGTGCTGAAAGGGTTAAACGTCATGGACCGAGGAACACCTTCCGTTAAAAAACTTGTCGAACTTGTGGTCACTACCGGAAAGAAATGAAATGAATTTTGAATATCTATCACAGAATTATCAGTTGTTTTGAATGAGAGCTCGCGAAGTAAATTAGAATAAATCAACATTATTATATAATTACTTATTGTAAAGATGTGTATACAATAAAATTTTAAAAAAGAGCAGCATAGGTTAGGTACGCGTTTAAAACTGAATTCAACGAAATTTCAACAAAAAATTTCGGAATCTTGTTCTTGAAAATGAATTAGAAACATTTTTCACATATTTTTAACAAAAAACTATAAATTATAACCATTATAATTTACTGGAGTAGGTAAATTATTTCAGCAGTTGTACTATAGTGTAACAATTAGACTTCATACACCGGATGTATTTTGTTCAATTTTCTCAAATTCGTTGCAATTTTACAACATTAAAACATTTTGTTTATTTTATTTATCGGTGGCTTTCATTTATTTTAAAACTATAAAAAAATATCCGTAAAGGTTTCTAACAAACCATTACTTTGTAATCAAATTCAAACCCTTCAGTCAAAAATACTAAGAACGACAACGAACGCCCAAAATTATATAATTATTATTAATTTATTATTCCATTCCTATTGAAAATTTCTTTTGTAATATTAGCTGCTAAGCTCATAAATTCAAAATTTCACAGTAAATTAACAGACCAAATCAATCCTATAACACAGCAAATGTCAAGACGAAAATATTAACACGCCACCTCCTAAGAAGAAAATGAAGTAATTATATCTACCGACATAGTTCTTGTTTAGGTCAACAGCCGAAAGGCTGGTTTGAACCTCTAGAGGTTTTACTAAGTAAAAACGAGAAATCAGGTGGTTTACTATTGCCTTTTTCACTAAGTTGCATGCTTATCACCATGCCAAGCTCTCCGAAAAGCGCCCACTTTTCACCCTGAAAATGACACCTTCACTTCATTTACCAAAGGGTCTGGCTGTATAGTGAAATTCATTACTCTCCGAGGAGATAACTTTGACTAGTGTGTTTTACACCTCTACCTCTTCTGTTCTTAAATAGTTCATATAATTGGCTGACTATGTGATAAGAAACGGAGCTATTTTTTGTAGCTCTGATACCAAAAGATCGAGTGCAATTAATTTAACACTCCACCTGCTCGTTATGAGCAAACTACTGATATAATAGAATAAATTATTATTATTTTTTTTATCATAAAGCTTAAAATTTATCTATATTATACTTTTTTATTGTACGGAATTTGTCAAACTTTAAAATTGTTTAACTTTTCTAATTTATTATTTATTTTACTTTGTTCTCATTGAAACGTCACTTCTTGTTACTCCGTTATTTATTTTAATATTTCGTTTTGTTTATCGTACTGTAATTTGTTAAAAGTTAAAAAACTGTTCCACTTAATATTCTTTTATTTTAGTTTAAAGTCGCATCAACAGCTCGGTTATTAGCAACTACGGTACGTTATAAAACAGTAGGTTTTAACTTGTGAAAATTTCAGACTCTTTCCGAGAATCGAATCCGGGACCTTCGCGTTGTTTGTTAGCGTGCTACCACTACAATGTGGAGACGGCAGAATAAATATTATTTTTAAATGTTTTTAAGATAGTTAAATCCACCTGGTTGGTTTAGTGGTAAAGTCTTCGCTGCGAGTCAGCTGTTTAACAGCTGATTTTCGGAGACGAAGGTTCTGTGGTTCGAATCCTAGTAAAGGTATAAAAAACTTATTACTTAGTTTCTATCCATGGTAGGATATTTTTGTACGAATTTGAGTAGTAGACACCGGTGTACTTTTATAGTTGGGGTACCGGTGTACTTTTATAGTTGGGGTTCAATTAATCATAGTATCTCAGTAATGGTCGGTCTGAGTCTGTACAAGACCACACTTCATTTAAACGTCAAACACATCATCTTTATCTAATTGGGTCATGGGGTTGCTTATTGTACTTTTATTATTTAGATTGCAACGTGCACACATTAAGGATTAAAAAATAAATTAAAATTAATTTAAAAAAACATTCAACTTAGGTTTTTTTATGTGTTTTACTAATTTTATTGTTTATATTAAATCTTTGAATTATCAAATGGGGTATATTCTTTTAAGAATTTTGTTATTTATTTTCATGTTATTTGTTTTGTTTAACTTCTAATGGTTAAACTGTATAATATAAATTCAAAATAAAGAATCAAAGTTGAAAAAGAATTAACAGCGACTTCCATTTACTTTGAAACTCTAAAAATTATTATTTCAACCGTTTGTATAAGTTTATAAATAAAAAAATAGCTACTTTGTAATCAAATAGTCCTAAATGTCCTTATACAGAGAAAAACAAATTAACTACAAGAGGTATGAAAGCCTTTTTTAAAATACTAGGTACTAAGTCTAAAATGTTTTTCTAATACAAAGGTAGTACTTTTATCCGGATTTGAATGCTAGACAGTGGTTACTGGTGTACTTTGATTGTTGGGGATCAATTAACCATACTTTCTCAGGAATGGTCGCCTGAGTCTGTACAAAGCTACACAACTTTTTTTTATTATCCTCATCTGATTGGGGTTGCTTATTGTTCTTAAATTGAACAGATTGCTACTTACGCATACTAGGGGTTAAAAAGCCCATAAACTATAATATTACTGAGGTCCCGGTTTCGATACCCAGTCAAGTCTGGCATTTTTTCCTCTGCCATCCACTTCATTGTCTGTATTAGCAGTAATTGCAAAACAGTCGGACGTAGAACAAAAAAAACATAAAATTGTAATCATATCAGGTAAAATTTTGTAATAGGTTTTATGCAATTAACATTTAAACTAAATGCATTTTACTTTAATTATATAATTAACTCTTATTGATAAACGGCATATTCATCAATATTGACAATATGTATTGATTACCAATCAATAAACTAGTCTGATTAAAAATTGTATATATCGTCTGTAATATTCTTACGTTAACTATTAACTAATATAAGAATATTACATTTAATTTAAATATATCTACAAAAATTAATGCATTAAAAATAAATAACGGAAATTAATTCACATTAAACAGCTTAAAATTTTACTCAAGATATTAGTCAATTAATTAAAGTGAAATACGGAATGATAGTTAATATAAAGTTACACACTTTATACAGTATTATTTTTAAATTATAGCACATAAAACCGAAATATAAACTTTAATTACCACGTCTGAATATTAGAATAAATAAGCCCAAATTCAGGTATTTTCAATTAATGTTTATTTACTCGTTTTGAACAAGTTCTTGTGTCTTATAATCTAACTGATATTAAATTTTCGTTTAGAAGAAGCCGTATAAAAATTACATATAGTTAAAAAGTTTTCCAATGTATTTATCAACTAGCAACTGAGCCCGTGTTTCGCAAGGTCTTATGGTTAACTTTTATTTTATTATTTTCTTATTTTTACTGGTTTTACTCCACAGTTTACTTTTTTTAGATTTCACTTTAGAATAGGTCTACTAATGCCAATTTTCAGAACTACAGCTCCTTGGGAACGTACAGAAATAATATTTACTGCTTTAGTTTAGTTTCTAACCGATAGGTGGTCGAAATTCAAATGCTTTACTTTATCGAAGTACAGTAGACCCTCGCTAACACGGACCTCAATAGCACGACTTCCTCGATAATACATGCATTTTTCTAATCCCCTTTAAATTGTCATAATACTTAATTTTAAAGGTAGCTATATAGTACGACTATTATTTTAAAACCTCACGGATTTCATTAAAACTTTACGGAGGAAGATATTATTTTAAAATAGCACGGATTTACATTCACCAATTCAAATAAAGGCTCCAACTTTCTTATAGCACGTCTTTTTGTGAAACCAAACCTTTAAAGCACGAGTTAAACCTCAGTATTACGTCATTTTAGGTAATGGAACCATTGTAGCGCAAGTTCAACCTTTCCAGACCTTGAAAGCTCGACTTTTAGTCTACACTACGAACCTCAACTAGAAAATTCTCTCAATAATAAGATTTTTCCAAATCCCCTTGAGACTCTTGTACGAGTTTCTGCAGTTTCTGCTGCATAAGGTACTTATAGAATAAGCATTCCGAATTTTAGAACTGTAGCTCTTATTTCTAGGTAATTGTTTTGTCTAAAGTGAAGTAGTGGCAGAATCGGTAGGAAAGACTAAAGTGCATAGGCTTTCGGTACCAGAAATCACAGTATTTACTCATTGAAAATGCAGAACTCTTTCTAGAAGGGTAAACACGTGACTCAGTGTTGTAATGTTAAAGGTGCGTCGTGGTCATAACACAGGATATGATAAGCTTCAAGGTTACAGAATGTGTAAAAATTCTCAAAAAAGAGTAATTATAGTGTTACAAAAATTTGGTAAATAAAGTACATCAAAATAAAATATTTATTTTATATATTGTGTCTTTGCTGTACTTTATTTACTAAATTTTAATATCCTACAAAAATTAGAAACATTGTTGTACATCTTGTACTTTTTACATCACGATACATGTCATGATCTCATCCATTCTTAAATGGAATGGATGAGATCATGAGCAAGGGATTACTTCATGAAAATTAATAAAAACAAAACGAAAGTGTTGTGCAGTAGCAAGAGTGGTTTAAAGAAGATGAGAAATTTAAAATTAGGCAATGAAAAAATTAGGAAGTTGAGGGATACTATCTAGGGAGTAAAATAACAAAGGATGGTAGAAGCACAAGTGATATCAACAGTAGGTTTGCTCAAGCTAGAAGGGCCTTTGAAATGAAAAACAGCTTATTGACTACAAACTTTGATTTATAGATTAGTAAAAATTTCTTAAATATATTTGGAGTGTAACATTGTACGGGACTGAAACGTGGATGATCAGAGCTGTAGAAAGGAAGAGGATAGAAACTTTTGAAATGTGTTGTTATATGAAAATATTGAACATTAGGTGGGTGGATAAAATAAGTAATCAGAGGTTCTTAGACGAGTGGATGAAAGAAGAAATGTACACAAACCAAAAGATAGGCTAGTTGGGCATATCTTAAGACATCCAGGTAGTGCTTTATCAATAACGGAGGATAATATTGAGGGAGTGAATTGTAGGAGAAGACAAAGATTAGATTATTTAAAGCAAATTACAAAAGATGTAGGGTGTTGCAAGTATGTAGATATGAAACGACTTGCGCAAGATAGAACAGCTTGGAGAACTGCATTAAACCAGTCGAGAGACTGATGACAAAAAAATACAAAAACCCGAAAATTTTGTAAACAATTAAGTTAAAAACCGAAAATTTATTGAGAAGTAGGAATAAATTTTTCGTTTAGTAACTTTGGCCTACCACTAAGCCTACCTAAAGATAATGAATCAGTCATTTCAGAAAGCCCATAAGTCAAAAAAACTAACTTTTGGAAAAGTTAAAAAACTTTTCATTTATTATGTTTCAATTAAAAGAATATTTAAAAAATATACTAAATTGTACAGAGGACCGTCCACGTTAATATAAAATATACTTTTGTCTTTTTAAAGACAAGCCACTTGTTTAAAAAAATTGAAAATTTAAACTTAAGGTGTTTCTGAAATAAATTGGAGTAAAATGTTAACTTACGTTGTTTTCTGTAAATTACTTTGGTAGACCAGAAGAAAATTGTACTGTACAATAATATTCATTTATTTATTTCAGTACTTTACATTATTAGTTAAAATAGCTTTTTCAATAATAAAAATTGAAATTCTTAACTTTAAGAAAAAAAGTGTTGATTTTCAGACCTGTTCACGTTCTTCATCGTTGTCATAACAGTGTTACACAACTTAAAAAGATTTTTTCATAAAATCTTTGTATGGCTTTTCCACTAGAAAGTAGAGCTTAAGCTTCTAAAGAACATCCACTTTCATTTTTTAATTAGAAGGAAACACTTTATATCCTTAAGGATAATCCTTTTCTTAATGATAAATATTACTTAAGGAAACTCAGACATATGTTTTTGTAGGGATGGTGTGTTTACATTCAGTTAGTTCTAAAATGCTCTAAAGAAAAAATGTAAAATTTTGACTTATGGGCTTTCTGAAACGAGTGATTTAATTACGATCATATTACCGGTCATGCTGTTACTGCTACGTTTTTCGGATATTATGATCGCCGCTTAGTATGAACAGAAATTCGGTATACCAACGTGAACACAGTAACCGGTGGATACTGTAAAATTAATGTTATAACTCAATATTTAATGAAAGAAATATAAGTAGGTCTCGAATTTAGAACCTCCTCTTATTTCGAAGTCGGTCAAGAAGTCATAAAAAATATCGAATTGTTTTAAGATAGAGATTTTAGTACTTTAGGTAATATAACCAAAAATATACAACAATTTCCGGCGGAATTAAAAATTAATGTTAAAAATAATCGTCAAAATTAATGGAATTTTACATATTTAATTTCTTCATATTCAAGGCTGACCTGGTCCTACTTGTGCATTATTCCATAATTATTTCAGTCAATTACATATTATTCTACTTTTAGTAATTGTTATTTTATTACGAACTTAATTTTTTATCTAATTTTTCTACCTTAATTGCTGAATTTTTTCTTTTATCATAGTCGGCAAGATAACATAAAGTTTACAGAATATAAAAATAAATTAAATAAAATTTACTATCCAGACTTAAAACATAAATTTAATTACAAAAGGTAGACATATTTTAAAAATATCTCTTATTTTATACCACTTAGGAACGTACGTATATTAAAAATATTTACTTAATTTACCTAGGTTTATAGTCAAATGTAGTAGAATATAATTTGCTACACTGAATTTAAGTCTCTTAAATAAGATAACATTCTATTATTTTGTCTGTTTACCGAGGTAAATATTTACAGTATGTGACAGTAATAACATATTACATAATAAATTGTTACTTTTCCTCAAATGCAATATAATAAAAAAGCGAAACATATGATTGTAGTTATTGTATACGTCAGAGTAAATACAAAAAAAAATGTAAATAAGTTAGTAATAACTGTATTTAAAATGACAGTACATTAAAGCAAATTAACGAATCGTCGTAAAATCTTCTAATAGAATGTAACTGTGTATACAGTAAAATCTTTCTTAACCAAAACAGCGTTTAACAGAAACGGCCCCGAAAATTTTTTTAAAAATTAAATGTACAAAACTGTACACTTTAGCTTTTGATAATGAAGCGTTGGCGACATATTGCGGCAAGGAAACGTTGTGAAAATTAAAAAAAACACGGAAGTAACGGTCACGTGATTGACTAGCGCCAGTAAACTAGCTCGGCGTGAACGTTTGCTACGTTGCTAGTAAGCTGCACTTTGTACAGCAATACACAACATAACTCACAAACAGTTTTTCAGAGCAATGGCAATAATTAAATAGCTCCGTGGGAACCGTCACCGACGCGCTAATAGGTCCTGCTAGTACTATAGACTAGCGTCGTAGGAATAGGCCTTTAGTGTTTGTGTTACTTTGTGAATTATTTATTTATAATATGCTTTTTGCACAAGCGGGCCTTATACACCCGAAATATGTTTTTAAATGTTTGATGTCTGACGGAATTCTTATAAGAATTGAATGTATTCTAGTTTTAAACTGTCATGGGCCATTTACTTTCTCGGCATTTGGGTAGTTTTTAAGTTTGCATTCTAACTGATGAAGCGTAAGCGAATATAATTTAAATATATTTGAGAGCACTGGTTTTCCGGTCGTAGTAAGTTTCTCCGAATTTTGACGAGGGCTTATGACCATGGTAGTCGATGCCCGATAAACCCAAAAAAAACTTATTCATACCGTAATTGAGAAAGTACAAAAGCACACTTTGAGAGTTATTTATAAAAACCAACCGCTCTAGTCTTCTGAACAATTGTTCAAACATTTTCTAAGTACTTCTTGCCCTGAAACTATAATAATACAGATGCATGAAAACTCAACTAACTTCCCGAAACGAATCCACAACTACGGTATACGAAACGATTCTTCTACAAATAGCTACTAAAACGCTATTAAGAAGACTTTTTTTTACCTGGCTCCAAAATTGTACAACCTGCTTCCCTAAAATTCTAAAAAGTATAGGTACGGATTATCGAAAGTCTAAAGCTGAATTATAAAAATAGCTTTTTAACGTCGGTAGGCAGTACACGAAAGAAATTTTCACACCATTAAATCTGTAAACTTTCATTCTGATATTTTGAGCTTGAAGTCAAAGCAGGTGTTCCACAAGTGTCAGTTTTAGGTCCAATTTTGTTTCTATTGTACATTAATAGGCTACCAGAAGTCATACCTAATGGCAGAGCTTTGTTGTTTGCTGATGATACTTCAGTAATCAGTAACAGTTTATTGGTAGATGCTCTTGAAGTAAATACACATGTTAACATAGAGTCAGTAGTACAGTTCTTGAATCAAATGTTATTAACAGTTAATGAGAAAAAGTGTCAGTATTTGCAGTTCAAAAACAAACATAATGTTAAAGAAAGTAGAGAAGTGGATGTATTTATTCTTAATATTAGTTTAGAGCATGTAGAAACAGTGAAGTTCCTAGGAGTATCTCTAGATAAATTTTTGTCTTGGGACTTCTACACCAATCAAGTTTGTAGTAAAATTTCATCTGGGGTATTTGTATTAAAACAAATTGCTAGATTAAATGATAAAAAATTACTAATGGCAGCTTATCATGGCCTCATTCTGTCTCATATCCGTTATAGTATCTTAGTATGGGGTAATTCTAGCATGGGTAATATGAATAGGGTTTTTAAAATTCAAAAGAAAGCTATTAGGTGTGTATGGTGGGAGCTAACCAGCTGACCTCATGCAGGCCACAATTTAAGGAGCTTAAATTGCTTACAGTTCCCTCTCTTCACATTTTTGAGGTGATTATGTATGTTAGGCAAAATAATTTTATGCAAAATTTAAATGTTCACAATCATAACACAAGAAACAGAAATGATTATTATGTGGCTAATCACTCCACAAAATTGTTTGAACAGAAACCTACTTATGCAAGGAGAAAATTCATGAATAAATTACCCCAATTTTTAAAATGTTGTGATAATTTGAATTCCTTTAAAAAAATCTGAAAAATTACTTGATCGGTGAAACTTTTTATAGCGTACAAGAATTTCTTTCTTGATAGTATTGATACATTGTGTGATTCTTATATGTATTTCAGGTGTTATAACTGACATGTCCTATACTCCTCCTGCATTCTCCTGGACGCAAAAAAAAATAAGAAACAACTATTTTTGTAGCCCTGGAACTATCAGATCGAGTGTAAATAACTTAACCCTCTACCTGCCTGATACGAGCATCAATGAAAAATAATACTTTTTAAATAATAGCTTACAGTGGAGGAGTCAGGTAAGACTGATTATAATTTTAAACAGTAAAATATTTTTTGCGAAGAGAAAAACAATTTTCTTATTGGAAAAAAATCTTCACAGTTTCTAATGTAAAATCAATTTTAAGTTATTCTATCATTCATCAACATTTTAGTAAAAATATGGTTCAATATTCTGGATGGCTTTAAGGATATTTATGAAAACGTTGAGTAGAGTATTAACGTCTTTCGGGTTCTTTCGGCAAAGTACCAGTTTTTGACATCTGCTTTACTGTACTCTAGAATTATTTGGACAAATGTAAAATTTCTAAATAGATTTACAAAATTATTTTTTAACAAGTATATTTTACTTTTGCCTACAGCGGGCAGATAGTGTTAAATTAGTTGTACTCGATCTTTTGGTTCCAGGGCTACAAAAAATAGTTCTGTTTCTTATCACATAGTCAGCCAATTATATGAACTATTTAAAAACAGAAGAGGTAGAGGTGTAAAAGTCAGAGTTATCTCCTCTGAGAGTAATGAATTTCACTATACAGCCAGACCCTTTGGTAAATGAAGTGAAGGTGTCATTTGCAGGGTGGAAAGTGGGTGCTTTCGGAAGGCCTGGTATGCTGATAAGCATACTTTTTCACTCAGTGAGGAAGGCAATAGTAAACTAACTCACTCCTCGTTTTTACTTAGCAAAACCTCTAGAGGTTCAAACCAGCCTTTCGGCTGTTGACTTAAACAAAAATACATATTTTACTTATTTTTTCAAATTTAAATAATTTAGGATGGCGAGAGATAAAACCCTATCTTGTGTTCATGCTGATTTTTTTTTGACAGTAAATCGTCTTATACCAAAATTATACTGCTAATCGATGATTTATTTAATATCAGAAGAATCGATAGTTCTTAGTAATTTGTAAAAGCGCGCTAATATAACTTAACCAAACAATTTGTTTTTAATTAAAAAGAAGTAATGTTATTCTCTTACCTGGAAAAAGATCCTGAAATTCACGGGTTCAATGTTATGCTGATAACCTATATAAATCCAACGAACACTTCAAAATTTTATAACATTGAAACATACAAAAACAAATCGGAAATAATTTTGATAAACCATTTTAAAATTTTTCGGTGGCACTATTTTCTTAGTTAACTTTATAAAATGTAATAATTTTACGTATAAATAATATTTAGTTACGAGTTCTTAACGATACAACGTGCGTACTATATAGTTCGCAGTTCGCGAGCGGTTTCAGAGTAACAGCATTGTAGATTGTAAAGCTGTGGTACACTAACTGACTATCGAATAATCGCCTGAGGGCGTCCGACCCGTTACATGGGGCCCCCACCTCTGTATCTAGTTATCTCACTATGAGACAGCGGACATCGGGTTCCACACTCTTGTGAATCCTCGTTTTTTTATATTATAATGTAATACCAAAAGAATAGTGTGTCATTCAGTTTATTTAACGCCCCGGGTGTAATGCCTTTTTTTCTCTCAGATTACAATGATTCGATACACCTATTTTATCGGTAAACATTCTTCTATATTTTTACGTTTCAATAAATAAATCAGGAACTATTGTTAGTGACAAATTTATTCTTATTTTTTTAAGATGAAGTATTCAGAATAATATGTAATTTATATACCGTTTTTTTAATCCTTCTTAACGTTATTCAAATTGTACTGTAATAATGGTAACAAAATATATTATATATATATATATACGAGGGTAGGCTGATAAGTAATGCACACATGCTTGTAGAAGACAACTAAATAAACTTCAGTAGCGCGCCTGGTGGCATGTGGAAGTACTATTTCTCCTCTACAAGCCTGCGCAGTTTGAAGGCGTTGCTTTCATTCAGTTTGTTTTGAGTAGTGGAAGTATGGCGTCGTGTTCTGGTGCTATGTCAACGAGAATTAAACAACGCGCTGTTATCGAATTTTTAACTGCTGAGAAAGTGAATCCTAGTGAGATTTATCGTCGTTTAAAGGCTGTTTATTGTGACGATACTGTTGATAGGTCTACTGTGAATCGTTGGGTAATAAAATTTCGTGATTGCCAACCTGGAAAAGCCTTAATTGTTGACAAAACACGCAGTGGACGACCAATCACTGCCTCAGACGATAATCGTCGCAAACTCATCGATGATTTGATTCAAAATGACCGGCGAATCACTCAACAGCGTATCGCAAACCAAATTGGAATATCTAAGGAACGTGTTGGCTTCATTATTGAACAATTGGGATACCGTAAAATCTGTGCACGATGGGTACCACGCCGTCTGACAGACGAGAATAAACAGCGTCGATTGGAATGCTGTGAACAACTTTTGAAGCGCTACCGTGACGAAGGAGACGACTTTCTTTTGAATATTGTGACGGGGGACGAGTCATGGGTTCATCATTACGATCCCGAAGAAAAAAGGCAGAGCGCTGAATATCGTCATCCACATTCTCCTGTTGTGAAAAAGTTCAAAACACAACCGTCCGCAAAAAAAATTCTTTTGACTGTGTTTTGGGATGCTCGCCGAGTTTATGTGACTGATTATCTGGAACGAGGGGCAACGGTAAATTCTGCTCAGTATATACAGACTCTGAAACACCTCCGACGTCGAGTTTGTCGTGTTAGAGGCAACCTGGCGCCAATAATTTTGCAACACGACAATGCTCGTCCACACACTTCGCGTGCAACTGGAGAGGCTCTGAGAAACCTGAAGTTTCAACCAATTTTACACCCTCCGTATTCTCCCGACCTTGCGCCTTGCGATTTTTATTTTTTTCCTCTACTGAAGAGAGACCTTAAGGGTAATCATTACAGCTCGGACAATGAGGTGAAGGCAGCTATTGCGTCCTGGGTTCGAGGAAAGTCGGAAGAATTTTTCAGTGACGGAATGAAAAAACTTGTTAAACGTTGGGAGAAATGTGTAATGCTTAACGGTGACTATATTGAAAAATAAATAGATAATTTGGTAGGTTAAGATTTGTACTTTAATTTGTTATTTACCCCATCTTGCTATTTCTTTTTGTTCGTCTTCTACAAGCATGTGTGCATTACTTATCAGCCTACCCTCGTATATATATATATATATTTATTTCTAGTTAGATATGAACTTTAAAAGTTAATTATTTTTGAAAGGTAAAGATATCCATTAGTACTCGACCAGACATAAAATTTAGTTTAGAATTTTGCAACATAGAACAACCGTATACGATAAAACGCCGTAGGCTTATTAAGCCTCTGTCAAAAATATTTTATCTTAATACATATATTTGCAACTGTAGACAATATACAACTAGTAAACATGATAACAAAATAGATCGCTTATTTATGAAAGGCTCTTGTCACTCTCAATACATTTTTCACCAGGTGAAAAAAACAGTGTGACATGATGCCTTTCATAAATAAACCATTTTCTGACAGCCTTATATCGACGTATCTAGCAATGAGAAAGGAGACATTTCATAAGTATAAGATGCGAAGGATATTAATACTCATTGGCATATACCCTGTTCGAACTCATTTCAGAAAGCCCAGAAGTCAAAAAGACAACGTTTGGGGCCTTAAAAAAACTACTCACTTACTTTTCTACAACAAAAATCGTAAAAAAAATTATTTGTGTAGAGGGGCTGTTCCCTTTATGTAGTATATACATTCATAGTTTTTCTTGTAAATAAGCTACATAAGTCAAAAAATTTTGAAAATTTTGACTGATGGTGTGTTCCTGAAGTAAAAAAGATTCAATTGTTGACTTACGTAATTTCTGTACAAAATGCATTGTTAAATAACCACAAAAATTATATTGTACTATGAAATTAATTAAATTTATCACAGTAGTTTACACGAATGACTTACTCATTAATAATACTCATGTTTTAAACGAATGACTTACTCATTAATAATACTCATGTTTTAAACCCACAAGCTTTTCACAAAAATAAAAATTGAAATCTTGACTTTCTAGAAAAATGTTGGTTTTCAGAAACTTCCTCGTTTTCATCATCATTACCAACAGTGATTATCTCCAAAAAAATATTTTTGCATAAGAACTGTCAGTATCCTCTTCCTCTGGAATGTTTCAAAATAACATCCATTTTCTTTTTCTCAAATTGAAAGAAAACCTTTATGATATCTTTTCTTAGTATTATATTAACTGAGGAAAGCCAGACTTATGCAACTTTTGTAGGGATGTGTGTTTACATTCTATCAGTCCAAAAATGAAATAAAGCAAAACATGAAAAATTTTGACTAATGGGCTATCTGAAATGACTGATTCAATTAGAAATAACAATGATCATCAAGTAGTTCAGAGAAGATCCCTGCTCCACTGCCTCCTAATATTAAGATTCCTTGGTAGTTGACCAGTGTCCAACAAGTGATATTAGTTCATTTAGGTTTGATGATAATTTACTGTGAAATGAGGCATATGAATAAAGGAAAGGAATTTTGAAGTCGTCAAGCAATGTTTGATTTCAGACATAAAAAGGTGCTCCCGAGATTACACGTAGAAACTTGGACTGAAATTATTGTAGTTTTTATAAATTGCTCGTTTTACCTGTACCAAAGATTTGGTGTACGTAAGTCCAGACAGGTTTAAAGAACACTTTTTAAGGTAACAATTTTAATTTTAACGCTAACTTTGAGTGTCATCTTTACAGTCTGAAAAATTATTTTAATTTTGAGTTTAAAGTCATACGTTTATTTTTAATATGAGCTCAGGTGAGTCTTTTGTCAAGAAATAGGCCAAGATATTTTATATGTTGTTGCTGTGGAATCAGAAAAATTTTAAACAATTTTCTGAACCATTTAAAAGATCTTCCAATACACAGTTTTTAAAATTAACTCAAGCAGTTTCCGCTGGAAAATCCATTTTATAATATTAATAATGAATTCTTTAATATTCGCTGATATCAATTTTTAAAAAGCTTTTCATCTGTCTCGTTCAAGTTTGCATGTCAAAATTAAATCTTTTCTATATAATTTAGTTTAAAACAAACAACTTATCCTTGTACACTTCTTTATTACATAAAGTTATTTTTATTATTCCTGTTTTTTTAATTTAATTTAATAGGTATCAAAATTCTATTAATTTACGTTCAAAAATGCAAATCAAATTGCTTTTAAAATGTTCGATCATATAAGTACTTTTTAATTTAATAATAGTTTAATTTCATATTTTAATATTTTTTTTTTTTTTGTAACAGTGTATTTCTTTTGCAATCAGTGAGTAAATACAATAACTTGAAGCAAAGATAAGAAAAACCACAATTAGTAGTGTTAACAAAGAAAAACTGTGAACAAAAAAATATACGAAACTAAACTTGATGAATTATGAATCAACATCTTGAAACACAAAGTTTTTGATGCTGGAGATGACTATGATGATGATGATGATGATAGAGATGATAAATGATGGCTATTATGAGATGATGATGATTAGTAGTTAAAGTAGAAAAGAAAAAGAAAAAAGGTTTAAATGATTAGCAAAATTGTAAAGGTAAGTCTAATTTAAAACATTTCAGTCTGTGAGTAACTTTGCTGTTGTTGAGGAGGTTAATTGCTAATGGATTCTGATGGTTTTCTAGTTTTTGTAAATATTTTTCGCTTTGTTTAATTTCTTCTTTTATGAAGGGCAGGTTTAGATCATCCTGTAGTATTTCATTAGTTACGTACCATGGGGCTGCAGTGATTCAGCTGCAGGGATTTGCAGTCTCAGGCATTTTGATTAAAAGTGTTGCAGTATTTCTATATTTGATGAACTAGCCCCATAGCTCTAACCCAAAAGTCAAACTGGTTTGAGTATTACTTTGTATACAAGTACTTTATTTTCAAGGGAGAGTTAAGACTTAACTGCCTAAGAGCCAGAACAATTGACATAACTTTAGCCCAAGTTGCTTTCGTTTCGTCCAATTATAACTTCTCCACAAGAGTCTTCGATCTAAATGGAAACCCAGATGTTTAACTACCTTCTTCTGCGTGATTACTGTACCGTTCAAGCTGACCACTGGACATGTTGGTTTCTTTAATGAAAACATTACATGTGTTGACTTATCCTCATTAATCTTCACTTTCCATTTCTTACACCATTCGTGAATGTTGTCAAAATGGGTTTGTAACTTCTCCAAGACACATGTCGGAGAAGTGTCCACCTTTTACTAGTTTATAATAGTTTTCATGAAAACTGTAAGAAAATTATCTGATGTGTTTTAATCAATTTACTGTAATATATTCAACTTATGCATGATTGATGTATATGAAATCAATTTATCTTAATTTGCATAAAATATCTAATGGAAATCACAATAGCTTACTATTTAGATTTTTGGACTTAATATTTAGTTAGGTCCTAATAATAACCTACCTCCCCATATAATCCGTAAAATATTTAAATTTAATAAATATTTAGAATATATTATTCTAAAATAAAGGAAAATAAAAAGAATCAACCAACTTCCATCAGTACAACTGCTGAACTGGTGGTCCTGTTATTGATTCCTGACTAGATTGTACAGATTATTATCAAAAAACCACTTATTTTTTTCACATAATGAGGATGAAAATAGTTTTTGTAAATAAAATATTGACTAAATAATTGGTATTTATTTATTTTTGTTCACTGTTACTGTAAATAATAACTTAAAAATGTACAACAATAATTTAAAATAAATTAATATAAATAAATTAGTTAACTATATTTTTATGAATTATTCTTATTCTGCTGACTTTTCTTCTGGTACATTTTTGTTATCAGATTCGTTCCACTGGTTTTTGGTTGCTCCAAGAACTCCATTTACTCCTTGAAAATTTACTTCATGTCCATGATTGTATTGAGTTTCATGATGGATTGGTTGTTGATATTCATGAACTGGTTTATGATGGTCTGGTTCATGATGAACTGGTTTGTGATGAATTGGTTCATGGTGGACTGGTTTATGATGTACTGGTTCATGGTGGACTGGTTTATGATCTATTGGTTCATGGTGGACTGGTTTATGGTGTACTGGTTCGTGGTGGACTGGTTTATGATGTACTGGTTTGTGATGGACTGGTTCATGGTGCTCATAATGAACTGGTTTATGATGAACTGGTTCATGGTGCTCTGTTTCATGGTGTTCTGGTTCATGATGCTCATTATACACTGGTTTGTGAGAATAGTGATGATCATAGTGTGGTTTATGGCAAATCGGGTAATGGAAGTCATGTGGAATACAGTTCTGAACTTGAAGGGTGGCAGTTACTTTATGATTTATGTGTTTTTCCACTTTTGTAACCCAAAGAGTTTTTGTTGCATAATGATATTCAGGTTGCCTGTTAAGAAGATTTTCCAAAAGACGACTTTCTTGAATTCCTGAATCTGATGAATCTACAATTTCCGATTCAGCCCTTAATGGAGCTACTGGTGTAGCTCCATGAATTTTCAGATAACGACCCTTTCTGTCCTGTTCATCTACACCTTCTTCTTCTTCTTCAGGATATTCAGATGGTGCTGCAGCAGTTTCAGTCACACCTCCCAAAATACGAGTTGGTCTAAACAGAAAAAAAGTAAATATTTATTTTTGGTATGTTTTAATTACATCCTAGGGATAAATATTGCATACAGTATATATAAATAAATCTAATTTTACATATTACACAATAATAGTGGGCCACTTCCAGACCCTAACTAGAAATTTGAAATCACGTCTAAAACTTAACAACTTAACATTCTATCACTGTGCCAATAAGGAACTAATTTTTTTTTCTTTATTTAGAACATCATCTACTTTGTCATTAGCAACTGATGTGGTTTACTGAAAAGGACCATTGGATGTTAAAATATTTTCAGATCCTTACCAGGAATTGTTTTTATTAGCTATTATTTATAGATTTCCTCTTTAGCCTGACAAGACCGAGTAAGATTTGGATCAGAAATGTTGGATATATTTAGTGGCTGGCCATCTTATTCGTTCTCAGTAAACAAAAATTTTTAACAAACTAATTTAATTTTGTGATATTTAAATGTTGATATTACATTCGTATTTAATATAAAGTAAGATGTAAACTCTGAAAAAAATTATTGGTGTGCAGAGTAGCATAGGTTTTCAAATTTAAATAAATAAAATTAAAACAAAAGAATAAGCCGTCCCAAGTTCAATTCCTGGCTAAGGTCTGAAAAGTTTTATTTTATCAAAACCCACTGTCCCAGTTTCATAACCCACCATAGTCACTATTAACCAAGCTGTTGATGCAATTTTAAATAAACTAAAAAAAGGAGAATTACATATTTTGGTATTAATTATTTTAATACTATTTAAATTAGGAAAGTATAAAATACTTTTGGTATGATTAGTAACAGGTATCTCTTAAAACATAAATTATTATCAACACAGTATCATAAAATTCACTTTCTTGCATAAATACGCGCGCGCGTGTGTGTGTGTGTGTGTGTGTGTGTGTTTCTTCATATTAGGTAAAACTATGATCAAGGAATATCATTCACACAGTTTTTCCATTTTAAAAGAAATTTTTCAGGAATAGAAACCCAAATTGTCATTAAATTTTAAAATATAGTAATTTATACGCTTACAAAGCACATTCCAAGGTTTCAGTAAATTATTAAGGGGATTACACTGCCCATCAGACTAATGTTAACAGTTGACCCATTTTATCAGCAGCCATTTTTTTTAAAGTGAAAAAATATAAGTTTAAAAATGTAGTAATGTTATGAAATGATATTATATACAGCCTACACAGTTAACATAAATTAAGTTCCTTTAATTGTATTTGGTTGTGCATAAAACAGTTTTGAATATAATTACAAAAACTTAGGTATTTCAAAAAAAGAATTCTGGACAATGATTGTTATTTGTATTGTAGAAACAAATAACTATTTACTATCGGTTATTGACGATATATGTTGGTCTGACAACTACTAATAACTAATTACCTCAAAATATGTCAAGAATACATAAAAATAAAGTTAATGTATTCAGCTAATTATCTTTAAAATGACTCATATGTAACGTTATTACGCATTCATTCTAAGTTAATATCGTTTAACAGCTAACAATTATTGACAAAGTAAATTTACGTTCTATGTTATTGTGTAATAAAATATAAAATTTTGATAATGACTACTAGATGTTATCATACTGAAGTCTATTCTCTAGTTCATTTTTTGGACACTACTGAATTCAACTGCACTTTTTATAACACAAACGTACAGTTTATTTGAAAACGTATTTGAATCAAGCATTTGCAAAACATTGTAAGCAGCAAACAAAATTTTACAGAAGGGATAAACACACCTGCACAGATGTTTCTGGAGTTCAAATTTTTGTCATTAAAATCTGTAGTAGGCGGACACTCTACAATGTCACTGTTAAACATAGCATTTACAATGTTTTTCTGTAATAAAACCCATTTCACCCAAAACTGCACTTACAATGTTTTGGAAATATAAAATTCATTTATAAACAGTTTTAAACCTGTTGTTCCTGCTGGTTTTCTTTGACTTAAAATTTTCCACGACATTGCATTCCGTTTTTTTTTTTTCTAGAAATACCTATTAACTTCTAGCTTACACAAAGTGTTTTACTCAGAACGTTACCTGTTGGTAAGTTTTTCTGTCTAATCATTTTCCTGCTGAATAGATGGGGCTTTTCTCTTTCAGATTTTACATTGTATATTCATGAAATTATTATTTCATAATCATGTTTAAATTTTAAAAATATGAAAATATTTTTTTAAATATTTGCTTAGTACTTATACAAAAGTTTTCTTCAATTAAATTAAATCAAATCTTTTTATACTGATCAAGTCTGTAGCAAAATTTCATCAGGGATATTTAATTAAAACAATGCCAGATTAAGTGATAAAAATTACTATTAGCAGATCATGGTCTAATTCTGTCTTACATTTATATGGTACACTATTTTAGTGCGAAGTAATTCTTGGATGGGTAAAATGGAAAGAATTTTAAAATTCAGAAGAGAGCTATTAGGTTCATAGTGGGAGCTAGCCACATCACCTCATTGCATTCTTGAGGTGATAATATATGTTAGGTAAAATACCTTTATACAGAATCTTAGTATCTCATACAGAATCCGCAGTCACAACACAGGAAACATTTACAATTACTGGTACTACGTTGCTAGTCACAACACAAAATTTTTTGAACAAAAATCCACTTATGCAGAGGGTAAACACCACAATCTCTGGTAAGTTGTGTTAATTTTCATTTGTTTAAAATAAATTTGAAACGTTACTCAATTGATGAAGCATTTTACAGTGCTCCCTAGTAAATAATTTTTTACTTAAAAATTAATTAATTAAAATAAATAAACATCCAAGCAAATGCTGAAAAAAAACGGTATATTATTGGATAAATATTAGAAGATTATGCTTTTAAAGTAATTAAATAAGTTTTTTATTGTTTTTTTTATTTGTTATTGGGAACTGTACCTTATTGATAATCGCCCAATTTGATCCCTTCTTTTCATGGTTTTTTTTTTGATGGGATCAGGCATGAATTTTTGAACAGGGACCTCCAATGGAATTTGTTCAGGAATGGCTATACACTGGTCACCATGCAAAGTTGCTTGCCCAACCAGTGTTGCTTAACAATTAATAGCAACTTTCTACCAGCTGACTGACTGGGCTGGCCTGAAGGCCTAAGTAAGTAAATGAGCTTGTACTTGTTGGTAAATACATACGTATATTTAGATAATATGTGTTAAGTTGACTTGTTAAGTTCTTGACTTGTCCTTTGCTCTCTTTGAGAATATCCTGGATGCAATTAACAAAATACATCAGTATACAGTAGTTATCGGAAACAGTGACCTCAGAGAGACCAGCTAGTTCCGGCCACTGTAAGCAATAGTCATTATAACAGATGCCCTTTTCTTGTAGTCATGCTGTTTGCCCGTTGCAAAGTAAACCACTTTAAAAGAGCTTCTTCTACATATATTTTTTTGACTAAGTCGACGTATCTTCAATATTTCTTTACCTTCATCAAAACTATTCCAAATTTTTTCCCTGTTTTTCCGAATTCCAGATATTGTGGAGTGTCCAATGTTGAACTCCTTTGCAACATCCTTGTTGTTTTCACCGTTTTCCAAACACCAAATAATATGTGTTTTTCTTTCACTGTAAAATGTCTACGTGATTATGCCATATTTATGTTTGTATAAAACACAAAAATAACAAAAGTTACCTACTATGAATAACGGATGGATTTACACAAAAGATATGAACTAAACTTGTGTAAACAGGACAATAAAACTATAGATCAGTCCTGCATTTAAGACAAAAAAAGAAAAGATAGGCCTATTAGTTATCAAATTTCAAACATGAACTACTGTACTAAATGCACATTGAGACTAACACTATTTAACAAAAAAAATATGTTAAAACTAGACAAAACAATGAGTAACATGCTGACTCATACTGTTGAGAGATAACCAGCATAGTTGAAAATTCATACAGTTGTCACTAAAAACAATATGCGATTTTAACCGATGTCACTGTAAACTTTATTATTTTAAATTGCACTTCATAGCGGACCAACCTTTCCATCAAATATTGGTCACACTAACCGATAAGTCATTGTATCCAATGTCATGTTATGCAATAACTACTGAATTTTCTTTTTTAGTTACAGATAGATTACTTACTCAGCCATTTCCATTACAGCAGTGGGTTTGATCTGGAAGTTGTTGATTTCAATTTCCTGTCCACCTTCTCTAAAGAATCCAGGGTTATATCCATTGGAAAATCCATGTTCATTTTCTTGATAATAACCTTGTCCATTATCGTAACCAAAATGATCTTCGATATGAGGTAAACAAGGCGGTTTTACTCCATGAACCTCAATGCAAATTGGATGTTGGATTACTTTACTGGTTACCTGTAAATAGACACATAATAAAATTACTCCGGAACATTCAATTAAAAACATTTAGTTTTAGTTATTCATTTATTGAGTTGACGTGAGTTTTATTTTTGTATATAACCACATTCACACAGTTTAATATTTATGTTATTAACATTGTGTTAACTGTCTGGAAGGTTCTAGAACAATCTATTTGAAACCTTCTAGAAGGCTAGCTTAGCAACCTACATAAATAGATGAAATTCAACATCAATTAATGAATAAAAAGACGGATAAAAAGAAATTTATCTACTCGAGATTTGGGGTTCAATACGGACACTCCTGTGTATGTAAACCAATCTCTGGCTCCGGGTAGACGTATATTATTTGCCAAGACTAAGCTTGTCAAAAATGAGTTCAAGTGTAAATATTTGTGGATTGACAGGTCAGGGAAAATTAAAATACGTAAAGACGAGCAATCTCGTGTTTTCATTGTTTCTTCTGATGAAGAATTATCAAAAGTTAAAGAGGCATTGAAATAGATAAGAATCAAATTCCAAAGATAAGTACTTTTACCTAAATAGAAAAGTTATTTTTATTTTTAATGTAAAGTGATTCATTTAAGTATCAAATTTATTTTATCTTTATTTTAAATTATTTCTGATAATTTGAATGTAATTAAATTGTATTATCAGAATGTACGGGGTCTCAGGACGAAGACAAAGGATTTTTACTTATCTATTTTAAATGAAAGTTATGATGTTATTGTATTAACTGAAACTTGGTTAAATGACATAATTAACGACGGTGAATTGTTTGATGATAGGTATTTAGTTTTTCGGTGTGATAGAGATTATGACCTTACAGGTCTTAGTCGAGGTGGAGGGGTATTGATAGCGGTACTAAAGTCAAATCCTTGTATAAAGGTAACTCTATCTAACGTTTCCGCCCAGGAAAGGTACGAATGTGTTCAAGTAAAATTGTTACCAGGTTATACGGTTTATTTGGCTGCTGTTTACTTTAGCCCGTTTTCTGATTTGTCCGATTTCACTAATTTCTTGGATGAACTGGAAAATAATATTAATTTAATTCATTCTGATAATATAATTGTAGGTGATTTTAATTTGGGTGAAATTAATTCTCCAAACTATAGGTTAGAAAATGGTTCTAGTAAAGCAAAAAGGTTGTACAATACGATGTCTCTTTTAAACTTAAATAAATGTAATAATGTATTCAATGCTTATGGTAAACAATTAGATCTAATATTGAGTAGTGTTAGTATGGTAACTAGACGGGAGGTATATCCTGTGTTAGAGGAAGATTTGCATCACCCTGCACTAGTGTCAGACATTAAATTACCTAAAGTTTCTAGATTTGCACCCAGCAATATTTCATACCGTAACTACAAAAGGGCAAACTTTTTCCAATTATATCAAATGTTAAAACTTTCGGACTGGGATATACTTTATACTTTTAATGATATTAACCTTGCAGTTGATTGTTTTTATAATTTTTTATTCAAAGCAATTCATGCAAATGTTCCGGAATGTAAAAAAGTAATAAAGTCCAAGTACCCCACATGGTTTGATAGGAGATTAATTCAAAAAATCAAATTAAAAAACAAGTTATCTCGCAAAAGGAAGTTTTCACACTATTATGAAAATAGATTTGGGCAACTTAGGGCATGTCTCAAATGGGAAATAAGTCAAGCCTATAAGAATTACATAGAAATTTTGCAGGACGATGTTCATAGTAACATCAAACATTTTTGGAACTTTGTAAATAATAAAAGGGCAAATAGAAGCGAACAATCAGTTTTTAAAACTGGAAATCAGGAACTCAAGGAAGAGGAAGTTGCCCAGGGTTTTGCTGATTATTTTTGTTCTGTATATGAAGGCCAAAATGTAGTAAATAAAACCACCCCAGAAAATCTTAATGTAAAAGTCGGGTTAGATCTTATAAATTTAGAGAGTATTAATGAAAATGATGTGACTGAAGCGGTACGCAAACTTAAACCAACGAAATCTAGTGGACCAGACAATATTCCTCCGTATATTATTAAAGGTTGTGCAGACATACTGATAAAGCCAATCCAGTTTCTCTGTAATTTATCACTCAGAACTAATACCTTTCCTTCTAAATGGAAAGTTGCACGAATAACACCAATATTTAAGTCAGGAGATAAAAATGAAGTTTCAAATTATCGGCCCATTGCGATTATTAATTCTTTGGCAAAGGTTTTTGAGCATATTATCCACTCAAATATTTTCAAACAGGTGAAGGGGTTAATATCTCCCGTACAGCATGGTTTCATGCCTGGACGCTCCACAGTTACAAATCTGTTAAAATTCACGCAGGATGTCTCATATATGCTGGATAATAGATTGCGTACAGATGTAATATACTTAGATTTTAAAAAAGCCTTTGATAGAGTAAACCATGACATATTGTTAATGAAAATGGAAAAAATTGGCTTTACAAAAAATTTAATATTGTTTTTTAATAGTTACTTGAAAAATAGATCGTTGTATGTAAGATTTAGAAATAATTGCTCTCGTAATTTTTCAAATAGCATGGGTGTACCTCAGGGCAGTAAACTCGGGCCTCTTTTATTTTTATTATTAATTAACGATTTGCCACTAAGCGTTCATAATAGTGTATGTATTTTATTTGCTGACGATATGAAACTGTATAAACATATATATAATTTTGATGATTGTAAACTTCTTCAAAAAGACTTGGATAATGTTTATTTATGGTGTGAAATAAATCATTTAGAGTTAAACATTAATAAATGTAAATATATGATATTTTCCAACCAAATTAATTTCCATATATTTGATTATTCTGTAAAAAATGAAAAATTAGATTTAGTCCATGAGATCCGTGATTTAGGGGTGTTAATTGACAGTAAATTAACATTCAAGCAACACATCCATATGATTGTGAATAATGGTTATAGGTTACTCGGGTTTATATTTAGAAATACGAAGCAGTTTGATGGAATTGAGGTCCCAATAAGGCTATTTGAAGCTCTAGTCAGAAGCAGGTTAGAATATGCTGCAATTGTGTGGAATCCCCATCATCTGAATTACATAGACTCGATTGAAAAAATTCAAAATAGATTATTGCGTCTCCTGTATTACAAAAAATATGGTATGTCATGTCCTTTAGGGTTTTCTACGGAGACGATGAGAAGAATGTTTGACATAAAATCCCTTGAAGTCAGACGAAATGTGATGTGTATGCAATTTTTACATAAAATATTAAATAATAAGGTTGATCTAGAGGATATTGTTAAAAACATTTTTTATTATGTACCTTTTGTTAGATCCAGGACTTTTAATCTGTTTTATTTGCCTAAAGTGAACACTGTGCAATACAGTAATACGTTCTTAATACGGACTTATCCTTTTTTAATAAATTTAAACTGGAACTCGATCCTTTTTTTGATAATTACGAACAGTTTTCATCAAAATGTTATCAGGCGCTCACCAACCAATAAATGACATAAATTCACAGAGCAGACTCACATCTTTTTCTTTCTTTCTTCCTTTCCTTCTTTCTTTTTTCTCTTTTCTATTGTTTCTTTTTCCTTTTCCTTTTGTTAATTTATAAATGAATAATATTATTTTTGGTCAAGTTTTGCTAAACTATTTTTTGTGGGAATTTTTTGTTTTTTTTCTTATTAATTTATTATTGTAGAAAGTAATTTTATTGAAACATTATTTTATTTTTATGAGAAAAGGAGACAAAAAGTGTATTAGCATGTATATATTGTAAATAAAATAGTTATAAGCAAATATTGTTTTGTAAATATGTAATATTTGTTTAAGTCAATAAGGCTTATATGGATAAGTTCTGTTAGCCTTTATATTATTGTAAATAAATAAATAAATAAATAAATAAATAATGTTTAATAATTGTTGATGAGTCTTGTTCGTGAACGTGCACTGTAAAGTTGAATAAAACTTGTTGTCTTAAGAGTTTTGATATCTTGTTATTATAAAATTACAATACAATAAAATTATTGTAACCAATTGAAAATTATGTGATGCTAATTAATTGGTGACCATGACAGGATAACATTTAAAGAAAGCTAAAACTAGATTATCAAGGAAGACTGAAGTAAACTAGATAGTTTAAACAAATTTTAACAAGTTAAAAAATGTATATATGAACAAAAACAAAATTTGAACACTTCTAAAAAATTTCCTACAACATGTTAGAAAATTCCTTCTGCTTATCCTCTTTAAATAACATTATCATAATATTTTTTTATGAATTATAGCTTGAATACAAAAAAATTATTGGAAATCATGAGAAACAGACAAAATCTATTGAACGAATGAAAGAACTAAACAATTTATTTATTTATTTTTTGGTTTGACGTCTTACTGTTTTGCAATTGCTGCTAATGCAGACGGTGAATAGGATGATACATGAAGATGAGTGATGAAAAAATGCCAGACCTGACCGGGAATCGAACCCGGGACCCTAGCGTAGGAGCCAGTTTGGTCTAACCACTACGCCAACGGGCCAGCCAATTTAGCTAAACTAAAAACATGAAATAATGGGTAAATAAAGTGATCTACCAATAACAAAAGTAGTGACCTATATCCATGAGGAAGGTAAAGAAGTAATAGAATATTCCACCAAGCCTTCTCTTTAATTTTAAATAAAAATATAAAATTATTATTCACAAAGTTATAACAAAAGTATTCCGTAATTAATTTCTAAAATTATTAAGAATGAGTATTGCACATGTAATCACTCATGTATTTCATCTATATGTAAGAAGTGCACACCCGAAAATTTTCAACTAGAAATTCAAGTAAAATATATGAAGTCAGACTAACCATTGTTCATACATAATAATAATAATATGATCTCATAAATATAAAATTTTTTAATAAATTATCAAGGAATTACAAAAAGTGGAACAACCGAATAAGTAAAAGATTAGATCATACTACACTCATGAAAGTTTTATGTCAATGATTAATTATTAAAATTATTTAAGTGATTAGTTAGCACCACAGCTGCAGTATCCATGTTAATATAAAGAGTTTTAAAACAACCTTTACACTGCTTCTTTTTCTTTTTTCTTTACTTACAAGTACTTTCACGGTGCACACCCCTTCATCAGGTAATATCACAAAAGCTTCCAGAAATATTAAGAAGAATTATCTTCCTTTGTCAAAGTTTGAATTCGACTGTCTGAATTCAAACATTCAAACAGACAGTTGAATTCAAACTTTGACAAAGGAAGATAATTCTTACCTGACTTAATTATTACCTGATGAAGCGGAGTGCACCATGAAAGTACTTGTAAGTAAAGAAAAAAGCAAAAGAAGCAGTGTAAAAGGTGAATATAAAAAGGTTTTTTAAAACTCATTATATTTATTTATTAATTTTTTTCAACTCCTAATATATGTACGTTGCAATCCGTTCAATTCAGAACATAAGCAACCCGATGACCCAATGAGTTGAGTATGACACGTAAATGAGGTGTGTAGTCTTGTACAGATCCCGGCCAACTATTCCTGGGATAGTATGGTTAATTGAACCCCAACCATCAAATTACATCAAGAACCACTGTCTAGTATTCAAACCTTTATGAAAGTAACTTCCTTGACTTGGATTTCAACCAGGAACCTTCATCTCCAAAAATCAGCTGTTTAACAGCTGTCTCACAGCAACAACTTTACCTCTAGACCAACCCAGTGGGTCATTATATTAATAAGATTAATTATTTATTAATAATTATTGTAATAAATAAAGTTTATACTTGAAATTTAACGTTTTAAATATTTGTATGTTGAAGACAATTTCAGTTTGTAATATTAGCCTACAGTTTCCCCCATAACAGGCAGGTGGAGTGTTAAATTAATTGCACTCGATCTATTGGTTCCAGGGCTACAAAAAATAGTTCTCATTCTTATCACTCAGTCAGCCAATTATATGACTGAACTATTTAAGAACAGAAGAGGTAGAGGTGTAAAAGATACTTATTAGCGTTATCTACTCTGAAAAAAAATGAATTTCACTATACAGCCAGTCCATGTGGTAAATGAAGTGAGATGTCATTTGCAGGGTGGAAAGAGTGTGCTTTTTGGAGGGTCTGGCATGCTGATAAGCATACTCTTTCAATTCAGTGAGGAAGGCAATTGTAAACCACCTTACTCCTCATTTTTAGTTGATAAAACCTCTAGAGGTTCAAACCAGACCTTTCCGCTGTTGACCTAAACAACAACAGCCTACAGTTCATAAATATTTACTTTATTATGAGGCTAGTGACTCGCAATTACTTCACTTTGCATGATATACAAAGTGAAGTATTGTATATATTTATATATATTTATTTATTTATATAAGTATTGTGAAGTATACATTTATATATTATATAAATATTGTAACATGGTATTAGTACTATCTAGTCACCTCACGTGGTCTAAAATTGGCCCTATAGGATGGAAAAAATACTGGGAGGAAATTATAAGTTGAAATTTCCTTTGAAAAAACAAACTATTAATTTTTAAGCACTTTGAGGTATTACATTACAATAAAAGAGTGATGGGAAATAAAATTATTTTTTGAAAACCTATGATCAAAAATAACAGCCTGCTCGATAATAGGATTCTATAACCTGTTATTAAAATAACACTGTTATCGTCCAGCCTACAATACAATGTAGTAATATGTAATAGCGTGACACATGCGAAAAAGAAGTGACCTAAATTATTCACTAACAAGTAGAATTTTTGTACAAAGATTATTGGTCCAGAAAATGGTAGTCAAAACAAACTGTCTGGCAGCGACATCATGACTTGCTGGACGGTTTGTTTTGAATATTGACTTGTTTTAATCCTGCTGACACCTTTATGGATGCATGGCTGCTGACTTCTCAGCTCGGTGTACAATGCATAGTAACTATAGTGCCTTGGTTTGTGTTTGTGAAAGATTCAGTGCAACTGCCCACCCTTGTGTTTGCAAAAAATTGCATTTGGTTTGCTGTGGTTGAATTTGCTTACAGGAAATAGTGCTGTTTGTCTTAACTTTGTGTTTGTGAGAGATTCAGTGAGATTTGACACCCTTGAGTTTGTATTAATAACAGTATTATAACATAGTTAAACTTAAAAGTGGTGTTATTAAACAAAAAGGTTACTGATAACTTCATTTAGTTTTAACAGTCCTTACTGTTATACCAGTCAGACAAGCGTCATTTGTACATCAGTTTATTAAACTTATTTGAATCACAGTTTTATAAAGTAACAGCTTATAGGGTGTTATTAAAATAACAAGTGTTTTTAGTAACCTGTTATCACAATAACTACCTCAATCCAGTAACCATGTTATTAATCCTGTTATGTTAAATAAGCCCCAACACTACAATAGAGTAGTTAAATTATGACAAAATCAAATACCCGAATAAAATTTTTATCTACGCCACTGATACTCATAGTACAGAATATACAAATAGTAATTCCATCTTTTTATGGACCAAATTAATCTCACTTAAAATCATAAACTGAGCTGACTTACCTCAACATAAACTGTCTTTGTAGCGACAATTGTTGGTCGTGGGCCATTGAAATTTGAGAATGGATTATTGTTAAATGGATGATTAGGATTATTGTTATGATGGAGTGGATGTGTGTCAGGATGTGGGATTGCTGGAAATAAAGGAGCACTTGTAACTCCTCCAGATACAACTACATCTTGTTTTTGAGATACATCTTCATTGTCACTTTTGTCTGCTGTAGCATCTGTAAATGTATAAAGAAAAATCATAAAAGTTACTTTTATTAATGTATTATGTAATTATAATAAATGTTGTACTTGAAAATAAATTTTTTTTTTATTTTTTTTTTTTGAGTTATGATGCCTACATAAGCCTTGGGCTTGTGGGTATGTAATGATATGAGGTGATTCACAGATGAAAAAAATGCCAGACCTGACCGGGAATCGAACCCGGGACCCTGGCATAGTAGCCAGTTGCGCTGACCACTACACAATAAATTACAAAAAGGCATAATAATTCCTCATTAATGAATACATTCTTTATTTTTAAGAATGTTCTCTGTTTTAAAAATTGACATCATTACTACGTGAATTTTACGTTTAATTCAGGTTATGGCCTTCAAGTTGGCTAAGTCAATCAGCCGGTAAAAAGCTGCTATACTATTAATTGTTCATTAACACCAGTGTTTTTTAATCCCTAATATGTGTATAACCCATATGTGTGCATGGTTGTTCAAGAGGTAAAGTTGTTGTCACGAGTCAGCTGTTTAACAGCTGATTTTTGGAGACATAGGTTCCTGGTTTGAATCCTAGTAAAGATAGTTACTTTTATACGAATTTGAATACAAGACAGTGGTTAACGGTGTACTTTGATGGTTGTGACTCAATTAACCAAACTCTCTCAGGAATGGTCAGCCTGAGTCTGTACAAGACTACATCTCATTTACATGTCATACACATCAACCTCATCTCATTGGGTCATGGGTTGCTTATTGTTCTGAATTGAACAGATTACAATATTAGGTTTAAAGAAAGTGTGTAAAGGCCAAGCCAATTGCTGTGAGCACTGGGCTGCGCATGCCCATACTTGACTTTGACCCTGCATACTCTCTGATCTTCAGTTAGATGTACAGTGTGTTGTTAAAAATTTTGACAACACCCTGTGTATTTTGTAGGCATGCTGTTCCATTGTTGATTACATACACTGCACTATTGCAGTACACACAAGACTATATTAATGCAGACGCACGACTTGCCCAGTGCTCTCCTTACAAAAATCAGGTAATATATTCCAATCTTTTCAATTTAAGATCAATAATCAATCCCATTATCTATTGAGAATGATATGTATGATATATAAAGAGTTGTACAGTCTCAGGCTGACCATTTCTGAAAGAGTATGGTTAATTGAACACCAACCATCAAAGTTCACCAGTAACCACTGTCTAGTATTCAAATCCATATAAAATAACACGAGTTAAGAAACCAATTTTTAATGGTGACACTAACAGCCACACATGAACTAACTTTACTTGGGAACTAGAAATAATTCTAACTAGGGCTTGTCCCTGTTCTAACTCATATCTGCTCAAGTGAAAAAAAAACAATGCAGCAGTCAAATTGGTTGGATGACAATATAATATTGTTTCTGATATATGTATAATAAAATTTCACCATACATTGTTTCATATCAGAAAGAAATTGTCAAATGGTTAGGGCTACACATAACTATAGTAATTTATTGTTGTTCAGTTTTCTTCTTTTTTTTTCTTTTTTTGGTTTTACATCACACTGTTTTGCAATTTCTGCTGATGCAGATGGTAGAGAATGATGATTATATGAAAATGAGTGATGAAAAAATGCCAGCCCTGACTGGAAATTGAACCCAGGACCCCGGTGTAGAAGCCAGTTGCACTAACCACCACACCAACGGGCCAGCCAGTTTTGCATTACATCTAATTATTTATCATGATTTCTAAATAATTACTGTTTAGTAGAATTATATTTAGTTTATAAATATACCATTAACAGCTTGCTTACAAGCAACTACAGTAGATCATAATGTGTCTAAATTTCTAACTTTCCAGGCCCTACCTGGAAATCAAACCTCGGACCTTTTACTTTGTATTGTAGAGAACTATCTCTGTACCACAGAGATGGTCACAATGTATTCTTATAAAACCCACCAGAGTAATTTCTTTTCTCTTAAATTGAATATTTCTTCCTTTAATTTTACATCAGATATTTTAAATAAAAAAGAGTTGACAAACAACTCACTTCTTGTCTCTCTTGACAAGAGTTGAGCTGTTATTTACAACTTTTTTTATCCCTAATCTGTGTACGTTGCAATCTGTTCAGAACGATAAGCAACCTCATGACCCAATGAGATGAGGATGATGTGTATGACCTGTAAATGAGGTGTAGTCTTGTGCAGACCAAGGCCAACCATTCCTGAGAGAGTATGGTCAATTGAACACCAACCAGCAAAGTGTACCAGTAACCACTGTCTAGTTTTCAAATCCGTATAAAAGTAACAACCTTTACTAGGATTTGAACCAAGAACCTTTGTCTCTGAAAATCAGCCGTTAAACAGCTGACTCGTGGCGGAAATGTTACCTCTATACCAACCCAGTGGGTCATTTACAATTTAGAAAGATTTAATTTTAGATTATACTTTAAAAATAAATTAAACAACTCTTAGTTTACTTGTATAAATTTTGTAGTATCTTATAACAGTAAAATTAATTTTATTTAGTAATTGAAGTACATTTAGAAAGCTACAACTATAAAGGTATTTGTGCTCTGAGTACTTACCACCTTTCTTGGCTCCAAAGATATTTCCAAGAACATTTGCCTCTGCAATGATGCAAAATCCAAGTAAGATCACAGTCACTTTAAGTTCTAACATCCTGTAAAATTAACAACAGTAGTATTAAGCATCCCTTAAGAACTTCTTTCCCTTAGTAATCAGTATTTTAATTTTCTTTGTTGGCTGCAAACAAACATATTATGAAACATCTTTTTTATACATGAAATAGCTTGATCTACCCATACCTAATAGTTTTTATGCTTTAATTTTTTTTCAATTTTGTATTTCCTTTTTGTTTTACCCTGCATATTTTATTGTTGGATGTGATTTGTTTCTCATTTAACCAGCATTTCTTCCATATTTTTGGTAATGAAAATATTCAATCAGTGGCATAGATAGAGGGGGTCCAGGGTGTCCAGACCCCCTCGAAACATAAAAAAAGAAAAAATTATTATGAAGATTAGTAAATTTTACCAACAGCAGGAAATCTACCAAATTAAATTAAATATCTAATTAAAATAGTTGAAACTAGCTTCGCTTAACAAACTTCTTTAACATTAGTTTTTTTTTTGAGTTATTTATTCAGATCATTGTAAAATCACCCCTTGTTTCAAGATCGTTTGGGTTTGGCTTGATCAGCTTTTTTGGTCATGTATAAAAACACTCACCTGCATACTGGGTGGAAGGGGCTCATTCTCCTGCACCGAAAAGTGTTTTGAGCAATCAAATCAGGCAAATGCTTCTGTCAGGGATGGTCGGTAAGGTTCAACAGGTAATGGATGACAACCGGTTCACAAAACAAATTTTTAAGACACTAAACAGTAGACCTAAGGTATCGGATAAATGGTTTAAGAAGTCAGAAAGGATATTGAAAAAACTGGAATAAACTGAGAAAACTTAATGAACCGAAACAAATCAGACAACTAATTACGAATTATAAGGGCTTCAATGAAGAGTAAAAATGGAAAACCAGGTGGCGGAGAGAAGCCTACAGTGAGCGAATGCTGAGAATGTGAGCTACAAAAATGAGCTTCCAGAAACATCTAAGGTCACCTCACATAGTCTAAAATTGGCCCTATACTAGGAAAGAAATTCTGGGTGGAAATTACAAGTTGAAATTTCCCTTGAAAAAATGAAGGGTTTTAATTTTTTAAGAACTTTGAGGTAATAGAGGTATTAATAAGTTATATTATATCAAAACTGACACCCCCAACAAAATTTTTATTTACGCCACTGCCTACAATGGATATTCGTAAAAAATTACACCAAAGGTTGTAAAAATTTTGATATGAATTTCGTTTTCATCTTGACTGGGAATCAAACCTGGAATATTCATAATTGAATATTCTACAAGATTCAATCACCAAGCTACTGATTTATTTTCTTTCATACAATTTTTTAAATGCTCAGGTCATCACACTCTAATATCTTTTTTAATTCTGAGCTATATTTTCTGCATCTATAAAACAACAATCCTTCTGTTAGTTACTTCATGTATGTACCTAAAACATGTATGTGTTGTTGTTGTTGTTTAGGTCAACAGCCAAAAGGCTGGTTTGAACCCGTAGAGGTTTTACTAAGTAAAACGAGGAGTGAGGTGGTTTACAATTGCCTTCCTCACTGAGTGGAAAAGTACGCTTATCAGCATGCCGGGCCCTCTGAAAAGCACATATTTTCCACTCTGCAAACGACACCTTCACTTCATTCACCACAGGGTCTGGCATGTATGTGTATAGTTCAATATAACTTAATATCACAGATTGAAAATTTATAATTTTAGTAATATTGTATACGTATATTACCATCAATTGTCTCTAAGCCATGCACAGACTTGTCTCTAACTTAGGAGGTGTGCGTTAAATAAATAGGTTTTTTGCTCTTTCTGGGTTTACTAATTTCACTTTACACTTTAATTTTGACGCTGCTCCTCAACAACTCAAACATTGAGAGAAGACTGAAGCACCAGAAAACCTTTTAATTTGTTTAATTTAGAAAATTAATATTTTATTTACGAAAATATGAAAATCTTATTTAGATTATTTTTTCTTGGTTTTACGTCTGGTTTTACGCTGCTCCTCAACAACTCAAACATTGAGAGAAGACTGAAGCACCAGAAAACCTTTTAATTTGTTTGATTTAGAAAATTAATATTTTATTTACGAAAATATGAAAATCTTATTTAGAATTTTTTTTTCTTGGTTTGACGTTCTGCAATTTCTGCTAATGCAGACGGTGGATAATTATGACAATGAAAATGAGTGATGAAAAAATGCCAGACCTGACCGGGACCCCGGCATAGAAGCTAGTTGCGCCAACCACTGCACCAACAGGCCGGCCATATTTAGAAAATAAATTGTTTTCCTTAAATCTATTTTATAAATTTCTTATGAATTTATCAATAAATTTTTAAAAATTTTATCTATTTCTTAATGGTTTATGTATTTTAAGCAAGAATAGCTATAAAGCCATACCTAGGTAAATTTAACTCAGAAAATAAGAAAAGCAATAGGGAAATACTAATCTTTAAAAATAAAAATGCTTTAGTATTATATTTTCAGATAAATTATAACTATTAGAAAATAAGATTATCCACTGGGTTTTCTCAAATGATAGTTGAAATTGTAAGGTAGTTTAAAATTTCTCATAAGTCTAAAATTAGTTACAATGAAATAAATTTTTAAAGTCTTTAATTTTTTTAGATATCACTCAAAGAATCACACACCAATTTTTAGACCTTTCAGGTAGTTGTAAAAATAGTACATATTTCTACGATAATCATCCCCTATTTATCCCGTAGTTGCAAGTGATCAAAATTCAAATCTACTTTTTCTGTTCAACCCCTAAGGAACAAATTTACAGATTTTGGCTTTCTGCAGATTGGGAAAATCGGGAATCAGAAATTAGTCGGTGAGGACTTTCACATTTATAAACAGTACAGATATTTTGTTGTCTTGATAACCACCAAAAAAATAAAAAATTTTAATCGATAAAAATAAAAATTCTTTCTCTGTGAAATTTGAAAAATTATTTTAATAGAGAAGGAGAAATTTACATGTAAATACTTTAACAGTTAGAATTAACACCAAAATTATAATTCATTGCTTAATTTATTTTTAGAGGACTAGAAAGACTTTATATGAATCTTTACAGCATCTAATGTAATACTGAATACAGAAAATGAAATTTCTTGAACTCCTGAATACAATTCACCACCCTCAGCTTTACAAATATAAAAAATATAATAAATAAATTGCTTTAAATTTATTTAACCACTTTCACACCAAAACTTTGTTGTTGTTGTTTAGGTCATCAGCCGAAAAGCTGGTTTGAACCTGTAGAGGTTTTACTAAGTAAAATGAGGAGTGAGGTGGTTTACCATTGCCTTCCTCACTGAGTGGGAAAGTACGCTTATCAGCATGCCGGGCCCTCTGAAAAGCACATATTTTCCACTCTGCAAATGACACCTTCACTTCATTCACCACAGGGTCTGGCTGTATAATGAAATCCATTACTTTCAGAGGAGATAACTCTGATTAGTGTCTTTTACACCTCTACCTCTTCTGTTCTTAAATGATTCAGTCATTTAATTGGCTGACCATGTGATAAGAAACAGAACTATTTATTTTAGCCCAGCAATGAACAGATTGAGAGTAAATAACCAAAACTTTATAAAAAATATTTAATTTTTCATACAAATAATGAACAATGTCTTACTTGATTCTGTATGACTTTTTAATTTTTATTAATTTTTAGGTAGACTATTTTTACAACCATTTAAATTATTTAACTATAAATTAATTTATCATTGGAAAAAATCTTGATGTAGATTGCCCGTTCCAGTGTAACTCCAATAAAAATCTACTTTCATTGTTGAACAGGTTAATTTTCAATTTTGCCTCTATGAATAGTACAAAATTTATAAATTATTGTCAGTTTATTTTTTTTAAATTGGCAGTGGTAGTCTTAACTATTAATTTTTTGTTTTGTCTGTGCAGTTATTAATTTTAAAATGTTAAAACCTTTATATCTGTTGTAGTGGTTATCAAAACCCTTTGGAAATCAACCTATTGCATGAATTAGTCACAAAATTGTACTAGTATATAATTTTAGAAAAATTCTATTGCTTGTCACTATAATGTAAATTTTCAGAAGTTTCTATCTCGAAAATTTAAGCTACTAATCATTTAATTTCATAACTATTAATTAAAAATAAACAATAATATCTCAAAATTATTAATTAATTTAAAATAAATTTAAACGTCTAGGGCCTAATAAGAATTGGGAAAGTAGGCTATCATTCGATATCTAGATTGAAATGCTAGTAGTTATGTTAAACCAAGTATGATTAATTTTTGGAATAAAAATTTATTATTAATATAGGCTTACATGATCGGAAAAATAATTTTAACATTTAATTCAAAAAATACTAAGTATGAAATGTTATAAATATTTTTTAAAAAGTAGTTTGAAAAAATTAATGAAGATTAACCACATTTAAATTAACTATTAACGGTAATAAATACGCAATTCAGTAGCGAATAATAAATTTGTTTACTTACGTGAGTCCCTCCGTAGATGTTAGGGTTAACAACACGAACTGGCCAGTAGAAAGTTGGTTGAACCGTTTATAAAGGGTAGTTTTAGATTTAGCACAGGACGTAACAGTACCTTGTTTATTGGTATTTGGCACAATCAAACATACGTCCGTAGGTAGAATCATCCCTAACATTTCACACATCCTTCGATTAGGCCTACTGTAATATCCCGTTACATGAGAACGTAATTGACTGAGTAAATTACAATGAAATATAAAATACATCTTTCAAGTACCTTTCGCCTACAGATTGTTGAATTTAAATTTTAACCCAACGTTATTTAGATAAATGATTAAATTTTCAATTCAACTCGAAATTATAGCTTAATTTTATTTAGATTCCACCTACAAATAAAAGCATTTTTTGGCCGCCTCCGTGTTCCATGGTCATATTGCTAAACTAAAAAGCGGAAGGTCCCAAATTTCTATTCCCGGCTGGGATCTTGATATTATTACACGTTAAAACCGTTAGATTCTGTACCATAACACATAGAAGTCACTAATAATCAAAGCAGTTGATGAGACTTTAAATTAACTGAAAAAAAACATGTTTTATATAGACCCATCTCATTATCAGCGCAAAAACCTGAGACTAAATTAAGCCCTGTACTTATAATACAGAATATAAAATAATGACAAATATTGAGCAGAAATTATAATAGTTAAATCATAAATCATAAAAATCAACCCACCGGGTTGGTCTAGAGTAGGTTGATCAGATTGTTACCATGCAAAACCGGGACAAATACCGGGGCTGTGGTCTATGGGTGGGGGTATAGAATAGGTCCAACAGACTCCTGGGTTAATGTTCGTCTGTTAAAAATATTATAAAATGAAAGAAATCCAAGTGTGTGAACTTGTTTTTAAAACTTTTAAAGCGTGAATTTTCTTTTCTAAGTCTATCAAAGCACACAATTTGCTAGTTTTTCAAGGAATAAAAATAAATAAATAAAATTTTGAGGTTCATATGACTTTATTACTAAAGTTATTTCTCAAGTATAAATAAACAAGGATATACCATTAAAATACACAACTGGTAACAGAATTTAACAAAATGCAATACATTTTTAAGTTTTGGTGTACTTTTCATTTGTTTCAGCCAACTTAATAATGTCTTCTCTATTATGTAATTATAAAAGTGAGAAAACGGGACATTTTGACGTCCCGACAACGTTTTTTGGGACAACGGGACACAACGTTAAAAAACGGGACTTTCCCGTTTTTACGGGACGCCTGGTCACCCCAGTCTAGAGGTAAAGTCGTTGCCAAAATCAGCTGTTTAACAGCTGATTTTCGGAGACGAAGGTTCCTGGTTCAAATCCTAGTAAAGGTAGTTACTTTTATACGGATTTGAATGCTAGACAGTGGTTACCGGTGTACTTTAATGGTTGGGGTTCAATTAACCATACTCTCTCAGGAATGATCGACCTGAGTCTGTACAAGACTACGCCTCATTTACACGTCATACACATCATCCTCATCTCATTGGTTCAAATTTTTTGGACATAACGAGTTTTAGAAATGGACGACTCAAATGTAGCTGTAAAATATAAGATGTTTAAAAATTATAATAGGCCTTATATTTAAACATTTTGCATCGCATATTTTGTATTATTATTTTTTTTAAGATAACTGTGTTAAAAGATTGTTGATTTTTGCAAAGTTTGGTAATGTTATCGCCATTGCTTTCCCTTTTTTAACAAATTGTGTCAAAAAGTTTTTTTATTGGCGTTCAAAATACTGTAATAATAGAAAAATTCAACTAATTAGAGAATTTTATGAAGATCAACTACAATTTTTAATCGGGTTAAAATTTTATCTGGAACTTAGACCAAACGTTGCTTAATGTATTCTCTTAACAACATTTTTCTTTGCATCTATTTAAACATGTTATAAGATTTATAAGATATTATAAAACCGTTATATTCGATTCAAAACCATATCGTATGAATAACGCATGGAAGACATACGGACAGTTATTGACTGAAAGTTAAAGTGGCCTAAATTTACTTTCAGGCCGTGAAAAACAAAGTTTGAATTTTTGCGAATTTAAGTAATTAATAGTTTTGTTTCAACAATATTAATATAATTTTTAAAAATACTTGGCTTTCGGGCTAGCCCTATCAGCTAGTTGTAATAAAGTTGCTATAATAGTTAAATAACACGTTCGGGTTAACATCCTGTATATGGTAACCAGTTCACAGTCTTAGATGATCAAACTCAACTTCAAATTTTCTTCTAATCCAAGTCAAAAATACACTAAAACGATCATCAAATTATTGTAGATTGATGTCAAAAGTTTAGCCTACGCACCGATAACAAATAAAAGCTAAAAAAAAGGATGCCTTCGTAGCGTAGTGGTAGTGTGATACCCTACAACGCAGAGGTCCCGGGTTTGATTCCCGGCTAGGATATGAAAATTTTCACCAGTTAGAACCCACTCTTACACAACCCACCGTAGTCGCTAATAACCGAGCTGTTGATGCGACTTTAAATAAACTAAAAAAAAAAAACAGCAAAAGATGACTACTTTGAAGAATTTAGGTTAATTTCGATTCGCAAATTTTTTTAGTAACCTTATAAAGAATCTATCTAAATGTTACTTTCAAATAATTTTCGAAATAGAAACCAAAGAAAGATAAATGTTATCAAATAATGACTGACTACTTAAAATTACTTTAACATGACAGTATTTTTTTATGAAACATTGACTTATTGTTACTGTATTTATAAAAACACTCGCTCTGCTTTGTTCTTATTTTATATCCTTGTTTTGCAGTTTAAGTACATTTTCATTGAAAAAGATAATACTTGTTCCCAAAGTACTTTACATAGTATTCTATATAAAAGTAGGTTGTTTTTCTATTTAGGTATTAGAATGGTATTGAATGAATTCTTCTTTGGTTAATAATATAACATAATGGTCTCAATTAATTTCACTTTCCATCATTAATATTGCCGTCATGTTTAAAAAAAAATGTAGAAAAGTTGTTCACTTATGTAGTTAATTTACTTTTATAGAAATCTTGTTGCGATAGTTTCTTCTACAGTCTTCCTACTTTAATAAAAAACATCTGGTGTGAAACACTCACGTGACTTTTTCTTGCCAATTTAAATAATGAAATATGTAACCTCATTAGTAAACAATGCAAAATGTTAAACATAACCTAATTTTAATCATGAGTGAATGATGCAAAATGAAAACTAAATAGATTCATTATGTTGAATTTGTTGCCTATACGGCGTAGGCTATAGGCTCATTCGGATACAACGAACTATAATGCCGGTCTCTTGGATTTCGTTGTAACTGAATTTTATTGGAATTTTATTTATAATTAAAAAAATTGGTTGAAACACTCACACAACTTTCCCTTGCCAATGCAAATATTTAACAATATAACCTAACATTAGTAATAATACATTAGAAATAAACAAAAACTAACCCCAATAAACATAACCTAATTTTAATCATGAGTAAAAGACGCAAAATGAAAATCAACTTCAGTTTGGCTTAAAAATACAGAAAATCACTCTTTCACGCTAAACTAGGCTCTGTCAGAAAAATGCTCTAAATAAAATTTGTAGATCTTTTAATTTCTTATAAATTTGATTATAATACACTTGTAAAATGCATACTAAGGCTGAAATCTTTTAAAAATCCAGTTTTTTACACATTCGTGAAAAAACAGAAAATCGCTAATTACCGCTAAACTAAGCGTTTTAAAAAAATTGATATAAAAGTTGTAGGATTTTAAATTTTCTACAACTTTGATTATATACATTCTTGCGCTAAAATGAATATTTAAGTCGCAATCTTAAAAAAAACAACTTTTTTACGAGAAAACACCCTTCCTAAGAATTTTAGCAGACATGGCGCCTACCCTATCTCGTAGAGCATAAAAAAATTCAGTAAATGAAGCGATTTTTAAAAAAAAAATCGTAGAAGTCGATTTTGAGAAAATTGCAAAAAAGTGAAAAATGACACGAATAAATTACTACTTCCGGTTGACCGATTTTGATGAAAATGTTCGTGTAGGGTCCTCTAGCAGCGGTATCTAACTTAAGTTTCAAGTTCGTACGATATTCCGTTCTTGAGACATTATGTTCACACGCACGCACGCACACACACACACACACACACACACACACCAATCGTTAAAAACGTGTTTTTTTTGGGGGTTCAGGGGGTCTGAAAACATGTAGATCTGGTGAAAACTCGATTTCGAAAAATCGACATGAAAACAATACTTTCCTTTCTATTCATATAGGCAAGAGAAAGTAAAAATATAATAATAAATTAATTGAATGGTGAATATATGCAGCAATGTTTAACAAATTATTTCAGCTATGTAGATAGTATAGAATGCTCTATCTCTACAGTTTGAGGTAAAACTAGTAGATAAAAGGGTATACGCACTGCTTAATTTTATGTTTTGTGGTGGATAATGGTGTAACTTGACATTTTCTTCCACTAGAATGCACTACAATGTCATAGACAGTATCTTTTTACAATGACAGTTAAAACTGTGGTAATAAACGTTTATCTTCGACAGTAAAATGGTTTATAAAGTTTTTTCTTTAACTCTTACGAAAAACTTTATTTTGTATTATTAAAATACCATTCATCCATTCTTAGGGGATACACAGTAGGCCTACAATAAGGAATTTTAGTTGTTGAAGGTATTAACATGCATTAGAAAGCTATAAGAAATGTGATATTGAAAAACTATTTATCGCATAATGTACTTATTCATGAAGAGGTAATATTTAGATAAAAAATGAAAGAAATCAAAACAATTCACAAAATGATGACAAAACGGGGCCGTAGAATTTTTATCATATTTCATCCGATACAGTAGGCCTACTATGTTTTTGTTATAAATAGCATCATCATCCACTAAATTCAATACAATCATCCACTACTGTCTGTTTATAACTAGATGGCCCTCCGGCAGAGAGGATTTGCGCATTGTAAAACTATATCAGAAAACATTTTTAATATTTTTAAGTAACTAAAACTTGTCGAAAATGACGTATTTTTGTAAAACAAAGTATTTCGCATGTTTTTGTTCTATAAAATTATTTCGAAAAACACGGTTAATGAGATAATGTATAATGTAGTAAAAGTTTAGTTTTTGAAGAAAAATCTGTTCTCGTAATTAAAAAAGTAATGATTTTCTGTTAAATGTTATTGCATCATCATTTTCCGTAATTATTACAGAACAAACCTGCCACATATTATGTTAATCCGTGAAATCATTGTTGAATAATGACGATGTATTTGAAAAAATACGGTTTTTTTCTTAAAAAACAAAACTTTTACTAAATTATACATTATCTCATTAAGCGTATGTTTTCAAAATAATTTTATAGAACAAAAAAACATGTGAAATACTTTGTTTTACAAAAATACGTCATTTCCGACAAGTTTTAGTTACTTAAAAAAAATTAGATGCATGTTTTCTGAAATGGTTTTACAATCCGCATATTGCTCCCCTTTGCCAGAGGCCATCAAGTTACAGACAGTGGTAAGCTCTTCAATAAGTCGTACAAAATTAAACATTAGAAAATATTGCTCCCATGTTATTCCGGTCAAATCGAATACAAAATCACCAAATTATTTCGCTCCATTATTAATCAATCAGTACCATAGATATAGTTCTATATAGGATCTGGGTTAGTGAAAGTTACTTCTATTTGTCGTATTCCAACCTTAACAAAGATTTTATTTGTTTTTGCCGCATACAACTAGAGTGATATCATTCTATTAAGAAACGTACAAACGTAAGGCGAGGGAATATCGAAGTCTCAAATACAAATAACGGTCACCCGATAAAACGGCTGTTAATTGAGTTTTGCATAGCTTCAACTATAACAATATTTTTAGAAAAATTTTATTCCAAAAATCACTTTTATTAACAGAAGTGTTAGTACGATTATTCGTAATTAATAATACATTTAAAATTAAGTTACAATTAAATCAATGTGCACAGAAAAAATAGTGAAGTTCTCAAGTTCTCTAAAGAATTGAGCGAAATTTTCCCTCTTTCCCCAGACTGTAACTGATCCAGAAATAAAATTTGATATTCTTATATCTGCATTGTTAAAATATCTGCATAATACCCCCTCATTCATTGACGGACTTTAAAAACTTCTTCCATTTTTATAGATAGGTCTACTTGTAGAGCAAAACTTGATGACTCCTTCAAAAAAAAATTCAGGAAGATTATGAAATTTCAAAAAGTTTTCTGGCATTTCTCACTCTTACCCTAATCTTTATTTTTTTAAAAATCAAATAAACATTGTTTAGCACTCTTAAATCAGTCCCTGTAAGACTGACAAAACGAGCGCGTCTGTATGCGAGTGAGTTAGAGTTAGAATGGAAGATTAGTCTACGAGAAGCTGAAAGCTGAGAAGATTAGTCTACGAGAAGCTGAGAAATTTTAGAGTAAAATCCTCCGCAAGATGATGGGATTGAAGATAGTAGGCAGATAGTATAGGTTACGAGGAAAAGAAAACTGTACAAGAAAAACACATGATTAACAAAAAAAATACCAGAAAACTAAGACTAAAATTCTAAATACTTGTGTAAAGTGGATGACAAACGGTTGGCAATACAAATAATTAAGAAGCTACAGTAGGCTATACCTAAAGTGTTGGATAAGTGGTTTGAAGAAGTCAAAAAGAATATTGAGAAAACTGAAATAAACCGAGAAAGCATAATGAACCGACTCTAGTTCAGACTACTGTTTACTGATTTTATGGTTTCCACGAAGAACAAAAGCGTAGCCTAACACCGGATGGATGGAGGAAAGAAGAAAGGCCTACAGTGAATACTTGTTGAGAGTGTGTGCACCAAAAATAGCTTCCAGAAATGTCTTAAGTTACTGTAAGTGGTTTAAAATGGCCCTAAACGAAAAAGAAATCCTGTAGAAATCGAAATCAAGATGTGAACTCAGATGAAATTTCAGGAGGTATTTCTAAAAGTGGCTCTTATAGGTTTATAGGTAAGTGCAATTTTAATATTTTGCTGTCCAGGATAAAATAGGTAAGTTAAATTGTTATAGATTGAAATTTACGTGTAAATCAATCAGTCGTATAGTTCTTAAACTAAACCCACCAATTCACTGCTTTTTAAACATAAAAATTATGTTTATAAGTTAATTATAATTTAGTTAGAACTCAAATATCGTACATGAAAATAAATGTTCGTTATAATTGTCAACAAATTCAATATAAAGATCAAACACAGTATGTTCGTGTTCGAAACCGTTACTCATTTGTCATAAGTTGTTCCGTAATTCATATTATCGGACCGTGAAAGTAGGTTTATTCTTATTTAGGCATTCCTTGTTGTTATCTGATGTCAGCAAAGTAAGAAGCTAGTGCCAATATTCTATATTTAGGTGCATTTAGAATGTATTTCTTAGACACCATGGTAATGAAATACAATCGAAACTTTTCAGGTTAGGAAACCTATGTAAAATTTTAGTAAAATAATGGAGTTAATAATAATTGATTTCCCGCCCGGTTATTACAGAAAATGTATAAATAGGTACCAGGAGAGTATAAAAAAAGTTGAGGGGGACCTTGTATCAATGTTTTCGTGAAAGATTGGATTTTTGAATTTCACGGTTTATCGTCACTTCAAACTTTTCTCTATAACACTGATAATTTTTTTAACAGTTAAGAATTATTTACAGACAGTTTAAAAAATTTTCAGTAAATGTGTTAAAAGTGTTAGAATATATCCTGAAGAAGATAGCACTCAGCAGCGTTGCTACTGTGTAATCGTTTGGTTATAAGACGTAATAAAGGGTTTCCTCTTGGGTCCTGACAATGTACAACTTTTCATTAATACGCAGAAAGGTGTAGTTTTCGTTTTAAAATTAATGGACAAGGTGAATGAAGTTGTGAAAAGTAGAGAATAAAAAACACTGATAATAATAAGGTAATAGTAGTCTAATACTGGTAGTGATAAAGTTTAGCTTAAAAATAATTTCAAGTTAGAACTTTCTTTTAATCCGCATGTTGCAGAACCAATATGTCACTCGTATTTGCATATAATATCAACTGACGAGAAACCTTCTTTGCCCTAAAAATGAGTAGTGCAAGTATAATAATGTACAGAAATCTTCATCAAAGTACTAGTATTCAGAGTGAACCGCGTTACAAAATTCAATTATGGAAGAATGGTTTAACATAAAATATGAAAAAAATTGTTCCTCTCTAAAACCCGTTGAAAATCAAAGCGTTCCCGTTGAAAAACAGAATATAGGCCCACACTAAACTGAGGGTCATGGGTTAGAATCTTAATATTTTCAAATGAGTTTGATTCCTGGTGTGGTATGACAGAAGTAACCAGAGATTTAATATGTACATTCCCACTCAAAAGACTTCCCAAATTTCTACGTCAACCCATTTGTTGTTTACGTCACATTTTATTACGTTCAACTCAGTGGCATTTTAATTTTCCACACCGTTATGTGCATGTCTCAAAGTGTTTCTCACACTCGTTTCTTTCAATGTTCCTTCTCTGCCTCACTATTAATTCATGTTAAATTCAATCTGTGATGATGGAAATATCTCTCGTTATGAACATTAGATATAATTTGTAGCTATAATAACTCTATAAGCTATAATTACAATAACATTTGGTAGGTAGCTTCTAAAATGATTAACTCCTGATACCCCCATTTTATATCACAAATGCAATTTAGTGGGCCCAAGTTCGCATATTTATTGTTTAAAATTTTACGAGATTATCCTTATTTATTTAAGTCAGTTAAAATTGTATAAAACTTGCTTCAGCTGATGTTTCGAGTTTATAAAATATATTAATTAAAAACAAATTAATAATACAAAGTGTGTTAATTATTAATATTTATCCGAAAACACTTGTTTACACAAAGGTTTTGAATTGAATATATGTTAATATAATTAAATACTTATCTATACTAATAGTATAATAAAGAATAAATGTCTGTTTGTTTGTTTGTATGAGGTAACCTCAGAAACTACTGAACTGATTTTAAAAAAATCTTTCATTGTTGCATAGTTTAGAGCTTCCTCATCAATATAGGCTATTTTGCAACTTTGAGTAACTTTAATTAAGTGAGTTAAGCAACTTAAACTGGGGCAATGTCACATGTTTTAGTTTATCGGGTGCATAGCACTTTTATTTTTTCTAAGTCCTCAGGATGGTGTATTTTTTTTTGGCTAGAAGCACGATTCAACTTTTATATTTCATAGAAAAACGTGAACAATAACATTCGATTCCAAAAACATTAAAAAATCGGAAATATTCAAAATTTTTATTTTTGTACTGTATTTCATATAGGGCTACTATTTGTTTTCATTCGACAGGTAGTGAATGAGTCATATATTTCCAATTACTCTGCGTACCGCACCCACGTATTACTGTATCTTATCTCAGCCATATATCAACTGTCTCTTTCTTTTCCATCGGTATGCTTCTATGCATTCTATTCAATTCTGTTAAATCGTAGGAACAAACATTTAAAACGGTGGGCATCGATTTGAGACAAGAGTGCTTCCTTCACTCATGAACAACTTTATGTCGGACTTTCTAGTGCTGGAAGTGCAGAAAAACAATTTATTTTGCTGCCACAGGGCAACAAAACCACAAATATTGTACATAGAAAGGTTTTAAAATAATTTAATGAGGCCTACATTAGCTACTGTGAAGCGAAGCGAGCGGGGGTTACTAGTTATTAATAAGTGTATTAATTAATAATGTTTGATGTATAAAAAACTGAATAATAGAAAGCACAAGTAAGGTTAGTTTTAGTCAGTATGAGCATCAACGCACGACTGAAGGTTTTTAAAGAGGATTTGAACATTAGACAGTGGTGTACTTTGATGGTTGGGGTTCAATTAACCGTACTTACTCTCTCAGGAATTGTCGGCCTGGATCTGTACAAGACTGCACCTCATTTACACGTCATACACATCATCCTCATCTCATTGGGCCATGGGGTTGCTTATTGTTCAGAGTTGAACAGATTGCAACGTACACACATTACAGATTAAAAAAAATTTATTCGAGGGTTGGTTGGTATGCAGCCTTCCATTCTTTGCGAAACTCCATTATCGTCAGCTGTTACTCGGAATAGAAACGACATTAAACGTAGGTACGGAAAAACGAACATGATTCATAAGTAGTATTCATGTATTAAATGTTATTTCATCAAACTAAGAATTTTATAAAAATTTTGAGTACTTTTTAGTACACTCAAAGTATAAAAACCTTCCAATAGTTCGAATCATATTTGAATAAGGTATCCAAATTATATCAGTACAATCAGCTGTTTCACAATATTTCTTCACTTTGCATCATGGACGCACATTTTAAAATTTCTGTTCTGTGTTTAGGTTATATCTGCTTACGGTGATTACTTATTATGTGTTTGTTATTAGTTATGTAGTGTGTTTGAAAAGCAAGATAATCTTTAAAAATGATTTTAGATGCTTATAGACATTTTTTGAATGTAACGCATTCAAGATTGTATAAATTACCTTTAAAATCTAAAATAGATACACTGCGTTACTTTAGCTTACAAAAATTTTCCAAGACTTCTCTTAAAGCGCCGGTGTCTAGTAATAAATGTTCGTTTCTTACCGAAAATGATTTTAGTATTCTGAAACGTCATATTCGATTAGTTTCTAGGTTATTAAGTTCGAATTTATCAAGTTGTGCCAGAAGTGGGCATTTGAGTACTAGTCGGGTAAGTTATTACTTTGTGACTTCTAATTTGGTGTCTCGTTTCATAAAATGTTTCTTCTTAGTTTTAGACCGGCCGCACTCATCATAAGTACGTAACAGGTGTTGTAAAACATGCCACAAATGTTGGTCTGGAAGATTAAAAACCTGTGGTGGGATAAAATTGCCATTCACTGGCACAATACCAACATCTGTAGTAAAACATTTGTGGCAGTTTAAAACAAATTCAGTTTGCTGTGTTTTTTTGTTAAGCCCCCTCCACACATGATCAAACAATTTGCAACAGAGGCCGTTGCACAAACAATTTGATAGTATGTAGTGAAGATTGAGTCCTTGCAAAACGGTTTGAAGTAGATGGAATTCATTCGAAATAATTTGCACAATTAGTAAGTTGCACAACATTTTGTAACGTCTGTTGCATTGTTTTTGCGTAATAGGTTAGTTTTTGCAGTAATTTTTCGTTTTTCACCGATTTGTTTTGTAAGTAGTATAAAATAAATGTGGCCGTGGCTTCTGCTAGGACTAATAAGAATTCTGGCACAAGTTTATAAAAATTTACCAGAATTGTGAAAAGTGAAGTGTGATGGGTATAAAAACAGAGATTTAAAAAGTGCAGGACATGACTAACAAGATAACGTTAAGTTACATATAATCTCTGTTTGGGCGATATCACTTTCCTCATACAACAGTAGTCTCTTTTTAAATAAAAGCTGCAACTATTATTAGCTGTTCACCAAATGTAGTGTGATCCTTACATAAATAATTTTTACAGTCCACGAATGAACTAAGTTGCAGCTCGATTATTAAATTTCCTTGGTTAAATTTAGACCGTTTCTGTAACCAGTCTTTCACCCACATACTTCACTTCTTTGGGTGATGTTTGGTTTTCTTTTCCGTGCAGAAGCTATTATTACTGCTACACAAGTAACTTTGGTCGACGTTTGGAGAGAACTATGAGTATACCAAACTAATCACACTCAATCTCACAACTTTTCTAACAAAATCACCTTAAATGTCACAAATCCAAAACAATGCTTGTTTGTACAACAGACTCGTTGCATGAATTGTTTGATCATGTATGGGGGCCTTTAGACAAGTTGCACTGTCAAATACAGATAGGCCTGATTACAGAATTAAAGATGAACTGGTATTCATGATATTTAATTTATTTTATCAACTAGGCAGAAATATTTCAATGCATTTAAAACTTTCAGCTCAAAGAGTAGGCCTACGTATAGAATAAAATTGTATTAGTTATAGAAGAGAAATCTTGATAAAATATAGTGAAACCAGACAGCTATAAGCTCATGCAACAATATTATGAGCTATGATGTGCGTTGGTTAAATATTATACCACCCAGAATTATTCACATGTTGTTTATGTCAACAGCCGAAAGGCTGGTTTGAACCTCTAGAGGTTTTACTAAGTAAAAACAAGGAGTGAGGTGATTTACTAGTGCCTTCCTCACTCTATTCACATACTGGTATGAAATTTTAAAAACCTCTTCTTTGAAGAACTTATTGCTACTGTACTTTATAAAAATTTAGTAAAATTGCATTTATCCATTAGTTGAACAGTCTTGCCGCAAATATCTTGTGATTTATCCTGTAGAAATAATTGTCAAGTTTTTTTATATGTGCAGCTAGCCTAAGAGAGTTTTACAAATTAAAAATAAACACAAGCTTAGTCATTCCGTGCATTAACATTTTGTAACTGTAAAGAAATTTGTTATCTTTTATTATTAAATACCCATTGCAGTAAAAGTAGCAAATCTCAGTTCTGAATTTCTGGAAAGCAGGATTTTTTAATAAATGAAAAGTTTACTTCAATCTGTTTATTTCATAATTAAATAGCTTACTGTAATAAAACAATGTCTGACTCAATTGTGAACATATTTTTTTAAGACTATCATCATTTTTTTTTAACCATTGTCCCTTTTTTTGTAAATGTACTTTTTTACTAGCCTAACCTTAGTGTAGAAGAATTTATTTATATTGCAGATTAATTTATTAAGAAAAGAACATAATGCAATATTAAATCTATTTAATCAATCGAATATTAGAAATGCTAGAAGTTTTCATACATCATCTGCATCTAATCAACAAAAGAATGAGGATGACGATAAAAAGAAAAAGAAGAAAGATGAGGAAGAAGACAACACGTTTACTTCACTTCTCGCAAAAGCATTCTTTTGGATGTTGACAGCTTATATGTTAGTTGCATCTCTAGCTTTAATGTTCCCCGGTGGTAGTTCAAACGAGGTAATTATATTTTATATTTGTATAAAGGTATTTTCATTTCAGTTTAATTAAGTATCATCTAATCTGAAGTAAAAAGACATAAGCAACATCGATTGAAAAATTAGGTTTTTTTATTTTGTGAATTTATAGTATGTTGTAGCAACATTTTGTTAGCCAAATCCTATTGCTCACAAAAAAAAATTTTTTGCCACCATAACCCTCATAGACTCCAAAGGCAAAAAGGTAAAACATTGTGAATTCTTTTATGTCCTATGATTTTGAATACTGGTCTGCAAGTAAACTATATTTAGTAAAGGTAAAAATATTTTACCTCAATATTTTGTTTGTTGTTGTTTACGTCTTCAGCCGAAAGGGTATTTTGATCCCTTTGCTGAGTAAATGAAGAGGTGGTTTACAAATACCTTCCTCACTGAGTGGAAAAGTATGCTTATCAGCATGCCAGCCCCTCTGAATAACATTTACTTTCCACCATGCAATTGACACATTCACCTCAGAATCTGGATGTGTAATGAAATTCATTACTCTCAGAGGAAATAACTCTGAGTAGCATCTTTTAAACCTGTACCTCTTCTGTTCTTAAATGCTTCAATCATAATATAATTGGCTGACCATGTGAAAAGAAATAGAATTATTTTTTTGTAGCCCGGGAACCAGCAGATTGAGTGAAAATAATTTAACACTCCACCTGCCTGTTATGGGCAAATGTTTTGTATAGTCAGCTTATTTTACGAATGTTATTTTTGTCAGAATATGGTTGACAAGAACAACTTTCTAATTATAATTTAATGTTGATAGAATAATTTTTACTTTTTTCTCTAAAGTTGGGTGTCATTCATTATATTTATGCATCTACAAAATTAATGTAACGCATGGTTTATAATTTTTTTTTTTTTGTAATCCCTAATTTGTGTACGTTGCAATCTGTTCAATTCAGAACAATAAGCAACCCCATGACCGAATGAGATGAGGATGATGTGCATGACGTGTAAATGAGGTGTAGTCTTGTACAGACTCAGGTCGACCATTCCTGAGAGAGTATGGTTAATTGAACCCCAACCATCAAAGTACACCGGTAACCACTATCTAGCATTCAAATCCGTACAAAAGTAACTACCTTTACTAGGATTTGAACCAGGAACCTTCGTCTCTGAAAATCAGCTGTTAAAACAGCTGATTTAGGCGACGACTTTACCGCTAGACCAACCCGGTGGGTTTGGTTTAAAATTGAACGGTAAATTCCTCTTCCTCAAGTACAATTTTTAGAACTTATTTTGGATTTTATTTTTGCCCACATAAGCCTTAATTTGTGCATAGGTAATGGTATGAAGATAAAAAAATGCCAGGCCTGAATGGGAATCTAACCTGAAACTCTGCACTAAAGCCAGTTGTGTTGGCCACGATACCAATGGGCCAGCCAAATTCGCTTCCATTCACCACTATGATGTTGGTTATTAGCGACTATGTTGGTATGAGTAACGGTTTGAACTTGTAATAATTTTCCAGACCTTGGCTGGGAATCAAACCTGGGTCCTCTGCTTTGCAGCTCGACACACTAACCAATGGGCCACATAGGCGGCCCAAACCTAATTTTAATCACGAGTGAATGATGCTTAATGAAAATAAACCTCTTTTTTACTTTGAATTTGATGAGCACAATTCAGAAAATTGATGCTTAGCTAAGTGCTGTAGAAGAAAAATGGTTTAAGTAAAAGTTGTAGGTTTTATTAATTTTTTATAGCTTTAGGTAATACAATTTTGCCCTAAAACGCATATTAAGGTTGCACAATCTTTAAAAAAACTATGTATTACCACTAGAGCACAGCCTCCCCACAAATTCAGCAAACATCTCACTTACCCCATCTTGTAAAGACCTTGGAGATATTTTTTTTTTTGTTTAACGTCCGACTGTTCTGCAATTACTGCTAATGCAGACGGTGAATGATGAAATGATTTTTGTAACATATGAAAAAACGCCGTGCCTGAATGGGATTCGAACCCAAGACCGCATGATGAGAGGCGAGCACGTTACCAACTTCGCCAATGCGGCCGGCACCTTGGAGATAGGTACTCCATATTATCAATCATATTAAGTTACTCAAATCAATTATGTTTTTGACCAAATGATCTAAAATTATCTGTTACATGAATTTCTACTAACCAAAAGAGAATTTCTTTTTGCAGTTGGTGAAATTTGTCTCTTGGAATGAATTCTTACATCATATGCTGGCAAAAGGAGAAATAGAAGAAATTATTGTAAGACCAGATGTAGAAATTGTAACAATTATTTTGTATGATGGTGCTATTATCAAAGGTAGAAGAGTAAGTATGTAAATTAAATAAATGTTATACTCTACATAGTATTTTTTATAAAAAGAAGAAATACAGTAGGCACCTGCTATAATGGATCCAGCTACAACTAAGGATTTGACTATGTTCGGCAACGACCTTTTCTGTTCGTAGCTTTGAGCACTTGTCATGTTGTTAACCTTGGTAACCGTATACCAACAGATGACAGTACAGTTAGTGGCAGAAAGATTAGTAGGTGTGCTTGTCCTTTTGCTAAATTTGGTTCACTCATGTAAAACGTAAGTTACATAAATTAATCCCTTAAGGTTTTTGAAGGCAACGAAATCCCCGAAAAAGACTTGCGAGAGTTGTTGCAAGATGGTGATTCCAATTATGAATGATAATGAAATAATTGAATTAGTCTTTTCACGACTGATTCTGAAGATGATTTCACTAAAGATGAAAAGATTGAAAGAGTATTTAGTCTTTCTAGTTTTCATGATGTTGTTTATGTGTTAATTTCATATATCAATTTATCTGCAGATCAAAATTTGTTTAGTCAATCATTTGTCATCAATTCTATACAGATGTCCGTAAAATTTGATTCTTCTTTTTCCAATTATTTATTTTCCTTGTTCAGTTCTTCTCGTCCTTATAACCTACGAGGATCATTCAGAAAGTAAAGAACGCTTTTCTTTGAAATTTTCTTTATTATAGCCAATCAAAACTTTTTTTATCTGATACTTAAACTATTTTTCTATGTAATCGCCATACAAATTTAAAGTTTTGTCGTACTGTTTCACCAATTTTGCTATGCCCTCTGCTTACTCAGTTGCTGCCAACAACTTGGCGGCAACACCCTCGCTAACACCCCCCTCAGTTCACCACTTACAATTTGATAAAGAACAGTTCGTGAAATTTCAGGAAAGAATGGACTTAGTCCATCTATCATGAAACATCTGTCCTATTGAACTTTTTTCCGCAATTCCTGATTTGATTTCGTTAATCACAGCTAAAGGTCAGCTCGAGTACTCATTGCGAACATTCATCCGTCCACTGTTAAACGTAATGCACCATTTTCAAACTGAAGCTTTGTTCATCACATTACCAGAAACCTCTGTTATTTGTCTGTAAATTTCGATAGGTCGCACTTCTTTAGCATTCAAAAAGCATATTACATTATAAACATCACACTTGGTGGGATCACAATTTTGTCACACATTTAAAAGGCTTACAAATAATCAATATATAACTGTATCGGCTTGCTGTTAGCGCCAGACTGGCCGAAGGTGAGTGGAAGGTCAATGACATGGCAGTGGAGGTGGTAAGAGGACTGCGCAGCTTGTCAGATCAAAACATTCTTTATTTTTCAAATGTCCCTCATATTTATATTATTTTTCAGCACTATATTTAAGTTGTGGTTATTAAATATTTGAAAAAACCAAGGTTTTGTACTGATTTTGATTATTTCTATGTGACAGGTTGACACGAAAATGTATCATATGAACATCGCAGATACCAATACATTTGAAGAAAAATTACGTGAAGCTGAAAAGCAGTTGGGTATAAAACCTGGTGAGGGCGTAACGGTTATTTATGAAAGAGGAGGTGATGCAGCTGGTAAAGTGTTTGCGTCATTAATTATCGCTGGTATTCTTCTTGCTATTTTATCAAGAGCCAAAAATGTTAAAACGCCACTTTCAATGGATGGTTTTGTAAGTATTTTTGAAAAATAATTATATTCAAGTATCAAAAATTTATAATTTTGCAGTGTTTTTTATGAAAATTCAAATATAATTTGGTATGGCATAATAGATATTTTATTTAGGTAAAGAGCCAAAAGGCTGGTTTGAACCTAAAGAAGTTATGCAAAGTAAAATGAGGAGTAAGGTGTTGTGAGATTACATTTGTCTCTCAATTTTAAAGTTTTGCAACATTATAACAGTATATTCTAGAATAATAGTTTTGGGAATAAATTGTTCATTGTAAGAAATTAATTGTATTGTAACAAGGATGGCCAATGAATGAAAGTTTTTGAAAGTAGTTGTTGAAAGCGCTGTCAAAACTAATTTCAAATACGGGAATAGGTCTTTGTTATCCCTATTTGAGATCATTTTTTCTACAATGTTGTAGATTGTTCTGTAAAGCAGAGAAAGTGTTAACAGGGTCTCGATTGTTTGCAAAACTATAAAACCAGTTAGTGCCTTTGTATTCAGTTAGTATTTAGACTGTGAATGAAATTAGTGTTGTTAAGCTGTTTTGCAATAGTGTCGTTAATGGACCGTTTCTGAATTACATTCATAATACGGGTGATAGCAAATGGATGTGCTCAGGTAGATTATTTTTTAATTTTAAGTGACAGTATTTTATTTATTGTAGAGTTTAGTCTAAGCTTTAAGTTTTGTAGTTAATTTAATTGAAGTAATCTAATTGTTGAAACTTGTTAATGCGTAGTATGCTCCTGTAATGGTTTTTCCTTTTTAAAGGTAATCAATTAAAGAACTCCATGACTATCCCAAAAAGCAGTCGCCATCACTTTCCCAGCCGAAAAAAACAGTTTTTGCTTTTTATGGAGCCGGTTTTGCCTTTCCAGTCCACTGTTGGGACTGTATTTTGTTTCGGGCATATAATGGTGTATCCAAGTTTCATCTACAGTAATGAATCGGCGCCAAAACTAGGATTTATTGCGCCAACAGAACGTTGGAAATGTTCTTTCGAACACGTTTTTGGTCTAACTTGAGCAAATGCTGCACCCAACACGCAGACAGCTTTCTCGTGTGTAAATGTTGATTTGATATGTGGAACACGTTCTTTTGACTTGTTCATAACCTCTGATATCTTTCTCACTTTGATTCGGCGGTCATCTAGCACCATTTGGTGAACTTTGGCGATGTTTTCGTTGAGAGTTGCAGTTTTTGGACGTCCCGAACGTTCATCGTCTCCCAAGCTCTTACAGCCACGTTTAAATTCAGCTGTCCAAAATTTCACTGTGGTAAATGATGGTGCTGAGTCCCCATACACGGAATCCAACTCATCTTTGATTTGCGTAGGTGTATTGCCTTTAAAACAAATATTTAATGACAGCTCAATACTTGATTTTGTCCATTTTCACAAAAACACTCACTCAAACGACGGTTACACAACAACTGCACGTACAAAATGTCTAAAACTTTGGTGAGTATCTGTCAGCAGATAAACAACAAAATTCACTTGCTTTTATTTACGAGTGCTGCCATCTTCACGTTGAGGTTGGAAACTTTTCAGACCACCCTCATACCTCTGGTAATGACATGTCCCCTATTTTTTTCCATTTCTAGATGCAAATACTGTTCTATTGTTATAGTTATAAAAAAAATTCCCAAAATGATGATCATGATAATTTACAATGATGAAGAACATAAAGACAATAACAAAGATACCCGAGAAAGTATTGATTAAATAACAATTTTTATTGTCCTGTTATTCATTATGTCACTTAGATCTATCTAATTGTGTAATTGTGGGAAATCAAATTTAAATGAAGTCACTTTTTTACAGAGTCAACTTGGAAGAGCTAAATTCACACTTGTTGATCCACTCACTGGGCAAGGTAAAGGAGTTCATTTCTCAGATGTAGCTGGTTTGAATGAAGCAAAACAAGAAGTTATGGAGTTCGTAGATTATTTAAAACGGCCTGAACGATACAAAACTCTTGGAGCTAAGGTATATATTGGTTATTATATTTAAAATTTTGGATGCTCTATTTCAGTCATATGGGTTTGGTTTTTTAACAGATTGTTAAGCAGCAGTGTTTTTGGAAACTAAAACATTAGGAAGTACTTTATGTGTCATGGAAAACATTTTTTCAATGTAATATCACCTGACTATAAAGTAGTGCGGTATTCAGTATTTTGTTGAGATTTCTCATATCTGTTGACTCTGCATATTTACCTGCTTTTCACTGAAATAATTTCTGACAATTGTGAGGATTTACGCTTGCTCTCTTCTTATACTGTTGTGTCTATATCCTATTGAAGCACATTGATACATACTGGGTGATTTTTTTGATCCTGTTACCTAATTTGTAATATAATTTATGAAAGGGAAATGTAGGTGTAATAAAAAAATGTATTTGTTACTTTTAAAAGAGAATTATTAAAAAGCTATCATTACTTACATAATTGTTAAAGAATATGCCCACATTGTTAAACAAAATGCCCACCCCTTGCGGTTATACATGCTCGACTCTTTTCAGCATATAAGCAGAAACTTTTTTAAGAGTTGCATTGAATACATTCATGATTAAGTCTGTAATATTGACTTTAAGTTCATCAATAGAGTGAGAATTGCTTTTGAAGGCCTCAGACTTAATGTAGCCTCACAAAAAGTAGTCAGGAGATGTGAGGTTTGGGGACCGTGGAGGCCATAAGCCCTTGCTTATTATTCGACCACCAAAGAACTCTTGCAGAAAATTCATAGTTTATCAAGATGTGTGGTATGTAGCACCATCTTGCTGGAACAAACTACCGTTCTTGTGGTTACAGGAGGGATACAATTGGCACACAGTATTTCTGTATATTTCACCATTTACTGTCTGTTCGGAGAATATGGGTCCGACTATACGATGACGAGATATCGCACACTACACACCAATTTTTAGAGGATGCTAAAATTTTTCTTGTAATGGCTTAGGATTTTCAGCTGCCCAAATTCGAGTGTTTTGACTGTTCACATATCCTTGGAGATGAATCCAAGCTTCATCACTAAAGAACACTGTGTTTAAAAAGAACTTTGATTCCGTTATCATGTACGAAAGATCTAAACCAACAGAAATATTGCAATCGCTTGTTTAAATCTGGAGGCTGAAGCTCTAGGACTAATCGTATGCAATACAGTTACAATTTCAATTTTTTAGCAGCTTTCTGAACACTCGAATATAATTAACCAACTTGTAAGGAAAGTTTCGTAAACTTTTCCGTGGAGAATTGAGCAATCTTATTTTCACATTCCCTAAGATATCATCTGTCAAGAGAGTTGGTCGACCACTACGTTTTCTGTCCCAAACACTACCTGTCTTTCGAAATCAGTTAGTTAGCCTAGAAATTGGAATTTTGTCTGGTGGAGGAGCACCAACAAGTTTAATTTGATATGATTCTTTTATACTCGCGTACGATTTGGTAGCAAAATATTGTTCAAGAATGAAAATGCGTTGTTCTAGGGTAAAAAACATTCTGTTCATAACATAAGCGGAAACGGCAGAAAATTTTAGACGGCTCAAGGAGAATCAACTCACACTGCCGTATCTATACCAGTTGAGTCCAGGCCTACCAACTTCTGTCACAAATCAAAATTTCCCTTTCTTAGAAAAAAATTACCAGACATTATTCCAGGACTAAAAAATTACTCTTTAATAATGCCACTGCACTTCACAACACCACAGCTTTGAGTCCTGAGAGAAATGAGCTTGCGTTCGGGATGACAACGTCATAGCTAGGCTACCTTGTAGTTCGGAGAACTGGATGGAACAAAATTTTTGGTATTTTTCTTTATTTGGAATTACAGATGAATAATTGGTTGCACTACTCTATTGTTACATTGTCACCTGTTATTTATGTTATGATATCGCGTGTTTTTCAGAATGAGATTATGATTAATTCGTACCTCAAAAGGATATTTACAGTAACGTATACTAAATTAAGAATAATAAATAGAAATTATATTCAAAAGTAGCTGTGAAGAAATTATTTTTAATTTTATATTCGTGAATTTATCAATAAACAGATTTTTGTTTTGTAGGTACCAAAGGGAGCATTATTACTTGGACCTCCAGGTTGTGGAAAAACTCTTTTAGCGAAAGCAGTTGCTACCGAATCAAATGTGCCTTTTCTGTCAATGAATGGATCAGAATTTATTGAGATGATTGGAGGTTTAGGTGCTGCAAGAGTTAGGTGCATTTTATTTGTATACCTTGTTTTTATTATACATTTTAGAAAATAAGGCAAGCAGACTATGGTGATGGTTGAAGTCACAATAAACTGTTTTGTGTCCAGTTTATGACCAACTTGTTGACATTGTATTTTTATTTGGGTAATTTCGAGTGGTTCCGTTAAAGTAACTAGATTATCTTCAGAAAGATTTATATTGTTTAACTTGTTTCAGGACTTTGGGTCACATCCATTAGCTGTTAGTTGCTAATAATGTTTAGTATCACCAGCTAGGTGACAAGCGTCTGATAGCCACACCCTGTTTCATTTCCCTGTTCAAATTCATGTCTAATCTTGTTAAAAATACAATAAAAAGTAGCTATCTAATTGGGCGATTGCCAATGTTGTACAGATCCTTTTGTTGTTGTTTAGGTCAACAGCCGAAAGGCTGGTTTGAACCTCTAGAGGTTTTACTAAGTAAAACGAGGACTGAGGTGGTTTACCATTGCCTTCCTCACTGAGTGGAAAAGTACGCTTATCAGCATGCCGGGCCCTCTGAAAAGCACATATTTTCCACTCTGTAAATGACAACTTCACTTCATTCACCACAGGGTCTGGCTGTACAATGAAATTCATTACTTCCAGAGAAGGTAACTCTGATTAGTGTCTTTTACACCTCTACCTCTTCTGCTCTTAAATGATTCAGTCATTTAATTGACTGACCATGTGATAAGAAACAGAACTATTTATTTTAGCCCTGCAACGAACAGATTGAGTGTAAATAATTTGACACTCCACCTTTCTGTTATGGGCAAACAGATCCTTTACGAAAGCTAAAACAAATATATCTCGGTTACAAAGGACTGTGTACGAGGTGTGGCTATTAAATAACGAGACTGGCGTAAAACATTTTATTTTAATTTTATACATAATCTTTTTTTGTCTCCTTCAATATACACTCCTTCTCTATCTCTACAACACTCCATGCAAATTTTCCATTGTTGGAAGTCATCTTCTGTCAGCTCCTTCAGGATACGTGCCGCTTTCTCTTTTAGCCCTACAGCTTCCACAGACTCAAATCTTGTCCCTTTTAATGCAGATTTCACCTTACGTATAGTTTAAGAAAAGCTTAGAAGAACAGTTTTGGATAGCCACCGATAAGGTAACCATCGCCATGATTGTTGCCATCCTTCGAAACAGAGTAGTTCCATGGACGCTGAACCAAAGATAAAAACACTCAAGAGTATTTTTTAAGTTGTTTTATAAATACTTCTTGCAAAATTGTCTTCAGAAGAAGTAAACTACATGTACAGCAGTAGCATAGATCTAGATATTTATTTTAATCATAATTTTAGTTTTAGATAAATAATAAACGTTTTATTCTGTTATTTACCATTAGGGATCTTTTTAAAGAAGGTCGCAAAAGATCACCATGTATTATTTACATAGATGAAATTGATGCAATTGGTCGTAAACGAAGTACTGGTATGGGCCAGATGGATGGAGCTATGGGTGAAGGTGAACAAACTTTAAATCAATTATTAGTTGAAATGGATGGAATGGCATCAACTGAAGGCATCATTATGTTAGCTTCTACTAATCGTGGCGATGTACTAGATAAAGTAAGTAAAGCCATACTTATATTATGGTTGCTTTCTGTATTATGTAATGTAATCATATTAGTTTTTTGTTTTTGTAATTGTTAGCTCAATGTTTTTAGTTTCTTGTAATAATGTCGTAAGTTCTATTATCTCTCCAAGAAAGAAGTTTGTTGTGTTTGAAGAGCTGTTTCAGAAACTACCAGATGAAAAATTGTGAACGGTACAGCAAATAAAATCTTTTCCTTTCTGGGTTGATCTTATGACTGAAATTGTTTTTGTTAAAAAATTAGTTGGGAGGTTCAGATATTAATGCATATAAAATAACCAGTTATTAACCAGTTTTCTGGAAATGAGCTTTTTAAATGAATCCAAGCTGAATATAAAAATTGGCGTTCATGCATGTTACAGATCACAGTTTTTCTACTGTGTGAGTATTTTCAAAGTAAAATCTGATGTATGGTTTTAATGTGGCAGCCGTTTTAAAAAAAATTGCTGTTTCAGCTACATGTAATGGTAAGGTAATTTTTGAGTTGAACTATTCATTCCTGCAGCATTGATGAACCAATTGTATTTTTTTTTTTTATTTATAATTACAAACAAAGCTTCCGCAGCTCCTAATTTTTAAATAAATGTATTTTGGTCAAACAGATCAAAAGAAGACTAAAATTTTACAGCCACTTGTATAGAATGGGTGATGACTGGTTGACAAAACAAATTTTTAAGACACTAAACAATAGACGTACGGTGTCAGATAAATGGTTAAAAGTACTCAAAAAGGATATTGAGAAAACCAGAATAAACCAAGAAAACTTAATGAACTAAACCAAATTCAGATAACTAATTACAAACTTAAAAGGCTTCCATGAAGAGCAAAAACAGAACACTGGGTGGACAGAAGAAAGGACAAAAGCCTACAGTGAGCAGATGCCAAGAATGTGGCTGCAAAAAGAGCTTCCAGAAACATCTAAAGTTGCTTTACATGGTCTAAAATTGGCCCTACACAAGGAAAAAATAGAATTTTAATAACAGGTAAAGTAGCAACATGAAAAAGTTATTTTCAATTCCTAGTTTGGTATAGATGTTTACCGTTTGCTGGCCCTTGAATTTGCTAGCTTATTTCAGCTTCAAAAATATAGATTTAGATCAAATAAATGGGTTTATTATTTTTATAGTTTTTTAATGTGTATGCAGTGCCGGAACTAGGAAATTGGTTGGGGGGGGGGGGGGTCAAAGCTTAATTTTCAGCCCCTCCTTACCGACTTAAGATACTAAGTTAGAATTTATTAATTTCTTGGATACCTTATTGATTGCCAATGTGTTAACTTTTCAATTGTTTCTTTACCAATTTCATTTTGTTTTTGTGAAGCACTTTTCGTACTCTGCTGCCCCATGTCCCCTCTCCATTGTTCCAGCACTGAATGTATATGTGTTAAAATAAAACTATTAAAAAGTTTAAACTCTAACCGACTTCGGTATGGTAACATATTTTAGGAGAGTTTTCTTTATGACATATTAAAATGATGGAAAATTTTACTAAATGAATTTGATGGTTTTCCATTAATGAAAATCGACACAATTGATTAGTTATCGCAAGGGATTACATAAGTTTGTTTTAATTTGTGATCATTTACAAACCTTGTAATTTACTTAATTTTTGGCACCCTTACTCTATAAAAAATATGTTAATAAAGTTTATCAAAGAATGTATTTTTTGCTTGTTTGATTTTTCAGGCTTTACTTCGTCCTGGTCGCTTTGATAGACATATTATGATCGATCTTCCGGAAATGGATGAAAGACGACAAATATTTGAGCAGCATCTCAAAGGCATTGCTTTGGAAGAGGCTCCAAATGCATACTCAAGACGTCTTGCTTATCTTACTCCTGGATTTAGTGGTAGTTATTTTCTTTACTTTTTGTATTAGGAGTTATTTAATTGTAAAACGTCTTATTTCATAAAACAAAAACACAACTTCACTGAGCGATAACTAGGTACCGATAAAACATGTTTTAAATTTTTATTCTTTTTTAAACTTTTAATTGTTTTATTTATTTAATACAAACGTTACATTTAAATTTAGAATAACTATATATAATAAATCAAAATTAATAAAAATTACTATAAACTTAGAATTTTGAAAATTTTTACTTTCTCTTGCCTATATGAATATATGAACTTGAAACTTGAAAGTTAAGTTAGATACCACTAGAGGACCCGACACGAACATTTTCACCAAAATCGGTCATTCGGAATAGTAGTTTATTAGTGTAATTTTTCACTTTTTTGTGATTTTCTTAAAAATGGCTCAGATTTTTTTTTAAATCGCCTCATTTACTAAATTTCTTATGCTGTACAAGGTAGGGTAGGTCCTATGTCTGCTGAAATTCTTGGGGAGATGGTTTTCTCGTAAAAAAATTGTTTTTTTAAGATTGCGACTTAAATATGCATTTTAGCACACAAATGTATATAACAAAAGTAGTAGAGAATTTAAGATCCTACAACTTTTATTTCAAAATTTTTTTTGTATAACGCTTAGTTTAGTGGTAATTACCAATTTTATGTTTTTTTTTTCACAAAAATGTGTAAAAAATAATTTTTAAAAATTTCAGCCTTAGTATGCATTTTACGACAAAAGTATATATAATCAAATTTATAGGGAATTCAAAGATCTACAACTTTTATTCAAATCATTTTTCTGTACAGAGCCTAGTTTAGCGTGTAAGAGTGACTGAGGTCGATTTTCATTTTGCATCATTCACTCATGATTAAAATAAGGTTATGTTTATGGAGGTTAGTTTTTTTATTTATTTCTAATGTTTTATTACTAATGTTAGATTATATTGTTAATTATTTGCATCGGCAAGAGAAAGTTGTGTGAGTGTTTCACACCGATTTTTCTTATCATTTTTATGCTATTATACAATTTCATGTTGTATAAAAATGTAGCCGCAAATCTGATTGCTACAAATGAATTCCGTGTTTTAATATTGTTATATGAGTGTAATTTTAATGCCATGTTTAACAATAATATACTATATAATCCGCAGAAAACTTCTGTCTTTGTTATTGCAATATTTTTCAACAAAGAATATCTCAGTATAGTTTCATTTGTTTTGTTCTTTTAAACCCATCAGTTTATTAATTAATTCACTTGCATCCTGTTAATGCCCTTTCATGTTATTCTTACTGCAGCACCAGCCCATGCATTTGTAGAGTCCTAAGAGTTTTTTTGTTTTACATCTGTCTGTTTCGCTCAGAATGTTGTTTCACTACATTCTCATAATGCAGATGATGCATCATCTGCATTACTGCTAATGCAAATGATGAATTAGGGTCAATATGATACAGAGTTGCCCATAACAGACAGGTGGAGTGTCAAATTATTTACACTCAATCTGTTTGTTGCAGGGCTAAAATAAATAGTTCTGTTTCTTATCACATGGTCAGCCAATTAAATGACTGAATCATTTAAGAGCAGAAGAGGTAGAGGTGTAAAAGACACTAGTCAGAGTTATCTTCTCTGAAAGTAATGAATTTCACTATACAGCCAGACCCTGTGGTGAATGAAGTGAAGGTGTCATTTGCAGAGTGGAAAATATGTGCTTTTCAGAGGGCCCGGCATGCTGTTAAGCGTACTTTTCCACTCAGTGAGGAAGGCAATGGTAAACCACCTCACTCCTCGTTTTACTTAGTAAAACCTCTACAGGTTCAAACCAGCCTTTCGGCTGTTGACCTAAACAACAACAACAACATGATACAGAGAGGCAACACTGTAACGGGGTGGCATTAGCAGAAAAATACAATTTGAACTGTTCAATAATTAAAAATCTTGTACACAGTGCTCTTCTACATTGGTCTATGTTATTCGGATATTGATGATTATGATTTATCGCACACCTCTGCTAAAGCACTTTCGGTTTCTGGTGTAGGTACATGGCTGATTAGCACTCGTGCAAAAGACTTATTTGACAGCACGAAACTATTTTTTTTGTTTGTGTTGTTGTGTAGGTCATCAGCCGAAAGGCTGGTTTGAATCAATAGAGGTTTTACTAAGTAAAACGAGGAGTGAGATGGTTTACCTTGCCTTCCTCACTGAATGAAAAAGTACACTTATCAGCATGCCGAGCCCTCTGAAAAGCACATATTTTCCACTCTGCAAATGACACCTTCACTTCATTCACCACAGGGTCTGACTGTATAATGAAATTCATTACTTTCAGAGGAGATAACTCTGATTAGTGTCTTTTACACCTCTACCTCTTCTGTTCTTAAATGATTCAGTCATTTAATTGGCTGACCACGTGATAAGAAACATAACTATTTATTTTAGCCTGGTAACGAACATATTCAGTGTACATAATTTGACACTCCACCTGTCTGTTTTGGGCAGTTTTTTTGTTTATAATACGTATATAATAAAGCCGCGTCTAAAATTTTAATCTAATCATCATGAAAGACAGTTGCTTCTGTTACATGTTAATAATTCTACTCTGAGCTTACAATTATTCCCAGTATTTGATTTTTATGTTTGTTTGAGTGCCCGTATTTAGAAGATTTGCATCATGCTCAGAAAATCTACCCGCTGCGATAAGTAATTATAGATGAAACTGGGCTCTGAGAGTGCGGTCCTTTAAAGTGCTTATTATTTGCAAGTGTTTAGATAAAGGGCTGTATAAATAAATATAAAACTGTAAGTAACTTCAAAACTTTTTGATTATTAGAAACAAATTGAATGACTATTTTAAACAAGATCAAGTTAATTAGTTTAACAAAGACTGTCGTATGGCTACAGGTGTGGGACCCAGAACAAGTGCTTCGTTGAACCCCCATACTTAGTTCCTACTTAGTTTCCAAAGGTGCAGGAATAGTACAATAGTTTTCTTTTAGATGATGTCTTAATTTGCAGTTATTTTGTGTCAAGTAGACCTTAAGAGCTTTTTCTTGTTTTTGTTAAAGGAGCTTTTCTGTGTTTTTGTTTCTCATCCATAATATTGTTCAGACGATTTTTAGGTTATTAATTCCTCTTCCTCTATAAACAAATCATTGATGGTTTAAAATTTTTACTATTTGCATATAAACTTAAAATGATGTTGACATTAGAAACTACAAATAATATTGTTATTTTTTGTACAGGAGCAGATATAGCAAATGTTTGCAATGAAGCTGCTTTACATGCTGCTAGAAACAAACAAACAGTTGTTAAAAGAACAGATTTGGAATACGCTGTAGAGCGGGTTGTTGGTGGTACTGAAAAACGAAGTCATGCCATGAGTCCGGCTGAAAAACGAGTTGTCGCTTACCATGAATCAGGTCATGCCCTTGTGGGTTGGCTGTTAGAATATGCAGACGCGTTGCTTAAAGTTACCATTGTACCGCGTACAAATCTTGCTCTTGGATTTGCACAATATACACCACGTGATCAGAAATTATACACAAAAGAAGAGGTATCTGGTTATTTATTTTTATTTTTATTTCTCGTAATTATAACAAATATTTTAAGTATTCTTTAGTACTCATACATAAATTTCTTAGGAAAATGGTGATCATTTTTGAGTTTGTAGTCACATCAGCTGTCAAGGATAATGACTATTCTGTATGTGTAACATATTAGTGACAAAATAAAAGTCGGTTACGTATAGTCCCTAATTGGGAATTAAAACTAGAGCTTTTACCCTTGCAGTTAAGCACTTTACCATTTCATCATTTTCTGTTAATTGTGTACATTCCCAGCCTTTTTAACTGATAAAAATGTTCAACTAACAGATGTTTTATTAAGGACGCAACCTTGATTATAAGAAGGTAGAAGTAATATATCAGTAAATTTTCTGTCCCCCAATCGGTATGTTGGCAACAGTGCACTCAAGGCCAACTACCTAAGACAGTTAAAATGTTCCAGTCAAGCATTAGTGCGGTGACAGCAGTCGTTTCGTTATATTGTGTCAGCAATGGTTTTTTCCAAGGAAGAACAGGGTGTTTTATTAAGAACGTAACCCTATGTTAAAAGCCACAATCTACTGCATATTTTTATTTTCTGTATTCAACAAATTATTTATCAATCTAAATTATTATTTTACAAATGAATAGCAAATTGCAATGAAAACATTGTATTACTTCTATCTTCTTATAATCAGGGTTGCATCATTAATAATAAAACACCCGGTTCTTCCTTGGAAAAAACCATTGCTGACACAATATAACGAAACGACTGCTGTCACCACACTAATGCTTGACTGGAACATTTTAACTGTTTTAGGTAGTTGGCCTTGAGTACATTGTTGCCAGCATACCGATTGGGGGACAGAAAATTCACCGATGTATTACTTCTGTCTTCTTATAATAATCAGGGTTGCGTCCTTAATAAAACACCCGTTATTATTTTATTTTGTTCTGTATTAAATAAAATGTCCTTAGCAGTGATAGTAACAATTGATAAATTGATTTTATTTCCAGTATTTAAAGTGTTAAATTTCTAAGGTCTGTTTACAATTCAATAAAATAATATTTTTTTACCAATTGTAAAACCATTGTAAACTAATTTACATAAATACATTGTGTACTTTGATTCGATTTTTGATTCCTGTTGTTATTTGTTGTGAGTCTAGCTCTTCGATAAGATGTGTATGGCATTAGGTGGACGTGCTGCTGAGGCATTAATGTTTAATAAAGTGACAACTGGAGCCCAAAATGATCTTCAGAAAGTCAGCAAGATGGCACGAGCCCAGGTATATTGTAATTGTATTTTATTGAATAAGTATTTGCAAGTATTACTTCGTTCCAAAAGAATGAAAAATTTTAATAAAAAAATGGAAAATATCAATCCTTGTTAGCTCCTTTAAATATTGTCTTGTGTTCATAAACAACTAATAACTTGGGAAGGTGTAGAAATATTATGCATTGTTTTTGAATTGTAATCTCTTTTTCACTTTCTGAATATAAGTGATCTTAATGTAATTGCAAAATTTTTTATTCAACTCCTAAATTTTAGCTCTCTAGTTGATTAGAATAAGTAGTGATGAGAAAATTGAATCTGTGAAGACTTTCACATTTATTCATTAACGGCATGCTCAAACTTACGAAGCTTTTGCACAATTTGCGAAGCTTCTGCGTAGGTAATAATGTACACACAAGCTAAGCCGTACATTATTATTATTAAGTCAAAAATACATTATAATGTCATCACTCAGTAGAAAATTAAAAAATTGTTGGATAAATAAATAAAGAAATGTTGGATGTGGCAACACTTTTTTGTGCTTTACTGTTTACTTTTTAACAAGTTCTAGTGATATTTTTGTATTTCTTGAAGTCATATCGTAAAAACTTTTTTTTATTTTTGTATAAATTACACCACTGTTTCCAAATACCTGATTAAAAGAAAATTAACCTATATGTTGGGTGCCATCTTTGTTTTTGTTGAGCACAAGAAAGATTGGCACATAAAATTAATGGCATAATGGATAAGTTATGTAGGCGATTATCGTCTGTGAATTTCATTTTAAGAAATGTCCGGGAATACTTGGAAAGCTTATCTCTCAGTATAATTTATCACCTACTTTCATTCTGCATTTTGTAGAAAAGGTTTTTTACGCAACACACTCACTGTCAGTAGTACACACCTAGAGGAACTGTTGTCAACTGATCCCCTCCACCGGCAGGCTATGCAAAGTAGAAAGAATGTGAGGTATCCATCATTTTCCTCTCTCTGCACAGTAAAGTTCATTTTAAGGAAGTTCTTTTGTTTGTGTATGCATTTTTAACGCAGCATTGGGCTGGTTTGTTTTATACAATTCTTTTATGTCAGTGTAGAACAGATGAAAAAGTGTGATAAAAAATTCCATTTCTGATCAGGAGTCAACCCTGGACTCCCCCCTTGGTATTAAAGCCATTTGTGCTCACCACTACACCAGTGGCTTATACTGTACTGAATTTACAGATTCTGGACATACTTAATTACTGTATTTATATATTAACATAATTTAAAATATATATTGTTAAAATTATTTAATGATGAATAATTTTTAAAAGGTAAGGCAGTTTGGTATGAGTGCGGAAATTGGTCTACTTTCTTTCCCTCCTGAAGATAAAGATAGTATTCGACCTTATAGCAAAAGATTAGCTGGTTTAATGGAAGAAGAAGAACAAAGACTGATTGCTTCTGCGTATCATAAAACTTACAAAGTTCTCGAGGAAAATCAAGACAAACTTGAACTGGTAAATATATCTACTTCAAATTTTTATTTTTATTTTTTGCGGAATCACTTAAGAAACTGATCCAGTTTCAACCTACTAAACCTGTTATTTTATTCACCTGATCTGTAGTTACAGTTATTAAATTTGCTATGAATGACAGAAAGTTTCTTCATTGCTGATTATTTAATTATATAATTTAATTGTGTCCATTTATTTAGTTATTCATTAACAAGAGGTCAGAAGTAAAACAAATGATTAGAATAAACCAGTAAGTTGCTCCAAAATTGCTTGTTTAATAATTAAACAATTAAATTGAACAATGATCGTTCATGGCATTTTTATTAATTTAACTAATAAACATTAACATTTTAGTGGCCTTTTATGTATTTTTTAACTTGTTCAGCTAAGAGGCAAAAATTGTACAATCATTCTGATAAAACACTAGAGTGAAAAATCTTTGGTGGCATCGATCAGCAAAGGTTACTTTGCTACGTTAATCTTAAGTTTGATCATAGTTATTTTGATAAATCATTTAAATTCTAGTATTTTAATATTTTTATTACAGAATCGTTGTGCAGTTATTGGCAAGCTACATAAATTAAATTTGGAATGTTACTGAAAAATTATCTATAGAGCATGAATATAAAACCATATTACTTTCCAATGTTTATTATTGTGACATGTTATTCAAACTATTTAATTTCAATTTCAGTTAGCTGAAGCTTTGTTGAAACAAGAAACTTTAAATTATGAGGACGTTGAAAAACTAATCGGTCCACCTCCTCACAACAACAAACGTTACGTGGAAACATTAGATCTTGATATTCCAGTATTACCCAGTGAATCAGCACCTACAGAACCTTCGGCCGAAGAAAAACCACCATCAAACTCAGAAAGTGAAAGTGTTAAAAATTCTACCAAATCATAATTGCTGAGCCATATTCTTGCTGTCAACAGGTAAATATTTTTCTTTATATTAATTCTTTACCCCTGCTGAACAGTAAAACGAACTCGTCTAACACCACCAAGGGCAAATTCCGTAACAGAATCGTCATAGCTTCAACACAAACTAAAGAACATGCATGTACATTGACTTACACACAAGCTGGATAGACTTCCACTCAAAACAAACAATGCTACCTACACACTACAGAGGGAATAAAAACTTTCCCTTTTATGATATTCTATTTTTGTAAACACTATAAGATGCGTTAAAGAATTCCCTTCTAGGAAAGTACAATATTTACTATTTTCCGACTTATACTAATCTAGTTGTAGCACGTTTTGCCGCCTCCCCCACCATCAATTCTGCATGGCCTAAAATAGATCAACCGTTTGAACCGGGTTAAATTTGAATTACCTACTGAATTTAGTTATTGACATTTTAAAAGGATTGGAAACAATGCTCATGACTTGTAAAAAGTCTGGAAATAATTGAGATCAACACAGATTAATAAAAAAATCACTACTTTTTATTACGTATATTTTATTACAAATATTTACACAGTTTTACAAGAAAAAAAACAGCAGTTTTACCTTCTATAGGTAATTTTATTGTACTTGTATGTCGTATGTTCAATATAAGTTACTTAATTTACAATATTAACACTTTATCTTATCATTAATATAATCAAAATTACATCAGATGCATGTCACATTTTTTACTACTATTAATCAAAAACAATTACATACCTTCCATAAAACTTATCAAAGAATACAAATATCTTTTATAGTCCTTAGAAACATTTATTAATGTAAATACTAAACCAAATATTTTTAAAACTTTAAATATGTAGATCAGGAAAATTAAACTACCAAAATTTAGGGTATTTCAGATTTATTCAACATACTTTATATTCTTTCTTTTACAATTTTAATAATTAAGTTATATAAAAAAAAACATTCATGGTTGAATATGAGATCAATTTAAGAGTTAATAATTAAAAAAAAATAAATAACTTAAAGTAATTTAATGTAGAGCACCTAACTGCACTTCATTATAAAGTGGAAGGTTTCACTCCTGGCAAGGGTCTGGAAATTATTGCCAAGTAAACCCCAGATTCTGTTGTGTAATATATAGTAGTTCCTAATAACCAACTTTAAAGTTAACATGAGTTAAAATAAATTGAAATAATAAAAGATAGATAAAATATTAAATATTATTTTGAGTATCTGATAAATCTTTGTTTTACCCACACTGTAAAAAAGGGATTTTTCGTTTTAAAATCTTATCTGTCCTTACAGTAAAACCTACAAATTAGTGAACCATGGTAACTGGGTGGTTTTTTTTAATACATCCAATCTGATGGCAAAAATGAGTCATTAAAATTTTATCCTTAAGCTGCTTTTCATATCAAATATGAAAATATTGTTAAATGGAGAAAATTTAAACAATGATTAATTATGCAATAATTTAATTGTACATAAAATCTGATTCATTAATTCTATTGATGTTTGTTTGGGTGCTGTTATAAAATTTTGTATTGTCTTCCTGATCTTAAATGATTAACAGCCAGCCATGTCAAATGAAAAATTTTGATATTCTTAACTAATGGCTGCAAAATGCAAATTATAAAATTTTGACAGTATCAAAGAATTAAAGACAAATGTAGCATATCATTTGAGAAAAAGCACAAAAATCCTTAAGGGAATTAAAATCAGATATCAAACATATACGTACAATCAGACACTTCATATGCTTCAGAAACACTAACTCAAAATAAAATAAACTTTTTACTTCGTTGATTATATTATTATAAAAACATTAGTTAAAAAAAAAAAAAACACAGTTGTTAAAAGTCATCAGCCAAAAGGCTGGTTTGAACCTCTAGAGGCTGTACTAAATAAAACGAGCAGCAAAGTGGTTTACTTGCCTTTCTTACTGAGTGGAAAAGTATGCTTATCAGCATGCCAAGCCCTCTAAAAAGCATCTACTTTCCACCCTGCAAATGACTATTTCATTTCATCCACCACAGGGTCTGGCTGTATAATGAAATTCATTACTTTCAGAGGATATAACTCTGACTAGTGTCTTTCACACCTCTACCGGTTCTATTCTTAAATGCTTTAGTTATATAATTAGCTAACCATGTGATAAAAAACACAACTTTTTTTGTAGCCCTGGAACTAAAATAGAAATAATAAGTGTAGTTCTTTTGATGTAACATAATATTGCCTACAAGAAAAATTTTATCTTTTTGATATGGAAACATGAAAAAAGGCTCAACGACGAGTCTTCTGTCATAATAATATTCCAGCTAAACCATTTTACCACCCATCTAGCTCTACAGTATCATCTCGTTAAAATTTAAGGGATAAATTTAAAATCTCTTTAACATGTTTTGTTACATAAATGTAATGCAGAAGAATCTCAAATGATTTTTTTATGCAGTTGTATAAAACGGTTGATTAACCTGTGATACTATTTTTATCAGCAGCCAAGAATTTTTAAAATCTTTGAAAACATGAAAAAAGTTATATACATTTTTTTTTCATTTAGCTATAACCTTCACTTAGGCGAGTGGATGAAAAAAGAAGTATACGGAAGCATCTTACCAAAAGAAGGGATAGGCTAGTGGGGCATATCCTAAGACATCCAGGTATTGGGCTATCAATAATGGAGGGTAACATTGAGGGAGTAAATTGTAGAGGGAGGCAAAGATTAGAATATATAAAGCAAATTACAAAAGATGTAGGGTGTTACAGGTATGTAGATATGAAACGACTTGCGCAAGATAGAACAGGTTGGAGAACTGCATCAAACCAGTCGAGAGACTGATGACAAAAAAAAAAAAAATAACCTTCACCATATTCTTTTCTCTTACACCTTGTTATAAAATTCATAAAATTATTTCTAACGACAAGAAACTTTATATTCTTAATTCAAACACAGTAAAAAAATATTTCTGGTAAGTTTCTTAATTAAAATATCTTCTAAAAATCTACAGATTTCCTATAAAATTCATTAACATTAATTTAACATTTAAAAACTTCATACAAATAGAAAGAGAATTGACATTAATACAGTTAGTTATACAAGCATATATAAAAAAACTGCTATGGCTACATGTCTAACAACTAAAATTAATATGATGTTGTGGATGAGGCAAGTTAACCCTTGACAGCTTCGTAATAATTATAAACTCTGTAAATAAACACATTAATAATAAATAATTAATTATAACTCTATAAGTTGACAGTTTTATCAGAATTAGGGAACTACTTTTAGAGTTATCGTCATTTGAGTCACGAGTTTGCCCTTGTTTGCAACGAGGGGTAAAGGGGGGAAGCATCAGTGCGCATGCGTGATGCTTTAATTTCAGTATGACAAACATTACAACTTGTACTATACCCAGAGCATATACAGTATATTGCGGAACCTTTTTGTAGATTAACTGTACGAATATAACTGTTTGTTACTGGAAATACAAATGTCGGTTTCTCGAAAACGTGGTTGAACTATTCACAGTGCTGAACGCAATAAAATAAAATGTGAAGTAAAGCTAAACAAAAATGCCTATCCGTGCCTCTTAATAAAAGCCGTGAGCGAGCGGCTAACTGCTGTGATGTTTCTCTTTCCACAATTCAAAAAATAAAGAAGGAAATTAAGGATATGAAGAAGCTATTCTTTAACAGTTTGGTTGACACCTGGTAAAAAAAAAGGGTTAGGTAGGTACTAGAGACTAATAATAAAAACGCCGATGACACAATAGTAAAGAAGGAGATTCATTCGTAATTACAGTAAATCAAACATTTCTAGTCATGTAATTAAGCTATTGGCAATAATACAGTCATATTTATTTCTTATAAGGTTTATGAAGAAAACATTTCTCGGAATAAACCACAGCTTACAAAATGTATCTAGAAACTGCACGGTAGTGAAAGGTACGAGTAATGTCTTACGTTGAGTTTGACAGCACTGCAAATATTTCACTTCCTTTCCTTACATCCCATACATACGCAAAAGGGAATCTTGTGACTTCAGTATCTATACTTACAATGGTATAAAATTATAAAGATAGTAACTTTTCCCCTGAGGGATATTTTAGATATTTTTTTAAAAACTAGTTCCCTGTTCAAATTAAAAATTTCCCACTACAATTTTTTTAATTGTTTTTATAACAAGTTTTAATTTATTTTTATTGTTGTAATTCATAGTATGTTATATAAAAAAAATTGGTATGAAACACTTACACAACTTTCTCTTGCCAATACAAGTAATGAACAATATAACCAAATGTTAGAAATAACTAAAAAACTAACTTTGAAAAATATAACCTAATTTTAATCATGAGGGAATATGCAAAATGAAAACCAACCTTAGTTTGGCTTAATAATACGGAAAATCACTTTTTGACACTAAACTATGAAGAGTAAAATGCTTAAAATAAAAGTTGTAGATCTTTTAATTCCCTATAAATTTGATTCTATACATTTTTGTCGTAAAATGTATACTACAGATTCTCATAATAAAAAAAAAACAGAAAATCACTAATTTACCACTAAACTAAGCATTATACAAAAAAATGTTTGAAATAAAAGTTGTAGGTTTTTTTAATTGTCTAAAACTTTAATTGTATACACTTTTGCTCTAAAGTCCATATTAAGGCCGTGATCTTAAAAAAAAAGCACTTTTTCTATGAGAGAACAGCCTCCCCAAGAATTCAGCAGACATGGCGCCTACCCTATCTTGTAGAGCATAGAAAACATAGTAAATTAGGTGTTTTTTTTTTTTTTAAATCGTCGGAGCCATTTTTGAGAAAATCGCAAAAAATTACACGAATAAACTACTACTTCCAGTTGACCGATTTTGATGAAAATCTTCGTGTCGGGTCGGTCCTCTAGTGGTACCTAACTTAAGTTTTAAGTTTCTACTTCGTATGATGTTCCGTTTTGAGATATTTTTTTGTTCACACACTAACAGATTAATCACTAAAAAATGTTTTTTTTTTGGGTTCTGGGGTCTGAAAACATGTAAATCCGGTGGAAAATCAACATGAAAACAATACTTTCCTCCCTTTATATTCATACAGGCAAGAGAAAGTAATATGTAAATAAAAAGCTTATTTATCTCGCATAAAGTATTTTACATTATTAATATTTAAGAATAAAATTTTCCAAATAATTTAAACTATATTATACAATGTTAACTACAAATTCTTGTAATACGCGGTATAATTAAATCGATAATACTTTAAACAACTGATTTGGTAATTTACAAAAATATGTAAACAACTGATTTGGTAATTTACAAAAATATGAAAAAAGCCTATAGCAATAACAAAAAATGTCCCTGTTTATAACACTTCATACGTTCCTTATTTAAATAATACTGTCTTAATAAATTGAACCTATTGTACTTCTATAACATGTTATATTATATAATTTTTTCTTCTATAAAAAGTTCTTCTATAATTTTTTAATAACAAATCTGTTATTGAAAACAATTCTACAGTAGTTGCATCATGATTTTTCAGGGAGCACCCACTTATATGACCACCCACTTGTCCTGTTCTACCATCTACTTCTTCTCCAGTCCTTCAATTACATTTTTAAACAATCATTTTCTGTTTAATGTGTATCAAAATCTACTTAAATTATAAAAAATAGTAATGTATATCTTAAGATTCCAATTCTTTTTCTTTATCTTGTATTTTATTTATTAGCTCTTAGAGGCATCTTTGCAAATGAAAAATTTTATTTGGTTTAATAATCAACTACGGAATATCCAGTCGCTGTGTTAAAATTAGAATGTTATTCGAGATTGTTACACAGGATCCCCATTTAAGATAGAAAAAGTAGGTTGGCTTTAAAAGAAAAGAAAGAATTTTCTTGGTAAAATGCACCGATGGATGCACACATTAAAGAACATAATGTTTAAAAATAGATTGAAGCAAAGAATTTTTCCTAATACTTATCTAACATTAGTATGCACTGATAAAATTTTTATTATGTTCATAAATGTCTTAGTCTTCTACTGTACGACATACATTATTCCAAATGTTGTTTATTACATGCAGACTGGAATAAATCTGTCGCTATGTTTTTGTCCTTCATGTGTGATAAAAGTAGATAGAGAATCTTGAAGTAACTCATATTTATAAATAGTTACATTATAAATCTGAAATTCAATCGTAAACTCTACAATTCTGCCAAGTGTAAGGCCTCAGATATAGTTCTCTCCAAAAATATCAAGTATTTTTTCTGTTTCAATCCATAGCGGTTGTTTACAATTTAAAAATTTATAGAATATTAAATAATTAAAAAATTCCCATTGACCAGAAAAAAAAGTTCTATTAGATACTCAAAAAGATTCCACTTAAGACACTAATTATAAATAAAACCTATAATTTGTTAGCCATGTAGCCATTGCATTATTAAACTAATTATGTCATAAACACTTCTATTTTTACAATTTTAACTAAAACAGCCTAATCGAAATAAAAAGAAATCCAAGGAACCATAACATAATTAAGTAACTTATTAACATATGAAATTTATTCAGAAAAGATCAATTTTATACAATAATTATATAAAAACTTAATTGCAGTGATAACAATAGAAATAAAACTAATAACCAATACGCAAATAAAAAAATAAAATGTTATTTAATAAATTATTTAAGTAAAAATTAATGCCTGACAAAAATTATTAAATACAATAATATTTAATGTTCATGCTTGAGGACTTATTTAGAACTGATGATATTCTTATAAATAATATAATTGTACTTATATTCAATGACGATGTGCTATTATAATTACAGGTACTAAAATTACTTCCTAGTTATAAAAAAAAATTGGTTGGGATCCATCCTTCTCTTCCATCCAAATAACTTTCATATTCATTCATTGTCTTTGCACATTAAGTGGGCAGTTTCTCATCAAAACATAGTTATTTCAGTCTATAATCTGAAACATAAATAATTTATATTAACTTTTTGCCTTAAATTATTATTTCTAAGGGGACAGTGTAGTCAGATAATTTAGTTTTTGTATCTTTTTGAATATACATCTGAATCAGTCTACATTAAATGATCCAAACATGAATAAATTAGTGTTTCTAATTATTAATGTCTGACTAATATCTGTTCTAATGTTGTTTTTAACAAAATACGTCTTATAAAAAACGGGTAAGAAACTATCATTTATTAATATAAATGATAATTTATTACTTTTTTAAAAAAAAAACCTTACGATCGTTTCGGTGGTACCTCCTTCATCACAGTAATCAAAAAATTAAACTTTAGAATGGATTATATTCAGTTACCCAATTGTTAATGTCTGGTAATTTTTTTCTAAGAAAGGGAAATTTTGTTTTGTGACACAAAAGTCAGTCAGTATAAATCATCGTTTCGAGAAGGTCAATACGAATCTATTGCTTAACATTGGGTATTTCTTTGCTCCACACTGACCGTGAAGCGAAGGAGCGTTCCCTTCGCTTCACCGCTCCTCCTGTAGGCAGGAGGAGACTTCAGCGGTGTAGACGATCCTCTCCTCGCCTCACCAGTGACTGCTCCTCCTGGAGGCAGCGGTCAACTGTGTTTGCTGCGTCAACAACCGCTCCTATTCTTTCAGTGGTGTAGACGATCCTCTTCTTGCCTCACCAGCGACTGCTCCTCCTAGAAGCAGCGGTAAACTGTGTTTGCTGCGTCGACGACCGCTCTTTTTCTTTCAGCGGTGTAGACGATCCTCTTCTTGCCTCCCCAGCGACTGCTCCTCCTGGAAGCAGCGGTAAACTGTGTTCGCTGTGTCGGCGACCGCTCCTTTTCTTTCAGCGGTGTAGACGATCCTCTCCTCGCCTCACCAGCGACTGCTCCTCCTGGAGGCAGCGGTAAACTGTGTTTGCTGCGTTGACGAGTGCTCCTATTCTTTCAGCGGTGTAGACGATCCTCTCCTCGCCTCACCAGCGACTGTTCCTCCTGGAGGCAGCGGTAAACTGTGTTTGCTGCGTTGACGAATGCTCCTATTCTTTCAGTGGTGTAGACAATCCTCTCCTCGCCTCACCAGCGACTGCTCCTCCTGGAGGCAGCGGTAAATGGTGACGCCACATCGGTGACTGCTCCTGGCTTTGGCAGCTTCAGGCAGCAGTAGAAACGATAGTCCCTTGCCAGAGGTCGCTCCGCTTTGAGGCAGGAGCAAAGGCTTCTGCAACCATTTTCCTTTTTTCCTTTTCGAAATCGAATGCGCTGCCAGTTGCTCTGGCCGGTCCTATGTCGACTCTACACTGGCTGTAGTCCAATCAGTAAAGTAGACATAGGAGCGACAGGGCATCCGGTGGTATAACTGAGTTTGAAAAGGAAAAAAAATGAAAATGGTTGGGTAAGCCTTTGCTGCTGCCTCAAAGTGGAGCGGACACTGGCAAGCGAGTATCGTTTCTACTGCTGCCAAAGCCAGGAGCAGTCACCGATGTGGCGTCACCATTTACCGCTGCCTCCAGGAGGAGCAGTCGCTGGTGAGGCAAGGAGAGGATCGTCTACACCGCTGAAGGAATAGGACCAGTCATCGACGCAGCAAACACAGTTTACCGCTGCCTCCAGGAAGAGCAGTCGCTGGTGAGGCGAGAAGAGGATCGTCTACAACGCTGAAAGAATAGGAGCGGTTGTCGACGCAGCAAACACAGTTTACCGCTGCCTCCAGGAGGAGCATTCGCTGGTGAGGCGAGAAGAGGATCGTCTACACCGCTGAAGGAATAGGACCAGTCGTCAACGCAGCAAACACAGTTTACCGCTGCCTCCAGGAGGAGCAGTCGCTGGTGAGGCGAGGAGAGAATCATCTACACCGCTGAAAGAAAAGGAGCGGTCGCCGACACAGCGAACACAGTTTACTGCTGCCTCCAGGAGGAGCAGTCGCTGGTGAGGCGAGGAGAAGATCGTCTACACCGCTGAAAGAAAAGGAGCGGTCGCCGACACAGCGAACACATTTTACCGCTGCTTCCAGGAGGAGCAGTCGCTGGTGAGGCGAGCAGAGGATCGTCTACACCGCTGAAAGAATAGGAGCAGTCGTCGACGCAGCAAACACAGTTTACCGCTGCCTCCAGGAGGAGCAGTCGCTGGTGAGGCGAGGAGAGGATCGTCTACACCGCTGAAGGAATAGGACCAGTCGTCGACGCAGCAAACACAGTTTACCGCTGCCTCCAGGAGGAGCAGTCGCTGGTGAGGCGAGGAGAGAATCGTCTACACCGCTGAAAGAAAAGGAGCGGTCGCCGACACAGCGAACACATTTTACCGCTGCTTCCAGGAGGAGCAGTCGCTGGTAAGGCGAGGAGAGGATTGTCTACACCGCTGAAAGAATAGGAGCAGTCGTCGACGCAGCAAACACAGTTTACCGCTGCCTCCAGGAAGAGCAGTCGCTGGTGAGGCGAGGAGAGGATCGTATACATCGCTGAAGGAATAGGACCAGTCATCGACGCAGCAAACACAGTTGACCGCTGTCACCAGGAGGAGCAGTCGCTGGTGAGGCGAGGAGGATCGTCCACACCACTGAAAGAACAGGAGTGGTCACCAACGCAGCGAACACCGCTCGCTGGTGAGGCAAAGGGCAGGGGAGGGAAGGGAAGTGGTCAGTGTGGAACAAGAAATACTCAATACTGAGTGATTTATCTTTCTCCGTATTGACCTTCTCGAAGCGATGTTCTTTACTGAATGACTGAGTTCCTTCTCGATCCTCCCTCAACTAAGTTGTAGGTGTTAGATACCCGCAGTTGTACTGTTCGCTGTCTGCGCTACCTAGTGGCAGCAGAAACAACATTGTTCCCAGCCATAGCGAGCAAAACACAAGCGACAGACCGGCGTAGAAACATTACAGTATCAAAGCTGAAGCCAGTCAATGGCAGCTGGCTTGTAAACAAAATGTTGTCAGACATATACAAAGCATCATAATTTGTGTTCATGTCAGGTGAACACTGAACACCAAACGCATGGTGTTCACCTGACCACAGCGCCATGGCTACTAAAATGGCGTCATGTAGGCTCATCATCGCATCAATCCCCACCACTTACTCGCTCATGCATACAACAAAAACCGCTCCCTGTATTTAATAACTTTGAAAATTACAACATTTTTGTCACAGTTCAAAACTAAAGAATTGGTATGGTATCAAATAGTTTTTACCGTCGATTCTCACTATCGATTACTTTTTAAAATATTGGACACATCTAGAATCGACGATGTTGCCCAGAATGTGCTGAACAAAGTGGATTTTGTTTCAAGTCTTAATAGAAAAAAATATTGTATTGACTAAAAGCTTGCAAACATTATGTTTCTGGTCACAATACAAAGATGGCTGTGATTTTTTAAAGAAAAAAACAGGATAAGAGAAAAATTATAGTTTCTGTAACTTTCCTACCATTGGGGTCACCTCAGTAAAAAGAATTAAAAAATTAATAAAATGGTCAAAACCTCTGAACAAATTAATATGGATTAACCCATCTGTTTACAGACGTACAAAAAACATACTTTTCATAAGCTTATGTCACTATAAAAGTTGACCTAGGATGAAAACATTTCCATATTTTGGATTTTAAATTACTTTACATGGAAATAAATTATAATAGTATGATTTTTTTGAAGTTAATAGTTTAAAATCATTTCAGTTGCAGTTAATCAAAAACGAAAAGAAAAGAACGTTGCAATGATTGTTAAAGAACCAGCCTTTTTAATATATTATTATTCCTACTTTTTCAATAATCAGAGAAGTTTTACATCTTATTGTACTAATGTGGTCTTTTCGTGTTTCAGAATAAACATCTTAGAGCACGATGCGAACGAGTAGAAGGTAAAATAAGATAAAAGTGCAATGTGAAATTACAGGTATAGCGAATTTGTCACCAGCACTGTCATAAAACTGTGAAGTAAGAGTAATAACTGTGTTAGTAATAAATCTGTATTTTTTATAAAGTTAATAAAAATGCATAATTAATTAATTAATCTTTTCGAGGAATTGTCACACTGCCCTGAAAAATTGAATTTGACGTAAGCTGGGTCCTATCCTATAAAATAACCTTTCAATTAAGCACTGACTGAAATTCTACAGAAATTATAATAGTACAGAACAGATAACAAACAGTTGATGAAACAAAATTTTGCAACACTATGTAAGGTATTTAATGAAGAGGTTTCAGAAATTAGAAAGAAGCTTGAAAAACTGGAACAAAATGACAAAATATACATTATCGCTAAACATTTTTTTCACTTGTTTTTTAACCTTTGTTTTATATAATCCTACTTTCTAGTTTCAGTGGATCCACTTTCATCAGAGTACATTAAAATTAAAATTTTAATGTACCCTGATAATGGTGGATTTACTGAAAAATTTCAAGAAAGTAAGATTACACCAGGTGTTTCAAAACACCTTAGCAAGCGCGCTTCATTTTCATATTCTATGTAAAAAACATCAAAAATTTCATTAAAGAAAATGTCAATTACCCTTCGTTCTCATTCTATCCGCCATTTTGTATTTTTCAGGAAAACCATTATATCACGTGAAAGGATTGAAATATTTTATTAAAATTAGGTTCAAATATTTGCACCTATGTACTGTATGTACTGTAAAAATAAATAAATTTTACAGTAAAATTTTGACTGTAAAAAAAGTTTTTTACAGTATTTTTTGAAAAATAAATTACCACTATTTTTCAAAATGGCGGCCAAATTAAATTTTCAAAACCATTTTTCTTGAAAACCAGTTGTTGTGTCGAAAGGCATTTTATTATCTGAATTGTTTGGCTTACTGTTATGAATAAAAAGATATTTAATTTTTGAAAATCAGGTGGTAAACAACCAAGATATAGCAAAAATTAGGGTGCTCAATTTTCTGGCCGGTTTCATCTCTCCAGTAAAAAAATTAAGCAACCGAATTTTCGCTATATTTTGGTTGCTTACCGTCCAATTTTCAAAAATTAAATATCTTTTTGTTCATAACAATAAGCCTAACATTTCAGATAATAAAAAGCCTTTTGACAAAACTAATGGTTTTCAAGAAAAATTTTTTGAAATGTCATTTGGCTGCCATTTTAAAAATATGGTAATGCATTGATCATATTATTTTAATTTTTAAGAGTACATATGTGCATGTATTTGTATCAAATTCCAATCCTTTCACATACATGATATAATAGTTTTCCTGAAAAATACATAATGGTGGATAGAATGAGAAAAAGGGTTAATCGACATTTTTCCATATGAAATATTTTGTTTCGGTATGTAGAATGCAAAAATGAAGCTTGTACGCTTGGGCAGTTTGAAACACCCGGTACTTAAAAAAGGTAAAAAAACAAGTGATATAGCAGCTAAAAGTAATAGGTCAGTAAAAAACTAAATATTTTTACAAGGATTGATTAAAGGCTGCAGGATGCATTATAAAGATTTATTTATTATTCTACACTTAATTGTTTTGGTGGATCCAACATGATGGAGAATATATGTAACACAAAAATTAAAACTTATCTTCAGTCACTTATATAAAACTGTTTATACAAAATTTTTATGCCGTGCTTCCCAACAAATTTGATGTACAGGAAAAATTAACATTGGACAATGTAATGTCAACATTAATCTTATGACAAGGGTCTTATCTTACTTTTATTACTCCTGTCATTAAGAAACAATAAAAATAAGTCTACAAAAGAATTTTAATAACTAATAATTATTACATAAAGGCAGTGTTATTCAATTTTGATATAGCACGATACCTACACATAAGAAAAAAATTTTGTGTCCATTGCTGTCTGAACATTAGCCAGGCGTGTAAAGTGGTCAGTTAATATATTACTTTTGATATTACCGGCCATGCGAAATCACACACACTGATTAATTGAATGAATGTTGAATAAATGCACAAAATAAAGGATTCAATGTAAGAAATTTGCACACTGTTTTATTGAACACACATGAACACAAGCGGACTGTATCACTCTTCAACACACACTCACTCACCTGCGCACTGGTCCACGCACTCGAACTAGCTATGCACATGGCAGTAGCCAGCGCCCATTCACCCACACATTTTCACAACTCAACACATTCACACACAAATAAAACCTTAATTAAATAATAAAGTAATTAAATGTGGTACAAAAGAAAATAATTTCATCTCCATTATTGTCTGAGCATTAGTCGGGCATATAAAGTGGTCAGTTAATTTTTACTTTTGATATTACTGGCCGTGAGTTTGAATCCCACACACTATTAAAAAAAATTTTATTTTTTTTATAAATAATTTTTTAACTTAATTTAATTTAAAAATTTTTACTAGCGAGTAATTATATCTTGTTGAATTAAAAATTACAATTATAATGTTAAATGTTTTTCATTATTTAATTAATAATAATCAATCAATAAACAAAAAAAAGTTTTAATATGTAGGACTCGAACTCACGGCCTCTTGTAGGGTAATATCAAATATACAAATAAACTGACCACTATACACACCCGTCTAATGTTCGTACAACAATAGACACAAAATTATTTCTTATGTAAGTACCACACTATATCGACATTGAATAACATCTTTGTCTTTATTTACTAATAATAAAATTATTAGCAATTGAAATATTTTGTAAACTCATTTTTAGTAATGGAGTAATAAAAGTAAGATTACACCCTGGTAATAAGATTAATGTTGACAGTACATTGTCCATTGTTAATTTTCCCTATACATCAGATTTCTTGGGAAGCACGGAATACAAGTGACTGAAGATACAGCATCTTCTGTAAGTGTGGAATACGTAAAAAAAAAGTTAACGTAGCAAAATAATTAAGGTCCGTGAAAATTTATTTTACTATTTGTTTATTACAAGCAGCTGGATGTATTTTTACAATTTATTCAAAAATTGAAAGAATATTGGCAACTAACCATGAGAAAATAATGCTGAGGAATGTGAACTGAAATGGCCCTAAACTACACAAAAGTCACTTAGTCCAACAAAACAAATTTTTCAGCCTTAAAATAATGAAATATTGCAATTGAACACTCACCTAGAACGAGTTCACTGTAGTGTTGTTTGTAAAATATGTAAATCAGGTTTCGCTTTTATTTCTTTTTCTTCATGCTGTAATTCTTCATCTTCTTCATCCTCATCATCATCTTCTTCCTCATCAAAACCAAAACAATTTTGCATGTCATTCTGAGTAACATGCGTCCTCTTCACTGTTGTTCTTCTAATATTTTTTATCATGTGGTCATCATCTAAACCTTAAAAGAAAGAAACACTTTATAAGCATTTAAATTTGCAAACAACAAATTAATACTAGTAACATATGTATATAATCATGAAAGAGTTTCTGCTTTTTAATGTAATTACAATAAACATTCACTAACTATATACTTAATGAGACACCAATTGAAATTTTAGTTTTTAACAATACAAAGGGTACCCAGAAGGAACCGGAATTATTTTTCAAAAGCTATTTATTTTCAATTTTTTTACAAAACTACCTTTTCCCCTTCAAAATACTCTCCATTACAATTAATACATTTATCCCGCCAGTGTTTCCACTGTTTAAAACATTTTTGTAGTCATCTTTAGAAATGGCCGAAAGCTCCTCCCTCGTTTTTTCTTGACCGCTTCAATGTTGTCAAATTGGTGTCTTTTAATGTCCCTTTTCATGCGTGGAAATAAGAAAAAGTCGCACAGAGCCAGGTCAGGCGAGTAAGGTGCATTAGGCAGCAGAACCATGCCATTTTTTGTCAAAAAATCTTTCACCGAGATGGCTTATGTGTGTAGGTGCATTGTCGTGGTGGAAGAACCAGTCTCCTGTCTGCCAAAAATCAGATCTTTTTTGACGAACACTGTTGCGCAATCTTCTTGAAACGTCTAAATTGTCAGTCGACGGTCTGAGAGCACCCGCTCTTGAATTTTTTAAACATTTTTATTGATTTGGGCAGTTGATGGACGTCCAAAACGAGGTTTGTCTTCAATCAACACGTCGCCATTTTTAAACCGAGAAAACCACTCATATACTTGTTGAGATTTTCCCATAGCGTCATCTTTGTAAGCTGTTTTCAACATTAAAACAGTTTCAGCAGCACTTTTACCGAGTAGAAAACAAAATTTCACAGCAACACGTCGTTCACTTAAACTTGCCATCACATAAAGCGAAACAAGAACAAAACAGCGCTAGCAAAAACAATCACTGCAGATGAATATTGAACTCGCAATGAGTTGCACTATACACGTCTGTGCAGCAGAAATGCATACTACACAAGCACCGCCCACGGCAATGCTATTCCGGTTACTTTTGGGTACCCCCTCATACATCATTATACAGAGATGAGTTTTAAGTTGGTATACACTGCATGGCAGAAAGATTAAATAGGTATGCTTGTTCCACTACTCAATTTAATACGGTCCATGCAATTATATCACTCACATAAAACAGAGCCCTTCATTTCCATTTGTCTGCTTTGACCATGGTAAAACAATTAGAAAGGCATTTTGGTTAGCTTCATTAACAGCTATTAAATACTAAATCACCTGTGATTGGAATCGCAAAAAGATATCTAAAAGAACAAAGCAGTGTCACCACTGTGAAACAATTTTGTGAAGTTATGTCACAGCAACATGCACATCGGCACACTTTTGTTATCTTTCCTGTTCTGTTATATTATATAAAATAAAATTATTTCTCAGGATTAAGTACATTAAACTCCCAACAGATTTATTTCTGAACTGTTTTCAATATTACTCATCAAATTCTACTCCATCCTAAGTTTCAATGAAGTAACGAATAAAAATAAAAAGCAATCAATAAAAATGATAATACTCAAAATTATTAGGTATTTATTTTTACCACATTGTGGTCCTAATTGCTTTCAAGACATTACGTTGAGACAGATATTAAAAATTATATACTAATCCCTCAATTTCTGACAAATTTTCAATAAATTGGTGATGGAAGATATTTTAATTAATTTTTACAATACTATTTATGTTCTGTTTGAAAATGCTTTGTCAACTGTGGTGCTCAACATATAAATAAACAATGTGTGTAACAATTCCGGATATTTAAATATATAAGAACTTCAAATTACAAAAATGACCTTGATCAGGCGTTATCTGCTCTGCATTTATGTCATCTTCATTTTCTGAATGACTTGCTGTTGTTCCATGCAATGCAGCTACTGCTTGTTCCAAACCATCTCCAGACATTACAGCTACTGCCTGTTCTTGGCCTTCTCCATCCTGTAGGAAGAAAATAATTCCATTACTAACCACCACAAATGAAATAATTCAAAATGATTATTATTTTTACTGGTTACGATGATTTTACCAAAACTGCACATCAGGAATAATTTTATAATACCTAAAAAATCTGGTGTGAAACACTCACACAACTTTCTCTTGCCAATGCAAATAATTAACAATAAACCTAACATTAGTATTAAAACATTAGAAATGAACAAAAACTAACCTCAAAAACATAACCTTATTTTAATCATGAGTGAATGACGCAAAATGACAATCGAACTCAGTTTGGCTTAAAAATACGGAAAATCACGCTTTCACGCTAAACTAGGCTCTGTAGAGAAAAATGCTCTAAACAAAAGTTGTAGATCTTTTAATTTTCTATAAATTTAATTATATACACTTTTGTCGTAAAATGCATACTAAGACCGAAATGTTAAAAAAATTGATTTTTCTCATGTTTTCGTGAGAAAAAAAAACAGAAAATCGCAAATTACCGCTAAACTAAGCGTTATACAAAAAAATGTTTGAAATAAAAGTTGTAGAATTTTACATTCTCTAAAACTTTTATTATATAACGTTTTGCGCTAAAATGCATATTAAAGCCGCAATCTTAAAAAGAAAATGTTTTTGCGTAAAAACAGCCTCACGCAGAATTTCAGCGAACATGGCGCCTACCCTATATTGTAGAGCATAAAAAATATAGTAAACCAGGCGATTTTAAAAAAAATCGTAGACTAGTTTTTGAGAAAATCGCAAAAAAGTGAAAAATTATACGAATAAACTACTACTTCCGGTTGACCGATTTTGATGAAAATGTTCGTGTCGGGTCCGGTAGTGATATGTAACTTAAGTTTCAAGTTTCAAGTTCGTACGATGTTCCGTTCTTGAGATATTCTGTTCACACACACACACACACAGAGACACACAGACCAATCGCTAAAAACATGTTTTTTGGGTTCAGGGGGTCTGAAAACGTATAGATCCGGTGAAAACTCGATTTCGAAAAATCGACATGAAAACAATACTTTCCTTCCTATATATTCATATAGGCAAGAGAAAGTAAAAAATGAGATTTGTTCAAAAACTATCCAGCCTTATTTTGTTGTACACAAACAATGACATAAATATGTTATCCAGTGGCATATTGATGCAGTCGACTTTTACATGCACCCATAGGCACATCAAGTGACCGTGACTACAACATTTTGTCGAAAGCAGCAGACAGCTGAATATTAAACATCCTTTTAGGCAGTACGATGAAACATGTTTAACAACGATATTGCATCAAATTTTGCCAAAAACTTGGTCATTCTCACATTGAAACCACTTCAAAATTCAAACAGGTTTAAAAATGGCCACACTTAATGAACAGTACACCTTGTTCTGGTAGATCAACAACAAGTTGAAATGATGAAGTTATTATCAAGTTTCCATTTTAGTGATAGAGGATTGACTTGTTAACATCCATGAACTAATTAAAAAGGTAGGAATTAGTATTAATGCAGTTCTTTAAATTTTAACAGAATATTTGGCTAAGCAAAGAGTTACTGCCGAAGAACTTGACATTAGAACAGAAGGAACTGTGACTTGAAATCACTCGGAACATATTAGACTGCACAAAAACTAGCCCTAACTTTCTCAAAACTACTGTTACCAATTTCTGGCTATTCCTTCACTTAAAAATACCGCTTGAAGGGTTCAGATTTGAATCCAGACATGACATTATGCAAAATGCAATGGCTTAAGTGAAATTTATTCTGAAAGAGGTCATCCATATTTGCTTCCAAAAGTAGAAGGAGCATTTTTGGAAGCTCCTTCTAGGAATTTGACTAGGTGTGTCAAATACCAAGGAGCGTACGAGAGGAACCTGAAAAACCGGACTGAGAGTGCGCCCCCATTCGTTGACATAATAGAGTTCTCCCACTAGATGGAGCTAGTAGAGACCTTCAACAAACAAATGCCCAGATGGCGACTCTAGTGTTGAGTTTCTCTTACTGTTGTCGTGTTCCGTCTGCAACGTCGTTAAGGCAGATTTAAAACCAACAAACAGTGTGTTTGAAATTTGTTTACTGCTTGAAAAATCTACAAGAGAAGCTTACCAAATGCTTCAATAGGCTTTCAAGGAGAATACTGAGATACACACAAGTTTTTGAATGGTTTGGGCGCTTTAAACGCGGTGAGATGAGTGTTGAAGGTCACGTTCATTCTGGACGCCCTTCAACATCTCAAAACGATGAAAACTTTAAAAATCCGCCAAAAAAACAAGGCTCGTCGTTTCACGATCGACAAAATTTCTGAAGAGATAGGTGTGAGTTGGAGCTCGTGCCAGCGGATTTGCAAATGAGACAAGTTGCCGCTAAATTTGTTCCTTGCCTTCTCAAACAGGATCAACAAAACATTCGATTGAATTTGAGTCAAGACTTGAAAAACAGTTATTACAAGTGATGAGAGTTGGATTTACGGGAATGACCCAGAAACCAAGCAAGCATCAAGCCAGTGGAAGATTGGCTTGATAATTAATGATGTCGCAGGTGGAACATGACAACAGTAAGAGAAACACAATACTACTATCAAACGTTAACCTACAAATTGACGCCATCTGGGCAGTTGTTTGTTGAAAGTCTCTACTAACCCCATGTAGCGGGAGAACTCTCTACCACGTGTACGAATGGCACCGCACTCTCAGTCCGGTTATTTTTGGGTCCCCCTAGTATTTTGAAGGATACTACTTGTTAAAACATGTTGATGGATAAATAGCTTGATCCAGATGAAATTTAGATACTTTATGAAAAAAACTCATACTATACTGTAAAGACTACTTTGTTGTAAAACTTCATTACAAATTAGTGAATTAAAATAAGTAATATTAGAAAATAGCATGTATTTTGTAACATGTTCCTAAAATAATATATAAAAATTAATATTTGGATGATGCATTGACTTCAATAAATTATATAAATAAGATAAAAGACAGACTTACCTGTAATTGTATAACTTCTAATACAACATATTGTTGTCCATCGGTACCTTCAACAGCCATCATTGAACCATTTATTTCTTCTTCATCTTCTTCATCATCATCTTCACCAGGTATTACTTCTACCTAAATTATTAAAAAAATGTAAAGAAGATTTAAAAAATTTACAGATAACTTTTATGCCATTTCAATTTGAAACATGTTGCTTTAATTTAGGGTATTTTCAAATAATAGTTATGAAATCACACAAAACAATTACATTACAGAGGTTACAAGGATTAGACTGTATTTGATACACTACCATCAACCCTTTGATGAGCAATATACAAATATTAGTCCTCTCGTATTGACCCTGTGAGCAAACTATTTTTAATTCAAATTTATCTTGAAAATCCTGCCTATAACAGACAGGTGGAGTGTCAAATTATTTACACTCAATCTGTTAGTTGCAGGGCTAAAATAAATAGTTCTGTTTCTTGTCACGTGGTCAGCCAATTAAATGACTGAATCATTTAAGAACAGAAGAGGTAGAGGTGTAAAAGACACTAATCAGAGTTATTTCCTCTGAAAGTAATGAATTTCATTATACAGCCAGACCCTGTGGTGAATGAAGTTAAGGTGTCATTTGCGGAGTGGAAGATGTGTGCTTTTCAGAGGGCCTGGCATGCTGATAAGCATACTTTTCCACTCAGTGAGGAAGGCATTTGTAAACCACCTCACTCCTCGTTTTACTTAGTAAAACCTCTGCAGGTTCAAACCAGCTTTTTGGCTGATGACCTAAACAACAACTTGAAAATCATCCCTTAACCCTAATTCTAAATTATTGATCAATGGTTCTTCCAAATTTAAGTCTATTTCTACATTACAAGATCAATATCTTCGTAATCCAAGTTGTCATGCATGATAATTGACCGATTTGTTGATCTTACAATCATGACACTGTTAAGTCAAAGGTATGCACAATAGAAAACTAAAGCACTCAGCACACAAACAAAACTGTCATTACCCCAACAATAATTAATATGCATTATTATGACTGAAAGGTCGATGCTGCAAGCGGCATGTGACGCTTCACAATCTCAATGCTCAACAAAGGATTAAACACACATGAAGTCTGTTTCTTATCACAAGCTATGTCAAACAGATTACTGAAGAAAATGGAATACATTAACAGAGAATATGATGCTGAAAATTAATTTATTATCATACTGAAGTTAAAACCTTTCTTATTAGTTGTGTTTGTTTTGGCGTCCTTAGTTTGATTTAGAGAAATTTTGTTTTAGAAGAATATTTTAAAAAAAATTATAATACCAGTTTTATTACATCCCTTAACTTTCCCATTTAAACTTTCAATAAAACAATTAGCATTTTTAAAATATAATACCTGTTGTCCATCAATGATCTGAATCTTTTTCTGTCTTCCTAATTTTAATGCCATTGCCTTTTCTTGCGCCGTTGATTCTGGATCATGGACTGACATATGTCTTATAAGATTACCTTTATGTCTAAATGCTCTTTGGCATTCCGGGCATTCATGAGTTTTTTCTCTTGGAGCAGGAGGAACGTAATTTGGATTATGATAAAGGTTTTGATGACGTTTGAGCAATTGTTTTTGACGGAATGACTGTAAAAATAAACAGAACATAGTTACATTTACATGTAAATGATTAAAAGCAATACTAATTTTTTTGGTGATTACAATAAATTTATAGATCAAATATAACAGATGTTACCGTACTACAAACAATCTGATTTATAAGAAATGCTAATTCATTTATTTATGAAATTATTAACTGTTGGGATAAAAAATGGTCACAAATATTGTCTTAAGCCATCTAAATAGAAAAAAAGCTGAAAATAGAAAAATATATTTTCTCATTAACCAACTAATTTGTGTATTACTCCAAACAAATAAAAAACAGATAAAATACACAAAAAAAATTACATCAGATCAAAAAATTTGTTGATTATTTATGATAATTTATTCAATCAAGCATATGTATGGACTTCTTAAGAAACAATAATAAACTACTTTTGGTATTTTCTGTTTTATTTCAAAATTATTGAATTCTACACAGGTGTGGAGCTAAGTATCTGGATAAATCATGATGGTATCAGAATAAAAAACACAAATTCCTGTAGCACAATATACGAGGGTCGTTTGAAAAGTCCGTGCAAAAATAAAAACTACTTAATTGTTTGGGGTAAACCTTTTTTATTTTTCAACATGGTCTCCTTTTAGGCTTATACACTTCGTCCAACGCAGCTCTAGTTTGTTGATCCCTTCCGAATAATAGGATTTGTCCAAGTCTGAAAAATAGCCATTCATTCCTGCAATCACCTCCTTGTTTGAATAAAATCTTTTTCCCGCTAGCCATTTCTTCAAATTGGGAAACAAATAGTAGTCCGAGAAAGTCAAGTCTGGAGAATAGGGGGGATGTGAAACGAGTTGGAACCCTATTTCCATTAATTTTGCGACCACAACTGCTGAGGTGTGAGCTGGTGCGTTGTCGTGATGGAAAAGGACTTTTTTGTGGGGCAATCGTGGGCGTTTCTTTTGCAGCTCGGTTTTCAAACGGTCCAATAATGATGAATAATATGCACCTGTAATAGTTTTACCCTTTGCCAGATAATAATCGATGAAGATTATTCCTTGGGAATCCCAAAAGACAGTCGCCATAATCTTTCTGGCTGAAGGAACTGTCTTCACCTTTTTTGGCTCAGATTTCTCCTTCATAACCCTTTGTTTAATTGTTCTTTGGTCTCAGGATGTAGTGATGTATCCATGTTTCATCCACAGTGACGAAACAACGCTTAAAGTCCTGAGAGTTCTTCTGGAACAGCTGCAAACCGTCCTTGCAACACTTCACACGAAATTATTTTTCATCCATTTTTTGAAAATCACTCGACTTCCTCGATTAAAACGAATGTCAAACACAAAGAAATAGACCGATCTGGCTGAAACTACACATGTGTTTTTCCAAAAGATGCTACTAACTAAGCATATGCTCGATATGCGCCAGTAGTGCCATCTATCTGACTTTGCACGGACTTTTTAAACGACCCTCGTATGTACACTCACTGTCTGCTGTAATAATCCACACAATATTATCTAAATGACCAAAAAGTTAAAATTAACTCTCAGTGGACTAAAAAACTAAAATCAAGATATAAAACAAAATACTGAATCAAACCGAAATAAAATTACTAACTTGATCGCACTGATCACACTGGAATGGCTTCTGATCTGTGTGTATTAGCATGTGTGATTCTAGATGTCGTTGTGAAACTGATGCGTATGGACAAAGTTCGCATCTCCAGCATTTTTCTCCTTCATGAGATTTATTGTGAACCTATAATAAAAAGACAAAAGAATGAAAAATTTCACCTTCAAGTCGCAATAGAATTGTTGTTGTTTAGGTCATTAGCTAAAAGGCTGGTTTGAACCCGTAGAGGTTTTACTAAATAAATCGAGTGAGGTATTTACCATTGCCTTCCTCACTAAGTGTAAAAGTACACTTATCAGCATGCCAGGCCCTCTGAAAAGCATATATTTTCCACTCTGCAAATGACACTTTCACTTCATTCACCACAGGGTCTGGCTGTATAATGAAATCCATTACTTTCAGATGAGATAACTCTGATTAGTGTCTTTTACACCTCTACCTCTTCTGTTCTTAAATTATTCAGTCATTTATAATTGGCTGACCATGTGATAAGAAACAGAGCTATTTATTTTAGCCCTGCAACTAACAGATTGAGTGTAAATAATTTGACGCTCCAATAAAATTAGCAAAAACAAACATGGATTTTTTTCTATTTTTTATGAGCGATGATAAGCCTTTGCTTGTTTATGCAGATGAAAAAATGACAAGCCGACCAGAAATAGAATCTAGGACACCAACACAGAAGCCAGTTGTGCAAACCAGTACCACAGGCCGACCAAAATTTCTTTCAGCCTCATCTGTACCAATATTTAGAGTGACCCCAGACCAACTTCATAAAAATTTTATTTCGATTCTATAAAAGAAACTAAATAAATTATTATAATTAAGTTTAACCCTTACAGTGCCAAGAGAAAATTGTGAGTTCGTACCAAAAAAATGCCACCCTACTTTTATGCGATTTGTAGCATTTTATATATCCATCCATAACATGGCTATTTTTTAAAGTATATTAATGACATTTTTGTTTTGTTCACAATGAATGATTGATCTTTTATTACATTCAGTTTGTAACACATTTCTTACAATTTACAAATAAAATGATACGTAGTCATTATTTTATGGAAATTTCCTTTTTAATTTAAAAAAAAATCACCCTAAAAAATTACACTACTTGATTTCACTTGTATCACTTTAAAGACAATTTAATTACGCAAAATCACAAAAAATTATTTATGTATTGTAAAAAATAAAAATACTGCGATAAAAGTTTTAAAAATCCAATTTTTAATGTTTTTAATCAATATTTATCAATTACATTCATAAAAAAACTCTAGGCTACATGTATTTTTTCAATTTATATTTCCAACTGATTATTTTCAAACATTGTTTGTAAAAAATTAGTGAAAAATAAAATTCTATGAATTTTTTAGTAGACGTACTAATAAAAGGATGACATCAACATTTTTTGGTTGAACTGCTGGCGTCCTAATATTAGGACGCTGGCACTTTAAGCGTTAATAACAGAAATTTCATTATGGCATAAATTATCTTAAAATACAAAAAATTTTAAAGCATTTTTCTTATCAAGAGTAAAGATTTTATCTATTATTGTCAACACTATAAAATGGCAATAAGGTTCAACTGCATAGCTTATTCTTAAATAAAATTGACCTTATTGCGTGGTAAGGATACTTACCAAAGACCTATATTGGTTAAATAAATTTATTTATAAATTTTTAATATAATAGACTTACCTTATACGTATACCTATCGGGGAACTGTTTACCACATCGCCTACATTTTAAAGGTTTATCCGAAGTATGTAACTTTTGAACATGTATTCTAAGATCTGTTTTTCTACCACACGTTGCAGGACAAAGTTCACAGTGAAAGACTGGTTTATCTCCAGCTGATAACAAGTAAAATAAAATTAATACAATATTTTAAATAATCCATTAAAGACATGATTTTTTCATTATCCAGGATTTTAGCTTACATAAGTATGTTAGTTCATTAGGTTAAACCTGCCGACACAATTTCAACAAATATAATAATAATAATAATAATAATAATAATGAATTGTACAAATTGAAAATTCTCTTATTTTATAGAATGTACATGGCTAAAATTCTTCTAAAGGAGCAACCAACTCGATTTTGACTGTATAACTATCCATAAAACAGTATGGATGCCCAATTGAACATGTTCTTTAGATATTTTCCAAGCCAAAACTCTACACAAAACATGGATAATGCTATGAAATAAAACCCTAGGACAAACCTTACATAGGCAATTTAACTAAAATATTGTAACAAGATCCAAGAAAAGACAGGAATGTTCCAGAATTCCATTCATAAAAATAGTTAAGAAATAATAATAGTAACAACAAGAGAGAGTAATAAAGACAGAAATAACAATACACAATAAGATCAGTTTTGTAAATGACAGTTGTAACCATAAAAGTGTCTATTCATTCATAAGGGTTGTAATAACTATCATAAAGTTTAGGTATTGTGTACAGCTATTATGAGGGAGGCAGGTTGTTTACGTTTTCTATTTACAAAAAACTTTTTGTTGACCTATTAACAAGATTTTTCTAGCATTCATAAATAAAGAGTTATTTTTGTACTTTATTCTGGAACAATCTTTATGAATGAGTAGGTATAAAAAGAGACCCCCGAGTGCGGTCAGTCAGTATTCGTGTGATCTTTGCCGTACGATTATTGGGGTGTGTATTTACAGGTTGCACACCCGAGTATTGTACTGATTCAAGATTGTTATACCGTCTCTTTGTTGTGTGTGTATTGGGTAAAGTTAGTGTGTAGTTTTGTGAATTCAGTTTGTGTTGTATGTTAGTGTAATCTATAAAAGCGATTGTAAGTAGGCTAAGTAAGTTATTAAGTTATTTATTGTTTGTTATTTATTTTAAGTGAATTATTTAATCATTTATTGTATTTCTTAATTATAATTAGTTTAATCATTTATTTTGTAATCTTTTAGTGAAATAAATATCTGTAATTGTAAACTTTAGTCTATTAATTATTTAATAACCTAGATCCCGAAACGGACCTTAGCAATAAGTGTCACAATATTATGAATGTTTATTTCTGATCACAAAAACTCCTGGGATATTTTTTAATGAAGGATACAATGGGAAAGTTCCTTATCATGGTGCTACAGAATTTTTAGAGAGAAATTACAATATCTACAGTTCAGCCGGTGTTAGTTTGCTCCTACTGTCAACAAAAGCCACCTACTAAAGGGTGCACACTAGAGTCTACAACTTTACGGATGTCGTATTCCTATTAAGTTAACTATTTTTTAAATTATAAGTAATTAAAGTACTAAAAACATTAGTCATGATATGATGTAGGCCTAACAATTTCATTTATAAAAATACTTTTAGAAGTATTTTGTATTTAAATACTTTTAAAAGTATTTTGTTGTTACTTTTTAATCAGCGTGTACACATTTTGATATAATGCGCATGCTCAGTGACGTCATTATTTGTTTACATTAGGAGCAAACTAAGAGAGGCTGGACTATACTTCATTCTATAGCTTCAATATATCTTTGTACCACTGTTTAACCCCCTGTCAATTTCATATTATTGCCAAAGTTGATGATACATTGATTTTTTTACCAATACATACAAAAAAGTCAAGTTACACAACTCCAATATCCAATAAAATACTCAATTCATTAGTATTGATTACTATTATAAACTACACATATACTATACTATGATTTTTTTATTAAAATTACTTAATAGTTGTTGGAAATGTGAAACATAAACATAATAGAAATATTAAGAAGAAACCCAGAATAAGATTAGGCATAATCATAACAAAAGTTTCTTATGACAACCTAACCAAAAACATTATGTAATTTCGGGCCAATGATAATATTCACTGACTACTTAGCAGTATGTAAATGTGAAAGATCTTAACTTGCAATAGCTACAAACATCATACGATATTATCAAACTGAACTAAAACTCCCATTGTAGCACCCTTTACATGCATTTTCCAAGTGACATTACGTTGGAAACCAGCTAAAGGTAAACAAACAATACAGCAAGAAAAAATGTTGCACTTTGTAGTTCTTGGAGAACAATAAAAAAAGCCAGTCTGAACTTCCAGAGATTTATTGAGAACTGTAAGTAGTTGTCTACCAGCTACATATGAGGTATGTATATACCACTGCCATCATCACTAGCTGAAAGATCTGACTGCTTTATCAATAAGCCAGAAGTCTTAAAAAGAATTACTTTATAATATGGCATTAAAATGAAATTCATTACTTTTATAGAAAATATTTTATCAATGTCACTTGCACCTACACCTCTTCAGTTCTTAAATTTTTCAGTCAATTATCTGACTGAACAAGAGAAAGAAACAGAAATATCTTTTATAGCTCTGAAACCAATACGTCACATGCAACTGGTTTAATACTCTCATACCAACATGATAAACAAACATTCCTGTATTTAAAAGTAAAATATAAAAATGCATAAAAGAAATTGTAAAAAAGTATTTACCACTATGTATAAGTTTATGCGCCTTAAGACTGTTGGACTGTGTAAAACGGGCATGACATATATCGCATTCGTAAGGTTTCTCTCCTGTATGGATCCGTAAATGCCTTTTTAATTTAAATGTATCGGGACTTGCGTATGTACAATGTGGACACTGAAATCATGAAAAAGAACAAGGTTAAAATTATGTTGGAACTAAATATTAAATAGATGGTTCACAAATGAATTATAAAATGATTGTGAAAGACACTCAACTGCTGGTACAATGACTACAGATCTAATAAAATAAAATTATTTTTCTTCTTCTTCTGCCTTTCAAGGATTAGGCATCTCTGCCTGTTCCGAACCTCACAAATCTGCCAATCTTTTTCTCAGGCGCCCTTGTTCTTTCCTGCCCTCCGGCTTATAGCCCAGTGTCTGCTTAGGTATCCTATCCTCCCTCATTTTGTTCACATGCTCTAACCACAGCATTCTGTTCTGTAATTTTTTAAAACAATAAAATTCACCTTAAACAACCCACCATTTTTTTTAATTATTAAAAAAACAGCAACCTAATAACCATATCTATAATTTTAAGGTGTGCTTACCTGATAAGGACGTTCTCCTGTATGACATCTCATATGGTTTCGCATTTTACTTAATTCAACACTAGCGTAATCACATATCGTACATTTATGGGGCTTCTCATGAGTGTGTTTATACCTGACATGTCTTACCAATTCACCTGGAATAAAATTAAACACATTAAAAACAATTTACATAATCTATATAATACCAACGTCTTAGTCTGACATAAAAACGGTAAAAACACCTGTTAATTAAAATAAGTACAGGAATTAAATATCAGTTATTAGAACTGCCACAAAAAACTTTGTAACCTGAGCAAGCCAAAATGGCACAGGTTAGGCAATGTACAGGATTCAAGCCAACAATCATGGTCTACATGTTAAAATCAAACTACGTTGATTAAACCAAAAAAACAAAACAAATGACAATACAGAAAAGTATTATTAATTAGACAGATTATTAAATAGTGTATTATTAATACATTAATATTATTAATCACATGTATTAATAATAATCACACAACTCTCCAATTTTCTACAATTGCAGCACAATAAAAAAAAAACAATTCTGTAGCCAGGGACCTTTCAATCTACTTTGTAGGTCTGCACTTGGCAAAAATTGTCAGTATTCTACCAATAACTTTTGAATTTGCAGAGGCACAGCAAATACCTTTTCATTGCCTAGTAAACATGTTAAATACACTATTTTTTTCTAGTGAAGATTCAAGTGAGAAAGAACAAAGAAAACATAAGAATTTATAAAAAAATTAATTACAATAGTACAAGTGACTGAAATTTCTAAGAATTTACATCGTCCAAATAAAATATGTTACAAATTTTAATGGTACAGATTTAGCTTTTATTAGAACTTCTTTCCAACTGTTTTCTTCGTCGGAATCATTGGCAAGAATAATCCAAATACCATATTTGCCGGCATATAAGTCAACTAGTTTTTTATATTATGAGATTAATATTTTCTTACAAACAGGTCTACTTAGTTAGGTATTACAGTGGCCATTTTGGGCATTGGCTCTCGTTGTTATGACATGGCGTGTCATTGACCTTCATGACTAATTGGAAGGGATCAGTTTTAGCTCTTTGGCCATTGCGTTGAAAGACGTCCTTGTGTTTGGTCATGTGTCATCTGGTCTCAGTTTGACAGAGAAGTACTTGTATTTGATAATGTAAGCAGCCTGCACCTCATCAAAATGGAGGAACAATCCGGAGTTGTTCAAAATAAAAGTGAAACGAAATGAACCTGCAATTTGCAAATTTTCCAGATTGTAAAGTGAAGAATGCAGACTTGCAGAGTGGATTGGTGGAACAGGTAATTAATACAAGCCATTTTCATTTTACCAAAAAAATACTTGATACACAACAGTGGAAATTGTCAAGGGAAACATCAATCAAAAAGAAAACTTTAGAACAACAAACAAACACATTAAAGAGATAAAAAGACCAATTACATATAAAGTTAGCACCTCCAAAAACAGACTGCAATTTGTCCAATCACATACACAGATTTATTTTAAGATTGGTTTCCCCACATGTGAACGTAAACTCTAAAACAAATACACAAAATTTCATAAAGCTCTGAACTAAAAAACATACGCACCTGATGTAGTAAAGGCACTTTCACAAAATTTACATCGATGAGGTTTAGTGCCTGTATGAGTATTAACATGGTTTTGTAACGAAGCGAGTGTCTTAAACCCTCTTTCACAAACACTACATTTATGTGGCCGTTCTTCTGAATGCGATTTCATATGTCTTGATAATAAATACCTAAATTTTAACAAAAGAAAAACATACCAAACGAAATCTTATTAAATACAGAAAAATCATTAAAAACATACATTTTTATAGTCCATCCCCTGCAGCTTATAAAATAATTAAACCTAATGTAAAAATATTTTTAATTTTCACTAACCTTTTATAGCAGCTATAATTTTGCTCTTTTTTATGAATTTATTTTCCTTGATTTATGTGTTTTGGTGGATCAATCAACACCAGAGTATATAAAATATAACAATTAAAACTAATTTTAAAATCCTTTCAGAAGACTTTTGTTATCATCAGCCACTTAAGGATTACGTTAGAACAGCTTCTGAAAGGGTTTTAAAATTATTTTCAATCTTTATACTTTATTTACTTCAATGATGGTTGATCCACCTGAAACATTTAAGTCAAAGAAAAGTAATTTATATGAAAAATAAAAATAGCTATAAAAGGTTAGTGAAAATTTAAAGTATTTTTAGATTAGCATTAATCACAAAACAATAATTAATTCTAACTAATTAGAGATATTTTCAGCTTAATCTTCCCAATAAAAAAACTTGCTATAAACACAAGTGCAAATGAACTGTTGTAGACAGATGGTTAAATCTTTGTGAATTTGGTGGCTCTAAAAAGGGCCATTGCAGGTGGATGTGTCAACTTGATGGAAGGCCATGACAGTCAGAAGCAACGAGTCTGTGTGTTAAGTGACAGCTTGGCTACCAGGTTCAAGCCTAGCTCTCCCTCAGCAGCAGTTGAGTCCCCACTGTAGCATGACACGGGTGGCCCCCAGAGCCCAGCAGTGTTGACATTGGCCATCTGCTGATTGCACGGCTGAGGCGGTTCTCTCCGGCTGTTCTGCACTGAGCTCAACCTTCACCGCGGTGCCATAAGGCACACTTGGACTTCTCTCAGCTCCCAGGTGCAGAAAGGGAGCGTAAGTCACAAGTAGCAAGGACCAAGATTGTTTCCGGTCCCTGCTGAGTTGGTCCTCTTCTTCTTAGTTCTTCTCAATTCAGGAGCTGGATGGCGAGTCCGTCTTGCACTCCAATGCGGCTACTTAAATCCTGTCCGGTGAATCCACTTGGTGGTGGGGAGGCACTGCTTGATGGGTGTCTCTAGCACTCCCTGCGGCAGGTTCTGGGACTGTCTGCAGCACTGATAATTCTAAAACCATCAGCAACAGAACCTATATAGAGACACAGCTCCCAGGCTCTGAGAAAGGCTACTAAAAAGTTGACTAAGCAAGAAAAAAAAACCTTATTGTTTTGATGGCCCTGAAAAGATCCATCAAAACAATAAGGTTAGAGAACACCACTTTTGTTTTCGTCACCATCTGGTGACAATGTTTTTTTGTTTTGACAGAAGACTTGGTTTTTTGTACAAATTTGCATAGTTTATAACGTAACTAAAACGATGGCATTACCAAAGTCAAATGACATTAATACATTAGGTTTTCCTTAAGAATAATACACCAGATACAATGACAACGGCATCCTCCATCCAAAATCAATTTCCTAACACTTAATGATAAATTTATGCATTACTAATAAATTTCTTATTGCTGAACCTACCTTTTGGGGCTAGTATAATTACAATAATTACACATATGTGCTTGTGTAACAGTTTGAGATTTCTTTGGTAAAAATTTAACAATCTTAGACTTGTCATCTTCATCTCCCGATTCCTAAAAAATATAACACATTGATTTACACACATTTATTGTCGTAATAGATCAACATATTTTTATTACCACACAAATAAACTTACTTTCCTAAACATATACTTGTTAAAAAATTTTATTACATTTTGATAGGTAATTTTTAATACTTCCACTCATACCAACCAGCATCATATTTCAAAATTATGTAATCAATTAATGTTCATATTATTTATGAAGAATTTTTACAAATTTCCTGTTCAATAATCGAATGTAACAGATCAAAAATAAATTTTACCCGCTAAAGAAAATATAATACAAAACAAACTTGAATAACCAACCATTTGACAAAGAAAAGCAAAGCTAGAACAAATAATGTGAGGAAATGATTTAATTAAAACTATATTAGATAGATCAGTAGAATTTAAAACAAAAAAACATCAAAGAATAAAGGTTAGACGATTTAAAACCGGGCATGAGCTACCAAGACATTATGATGCAAGCAGGAAATACAAGTTAGAGACAAACATAGAGCAAAGGACCTACTTCAAGGCAAATAACCTCATCATGATGATAATGAACGAAAAAATTATAATCTTAAAAATTGTGGGCTGTGTGAGAACAACACAATCCAGAAAAATGAAAAATCATTTTCATTTTAATAATTAACAAACTTGTCCTTAACTTGACTGCAATCATTATAATACAAACATTTCAATTGATTTCCTCTAACACACAATGAACACTTAAGATGGCATACTTAAAGGAATACAAAAACACTCCTCTAATAACTATGGCAGTCGATGTTTAAAAAACTTAATAAACAAACAAATTAATTGTAATACTTACAGCACCACTAACAACACCCGGTTCTTCACCTTCATCAAAATCGTAAACCGTTAAATCATGATCTTCTGCATCTTCTTTATCTTTTTCATCTTGCTGTTGAACAATTAAAACGTAACTGACTTCCCCTGCAGTTCCTTCAGAAGGTACTATTGTAACCGTTTGGTATGCATCGCCACTTCCTAATATCATCTGGTTCTCTTCCGCTCCCTAAAAGTTTAAAATTTTTTTTTTCATTAATTCCAACACACCTGTTAAAAAAAACATTCAACAAGAATAACACATTTGTTTACACATAACATAGTGATGATCATCGATTGACCTGGATATGGATGATTATCGACAATAAGCCTGTCAATAATTTTTCTTTTTTCTTTACATTATTTCACAGAATATACACTATAGTACGTGGAAGTTATTACTTTCCTTATTAAATCTTTCATTTAATAACATTGCACTTTTTAGTATACAGTTTTTTAATGTCTGTAACATTATAGTACTTACTTAATATGCACTCATGAGTATTACTTTGAATAAAAACTGGGAAAAATTATATTTCACTTTTTTTAATATTTTGAGTCGCAAAAAAAACAACCGCAAATTGTAAAAGATTACTGTATTCATTAGTACTAATATGCACTTAAGTATGAAGAAATTCCTTGACCTATTCGGCACACAGATTTCAGCCGAGACATTTTAACAAATAATGCTTTGGAGTTGAAAATAAGTATTAAAAACAATGTTTCTAATTGTATTAAAAAATACACTTTTGTTTTGATACTGAAAAATATTGTTTTTAAAAATATTGATGAATAGTTTTTTGTACTGAAAAACACTAGTAAAATGTAACATGAGCGGTTCAACAAATTGTCAACAGAACTAAAGTTACAACATGTCTTACAAGGACTAAACTAGTTGTTTTTCCGCACTTTCAATACGCTGATGCCTTGCATACGAATGCCACAAGCTATCCTACAGTGCATTCACATGTTACATGAAATTAAATTTGACAAGTTTCACTTGAAACTTTCTCACAAAAACGAATTTACAAAATCCATAGAATACTAGCAAGTTAAATTCAGCACTGACAAAGAGGATACAAGTACACCTATACAATCGCTTCTCCTTTAAGCGTGCACCCTTGCTACTGTAAGATTAGGCCAACATTCATTGGCCTAATGGGCCTATTATTGTGCTTGATCACAACATAACCTCATTGTTTTACAAACAATTCATTTTTTGTAATGGCTTATTTATTATATCTACACTTTATTAATTTTATCAATCGTGTGTATTTCCTTTAAATTTAATATTTCAAATTATTCCTACATAAACAAGACACAACAAAGACAAACTAACACGTTCGGACCGACCGTACTTTACAACAGGTGCGGGGAATTCGTTAACTGTGCATGCGTGAACCAGCGCTCAATTTATTTTGCCAGTATTCTACATTACTTCTCCTGTTAGTCAAGAAGAAAATATTTTAAAATTTGCCAAGGACAATTCAAACCTGACTAAAATTACACACATCTCAGCATATCTCAGGCAATATTAATTAAACGTATATAATGTTTCTGTTATTTTTATTATTTTATTAAACATTATTTTCCTTTGTTTGTAACACTACATATACCGGGTGATTTTTTAGTCCTGTTACCCAATTGTTAATGTCTGGTAATTGTTTTCTAAGAAAGGGATATTTGTGACACAAAGTTGGTAGCCCTACTCAACCGGTATAGATACGACAGTTTGAGTTGATTCTCCTTGAGTTGGGTAAAATTTTGTGCTGTTTCCAGTTGTGTTACGAACAAAATGTCTTTTACCCTAGAACAACGGGTTTTCATTCTTGAACAATATTTTGCTACAAAATCGTATGCGAGTGTAAAAGAATCATTTCAAATTAAATTTTTTGGTGTTCCTCCACTCTATTCTAGTCAATTTCTAGGCTAACTAACTGATTTTTAGAGGCAGGTATTGTTTGCAGCAGAAAATGTAGTGGTCGACCAACTCTCTTGACAGATGACGTTAAGAGAATGTGAAAACAAGATTGCTCAATTCTCCATGGAAAAGTTTACAAAACCTTTCCTCGCATGTTGATTTGTCATGTTCGAGTGCTCAGAAAGCTGCTAAAAAATTGAAATTGTATCCGTATCACATACGATTAGTTCTAGAGCTTCAGCCTCCAGATTTAAACAAGAGATTGTTTTAGGATAAAAGACATTCTGTTCGTAGCACGACCGGAAATGGCACAAAATTTTACACAGCTCAAGGAGAATCAACTCACACTGCCATATCCAACTGGTTGAGTAGGGCTACCAACTTAGTGTCACAAAACAAAATTTATTTTTTTTAGAAAAACATTACCAGACATTAACAATTGGGTAACAAGACTAAAAAATCACTCTGTATAATATGTAATGAACAGCCAAAAACAAAACAAATTAAATATATCACTCACCTCAGAATATTACATTTATTCTAGATCTTATGTCTCTCTCAGAGACATCATCAGGATTAAAATACACACACTAAACACATAAAACATTAAATCAATTATGGTCGAAGACCATGTCAATTACTTCCTATTAACCGTGCGCATCTTCGACCACAATTGATTTAATGTTTTATGTGTTTAGTGTGTGTATTTTAATCTTGATGATGTCTCCGAGAGAGACGAAACATCTAGAATAAATGTAATACTCTGAGCTGAGTGATATATTTAATTTATTTTGTTTTTGGCTGTTCATTATATATCATATATGTAATGTTTCTGTTATATACCCTTTCAGTTGATTACAATTCGATTTTAATTCCTACGAAGGTCCAGTAAGTTCAGGCGCTACAATAAGTTCAAAACAGTTATTTTTCAAAATACAACAGAAAGTATCATTCAATTACCTCTTCAACCAGACAGACTTCTTCTTGATGTTCAGCACTCGTCAGCTGCTGTTCGGTTTGTGGCTGCATAGCCACAAAACCCTCAGTAGTTTCAACGACATCTGCTGCATTTGGATCCGCAATACCTACAACAAAGATTCCAAAATGTTTTAGAATGCACATAAAATTACAGGCAGTAGATATGTATACTTAACTCAATATATTAAAATTTCATCTATCCAACAATTTTCACTTAACTTTTACAGTACTGGTTTTATCAAAATGCATCACACAAAATGAGTTTTCTTAACAAAACTCATCTTTTAATGTATCTACTTAATTTAATTCATTTCACTATTTTTAAGCAATCATTTTCTACAATATTTTATAAAATATTTTATAAAATCCTACCCGGCCTGCTGGAAGGATACCCAGATGATGATGATGATTTTATAAAATAATTATGTACATTATGAATTAAGTTATTCATGTAGCATCGAAACAAATTAAATAAAAATAACACTAAATATTTAGGTTATGGAATGTGCATCATTTTTTGCTTGCTCGAAAATATTTGCAGTTCATACAACCATCAATCATGTAAATAGTTTATTTTAAAGTCAAAAGATTGCAGCACATGCTGCAATTAAATTGTATTGATCAAATTAATTCAACAATAGTATTTCAATAGTAAAATATAAAAACGTGTTTATGCAACACAAGGCTATTCCATTTACTGAGCTGCTGACGAGTGTACTAGACCCAATATTGAAAATGTTACTATTCAAATTTTTACAGAAGCAAGACAAGGTTAAAATGAATCTACTAAAACTTGTGCAAAAAAATATGAACCCAACCATTCCATTTATCACTGAAATATCAGTCTTTAAAAAGTAACAGCAGTACGTAATTTTTTTAATGAAGTTGATTTTGTAAGTAAATAGATTGAATACATTAATTATTAAGCGCCACTATGGCCCAGTGATTAGCATGCTACACTCCAAACCGCAAGTCCCGAGTTTGGTTTCCAGCTAGGATCTGAAACATTATTACACATTCAAACCTAGCATTCCTTAACCAAAAGCAGTCACTAATAACCAAGATGTTGATGCGACTTTAAATAAACTAGAAAAAAATGAATATTTAAAATATTAAAAATAAAACATACCAGAAACTACAGTCATTACTTGTTGACCATCACAAGCAGGTGACTGGTAATAGTACTGTCCAGCTTGATCCACATAATACGTCCCTTCCTCCGCAGATGCTTCTTCAGAAACAACTTCTATTAAAAAAAACATAAATATTTTGTGTTAATTTACAATTTAACAGTATATCAAGCAAAATGTTTAAATATACCTTTCTCCGTTAATATAGTCAATGTTTATCTATACAAATAAGAATTCCAGAAAGTAAATCCAAACGTTAATTTAGTAATTCACAATACCAGAAAACATAAGATTCAGAAAATTCATAAAAATATTAAGTCAATAATTTTTCTATTAGACCCAGTAATTAAGCATAGGAACATCAAATTTCATCAAAAACACATTCAATGCTGATTAATTATGAGGTACCTCTCCCTTTGAGCTGATTCCTCGTGCTGCGTGTCCTCCGCTTGCTACAACTTATGTACATATTTTTATTGATTTATTTTATTAGCGACCTATACATGGATTTATGTTTGCCAAAAACATAATAAAAGTAAACAATTCAATGTTTTTTAGGTTTATTTTCGCCTGTAATAATAAATGTACTTCTTGTTTGAATTTTCCCATTTACCTATACGATTTGCGCGTAATATCTTATATAATTTTAAACTAAAAAAATTATACTTTTAAAGTAGGCTAAATCTAAAAATGTAAGCTATTTTGAATCAATATCTGCAAAGATACTAATTTCACGGCTTCAACTGTACCCTGAAAACACTGAAAGAGTATACTACACGAGGGTCGAAGATCGTATGACGAAAATTCAAAATCGAACTGCACGGTTACAAAGAAACCCCTTTTCTGAGGTATAAAATAATAACAAACTGATATCCGACAGGCAGTGTCCCTTCGGAATTATTAAAATGATAACAAAACAGAACGCGCTAGGCGAGTATCTAGCACTGATTGTGTTAACTACAAATGTCTAATCAGATTTTATAAAAAAACCTGTTACACTATGACAAAAAAATACACACCTCCAACTTGTTGTACAACTTGAGCTTCGCCACCTTGAATTTCTTTATTAAATGTTTCCAGGTAATTCTGTATGTCAGTTACACCATCCTGAGCTCCAACAATAGTTACCCCTGCTTCAAGCTTAACGTTCGCTTGAACTATAAGAGAATCAAATAAACTTAATTAATTATGAACAGCACTTTTTTAAAAAAATAAACAAATTGTTAATACGTAAGTAAATAAAATCTTTGATAAAATAGAATACGTCAAACTTGTATTATCTCTTAATCTTCAATACAATACAAATTGATCCCACAACATCTGAAACACTTATTCTAATTTACTGATATCAATATTAAAGAAGGAAAACCAATAAGTTTAATACTTGATTTAAATAAAAAAGCATATGTATTTATTAAATATTTTAATTTATACAAACTAATCATCTGATGCTACAAATTTTAGAAATACCACAATTTCTATGTCAATGATTATTTAACTAAATCATCAGATTTATATTTCTGTATTAAAATTATAACTAACTTAATAAATGAACTAAAATTATTATAGCAGTACTGTAGATTAAGGTGCAACTTAATCGATACAGAAATTTAGCCACAAATACAGCCGAGTTAAGACTACTTACACACATAGCCGGCTGTAGTCGACCATTGGCGTCAATGTTGCTTTACATACTCATCAGGTTTGTAGCCAGCACGGTTTCTAGCCGGTTTGCTGCCGGAACTTTGACTCGACTATCCGCTAGTCGACCACCGGTTTGAATAGTAACAGTCGACTACAGCCCAGCAAACCGGCTGTGTGTGTGTAAGCAGTTTAATTGAAAAAGACAAATGGTATTTCTACACAAAACTTCATATATCACAGACAATACTACAGTAGGACTAATCTTTTTAAACCAAGGCTACCAATAAGCAAGCTAGCTTAGAATTGGTTATAGTACAAATTCCTGTTTTAGAAACTAGCACCAATTTTTTTCTTGTCTAATACTAAGACACCGACATTAAATGACAGTATTGCCAATCTGAATAAAAAAGTACTTTGTTTTTGTAAAACCACTATTAATAAGACTGTCATCTCAAATAGTTGGGGAATATAGGAAGAAGTATGTTTCCTGTTACAGTGCTTTAGTGAATGAGAGCGACCAATGCGAAAGGAGATATTAATGCCGGCGTATAAGATTGCATTTCTGTTAGAGAGAGATAGTGATAGCCGGGTGAGGTACTCGATGCAATAGTCATGCCTTTCTGATAACAGTATTAGTATAGAAATGCTGAGAGCTGATTATTTTCACGTCATCACACTGTCAATAACAACTATGACACATTATCTAAATTTATATCACCCGTTTCCTTTAATTTTTATATGATTCATCATTTTTACTATTTCTTGCCTATACTTGTAAGCCTACGCATACAAATGTCAACAAAAGGTGTGAAACAAATAGGAATTAGAAAAAATAAAAAAAGTATGCCTGCAGATAACAAAACAATTAGACAGGTAAAACAGTGTGTTACAGTACACACATGAAATCACAAAAACTAATGAGAAGCATGGAATTACGAATGTTCTATACAGGATACGTATGAAAAGTGAAAACTAACCTTAAATTGCAAGGAGCCTTAACAGCTTGTAAGTTCGGGTATTTGGAATGAGTTTGGATATGACTCACTGAAATTTGTGCACCAACGTTGTGTACGCATTGTACTGTAATAACTACTCTGTTACGACTGATGTGCAATTACTGTTGTTTATCTGTCAAAACGTTTAATGCCTCTATCCTACCCATTATTTTATCTTGCCGCTTAGAACTACATGTTGTTCATCGCTGGCCCATAATGGTTTTAATAAAACATACATGTACATACAGTATTCAGATGAACTAATGTCCCCTAGCCGTGGGAGTGAAAGAATGCATAACGCTCTCACTCGCACAAGCCATACGTGCCGTTCCATTAACATTGTCTTTAATTTTACTCATTGTTGTGAACAAGCGTTTATGCGTGCAGTAAACTAACAAGCAAGATAACGACTGTAGTATGTTTTCAGATTTGGATTATAACAGTAAAGACCTTTGAGCATATGCGTAGTTATGCCACATATCTCCCTCTCACTCACTCGGCTATGGGACATTAATTCATCTGATACCAATACATCGGATTGGCCGCAATAAGCTGCATTATGGACCAAATAAATGAAGTACTTATCAATGTAAAATACCGTTTGCTTTTTACTTTCTCTTGCCTATATGAATATATAGGAAGGAAAGTATTGTTTTCATGTCGATTTTTCGAAATCGAGTTTTCACCGGATCTATACGTTTTCAGAACCCCTGAACCCAAAAAACATGTTTTTAGCGATTGGTCTGTGTGTGTGTGTGTGTGTGTCTGTGTGTGTGTGTGTGTGTGTGTGTGTGTGTGTGTGTGTGTGTGTGTGTGTGTGTGTGTGTGTGTCTGTGTGTGAACAGAATATCTCAAGAACGGAACATCGTACGAACTTGAAACTTGAAACTTAAGTTACATACCACTACCGGACACGACACGAACATTTTCATCAAAATCGGTCAACCGGAAGTAGTAGTTTATTCGTATAATTTTTCAGTTTTTTGCGATTTTCTCAAAAACTGGTCCTAAGATTTTTTTTAAAATCGCGTATTTTACTCAATTTTTTATTCTCTACAAGATAGGGTAGGCGCCATGTTTGCTGAAATTCTCGGTGAGGCTGTTTTCACGTAAAAACATTGTTTTTTTAAGATTACGGCTTTAATATAAATTTTAGCGCAAAAACTTATATAATAAAAGTTGTAGAGAATTTAAAAACCTACAACTTCTGTTTCAAACATTTTTTTGTATAACGCTTAGTTTAGCGGTAATTTGCGATTTTCTGTTTTTTTTCTCACGAAAACGTGAGAAAAACCGATTTTTTTAACATTTCGGTCTTAGTATGCATTTTACGACAAAAGTGTATATAATTAAATTTATAGAAAATTAAAAGATCTACAACTATTGTTTAGAGCATTTTTCTCTACAGAGCCTAGTTTAGCGTGATTTTCCGTATTTTTAAGCCAAACTGAGTTCGATTGTCATTTTGCGTCATTCACTCATGATTAAAATAAGGTTATGTTTTTGAGGTTAGTTTTTGTTCATTTCTAATGTTTTAATACTAATGTTAGGTTTATTGTTAATTATTTGCATTGGCAAGAGAAAGTTGTGTGAGTGTTTCACACCAGATTTTTGTTCTTTAAAGAACTGTCCCAAAAAACCAGCAGCCCCAATTATCCAATGGACCAATTATCCGTAATCGACAGTATATAATTAACATAATGCCATAAAAACATATTTTATGTTTTACTCATAACAACTTTAGACACAGTAGTTGTACAAAGTAAAATTATTCAAGAAGTAACAGTAAGGTTTATTTTATTTGTAAGTACTATAACCTCTTGAGCAGACTAATGTTTTTAGTTACTGTAGTACACGTGTTCAACGAGCAGCATATACAAGTGCAATCTTATACGCCGGCACCAGTATCACGTACAGGTATAACAAAAACAACTACATAAAAACGTAAAAATCCATGGAAAATTTCAATTTACTGTAAATACATGTGTCATTACACCCAAACTTCAAATTACAATACTTTTATCATTACTGTAAAAAATAATCTCTGGAATGCAAGCTTTTCCTGCTTTGTGAAGCTGTCAGATTTTTAACTTTACCCAATTTATTAGATTAGTCAAGGTCGATAACCTTGGCCAAATTGCAACTCTGTTCAATCATAATTACCGCCCTTTTAATTATCAATTGTGTGTACAAGAAGTCCAGATTTATATATTCTCTTTAGTTAATACTTTTCCCCTATCATCACTACTAAAACTACAGAGTGGTCCAAAAAAATGTATCCACTGTTTAAAAGTCCATAACTTGCAAACTAATTGACGGAGTTGTCTCATCTTTGATGAAAGTATAGCTTAAAGTCCAACTTAAAGATATCACTGTAGGTGTTCGAAATGGCCACCATTCACATCCATACACAAACGATGCCGCCGAACTGCAGCACGAACTACTGTCTGCAACGTGTTCAGTTGGATATTTGCACATGAATGTACGATGGATTCTCCAAGTTCATCCAATGTGTGTGGCTTTTGTCAATAAACGACGTCCTTCAGTGTTCCCCACAGGTAAAAGTCCAGAGGAGTTAAGTCTGGGGAACGAGGTGGATACTCCACAGCACCTCTATGGCATATCTATCTTCCTGGTAGATTTTCGTCGAGATACGCCCTAACACGATTATGGTAGTGGGACTTCAAAACAAAACAACGCTTGTGTGGCGACTGTCAGAACTACAAACTAGTACACTACGAAAGATGAGACAACTCCGTCAATTAGTTTGCAAGTTATGGACTTTTAAACAGTGGATACATTTTTTTGGACCACTCTGTATAGTTTCTTATTGTTCTAGCAATTTTATATTCTGCAAAAATAAATAAAGATGTACTAAACAAACAGTAGAATATAACCAGAAAGTTTAGTTTAACTAACGATTTGAAACATATTTCAATCTAGTGTATTAATAATAAAACCAAAGCTTCACAAAATAATCATTATGAAAAATAATAAAGTAGAAAGAAACTGAATGATTAACACCACGATAACCATTTAAACCATGTGGAATTAGCATAATTTATCAGTTACAAAATTATTAAAACCACAACTAAATTGATATGCAACCGTTTAAAAAAATGTGCAATAAATGTGAAAAACAATATCAATGTAGTAATATTTTTATTGCTTAAATCTCCTATAGACCAATCATAGTATCCACAGCTACCTTAAGTTTGACATTAACTTTTATTTATATGATTTATACAACAATATAAGTATCATCTTACAAAAAGAATGAAATGAAGAATTACCTGTTGACTTAGCTTCCTGAACACTCATGATTGCAGTTAGCTATTCATCTACATGGAAGTCTGAAAAGAAAGAAAATTATTTTAATTTTGTTAAACATTTTCCTGAATTAAACGTACGATCAGTTTTTTAAAAAAACATGCATGAATACGTAACAACAATAGCTTTAAAAAACAATAACTCTGAAATCAAAAACTTGTAGATAACTGGATAAAATTATTTCAAAGTGGGACAATGAGTGTTGATTAATAAAAGTATGAGTTCATTTATAGAGATCAACAATATTTCTATTGACAACTTCAAATATCATCCATTCAATTGGGAACTCCTAAAAAAACCGGTATGAGATAATTTTTACAAATATTATGCAGTCAACCCAACGTTGAAAAAAGCTGCCGGACTTGGGTTGCACCTCTTTATTTTTTCACTGATCTGTCAATACTATCATACCACCTTATTTCTACCATAACTACTAGAAAATGCCATCCTGTAATTAGTCACCGATTTATTGTTTACAGACAACATTCATATTAGAAATATACACAAACCAGAGTTGTAATGTTTAGACATACAAATTAAAAACATTTAAGAAAATCTGATTTGTAAAATTTAAGCTACTAATGCATCAGTTCATGTAGACAGGGTTAGGTTAGGTTATAACATTCTGATACAACCAATGGAGCAGGGCAGATTGAAACCTTTAGAAAAGGTAAGTAAACTCTAGTGAAATCGCTTAATGAAGCCAAGAACAGCTGCAAAACTTTTATCCCACCAATTTTCAATTAATATCAAATGGAAAAGTGAATCTTAAATGCTATAAATGTTATAGTTAACAAGAACGATAAATAAATTAAGTTGATGCCACATAACAGCAGTCACATTTAGGCCTACGTCCTACTTAAATACTTACAATCTGCCGTGGGGATTAATTAATAAAGAATGACGAACATATTTTCAACTAAACCTAATCTCTATAAAAACAATTTAACAGGAATATAAAACACAATCGCAACATACAACAATCGCTATGACACAAAAACTACGAACCACGAAACTAACCTTACTCTTCGTATTGACACTGAACAATTTGTAGCATTCCCCAACCCAAAAGAGTTTCAAAGGCCATTTTTATGTAAACACAATCTATGCAATTTTAGTTTTATCTTGGAAACACGCTGATAGAAAATAACATTCCTATACAACTTATCCACCAAAGTCTGTTCCACTAAAGCCACCATAATGGTATTCCAGTGAAGGAAGTGCTTGTGCCTAGGACAGTACAACCCCTCAAGAACTTAAGTTCATGTTACGCTTAGGGGACTTTTACAAGACAAGCCCATGCCCCAAACACCTTTACTCATTTAGTTTCAAATAGTTTCTTCGTCAACATTCAAAATAATACTAATAATACGCAATCTATCGGAAATAAATACAATTCTTACTTACAATTTCGGAATACAGGGGGCATTAAAGGCGAAAATTTCTTGAAATTGGCACTGTTGGCGCTGTGAGCATAATGGCGCCGTGTTAAACAGGAAAATCGAGTCCAACAAAAATAAGTAACAGCACGGTAAACTTAAACTAAAATTCTTTGTAAGTCACTATCACAACAGTTCATGTAATCCTGAGTGTACAAGAAATAAAAACGTTAATCATTAATATTTCTGTGCATAAAAAAAATTGTTTAAAATTTCTTACCTTTTTAACTCCGAAATCCACGTATGAGGGCGTTGGTAGTGTCACGCGTAGGAATAGTTATCATGGCGGAAAATGAACAAGATGACCGTGAGCGTGCGCAATGGCACATGGGAAATGTAGTAATGAGTCGAATCACTCATTCATGCGCCAAATATTATCTCAAAATAATTTGCGATAAAAAAATAAGTTTTATAGATAATGTAAAAGAATTTAAGTTGCATTATTATCGGCTTTATCCGCTAAATAAACAAGACGAAGTGGACATGAAGCCTTACAAATAATGCATTCCCGCTTCACAAGACGATTCAAAAATCAATATCCAATCCACACTTTATTTTTAGCGTAATGGCTTCTATAAAACGTAGAAACGAAATAAGACAGTCAAATGAAACTTAATTGAATACGAACTATTTTTGAAGTTTAATTTTTCATGAGTTATGAATTCAGCAGAACAACAAAATTTTTAATTAACTTTATTGAAATGATCTGATAATGCAGTTAAAAATTGGAATGCTAAACAAACAAAACTTTCCACCAATAAAGAATATTTATTAATAATAAAAGCTGGTTAATTTTGTCATGATAAATTATTGTGACTAATATATCAGATTAAAGGCTATAAGCAGATACCTAAAACTGCAATCTGTTATTTGGGTAACTAGTGGATTCATCATAAATATTTATGTCAAACAATATATATGTTTGTTTTTCAGGACTATTTTGAAAAAAATTTCAATTTTCTCAGAAACCCATTTTAAAGGATTTTTACCAAAGCAATTAAATATTCTTGTTCAACAAGATGAAACATATAGTGCAGTTCGTTGTTACAAATTAAGAGTTGTTACACCTCTTTATCATTATTAATATCACTATTATTAAATTTCTTGTAAGAAAACTTAATAAACTCTTACTATCTCTTGGTCTTCATGTTTGCTCATAGGCTTGGATATGTTTTGCCCTGCAGTGCTTTCAAGTCCTCATAACTCTTTTAATAATTCTTCTCATGATGTACTGTAATAAAACTCATTTTTTTAGGAATTTTTTAACATTTTTGTTCATGATAAGCTTAGCAAATAAAATTTATTCATTTTACTTTATTATAAGCGAGCACTTAATCACATTTCTGTTGCAAAATCAATGTATATTTTTTACTATTTTATCCCTAATGTGTGTGCGTTGCATTGTGTTCCAATTCAAAACAATAAGCTACCCCATGATCCAATGAGATGAGGATGATATATATGATGTGAAAACGAGTAGTCTTGTACAGACCCAGGCTGACCATTCCTGGGAGAGTATGGTTAATTTAACCCCAACCATAAAAATACACTGGTAACCACAGTCTAGTATTCAAATTCATATAATAGTAACTACCTTTAGGATTTAAATCAGGAACCTTTGTCTCTAAAACTCAGCTGTTAAACAGCTGACTTGCGGGAACAGCTTTATCTCTACATCAACCGGATGGGTAATATTTATTAATAACAACAGAAATTAGAAAAATCAAAATATTTGTAGCAAATAATTATAATTTCTGACAATAAATGTTTATTAGTCTTCATTTTCAAGATGTATTGACTTTTTTGGTTTTAAATCTTGATGAACCCATTGGGTTGGTCTAGAGGTAAAGTCGTCACCAAAATCAGCTGTTTAACAGCTGATTTTCGGAGACGAAGGTTCCTGGTTCAAATCCTAGTAAAGGTAGTTACTTTTATACGGATTTGAATACTAGACAGTGATTGCCGGTGTACTTTAATGGTTGGGGTTCAATTAACCATACTCTCTCACTCAGGAGTGGTCGACCTGGGTCTGTACAAGACTACACATCCTACACATCATCCTCATCTCATTGGGTCATGGGGGTTGCTTATAGTTCTGAATTGAAAAGATTGCAACGTACACATATTAGAAATTAAAAAAAAAAAAATCTTGATGGTTATGTTCATAAAGCAGATAGTGAAGTGTGATAAATGAAGATGAATGATGAAAAATCCCAGACCTAACCAAAAATCGAACTTGACACCTCTGGCATAGACCCTAGTTGCAGTGAGCACTACACCAATAATAGTGACGCCGTATCAACCTTACTTTGGCTTAATACGGAAAATCACTCTTTGACGCTAAACTAGGCTCTGTAGAGAAAAATTCTCTTAATAAAAGTTGTAAATCTTTTAATTTCCTATAAATTTGATTAAACGCTTTTGTTGTAAAATGCATGCTAAGGCTGAAATCTTTAAAAAATTATTTTTACACTTTTAGTAAGAAAAAAACAGAAAAATCGCTAATTACCGCTAAACTAAGCATTATACAAAAAAATGTTGGAAATAAAAGTTGTAGGATTTCAAATTCTCTACAACTTTAATTACATACATTTTTGCACTAAAATACATATTAATGTCGAAATCTTAAAAAAACAATGTTTTTACAAGAAAACAACCCTCCAAGAATTTCATCAGATATAGCACCTACCTTATCTTGTAGAGCATAAAAAATTGAGTAAATAAGGCGATTTAAAAAAAAAATCGTAGGAGCTGTTTTTGAGAAAATCACATAAAAGGAAAAATGTCACGAATAAACTACTACTTCCGGTTGACCGATTTTGATGAAAATGTTTGTGTCGGGTCCTTTAATGGTATCTAACTTAAGTTACAAGTTTCAAGTTTGGATGATTTTCCATTCTTGAGATATTCTGTCACACACACACACACAGACCAATCCACTTAAAACATGTTTTTTAGGTTTAGGGGTCTGAAAACTTGTAGATCCGGTGAAAACTCGATTTCGAAAAAATCAGCATGAAAACAATACTTTCCTTCCTATATATTCAGATAGGCAAGAGAAAATAAAAACAGTCCCTAAATATGTGAATTCCTTAACTTCCTCTGGCACCCTATTCTTTTAGCTTATTCTGTGTCCATGCCTTCCATCCTCACATCTCTCCTGAGCCAGCACTTTACTTTCTTACTCACCGAATTCCAAACCATACTTAATTTCTCCACTTCACAACTCGTACTTTTTCCACCTCCTCTTCTATCTTTCCCCAGATAACCAGATCATCTGCAAACAATAATCTCCCCATATTTTATTTAATCTTCACCCTTTTGTATATTTTATCCATGGTTATAATCAGCAGGATTCCCCATAATAGGCAGGTGGAGTGGTAAATTATTTGCATTTGATCTGCTAGTTCCAGGGCTACAAAAATAGTTCTGTTTCTTATCATCTGGTCAGCCAATCATTTGACTGAAGCATTTAAGAACAGAAGAGGGAGAGGTTTAAAAGACACTCATCAGAACTATCTCTTTTGAGAGTAAAGAATTTCATTAAACAGCCAGACTCTGTGGTGAAGTGTCATTTGCAGAGTGGAAAGTAGATGCTTTTCAGAGGGTCGGGCCTGCTGATAAGCATACTTTTCTGCTCAGTGAAGAAGGCAATTGTAAACCACCTCATTCCTCATTTTACTTAGTAAAGCCTCTAGAGGTTCACACCAGTCTTTCGGCTGAAAACCTAAACAACACAATCAACAGGAGGGGTCAATAAAACTCCCTGTGTTCCACTCTTTATTACAACCACTTTAATTAAGCCACTTGTCTTAATACCACTCCTATTTTCCTTACACATTCCCTTTAACATTTGCACTACCTTCTTCTCTAAATCCCTCCCTACAAATAACATTTGACCCCAAAAACTAGAAGAGATGGAGAGGGGAGACTTCACATTAAGTATTCATTCAGTAATGAAAAGACAATCATCAATTTAAAAATATTTATTACAAGTGAAAAAAACCTATTTTTTTTAATTACCAAAACAGCCTAAAAGTAAACCAAGTCAGCTTTATTCGTTTCAAACACATTTTCATATATAACTATTAGCTTTCAATAAAAAATGTTGAAATAGGAAAATAATAAATAACAATTTTGAATATTTAAAACTGATTTTTTTAATTGTATGTATATTTAAATAAATTTATGTACTATAATGACAATAATATATTATTTACATAATTTTTCTATTATATTTGACATAAAACAATTGGACAGTACTTTAAATAAATAACAATTAACAATGATTACAATATAATTGTTTACATAAAATTGATACAAAATACAATACTTTTAAAATAACTATGACCAGTAAATATATTATATTTATTTAAAAAGATCGATAAAAAAATAATAATAATAACAATTATGACCAGCACTAAGCTTATAAATACAACAAATTTATCTTTAAATAAATAAATAAATAAATAAATAATAATAAAAACATGATAAAATACTGTAATTCATGATCTAATTTTTAACTGTGATTAAAATGTGGGAAAGCTGCGATATATTAAAATATAATCTGATTATTAAAAACTTTAAAAAAACATAAAAAATATTTATATTCCAAGACAATTCGATAAGACAGGAACTTAAAAAAAAATATAAGAAAATCATAAAAAATTATTACCTGGACACTATGTACAGTTTTTCACGATATCACCTTTACATAACAATTGAAATTCATTAACGATCGTAAAAAGTCACTAGAAATAACATAAAGCCTGACTTTACACACTAAAAATTTAATAAATTCAATAATTTTTAATTAAAATAATAAATTCTTTAAAATGTATATAAAATAAACAATTTCTTGGAAAAAATCAATGATTTTAACTTCACAATAAAACTATGAGCCATATTTGTGAAGTAAAATCCATTTGGTCGTAATAAGATATATTTGTAAGAAAACATTTTTTATTGACAGTTTTAGTTTCCTACGAACCTATTTCACTTTTCTACGTAGTCGCCATCCACTTCTACACACTTTTCGCATCAGCTTTTTTAATCCTTCTGCATAGAAGTTCACTGCCTGAGAAATGAACGAGTTGACAATGGCTGTCATGAGTTCATCCCTATCGTTTTCCCATATTGTTACAGACAACTCTAAACATGGATAATCTATGCACAATGAAGAAACAAAACAACAGTCAATCTAAACAGAACTGGTGCCAAAAAAAGGTCAATCAATTTTCTTACTTGAGTCTTCAATTTTCTGAGATGATAAGGAAGGGCATTCTTTTGGTTGATTTCATGGAATGTGGGACGCAAAACACTCTCCTAATTGAGAAATGCGGTACCAAATCGATGGGGCGGGAAACTGTTATCCTGAATAGTCCTCCTACAAGACGGTGAATGTCCTCACACCACTGCCTGAACCAAGGACAAGATTTAAGATTTCGGTTGGGAACTTTATGGTCAACCACCCTGCAATCCTGACCTTGGACCTAGTGACTATTTCCTCTTTTTGCACTTAAAACAATGGCTTGGTGGACAATGGTTTGAAGATGACAAGGAACTTAAGACTTCGCTATCAACTGGTTCAATTCCCAAATGGTGAACTACTATGCAGACAGGTTAATAAAGCTGAACATGAATAATTCCGAAAAATGCTAAGTGAATGGCGACTATGTGGAAAAATTGAAATTGGTTTGTAGAAAACTAAAACCATCAATGACACATTTTCAAACAAATATTTTTTTTATGACCAAACAGCCCTTACTTTACTACCATGCAACAGATCATGTTTCGCAAGGCGATATGTTACTTTTATCGACTTATGTATAACACTTAAAACAATACCTACTAACTTACAATATTTTCTCTATAATTATTATGTAATATACAAACATTATTTAAAAATACTACTATATATTTATAATATCAGTTTTATACTTCTTCCATTTTTTAAAGGTAAAAGTATTTTGTATTTATATTTATAAATTAATATTATTAATCTTACACATTGTATTAACAGTTATTTTGTTAAATGTCCATTTAAAAATTAATTGAAGAGCACTGAATTTGGGTCTTCATTATCTATTTGTTTAATATACCTTAGTACATCTTTCTTTGTTATAACTCCAAGTAACCTCCTAAAACAAACAAGAAAAGAAAAATTGTTAATTCTCTACATAACAATCCCAGCGGGGTTGTGATCTTCAAATAGATGACAATTTTTATCTACCAATGTTGTTGCTTATAAATATGTAAATCTTTATACAGAGTGTCCTGGGAGGATTCTGCAAACTTTGCAGGTGTGTTCATTTTACTAAAACAAATTAAAAAAGTTCATATAAACATATGTCTGAAAATGCTTCATTACCGAGTCACAGCGAGCAGAAAATGTCACCCTGATTTCAGTCCCCCAGGTGAAATTATATGATACTTAATCTGAAAAATTTAATAAAACAAGTCCTTGACTGTATCTTCAGCAGTTTTAAAGACATCTGACATAAAACAAAATTTGATATAAAAAACACACATTTTTTAAGTTCAAACTACAATGCCTTCGCAAAATTTATAATAAACAATCAAATTTTAGTAATGAAAATTGTAGAGAATTTAATGCTGAAAAATATGATGTAAGTTTGATTAATAATAAACAAATACTAGGGCAAGAAATTATGGTATAGTTTAAAACAGAACAGTACTTATACCAGAGAAAATTTTAAAATAAGTACAAATTTTGTTAGGTTACGTCTTATTGTTTCAATAATTGACGTTAGGGGTGCTGTACTGTTATCACTCAATGTAAGTTCTATGTATTTAAGAGTGCAATGCTTAAACTAAAAATTTTTACACTATTGTGGTAAGATTACTACCGCCCCCCTGTGATGTCAGTAGGATGGATGGAAGGGAAGATAGACTGCCTAAAAGGACACTGTACTTGGAGACGTAGAGAAAAACACCAACAGGTAGACCAAGAGTAAAGTGGATGGGTTCAGTTATAGATGACTTGGGAAAAAGATGCGATGCTGAGAGGGCGATCAAGGAGATAGGTAACAAAGTTTGGTGATAGAAAAAGTGGAGCGTAGTTGTGTTGGGCCTGACCCAAGGAAACTTCAAAGAGGGTTAAAGAGGATGATGTTTATAAAAAGTGGAAATTGTTATATCATGCTTTAACAGTTAAGTATCAGGTACAATATAATACTGTATAACAGAACAGAATTCATTTTTCAAAATTAAGTTTTCATCGGAATTATCTTCTCATTATTTACTCTTTCCTTTTTACAATTTTGAAAATTATTTATGGGACAGGTATAAAAAAAAGTCACATTCGATTTCTGCATAGAATGCTGTATTGTTTAAGTCATCAGCCGAAAGGCTCGTTTGGACCTCTAGAGGCTTCATGATGTAAAACACAGAGCGAGGTGGTTTACCGTGCCTTCCTCAATGAGTGGAAAAATATGCTTATCAGCAAGCCAGGCCCTCTGAAAAGCATCTACTTTCCACCTTGCAAATGACACCCCTTCACTTCATTCACCACAGGGTCTGCCTGTACAATGATATTTATTACTCTCAAAGGAGATAACTCTGATTAATGTCTTTTGCACCTCTACCTCTTCTGTTCTTAAATATTTCAGTCATATAATTGGCTGACCATGTGATAAGTAGAAATATTTTTTGTAGCCCTGGAACTAGCAGATAAGGTACATACGAGGGCTATTCAGAAAGTAGGGAACGTTTTGTAAATAAACAAAAACTATGTAAAAGAAAATTTTTTTATTATATACATCTGAAAAAGTGACTAAAATACTACTTTTCTACATAGTCACCAAGCAAATTGAGGCACTTGTCATAGCGGTGGACAAGCTTCAAAATTCCTTCGTCATAGAAATCCGCCGCCTGCGACCGCAGCCACTCAGTGACGCGCGCCTGGAGTTCCTCGTCGTCGTTGAAGCGCTGTGTTGCTAGCCAGTTCTTCATTCTTGGAAACAAGTGAAAATCACTCAGTGCAAGATCAGGACTATAGGGTGGATGAGGGAAAACCTCCCATTTGAATGAATCAAGGAGTTCTTTTGTGCGGTTTGCCGTGTGAGGTCAGGCATTGTCATGAAGAAACAAAATTTTTGATGACAACTTTCCTCGGCGCTTGTTTTGAACTGCTCTCCTAAGGTTGTGCAATGTTTGGCAGTACCGATCAGAGTTTATTGTTGCACCACGCTCGAGAAAGTCAATGAGCAGCACACCTTGCCTGTCCCAAAACACAGTAGCCATAATCTTCCTTGCTGATTTTTGTGCGGTTTGCACGGCAAACCGCACAAAAGAACTCCTTGATTCATTCAAATGGGACGTTTTCCCTCATCCACCCTATAGTCCTGATCTTGCACCGAGTGATTTTCACTTGTTTCCAAGAATGAAGAACTGGCTAGCAACACAGCGCTTCAACGACGACGAGGAACTCCAGGCGCGCGTCACTGAGTGGCTGCGGTCGCAGGCGGCGGATTTCTATGACGAAGGAATTTTGAAGCTTGTCCACCGCTATGACAAGTGCCTCAATTTGCTTGGTGACTATGTAGAAAAGTAGTATTTTAGTCACTCTTTCAGATGTATATAATAAAAAAAATTTTCTTTTACATAGTTTTGTTTATTTACAAAACGTTCCCTACTTTCTGAATAGCCCTCGTATAATAACACTCCACCTGGCTGTTAAAAAATACTATTTTTCTAAAATAAATTTTGATTAATTTTCTTAAAAATTTAGTTTTCAAAGTTATTGACAAAAACAATAAACCAAGTTATAACGGAGATAACAATTTTCATAAATTATTTTTAAATATTTTTTATCTAATTGTTTGTTTCATAAAGTTTTAAACATATCCACTTGCCGAGGGCTACAAAGGATGGTTATAACGGTTAATAATTAATGTTACCTAAGGATGTCAATCATTTATTTATTTTTTAGCAAACTCGGAAGACTGGGACCAGTAAGTTTAAAAAAAATTCAGACTTTTTTTGGTTTTACGTCTGTTTTGCAATTTTTGCTAATAATGACGGTGAAGAATGATGATGTAAGAAAATGAGTGATGAATAAATGCCAGACCTGACCGGGAATCGAACCCAGGACTCCAACTTAGAAGCCAGTTACGCTAACCACTAAGCCAACGGGCCACCCAAATTCAGACTTGAAAAGATTACTGTTAAGGTAATAAATTATAAAAAATGAAAAGAACTTACCCATTATGTGTGACAAGAGTCTGTCGAAGACCTAATTTACGGAACATGTCAACCACCGTCTCCATTGGAGTTTGATCAGTGATTGTGATGGGTGCCATGTCTAATATTTTTTTCAATTTTAATGGCGATGGTGTTCCTGGTAGTGGCTGATGATTTGGTATTGAAACAAATATCACTAATGAATCACCACGAAGACCTTCAACTGTACGTTTTGCATTCTCTATAGCTAAGTTGAGATCTCTTCTAAGCACAAATCCTACTAAGTATTGTGATTCTCTTGATACGACTACTGGAAAACCATTATGTTCAGTATCTTTTAACAACGCTTCTACATCATCGACAGACATTGATTCTTGTGTTAAAACACTGAGTGGTTCACTCCTCCTGCGAAAAGTAAAGTACAAAGTTTTAATACACATATTATGTTAAAAGTTTCTTATTTAATAAAAAAACAGTTAATTATTCACTGATCACAGATATATATTTAATAAGTACAACTGGTTAACCCATTTGACCTAGTCAATTTTTCAATTATAGAATTTTCCCCAAGAATGTTTTACAAGGAGAGAAAGAAAAACTGGCTTTCAAATTTTAACGCAATAGTTTAAAATAAATAGTTTCCATTAGTATTCAAATCATGTTTCTATGACAAATACAAATTTTATGACAAAAACAGCATTAGTGCCATGCTGTTTTTGTAAACAAATCCATTTAGTACTTCCCTGTTTCCAAAAAATTTGTAAGCCAGATTTCTCAGAATTGAAGACCTTGGTGCAACAACCGCCTAACTCCAAAAATGGAAATTTTTCGGTAGATACAAAAAACTTTGCCAAAAAATCCTAACTACGTTCGTTTACATGTGCACCCAACTCATTTCTTTTTATATCAACTGAACATACAATTGGATTTGATCGTTCTTATAGAATGCATCATAACCTAAAAATGCTGAAAAATGGAGATGACCCGGTTGTTGCTTCAATTGATAAACTATATTAAACTAAATTTTCTAGGTTAATTTAACATGTTCAATTTTAGTTCTTAACATAAGGAAACTAATTTAAAAAAATTACTTTTTGAGAAAAAAATGTTTTAGTGAATTTTAGTTGCTTTAGTCTAATATGTAGTGGTTTATTTGGACTCCTGAAAAGTACTTTTCACTTTACAAAGTTTCATTAAAAGTATCTGGCTGTATAATAAATCAGTTCAGTTCAGTTGTTAGACATAAAATGCTTTAGTTCTTAATTGGCTGATCATGTGAAAACACTTATTATTTTTATAGCCTAGTAACTGGCAGGTCCTGTACAGTTGTCTTTTTTAGGTGAGGTCTTTTTGACAGGTCCTGTCCTTTTTAGTTTATTTAAAGTTGCGTCAACAGATTGGTTATTAGCAACTATGATGGGTTATGTAACTGGATCAGTGGGTATTGACTTGCGAAAATTTTCAGACCCTAGCCAGGAATCAAACCCAGGACCTATGAAGGCGACCATATCATATCTTACTTTTATAAGTGGCCTATTTAAAAACAAAAGTTTAATATAATTTATTCATATAAATACTGACTTCGGTTGCATAACATCAGCAGCTAACGCAGTATGAGCGAACTCTTCTTTGCTATCCAAAAATGGATATCCATTCAGATTGATATGAGCATCATAAATACCCTGTCGACCCAATGCATCTCCAACCCATTTGCTGGCCATAGCAGCTGCCATCAATGGTACAATGTATCTTACGCCACCAGTTAACTCGAACATTATAACAACCAATGACACTGCAAGATAAAAAATTAACATTAATTTTTAAGATTAATAGGCTTTAAAGCAAATGCGGGAAAGTACTTGAAGTACAATTTTAAATATGTTTTCAGATCTAACATTCCAAGTAAAAAAAAACTCCAGCTTCTCTTAACCCTATAAAATCAGTGTTTTACATGCAATAATGAACGTTCAAATATCATAACACGCTCTCGAATAAATTCCTTTATCTAATTTCATTACTAATTAAAAATATTCCTGGTGCTTTTAACAATAAGTACGCTGGTTTTGCATAACAGGTCCCCTTGGCTAAAGGTTGAATGTAATGGAATGGCCTTTCTTTTTTCCCCTTTTGAGACCGGAATGGATCACTTGAGTCAATTTTTGGGCACTCTCTTCTGGTTCTTTTCTTTGATTTTCCTCCAGTATTCTTTCATTCTGACAGATCTTCTTTGCCTTTCTGCTTCTGAAAAGATCACTTTCCTGCTTCGCCTTTAATCTACTTTTCCTTGGAATCTAATATTTTTTATCTTTTAATAGCTGTTACTCTTTTAATATGTAAAAAGTTACTCTGTCTGGAAGATAGTCGAAGCCATCAAAGAGTTTAACCACTTTGCTCTTTTCATAGTTCTGTTATACGTACACTAAATATATTGTATCAAATTGTACATCAAATGAAAGAGCATTTCAAGGTGAGTAATTTGATAAATATATATATATAGTGGACATTATAGCTTTATAAATAAGCAAGTTATACCGTAGTAAAGACAGTAACTACTGAACCAACTACAGTCGGCTCCTGATTCAAAGGGTTAATGTACCCTTTGATATAAATTGGCCACCATCTTGATAATACACCAAGTTATTTCATCATTTCCCAAAAACAGATTTTTATTGTTTACTTTTGTGTACTCCCCTCCTAGGGAGTACAGGACCTTGTAGATGGTGGAGGGGCTTACGTGCTCCCAAGACCCGGAGAGCTATGCCGGCGGTAGTGTAACTACCAGCAGGGCCTCCCAAGCCGGACAGGTCAAAGGGTAGGAGCCAGACGAAGAAGTACTCCAAAAACGACGCCGTTGGGCCAATCACCCACACGTTGAGAAAGCGGATTCAAAGTCACATAAATAGCCTCGGACAGGACAGGAATTTTCGGAATAAAAGACTGGACAAACCTAATTTACGATTTGGAAATTGGAATGTACGCACTTTGACTGGAAAGGAAAGGGAAATAGTAGAGGAGATGAAAAGGTATAAAATGAGTGTTCTAAGATTGGGAGAGGAAAGAGGCATGGCCCTAGGGCAAATGAGACGATTGGCGGCGGATAGAGTACAATGGAGGAAGTTGTCCGAGACTACCCAGACGCTGTAAGGCACATGGGGAGAGAGAAAGAAGAAGAAGACTTTTGTGTACTAACAATTGGTTCTAATTATATGTTTTCTCTTGTAATAATTATATCTTTAGTACCTTTACCAACACATAAAAATTTAATTTAAAAAATATATGCAATATGTTTACAAAAAATTAATTATATTCTTATTAGTAAACTTATATTGCAGTAAAGAACATATATTTTTGGGGTTTTTTCAATACAAAATATTTGCATAATAATGTGAGAGAAGACAACACTATCATTTCTTAAAAAGGGTGAAATTGTCAGTCCACCATATTTAAACATTTTTTAAAAATTTTACAAGAAAGTATCTTGAAAGTGTTAATACATCTATTTATTGAAAAATGGTTCAAAATTTTAAATCCATTTTCCCATTTTTTATATTTAGTAATATTGCTTCAAGTAGAAAAAATTATTAGCCTTTATATTGTTTTCATAAATCTATTTATAGATTAAAACTGAGATAATTTATCATAATGAATTAACCTTTTATGGTAATACAGACCTGTCATTCTTGTTACACCCCCAAGTACTGCAGCAGCACCAACCATGGCATATAATCCAGGTGTGATGCATTCATCATTCGATTTACACTCGCCAGAAAATATCCATAAATGCGGATAATGGAATGCAAGTGTCTGTACACCAATACCAACAATTCTTCCGACAATACCTCCAAGGCATAATGAAGGAATGAATAGACCACAAGGCACTTTCATGCCAAATGTGAATATTGTAGTGACAAATTTAAATGCTAACGCAAGGAATAATAACCAAACTGCACCATAAATTCCAGGACCAGGAGAAAGCATTGGTTTCCCTGCTGCATTATTTTCATACTGGTAATCACTGTAACAAAAAATAATAATACAATGAATACTTATTTAAATACAGAATCATGCTTGTATATGGACTTCTAAGCTGACTAACCAATCACAACCTTTTATTAGTATTAAAGGTTCTTTTTTAACTTTGATTTTTTATTTAGAAACTCTACAATACTGTACAACCATCCAAAGGCTTAACAAAATTTAGAATAAACAAATGACGTGAATAATAAACAGAAAATAATTTTTTTAAAGAATACATCCCAGTGGATAATTCAAAAGTTTAACAATAAAAAGAAATTAGAAAAAAGAAAACAACCACAGGAAAAACAAATAATATACACATTACAAGAATAATAAAGATCTGAATAACTCATTAAAAATTATAATTACAAAAGAAATGAATGAAGAATGAAATGTTAAGGAATTATGAGATCTGTGAAATAATTTGTATATCTTTTAAGCATTTTATTTACATATTTTGTTATTCGATCAGTAGATCTCTACTCCATTTTCTTCGTAAGCGTCGGTGGGTTAAGTTTTGTCTTGACATTTGTAGTATTAGGGGATTAATGTGGTCTGTTAACATTCTGTTAAATTTTGAGTATTTTATTTTAGCAGTTTCTGATACAAAAGGAATTTTTAAGTAGGAATGTAATGTTAGGTTTGTTACGTAATATGGGGCGTTCGTTATCATGCGAAGTATTTTTGACTGATGGGTTTGAAATTTTTGTAAGTGAGTTTTCTTTGCTGTCCCAAAAATTTCTATACCGTAATTCCAAATCGGTCGTAGATAGGCCTTATATGTTAATAATTTTAATTTTAATGGTAGAGTTGATTTTCTGTTGATGAATTTTGAGAGTAATTTTGTACGGTTATTTAGTTGCAAACATTTTGTTTTGATATGATATCCCCAAGTCAATCTACGATCTAAATGAAGGCCCAAATATCTAACTTTATTTTAGTATTAAAGGTAAACAACAATTACTAATTCTAACTAACCCACCGGATTGGTCTACTGGTTAAGTCATCACTGCGAGTATGCTGTTTAACAGCTCATTTTTGGTGATAAAGGTTCCCGGTTCGAATCCTAGTAATTTTTTTTTTTACGTCTGACTGTTTTGCAATTGCTGCAAATGCAGACGGTGAGAAGGATGATAGATGAAGATAAGTGATGAAAAAATGCCAGACCTGACCAGGAATCGAACCCAGGACCCTGGCTAGGGTTCCTTTTGAAAAATTTTTCAAAATCTTCACAATATTTTTACTAGCAGGAAAGTAAGAAAATTAAAGATAAATTAAAGCTTACACTATATAGTTGGAGAAAAACCTATTTTTAATTACTTTCAACTTTAGATCTCTCAATAAGTTTATTTAAACTTGATTTTACATGATTTACTCACCAAAGACCATACTCCTTTGCAACATCACACTGACTAAACAATAAATAAATAAGTTGACTAGTAGGCATTCTTGTGAATGGATTTGGATACGATAAAACAGCAGTGATCGCTGTTACTGTTAATACTTCTGAAACTGGATATTGTCCTAAACGTGATAACTTACGATACCTACACCAATTTAAATTGGCTTTTATAAACAATGTCGCTATTACTCCCTGTGAACAACATAAAACCAAAATAAATTTTTTATTTATTTTTAATACAAAAAAGGATCAACATGTAAGAATAGATAAAAAATAAAGGTCTGTACATGGTTCACTGTCTTTTAACTCACAACTAGAAAGTTTGATTAAAAAATATTTAATCAACCTTAAAATTCAATAACCACCGTTATAAAATTTAAACAAAACATTTAAATCCGTACAAGTTTCAGACTAAGTTCTTTATAACAAGTAAACTGACACATGTTATAATCAGAATTTTTAATACCAAATATTTTTAGTTTTAATAACTATTTATCTCATCAAAAATATTGTTACCAACAAACATCAATTACAACTAGTTAGTTAAGTTAAATAATCTACTGTATTGTACACAGAACATTAAAGCTGGATTCACACGTGCAAAAAATGCGCACCAACCATGACATTTCGAATATACTCACAAAACGGTTCTTAAAGTTTGGAAAGCAATACATCAAGTTTATGGTTGGACTAGGTCAGTGCACGGCATACCATGTGTAAATTGGTATGATATGTCCTATACCACTGGGCACCCTTTATATTTCGGTAGCTGCTCAGAAGTTTTCAACTGAGATCTAAAGCACTGAATGTTAAACATTCTGCAACTAAAAACTGTTAGAGCTCAGTTATTCTAGTTCAAGATTCTATTACACTACATAACACAAAAATGGACGAGGAAAACTTATTGGTTTAGTCTACCAACACAAATGTTTGTACAATCTTAAATGTTTATACAACACAAAGATTACAATAGCCTAATTATGTCAAAAAAATATAAGGAAGTACACAGCTGTAGGTATAAACTCAACTTCTAAGGATTGGAAAACAAAGTGGGCCTTCTTAAGTTATTATTTTAGACAAGCATTGAGTTGGTGAAAGAAGATGGCCGCCAGGTTGCTAAAAAAAAAATTTTTGATATGACAAAACAAATGCAGTTAATTTGTTCTTGGCTTCAAAAGCAAGAAATGGTGATGGGTTTGGAAGTTATGTGTAAATGGTGGCAGCACACCACAGTCTGTGCATATTCAGCATGGTCAGTGTCCAGTACTCTACGTGTGAATTAATCTTAATAGGGTCACCTAGTGAATTTTTACAACTTAAAAGTAGTATTTTCTTACATTATTTTAATTATTAAATTTCTTTTGTATTTTTATACCAACAAACAAAATCAATTTTGTATAATAAATTAAAAATATAAATGAACCAAAATGTTCATAAAATTAAAATCTATGAAATAATTCATGCAAAACTTACTCCAATAATACCAAGTGCGATGAATGGTATTAATTCAAAGAATAAGAAAGGTTTGTTGTATTCAACATAAAATAAAACAGAATGTTCATTTCCAAATGGATTAATTGAATGTAAAACGAACGCTGCCACTAAGGCACAAAAGAACGATCGCCACAATGTTTTCAATGGGAAGTAATAACTGACCTGAAAAAATCACAAAAATTTTCAATAAAAATAAAATACCCAAAAACACGTACAAGTAATTGAAAATTGCACAACTAAAATTACAATTACAAAATTTTAAATCTTAAAAAAATTTCAACACAATGTTCAAAATGGTATTAAAAAATATTTAATATTTTCTCACCAATTTAATATTATATTCTGGCAAAGTAATTTCCAGTTTGTGTTAAATTAATTACCAAGTGATAAAACCTTAAATTATAAACTTCTCTCAACAATTTAATGGTAATTTTTTAGTTTAAGATATTTTTGAGCCAACAACTTAAAAATATTGCCAATAAAGGTAGTTATACATCCATTAACAACTCTATGATTTGCGTTGGATTTGGCGAGTCAGCCTAAAAACAAAAGGAGTAGGGGATATGTGTAAACTGCATGCACAGCAGTCATACTACAGTTAGAATTCTACTAAATAAAACGAAATCAGCCATCCGAGTTTCATTTTGTTGTACTTTATTTCGACCAATTTCAGATGTTCCAGAGTGTGAGAGATCTGCTCTGGGATAAGAAAATAACAAGGAAGGCTAAAGAGATGACACATAAAATGTATTGCGTATCAAAAGCATTACTTATGCTTCGAAGACGTGTGCTGAATGAGAGGGAATTGAGCAGACTGCAAACAGGAGAGATGAAATTCCTCAGAAGTACAGCAGGAAAGTCTAGAATGGATAAGATAAAGAGTGAGGATATTGGGATGGTGAGTCTAAGATGGAGGGATGAAGATACCAGATTGAGGTGGCTAGGGCAGGTGAAGAGAATGGATGACAGGATTTCAAGAGTGTGGGAAGTATAGAAAGTAGATGGTGAAAGTCTGAGAGGATGCCCACACAAATGGTGGCTGTATGAAGTGAAGGCACTCTTATAGAAAAGGGGCTTTGTATGGGAGGAAGTGTATGGAGAAGAGATTTGGAGACACAACGGGAACTGGAGAGACTTAATCAACACCTAGACCCAGGTATTGTGAAGCAGGAGTGGATATTATACATACAATTTTTATTTATAAAGTTATGTAAACCATCCAAAAATCAAGGAAATCATACCTAATTTTGAAAAAACAGATTTAACGTACTTTTTCTAATAATACACTCGGTTATTTTTGCAACTAGCAACTTCATATTGCGTTTCCTAGAGCTGGAAGTGTGACAACTAATTTATTTTGCTGCCACAGGACAACAAAACCACAGACATTGTTAATAAAAAGCTTAAAATTAAATGCAACTGCAGCAACCCGGAACAGTAAATGACCATGAATGTTTAGTGCCAACATTAACTGAATCAAAGTCTACTCTTCTGAAGGACACAAGGCTGTCAGCCGGCTTGTGGTGTAGTGGTCAGCACAACTAGCTTCTATGCCAGAGGTCCCAGTTTTGATTCCTGGCATTTTTTCATCTATCCCCTTCATTGTTTGCTTAGCAATAATTTCCAAAACATTTAGGTGTAAAAATTAAATGCTTAACTATCAACTCAACACTAGGATTACAAAGAAAAATATCATTTATAGCAAAAAGTGTTATGATGCCAGAAAGCCCATAAACTTCCAAGCAGGCTAATAAACAATTTATACTTAAATTTAACATAACTTTACCTACCTCCTCAAGACTAAAAAGTACACCACCAATTGGTGCACCAAAAGCAACTGACACACCGGCTGCAGCTGCTGCAGATAAAATTTCCCTCTTTTTCGCTTCATTTCGACCATACTTTGGGAATAAATACGATAAAATATTACCTGAAAACATAAATTAAAATGAAAGCACAAAGAAACCTTTTATATTAAAATAAAAAATTGAATGCGATGCCCAACCATTGTTGAACACTATAAGGACATACAAAGAAAAGTGGTCAGAGCATGTGTTAAGAATGTCCCAAGATCGCCTTCCATTAAATGCATTGATCCATAATCCGACAGGTAAAAGATGTATTGGTAGACCGAGGAAGAGATGGACGCCGGAACAGGCTAACGCACAGCCTAATCCATGAAGACGACGACGACGATAAAAAATTATGGTATAAAGAGATTAACATATTGATGAACAAATCATAATTCTAGCAATTAAAATAAAAAAGTGATACAACAGCTTGCTGCTTCTTCAGGCTCTTTTACATTCATGGCTTTTATGACTCAGCAAAATAATATAGACAGGCAAAAGTAAGACCAACTAAAATATTTTGTATTTGGAAATTTATAAGAAATATCTTGAGATGCTTATAATCTTTCAAATGATGTGAAGAAGTCAATATCCAACACAGTTTCCTTTTTCTTCTTGCTCAGGTTTAATGAAAACAACTGGTCCTAATAGCAGAGGCCAAGCAGCCAGTTTTTGAATCATCTGTTCATTATTATAGTAGTAACCCACCAACTACCAATAATAACATGGAACACTGTAACACGGAACATCAACAAGTAACCATTTTCAAGCAGTAAAACGATGTTTTACACTATTATAAATTTAAAAAAATTTCAATCCTGCACTTGGATTTAATCTAAGCAAATAACACATCAAAATAAAATAAATAGACTTATTAAGTATAAAAGTTCTGAACAAGGAAAACAATTAATGGATATGATCAGAAAACACAGACTAATATTCTAAGGACACCTATACAGAATGGATGACAAATGGTCGATAGAACAAAATAATATTTAACCCTTTGGAAATGGACTGTTACTTGTTAAACAGAAGAATTGCAAAAATCAAAACGCGCTCTCAAAACAACTTTTTATCTAATGTCCTTACCGACAAAAAATTCTACAAAAATTACAGTTGATTCATATAATAGGTACTGACTTGAAAGGCCTTTTGAATATAATTACAAGAAAATCGCTTCATAATTCTTTGCGTTTAGGTGAGTGAAATTCTCAACCACGAAAATTTTTGTGTTTACTTTACATTTTTTACTACAACGGGCTTAAATTTCAGTTTAGCAAAAAATTTATAAAACATGTTTTGTAGACAAGAGTTTACTGGAATAAATGTTGTTTTAATTTAAATTTCCGTAAATATTTGACAAAAGTTACAAAATGTTCAACATGAGTCCATTTTCACATCACAGGGAAGCATGAAGGAATGGTATTTTACATTCTTTACGGTGATGTCACAGAGCCACTATTATATTTAGGTTACAGCTGTAAGCAAAGCAATGTAGAAACTTCTTTTTCCTACAACCACGTGTTTTGAAAAATTCTGTAGGTGCGGTTAGATGGAAGCCATTACACATCCTTGGCAACCCGGCAAAGTATCAAATTGTTTGCCTCTCTGATGGTAAACCCCCCTCCTGAAAAGTAAAATGGACTAGTCTTTCCTTTTCAAGGGCAAACACCGTAACAGAATCGTCATAGCTTCAACACAAACTAAAGAACATGCATGTACGTTGACTTACACATGAGCTACAAAAGTGCAATATTTACCGGTCTTCGATTTATACTGACCTTGAAGAAGCACATTTTATCGCCCCAACCACAATTCATTCAGCATCATATAAAATTATATTACCAGTGTGAACAGGGTTAAGATATTAAACAATAGATCTAAGGTGTCAGGTAAGTGGTCTAAAGTAGTCAGAAAGGATTTAGAGAAAACTTGAATAAACTGAGAAAACATAATGGTCTGAATAAAATTCAGACAACTGATTACTGACTTGAAAGGCTTCAACAAAGAATGAAAGAACACCAGATAGACGGATAAAAGGAGAAAAGCCTAAAGTGAATGAATGCTGGGGGTGTGGGATGAAAAATGAGATTCCCGGAAAGTCTGAAGTTATTTTAAGATATCTAAAATAGTCCTATATGAAAAAAAATAATTAGAACATTTTAAAATAGTAACTACAGGAACTCCCTCTTATTTTCAGCCGAAACCAATAAATAGATGAAACATGAATTCATTAATAATTTAAAAAATGAGTATTGTATTAGTAGATTTAAACATTAAGCAGATACTTATGACAAAGTTGAAAAAATACATAATTACTTACCTATACAACAAGCTATATGTACCATTGGGCCTTCCTTTCCTAAACTTAATCCAGCAGATACAGCCAGCATAATACCAACTGATTTTATAATTAATGTCCATTTCCCTAAATAACCTCTTATGATAAATCCACTTAAGATTGTTTTTATCTAGAAAAAAAACAAAGATAATTCATTAAAAATACATAAATTCTGCAGATGAAAATAATACAGATTATTTTTCACATTGAAAAAATGCAATCAATAGTTTTTCTTCCCAATTTCAAAATTACAATAAATTTTTTTCTAACCTTTCAATTCACTGCAGCTTCAATTATCCTTTAACCTATTTTCTATTTTTCTAAACTTACATGCTTCATTAGATCCATCATTACTTAAGTACATAAAAAATTGAAATCAAATTTACCTTTCAGAACTTGTTTATACATGCAACTGAAGATTTTGTTTTTTATACATAGATGACAATGCTCATAACAGGCCGGTAGAGTATTAATTATTTGGACTCGATCTGTTGGTTCTAGGGTTACAAAAAATAGTTATTTCTTATCATAAGGTCAGCCAAATATATGACCTAAATAACATTTAAGAAGCATTTAAGAACAGAAGAAGTAGAGGTTTAAAAAACACTAGTCAGAGCTACCTCCTCTGATAGTATAGAATTTCATTATACAGCCAGACCCTGTGGTGAATGAAGTGAAAGTATAACTTGCAGGGTGGAAAGTAGATGTTTTCAGAGGGCCTGGCATGCTTATAAGCATACTTTTCCACTCAGTGAGGAAGGCAATGGTACACCATCTCACGCCTCGTTTCACTTAATAAAACCTCTAGAGGATCAAACCAGCCTTTCAGCTATTATCTAAGCAACAACATATTTTGATGATGGAGGATCCACTGAAACATGAATGTTTATAAAAATAGAAAATAGGTATAAGAAAATTTGAAGCAGTTATGAAACGTTACCATTACTGGTAAGGTTACTGTTATTATTTATGTGTTTCTACCTAAAAAATTAAATAAGTAAATTATGTAGTTAACTCATACAATAAGATTTTAAAATATAATTTAAGAACAGAGAAATATTTTAAATACCTCAGGAATACCAGATCCACAGGCATATGGAGCAAACATTCTAACAAGTGCAGCAGCAAGAAAGGCAAACAATAATGCCCATCCAATATAGAACATATATGATATAATATAGGCACCAGCACCATCTTTCGTATTAATTAACACTTCTGACCACATCAACCACTGAAAAAATATTCATCATTAATAATAAAAGTTATTAAAAAAAGTATATATTAAAAATTGAAAAACATACCCAGAAACTTGTAATTTGTACAGTTTCAACTTTTACTAACATTTATAATACTCTTGCCAATTCAGACTTAATGGGATCCAGTCTTGACCAGTGAAAAGTCTAGACTACATGGAGAAATAAGTACCAGAAAGAAGCCTAATAGATCAACTTTGGAAAAACACAATTACCAGCAATCATACAACAACCTCCAAAAACACTTCCACTTCTGGTCAAAACCGGAATTATAAAACCCAATGATTTCAGTATCTACTCTTTAACGGGAATCAAATGACACTACTTTTGTTTCCAAATTTTGACTTTTTTCTTGACTTCTGGTCGAAACCGGAACCCAATCCGGCCCCAATAACTTTTTGTGTAGATTATGAAGCCAAAAACTGTTTGTTGCCATCTCTTGTAGTTTCTGAGTTTGATTTTTTAACTTCTGATCGAAACAGGAACTTAAAACACAATTTAGGCCCACTATTTTTTTGGGTAGATTACGAATCCGAAAACCATTTGTTGCTACCTCTTATAGTTTCTGACATTTGGGTGTGACAGACAGAGGAATAAAAACAAAATTATAGATGACAATTTTAAAAATTGCCAACAATGAGGATGCAAGTGCTAGGGAATACAGTAAAACATATATAGGAAGAACGGTTCCTATGATATCAACGAGTAGAGGCCAGACGAACAAAATATGATAAAGAAATGGATAACATAACTAATTCAATTAAAAATTGTATTATTTTGTATTACAACAATTTCAGTATTTTATAATGCTTTTTCAATAATTAAGGTTAATTTTCAAGAGTTCATTAATACTAACAACTTAATAAGTTCATCAGTGATGTAAACACTACAAAAGTTATAAAGAATTTTTTAATGAGAAAACTTTCATCAGAATTTTTTTATAACTATAGAACTTTATATTGACTGTAATAAAAGCCATTTCAACAAAGACTTTTGCTAAACACACATACATCCCCACTCCAAACTAGCCATGCCTGAACTGTCCTCATCTATTACAACACACACATACATTTTAAACGCACAGTACCTACATTTTGGAGTAACCAGAAATTCTTTCACAAATATTTCACAGAGATCAGATCAAGGATGAACCAAACAGAAATTTAAACAACAAAGTAAAGGTTTCATAACTACTTTATTGTAACTTAAGACAAAGGTGCATTTCATCAATTTTAAAGATTAAGTATTTATATTTTAACCATTTAGAAATCGAAATATCATAGTAGATATAGGAGTGGGGAGGTGAACCCACTCCAATTGTTGAAAGTTCTGTGTATTTATGTACACAAAATATTAGTTTTTAACAATTTTTAGGATTCCTTTGGATCTTCATCGACCGATGAAGAGAGATACTAAATACAAGAGAACAATAAAATTTTCTCGATTATAAGCTAAAATAGAATTAATAAAATATTACTAACCTGTGAGCAATTTCTTAAGTCATCGAATGATGTTTCATTAGAAGACCAACAACATTGTTCTTGATTTAACCAAAAAGCTTGCGGACAAAGTCCGTATTTAAGATCAGTCATCCATGATGCACCGATGTCGATTACACCAGCAACCGCACCGGTAACCAAACCCACAAATAGTACACATAACCATCCTGACCAAGCATCATGTGCTCCTTTTACTAAATCAAATATGGAATTCTGTTTACGTTTTACGATATACCTATGTCGCATACGATCTCTCGCAATATCACGTTGCCAATCAATTGTGTGAAAATCATCATACTGACCGATACCTGGGATGTCGTCTGTGTCTATAAACAAAAGAAAACAAACTTAGTGACAACTTATCAACATATGAATTAAAAAATTACTGTATTTACTCAAATGTTCATCATCGAACCTAATGCATACAGCATTTATCAACCATAAAATCAATAATCAGCCACCTTTTGCAAATTTAGGCATTTTGAAGAAACATTTAAGGTTTGACGGTGAAGGTAGAGTAGGTTTGACTATGCCTAACAGCAACTGTGCTTTTAAAACTCTTCTCAAAATAATGTATTAAGTTCTAGAGGTTCAACTGGCTTAATTTCTAATAGTATCCCTAGTTACAGACTAGACTATTTTTATTTATAATAGTAGACTATTTTCCTAGTTCACCTCACAAACTTTAAGACTTTACAGAAATCATCACGGTGTTTCCTTTTTGAGACCCTTAAATTTTTCAAAAATGATTTATGAATGAGAATAGTCATTATGCGCTGCTGCCATAAATAAATGTTGCTCTCAGCTATATTAAAATCCTTGCAGCTTTACCATTTCCATGAAAGATATACTTCCTTTCAAAGATAGCTTAAAACTCCTTCCTATAAGACATTTTTCCATTTATCATCCTTATTAAAAATAAAAACATTACAGACAATGAAAACTAATCTCCAACGTTGCTGTTAAATATTGCAGCAAATAGAACAGGTGCTTATCTATGAGTATGGCCTTGAAGAACACATTAAAAACCCAAGATGAATACTAAGGGATGCTGACAAGGAGGAAGGTAGTTGTAGCATACAGCAAGGTGAGCGTATTTGGTCGCAATGTGACGCTCATGAGCGAGTCGCACAAAAGAGCTAGCTCTTTTAACTGAGCGGTGAGCTACCAGCTCTTTTATTTTGAACGACCAGCACACCAGCACACCAGCGTTTCTCCCCACACTCTTCGCCAGAGCTGATTTGTTTATCCCCTCCACGACTAAACCACTTTTCTCTAGTCGCATCATAGCAAAGGCTACATATACCTAAACGCTGTATGAAAAGTATACATTTTGTATCAAACTCTGCCACTGTTTGTGAGGGTGCGTGAAGGGGTCATTATTCTTTCATACTATACTACAACAACCCTGAGACAAGTGGTCGTAAAATACCATTGTACTGTACTGAAACAATTTTACCACGGGCATACGAAACAAAGATAGACACATGACAAAAATTTGTTTGTGGAAAGGGATGGATGAACATTCAGGTTGACGCACGCGCAAACACAACGTGCTGTGTGCGAAGGAGTGAACGAAAGTCACCCTCGGCTCAACTCACTCTCTGTTTATTCACATAGCTCAGCTCAGTGCTGTCGTATTAGAATCTAGAATCTACTAGCTCACTGCCACAGTTCAGCACATCTCATCGTTCAATTGTATGGCACGCTCTGTGTCATTCACTCAAGTGTGCTAGCTCACCTATTTTACTGTGTCATCCCATGACTAGTACACAAAGTTTATAAAATTTTCTACTAAAAAACATGCGGAAACTTTGAGAAAATATTTATCAGTTAATGTTTAATTAAAATTATTTTTTTAAGGAAACTAAAATGGTCACTAAATTTATTAAATAGATTCTCTCATAACTAATATTTATATGGTGTGTACCAATATGATTCCCAGGAAATCTCCAGAAGAACTGCCACAAATGTTTTAAACTAAGTACTAGATTACGAACGTTAATTAAATTGATCAAATGAACAATTATAACTAAAATTACGGAGTTTTTCTTTTCATTAAATATCCAAAATACTAGTATAAAATTATCATTAGAACAATGTATTTTCAGAAGATACTCAAATCCCAGCTCATGTATGTATTTTATAAGCTGTAAAGTTCTTAGAGAAAATATGGCCAGAATATGACTGCAGTTCAATGTTTACTTTCCACAATTCCAGTAAACTACAAAATATATGACATAACACTACTGCACAGTTGATACAATAAGTAATTTACAACACTACTAAAACGAAAAAAGTGTTTCGATTGTACAGAAGAACAATCTTGTACCCCATAGAAGATTAATAAATCAGAAGACTTTCATGCACACAGAGTTACAAAGAAAACAAATATCGATAAAACTGAAAGTATAATAATAATAATAATAATAATAATAATAATAATAATAATACTATACACATCAGAGAACTACACAAAAAATTGAAACATAAGAATCTTTAATAATTAAAAACACAGTTAGGCTGCCTTCAAGGTGTAGTGGTAGTGTGCTAGTATACAACACGGAGGTCCCAGGTTTGATTCCCAGCTAGGATCTGGAAATTTTAACATGTTAAAACCTACTGTTATAGTACCAAAACCCACAGTAGTCACTAATGACCAAGCTGTTGATGCGACTTTAAAAATTAAAAAAAAAACAGTAAAAATTTTATGGACAAATTCTCTGAATTAATGATGAAAGAATATGCAAAATGATTTTTTAAATGGAATTATTAAGAAACAAAAAGAGGGATCTTAAATCAAATTAAGGATGAAATTGTTTTTAGATTGAGAAGTATTATGAAAAAGAGTTCATAATTTAGCTACATCTCCCGTGAAAAAGAAAGAAAGAAATTCACCATTTAGGAAAGACCAGAAAGAAAAAAAGGAAAACATTGAGTCATCATTCTAAGTGTAAGATCTTAATAGTGCAATTTTACAAACAAGCAAAAATAATAATATACACAGACTTATGTCCATTTTATTGGAACTTTGTAGTGAAGATAAATTACGTGGTTCTTTCTTAAATTAATCATTCAAGTACATGAAGAAATTACAACTTATATTTTTAGCAATGAAAATATATTAACCAGAAAAATATGAACTAAGATAAATAAAATCTGAAAGCGAAAAATTTAAACATTGGACAACTCATAAAGGCCTATATTTTTTGACTAAACCAAAAAATGTTCTGTGTATTTAAAATAAATTATTATAGTTTAATTATAAGATAAATTAATTATTAAACACTAATTAATAACATTACTACAAACAAAATAGTACACGAGAAATTATTGAACAGAAATTTTAGCAGCTCTGCAGTCAAGACAAGTCTTTTTCTAGCCTGCAAGTACTATAAAATTCCATTCTATATAAATTTCAAAATGAAAAGTTGTCAAGAGGTAATATTTTTCTACTTATATTAGTAAAATAGTTGCTTTGAAAAAAACATTTCAAGTAAATTCATTTATGTTTACGTTTAATTTTTGTAGATTTGTTTAAAGTTCTTGTTTCAGGCATCTAAATATTTGTAAAAATTTTTTACAAAAATAAACTACAGTTAAATAAAAACGAAAGAAGAAATAATGCTTAAAATTAGATTTTAACACATAAACTAAACTATTTCAATTATACACAAACCAATAAAGCATTTTACTACTGAAAACAAAGACAAAACAGTGCATGTATATAAGTAACTCAATAAAAGAACCAATAAGTAATTTACTCAGTGAAATTTTCTTATCTGAAAACAATTTTAACAAACACCTAATTTTTAAATTAGGTTATTAAAAATGACCTTTTTATATCTACTAAATACATATAATTACCTAGTAATGTTATTTACAACATGACTGAATGTGTTTTAAATATAATTATATTTAAATAAATTACTAACCACACTAAAAAATTTAAAATTAAGAATTCAGTATTTTTTCTTTCTCACAACCTATATAAATATAAATGCAGAGAAGGAAAGTATAGTTTTCCAATTGATTTTTAAAAAATGAGTTTTCACCAAGAATACATATTTCAGACCCCCCGAACCCCAAAAATAACCATGTGTTTAGTGATTGGTCTGTGCGTGGGTGTGTGAACAAAATATCTCAAGAACCGACAAATGTGAAACTTTGAACTTAAGTTAGTTAGATATTACTGGGGGACCCGAAACCAACATATTCATCAAAATCGGTCAACCGGAAGTAATAGTTTACGTCTGCAAGTTTTTACTTTTTTCCGATTTTGTCAAAAACTGCTCCAACAATTTTTTTTAAATCACCTCATATTTTAAGCAACATGTCTGCTGAAATTCTTAGAAGGACAGTGCTATTGCAGTAAAAAAATGTTTTTTTTTAAGATTGCGGGGTTAATAAGCATTTTGGGCCCAAAGTGTATGTTGTAGAAAATTTAAAAACCTCCAACTTTGATTTCAAATATTTTTTCTACATAGCTTCGTTTAGCATCAATCAATAATTTTCTGTATTATGCTAAACAAAATTGGTAAAAAATTGGATTTTTTTAAGATTCCGACCTTAGTATGCATTTTATGACAAAAGTGTATATATAATCAAATTTATAGTAAATACAAAACCATACAACTTTCATTTCAAGACTTTTTTTTCTACAGAGTTAAGCATCATTTAGTGATTTCCCATACTTTTAAGTGGAACAGAAGAGGTTGATTTTCATTTCACATCATTCACTCAAGTTTAAAATTAGGTTATGTTTTTCATTTTACATTGTTTACCCATGATTACATAAGGGTTACATGTTTCATTATTTACATAGGCAAGAAAAAGTCGTTTGAATGTTTTACACCAATTTTTTAGTTGTCTAAAACAGGATTAATTTAACACCATTTATTTAAAAGGAAAATTCTGGTCCCATGTATTTTAAAATGGAGATTTTGTTATCCTTAAATAACTAAGTTTACCAAACAGTTGTAAAAAGAATTAACATGGTTACAAAGAGAATGACACTTAAGCATTCTGCAAAAATTCCAAAAATGAAAATTGGTGGTAAAAACATAATGAGATTTTGCGAAGTAAACAATAAAATACTTAAATTTAAGTTCCAATGTTGCTATTATTCTGGCAGCAACGTGAAGTTTGAAACCAACAACACAAGTTTATTTTGATGGGTCATCATAACATTATTAATGTAATATTACAGAACCTACTTGAGGTAACATACATTTAAAAACTGTTCTTTCATAATTTACTACTGGATTTATAATCACTAATATTTATTAACGATATAATTAATTGCAATCTGTTCAATTTAAGAACAATAAGCAACCCTATGACCCAATGAAATGAGGATAATATATGACGTGTAAATGAGGTGTAGTCTAGTACAGACTTAGGTCGACCATTTCTGAGAGAATATTGTTAAATAAACCCCAACCATCAAAGTACACTACTGCCTCGTATTAAAATTCATTTAAAAGTAACTACCTTTACTAGGATTTGAACTACGGAACCTTCATCTCTCACGGCGACGAATTTATCACTAGACCAAACCAGTGAGTCTCAGGAAAAATTGAAGAGAAGTTTAAAACATTACATAATTATATCAAACTGATTATTTAAACACAACCTAATACTTAAGTTTTACTACAATATTTTTTTTAAAAAACTATACGTGTTAATGTAAATGAGAGATTGGTTATTAAGAATAAATTAATTTCATCAATCAAAATTACTGAACAAATTTAGTTAGTTATGTATAAAGGTATAACAGAAAATTCATACATTAATAACGTAATAAAAATGCATAATTATTTACTAACTTGGTTTACTAGATAAGAAAAAGTTAAAAACTCTCTTTGCAGGTGTGCTTAAAAATTCCAAAGAAAAATCGAATGACATTACAGAAATACTTAGGTTACTTGCATTAAGTTCAATCCTAAACAGCACATTTCTAACGCACTACTATTCAAGCACTACGTGCTATCACCTACAGTACAGTACGTAGACTAATACTGAAATATGAGATGTGGAATGAATGTACATATATGCATTAGTATATCAAATAACAAATTAGTGTTCCGTTACGCTTTATCAATGGAGTCACTATAGAATTTAATTGATTAAATCAACGGCTCATTAACAACAAATAAAAATATATATGTAAAATTAATTTGCATATTAATGTAACATTTTATACAAATTAATTTTCAACAGAAAGTAATTTACTAAATCAATTTAATACATGGTATAAAACAATAATCAATACTTGATAAAAATAACAAACAAATAACAACATCAGACAGAATTTTACAATAGAACTGGGTTAATTGTACCTCAAGAATTAAAATTTTTGTAAGTTACAGAAAAACAAATTAACTTAAATCAAATATTAATAAATTTAGGTTTCATAAGTAAATTTGTATAAAAACTAATCTGAAGTAGATAAGAAAAATTTTATTTACAGGCTTCCATAATTAATTACTTTTAAACTAAATTGTTTACTTTCATAAGAAAAAACTTAAGCAAGTTCCAGCCAAAATCATCTTAGAATACAGGTGGCTCGTACCGAATGCTAAGTCTAGAGTACGAGGGGGGGATCAACTCGGAGATAGCATAGAATAGTGTAGAAAGTCAACTCTCAGCCATTGGCAGTTTTTTGTCAGCATTTGCAAAATCCATCATGTGCATACCTTCCAATATTGAAACTTTTCCATAAAAATCCAATGAAAAGTGCTCCAGGAAACCACAGGAACCAAACGTAATCTACCGATCTTCGTGCATGGTCTGCTGAATCTTTGAGACAGTCTAGTCAGAATTTGATGATCTCTTAATTCTTCGTGAATTTCAGTACGACCAGCTGCAAACAAGTGACCAGACAATACCCACAACTGGTGGATATTGCCCACCACTTGTGGACAATATCCTTGTACGATTCACCATCCGGTGTCAATTGGCGATAAATTTTGATTGGGTTGACACATTTCACATTCAAAAACTGAATAAATGTGAAAACTTTGCAGTTGGCCAAGTGCTGGCTCCATTACAAACGGCAGCCAAACCGAGCCTGATTGTCCAAGTGAGGTTCTCACCGCCTAGATTCAGAGTGGAGGAAACAACAAAGACTTCACTATTGCCAACAGTTGCAAGAACAGTTTTCCTGTGTTCCCAGAGCTTTAAGTTCTTACGTTTGGGATTACCCTTGTAATGTAACTCTAAGCTATCGTATGAGATAAAAATCTGGTGTGAAACTCACACACTTTTTCTTGCCAATGTAAATAAAAATCTTGATAAACTATGTAAAATGAAAAACAGAGCCTAATTTTAAGCATGAGTGAATGATGCAAAATGAAAATCAACCTCTGTTTGATTTTAAAATACCGAAAATTTTAATTGATGATAAACTAGACTCTATAAAAGAAAAGATTTGAAATAAAGTTGTAGGTTTTTAATTGCCTATTACTTTGGTTACATACACTTTTGTCGCGTTGTTTAGGTCATCAGCTGAAAGGCTGGTTTGAACTTCTAAAAGCTTTATTAAGTAAAACCAGGAGAGAGGTGGTTTACTATTGCCTTCCTTACTGAGTGGAAAAGTATGCTTATCAGCATGCTGGGCCCTCTGAAAAGCATCTACTTTCCAACCTGCAAATGACAACTTCTCTTCTTTCACCACAGGGTCTGACTATATAATGTAATTCATTACTTATAGAGGAGATAACCCTGACTAGTGTCTTTTACACCTCTACCTCTTCTGTTCTTAAATGATTCCGTCATATAATTGGCTGACAATGTGACAAGAAACAGAACTACTTTTTGTAACCTGAAACTAACAAATGGAGAACACATAATTTAACACACCACTTGCACTAAAGTCACAATGTTAAAAAATCCCAATGTTTTACCAATTTTGATGAAATAAATGCAGAAAATCATTAATTGATATCAAATTAAGCATTGTACAAAAAAACTGCTTTAAAATAGAAAAGTTGTGGGTTTTAAAATGTTCGACTACGTTTATTAAATACACTTTTGCTCTAGAATGCATATTAAGGCTGCAATCATATAAAAAAAACTTTTTTCTGAGAGCAAATACCCCTCCAAGAATTTCAGCAGACCATATCTTGTAGTGCGTAACTAATATACGAGGGTAGGCTGATAAGTAATGCACACATGCTTGTAGAAGACAACTAAATAAACTTCAGTAGCGCGCCTGGTGGCATGTGGAAGTACTATTTCTCCTCTACAAGCCTGCGCAGTTTGAAGGCGTTGCTTTCATTCAGTTTGTTTTGAGTAGTGGAAGTATGGCGTCGTGTTCTGGTGCTATGTCAACGAGAATTAAACAACGCGCTGTTATCGAATTTTTAACTGCTGAGAAAGTGAATCCTAGTGAGATTTATCGTCGTTTAAAGGCTGTTTATTGTGACGATACTGTTGATAGGTCTACTGTGAATCGTTGGGTAATAAAATTTCGTGATTGCCAACCTGGAAAAGCCTTAATTGTTGACAAAACACGCAGTGGACGACCAATCACTGCCTCAGACGATAATCGTCGCAAACTCATCGATGATTTGATTCAAAATGACCGGCGAATCACTCAACAGCGTATCGCAAACCAAATTGGAATATCTAAGGAACGTGTTGGCTTCATTATTGAACAATTGGGATACCGTAAAATCTGTGCACGATGGGTACCACGCCGTCTGACAGACGAGAATAAACAGCGTCGATTGGAATGCTGTGAACAACTTTTGAAGCGCTACCGTGACGAAGGAGACGACTTTCTTTTGAATATTGTGACGGGGGACGAGTCATGGGTTCATCATTACGATCCCGAAGAAAAAAGGCAGAGCGCTGAATATCGTCATCCACATTCTCCTGTTGTGAAAAAGTTCAAAACACAACCGTCCGCAAAAAAAATTCTTTTGACTGTGTTTTGGGATGCTCGCCGAGTTTATGTGACTGATTATCTGGAACGAGGGGCAACGGTAAATTCTGCTCAGTATATACAGACTCTGAAACACCTCCGACGTCGAGTTTGTCGTGTTAGAGGCAACCTGGCGCCAATAATTTTGCAACACGACAATGCTCGTCCACACACTTCGCGTGCAACTGGAGAGGCTCTGAGAAACCTGAAGTTTCAACCAATTTTACACCCTCCGTATTCTCCCGACCTTGCGCCTTGCGATTTTTATTTTTTTCCTCTACTGAAGAGAGACCTTAAGGGTAATCATTACAGCTCGGACAATGAGGTGAAGGCAGCTATTGCGTCCTGGGTTCGAGGAAAGTCGGAAGAATTTTTCAGTGACGGAATGAAAAAACTTGTTAAACGTTGGGAGAAATGTGTAATGCTTAACGGTGACTATATTGAAAAATAAATAGATTTTTTTTTTTTTTTTTTTTTTTTTTTTTTTGCACCCTGGAGACTCCAGGAGGAGTATAGGACATGTCGTCAGATGTAACACCTGAAATACATATAAGAAACACACTATGTATCACTACTATCAAGAAAGAAATTCTTGTACGCTATAAAAAGTTTCACCGATCAAGTAATTTTTTAAATTTTTTTTAAAGGAATTCAAATCCTCACAACACTTTAAAGATTGGGGTAATTTATTTATGAATTTTCTCCCTGCATAAGTAGGTTTTTGTTCAAACAATTTTGTGGAGTGATTAGCCACATAATAATCATTCCTGTTTCTCGTGTTATGATTGTGAACATTGAAATTCTGCATAAAATTATTTTGCCTAACATACATAATCACCTCAAAAATGTAGAGACAGGGAACTGTAAGCAATTTAAGCTCCTTAAATAGTGGCCTGCATGAGGTTAGCTGGTTAGCTCCCACCATACACCTAATAGCTTTCTTTTGAATTTTAAAAACCCTATTCATATTACCCATGCTAGAATTACCCCATACTAAAATACCATACCGGATATGAGACAGAATGAGGCCATGATAAGCTGCCATTAGTAATTTTTTATCATTTAATCTGGCGATTTGTTTTAGTGCAAATACCCCAGATGATATTTTACTACAAACTTGATTGATATAGAAGTCCCAAGACAAAGATCTATCTAGAGATACGCCCAGGAACTTCACTGTTTCTACATGCTCTAAACTATTATTATGAATAAATACATCCACTTCTCTACTTTCTTTAACGTTATGTTTATTTTTGAACTGCAAGTACTGACACTTTTTCCCATTAACTGTTAATAACATTTGATTCAAGAACTGCACTACGGACTCTATGTTAACATGTGTATTTACTTCAAGAGCATCTACCAGTGAACTGTTACTGATTACTGAAGTATCATCAGCAAACAACAAAGCTCTGCCATTAGATATGACTTCTGGTAACCTATTAATGTACAATAGAAACAGAATTGGACCTAAAACTGACCCCTGTGGAACGCCTGCTTTGACTTCAAGCTTTCCAGATACAACTTTTGTAAGTTTCCCTCTAACAACCCTAGTTAACTCCACACACTGTAATCTATTAATAAGGTAAGATTGAAACCATTTCAACTCTACATCCCTAACGCCTAATGACTCTAGTGTTTTCAATAAAATTTCATGATCAACACAATCGAAAGCTTTACTCAGATCCAGAAACACTGCCAATGCTTTCTCCCCGGCGTCCAATATATCAACTACTTGCTCCACAAGTGAAACAATTGCAGTTTTAGTTGATCTACCTTTTTGGAAACCATGCTGATCCTCTGAGATGATTAGGTTTTCAGTCAAGAAACTGATTAACCTAATAAATACTACCTTTTCAAAAATTTTACTGATTGTGTTTAAAATACTTATGGGTCTATAATTTTCAACTAACTGGCTATCTCCATTCTTAAATATAGGCAATATTTTTGCCTCCTTCAGTTTGTTTGGAAATACACCTGCTTCAAGTGAGAAGTTAATCAAATGAAGGAGAGGAGTAATTAAAAGATGTTTACATTCTTTAACAATTATACTAGAAATCCCATCTAACCCACATGTTTTCTTACTTTTCAAACTATCAATAACTGATTCTAATTCCTCCCTTGAAACTAGGCTAAATAAGAATTGATTAACTACCTTGTTACCTTTTGGATCATAACATCCCACTGTTTCCCTAATCTGTTGTTTAAGTTTTAAAGCTACTTCCTGGTAATATTTGTTAAAATAATTACAAATTTCTATACCATTCTCTATAAGTTCATTGTTTTTGTTAACAATATTAGGTATGTCAGTAAAACTTTTGTTGCTAACTACACCTCGATTCTTATTAATTATTTCCCATATTGCTGAGTTTAGATTTGGTGAATTATGAAGAACTTCAGCAGTTTTTTTACATTTAGCTCTCTGGACTTCTCTGGCATAATGTTTTTTAATAGTTTTGTACCTTTGTTCATTAAAGGTAGTCCTATGTGAAAGAAAATCTGAGTATGCATCTCTAACTTCAGACCTCATTTGCAAAATTTCCCCTGTGACCCACTCATCTGTTTCACTGACAATATTTTTTACATCTTTCTTTTTAATTGGACAATTATTATTATAATGAAATTTTAATGTCTCAATAAAATTATGATATTTTTGATTAATGTCAGATGAATTGAAAACCGTCTTCCAATCCTCTTTGGCTAAACTATGTAACAAACAATTAATATTCCCTTGGTCTTCCTGCCTAAATTCTTTAATATTTTTTTGATTTGGGACATGACTACCTAAATCCTGAATCTCTAATACTTGGTAGCCGTGATCAGAGAGCTCTGAACCCCTTAACCTAACCTGACAACTCTCCATATTTGTTAAAATATTATCTATTATGGTTTGTGAGTGAGTAGTAATTCTTGTATAACCTTTTACTTTTATATCAAGATTGTTCATCTCCACAATATCCCTAAACTCTTCAGCCATTTTATTTTCAACAGCAAGATTTACATTAAAATCACCCAAAACTACCACTTTTATGTATCGTTCTGTTAAAACTTCCAGTAGTTCACTGAACGATGAACAAAACTGACCCCAATCACCATTAGGGGATCTATAGACACCCACCACAACCATCTTTCCCCTCTTTTCTAACCTAACTTCTACCCCAGCCACTTCAATAACCATTTCCCGAGAAAACCGTTCTAGATAAGGTAAATTACGAGTGTCAAGTTTCTTACTTGAATTAGCTAATATACAAACCCCCCCACTTTTGTGCATTTTCCTACAATATGAAGCAATAATAGAAAACCCTGAAAAGTTTATTAGTGACATCTCATTACATTTTAAACCGTGTTCAGTAAATACCACCATATCTGGGTTCTCAGAACTTAAAAATATATCTAACCTGTCTATTTTATTACTTAAATATTGAATATTTTGATGTAAAATAGAGAAGTGGGATGCATTATTTTCCTGATTGTTTTGGTTATCTACAACTGTGTTGACTCCAATTATGGAAGCTGGTCGCAGCCTATTTACTAACCTGAGATCATGTAAACCTAACCTACCGTTACTGTAATTAAAAACCTGTGATCTCCTCTTCAGTTGCGTTTCACCAATAAAACCTAACCTTATATTTCCTATCTCTTTATCCCTTGTTTCAGCCAACTCATTAAAAAAGACTCTTTAGCTTTTAATTTGTCAGGGAGTTTACAAGTGACGAGGGATGCTAACCTATCACACAACACGTTTTTACCAGACTGATTCAAATGTAACCCATGATTAGTGAAATTAGTACGATTAAGCCTTTCATTGATGAAACTAATTTTAATCCTGTTTACTGTTAATAATTTGGTAGGTTAAGATTTGTACTTTAATTTGTTATTTACCCCATCTTGCTATTTCTTTTTGTTCGTCTTCTACAAGCATGTGTGCATTACTTATCAGCCTACCCTCGTAGTAATTGTGACAATTTTTAAAAAAATTGTAGGAGCTGTTTTTGAGAAAATTGCAGAATAGTGAAAAATCACACGAATAAACTGCTATTTCTGATAGACCGATCCTGATGTAAATGTTTGTGTCAAATCCTTAATGTTACTTAACTTAAATTCTAAGTTTTAACTTTGTACTGTATTCTGTTCTTGAAATATTTTATTCACAAAGACTAATTGCTAAAAATGATTTTTTTTGGGTTTAGGGGGCCTGAAAACATGTAGTATATCCAGTGAAAACTCAATTTGAAAAATCGACATGTAAACAATACCTACTTTCCTTCTCAATAAATTCATTAAGAGCAAGAGAAAGTAAAAAATATAAACGGTGGGACTTCAGGGTTCATTTTACAAAAAAAAAAAAACAGCATCATTTAGATAGCAATAGGGGACAACTACTGTAATTTTCTTTTAATTATTTCATTTTGTAAAACATTTTGAAGATTATCATATTATTCTTCATTCAAAAATAAATCTTTATAATGCATCCTGCAGTTTTAAATATTTCTATTTCATATAATGAATTAATACAATAATTTCACTAACCTTCTTTTTAAACTGCGTCACCTAAATTAAAATAAAGGTGACGCAGTTTAAAAAGAAGGTTAGTGAAATTATTGTATTAATTCATTATATGAAATAGAATTATCATATTACTACCAAATAAGAAAGACAGGATGACACTTAGGCCTACTAAAGAACATAAAACAGAAACAAAGGTCATTCTGTGACAAGCAATACATCACTGTGAAAAAACTGTAAAACTGTGACTGTGAAAGTAATTATTGTAAAAAATCCTTCGCTGAATTACTTATCAAGTTATAATTAACAATTACTTAAATTTCAAAAGTAATATTGAAATAGGTACATAAGAAAGAAGCTGACTAATTAAGGTCATTTCGATTATAGAAAGGCTGGTTTCAACCTGTAGAGGTTTTACTAAGTAAAACGAGGAGTGAGGTGGTTTACCAGTTCCTTCCTCACTGAGTGGAAAAGTACGCTTATTAGCAAGCCGGGCTCTCTGAAAAGTACATATTTTCCACTGTGCAAATGACACCTTCATTTCATTCACCACAGGGTCTGGCTGTATAATGAAATTCGTTGCTTTCAGAAGAGATAACTCTGATTAGTGACTTTTGCACCTCTGCCTCTTCTGTTCTTAAATGATTCAGCCATTTAATTGGCTGACCAAATGATAAGAAACAGAACTATTTATTTTAGCCTTGCAAGTAACAGACTGAGTAATTGATTACTGTTGTTAAACACAGCAATATATAGTTTGATAAAGATCTACTTATGCAGGTAGAAAATACATGAATAAATTACCAAATGCTTCAAAAATTGTGGTAATTTGTATTTTTGTTTAAGTAAATACTTGATTGATGAAACATTTATTGAATATTGTAAAATAACCAATACTTAAAATTTATGTTTCCATTAAACAAACAAAATCGAAAATTTTTTACTTTTTATAGTATCATCAAGCTACATAATACAAAGCAATGTTTTTATGTCAACAAAATATAAAATGATCACAATCTGAATGACCTACATTCACCTCCTGTGCCAACCTCATAATTAAAAAGAAATACGATATACTACACTACAAATTTTAGTTTTAATACTAAAAAACAAAATTGTAAACTAAGCATCATGCATTTCATGTTATCATGATCAATTACATGCACAGTAAGGTAATTACAAGATAATCGACCAAAATTAACATTAAGTAACAATACAGAATGTACGAAGTAATTAACAAAATTATCCAGAAATAAAAATATGAATAAATTTTCAAACTTGCAATTATTAGGACTTTCTAGACTTACCAGGAATTCCTCCAAAGGAGACACCACCTTTCAGCAATAACATAAACATAATTTTAGTAAACTAACAAATGTATATTGACTTACAATTGCTGAAAAATATAATATATGTAATGCTGAAAATACAAATGTACTGTGTTTAATCACACATTTGTATGCTTTATGTATGTTATATTATATAATAGAAAAATCTAATAAAAAATAAACGCCTTTTCTTAATATGTCTTAACCTGACCAGGAAGAGAGGCAGGATAGAAAATGTCCTATCACAATAAAAATAGAATGTAAATTAATACATACAGTAATTATTCAATATTTTCCTCATGTTACAAAACAAATTGAGCTTTATATTATTAAACTACAAATATGACTAATGCATGTTCCAAGATAGTCTTTAAATGAAACTTATCCACTAATAATTAGATAAAATTAATTCTACAGTAAAATCTCTCTATTGCGGAAATCTCCCTTTAGCGGCATTATTTGCCGACCCTGACCCTTTTGTATATTTTAATGTATTTAACTCTCATTATAGCGGCACAAAACTCTCTATAGCGGCTAAACAATATCTTCAGGATATGGACTTAGACACCTATGTAGGGGCAGACAATGATTTAGCCATTTCAGCAGATGTTGGTGATGATGCAATAATCAAAACTGTCTTAGCCCAAAAAACCGAGGAAGAAAGTAAAGATGACGATGAAATGGAAACATAAATAGTGCCCCTTCAAGTAAACAGGCACTAGATCATATTCGTATTGTTTCCACGTACTGTCGTAGCCACAATGTAGATGAAAATTTACAACACCAAGTTTTAAACATTGAAAATAAGATTTAAGACATGTTTTACGAATTGAAAACCAAACAAACAAAAATTACAACTAATTTTACGAAATGAAATGTACTTTACAGTCATTGTTCCTTAATAACGAAAAAATACATACTGTACTGTTTTTTTTTGTGTGTTTGTGTAGCTTATGTTTTATCAGATTTTAATTGTATGTATGTCTATTACTGTTCAGTGAAAAACGAGTTTCAGTGCTAATTAATTTTAGGCTATCTATTACAGCATGTATACTGTGTAAAAGATTATTAAAAAAAGTTCAATACAAAAAGTGAAATTCTATTGTTCAAAATTAGTGACACAACATCTAATAAAACCAGTTTTTGTATCCAAATCTCTTGTTAACTTAATAACATACATTTTAGGTAAGTAATTTAAATATCTCACTGTATTGAAGTAATCTACTGTATTAAACATTCATCATAAAGTAATCTATTCAGTAGTTTTTCAACGTAAACTTATTGCATGCACCATTCACAAATGTATATGAGTTTTTAGTACAGAAAAATTAGTACTCCAACTTCCCCTCCACCATTAATTACTCGCTCTCTCTATAATGGAACTCTCTTTATAGCGGCCAAACCTCGTGGTCCCTTCAATAATTCCGCTATAGAGAAATTTTACTGTATATTTATGTTTAACCTCATTTGAATACAATTTTAACTGCTATTAGCTAAATTTTATACAATCATAAAATAATACATAAATTTCAAAAAGATAATTAAAAATAATTTAATTGGAATTGAACTAGTAATAAAATAATACTAATACTTTTGATAAATTATTATCTACCTAACAATCTGATTTTTTATGTAATTTTTATAACTTGCAGCATTTGACCAACGACATTAATAAATAAAATATATTATACCAAATCCATTCCATGATGTACAAGGTTAATAATTATCAATTCTAGTTAATTTAATGTATTTTTTTAATCTTAATGTGTGTACGTTGCAATCTGTTCAATTTATAACAATAAGTAACCCCATGACCTAACAAGATGAGGATGATATGACGACCATTCCTGAGAAAATACGGTTAATTTAAACCCAACCATCAAAGTACATTAGTAACCACTGTCTAGTTTTCCCTTGTAGAATTATATGAACAGTCATGAGGGAGGTGGTGGGTTCTTTGCTGATATTGGATCAAGTGGCCAGACGGCGGGTTTTTTGGTTGGTAGGTGGTTGTGGCCTCCTTGGAGCTGGACAAGGACGCCTCAATTGAGTCCAACACGTCTTCCCCCATTGTAAGAGATTGAAAATGAGTTGTTCTCACTGCATTGGATAAAAAAACCACTGTCTAGTACTCAAATCAGTATAAAAGTAACTAACTCAACTAGGATTTGAACCATGGAACCTTCATCTCTCGTATATCAGCTGTCAAAATAGCTAACTCGTGCCAACGACTTTACCATTAAAATATTCCGGAAGGGTTAAACTGCATTATACATTAAACATTACAACAAATGATTTATCTGATAATGGTTAATCTTTTCTTCACATTCTCTTTTTAAGACATGCTTCATTTGGAAATTGCTAAAATTTTCTAAGTAAGAAATAAATAAATTGTCATTTCAGAGGAAGTTCGGCAAGCAAGATCAGCCCGAATGAAGGCATACTGGCAGAACATCAAGCTAAAGAATATAAAAAAGAAGAAGCTTTCTAACTTTTACTAAAGTGATACATTGTGGTCATAAAAGACAAAAAAAATCACTAAGTTCTTGCAAAATACAAAAATGAGTACCACAAATAGTTGGAAAAAATTTAACTACATTCAAAATTTTTACATACAGTATAAATATATATTTTTTTAGAATTCTGATGGTCTTATCATTAGTATGAGATTTTGATTGGTTAATCAATTTTTATTTTATTTTTTTAATTAATTTTTTTTACGGTATATTATAATCAATAATTTATATTTTTTTCATTAATATTTTGTGTGTTTATTTATTTAGGTTGTTCTTTAAATTAAACGTTGTTTAATTATTCAGTAAACTTCAGTGAAAGTAAACATTTAAAGATGAAAAACCAGTGATAAAAAAGAATCAGACATTTAATAGGATTTACTAAGTAATATGAGTGGTTGTCCTATTCAAGGTTTTTGCACGGTTTCCCTTGACCAACCCAAGTGAATGCCTGGTCGCATTGGCGTAGTTGGTAACATGCTCGCCTCTCATCATGCGGTCTTGGGTTCAAATCCCATTCAGGCACAGCATATTTTCATACGTTACAAAAAAATCATTTCATCCTTCACCATCTGCATTAGCAGTAATTCCAGAACAGTCGGACGTTAAACCAAAAAAAGCCACCATTTTTCATTCTGTGCAGTAGCATAACCTTCCAAATCCCTATCCAACATTTTTTGACATGTAATTTATATAATGTATATTTTTTTATGACAATAAAAATTTTTATTAATTAAATCTTTATTTTGTCTCGACAAAATATTATTCATTAAAAGAAACCTGCAACCAAATTTTTTTCCCTAATGTGCGTACGTTAAAATTGTAGATAAACTTAAAATTGCATATATTTTGTAATTAGATAGAAAGGTATACAAACATTTAACCCAATATTCAAACTTGAAAATAGTGACTTGGTTCGCAAAGCAAAGAAATTATTAAAATATTACAGATTATGACAACGGAACAACATACCAGGAAATTCATAAATGAAACCACAGAAATTCAACAATGTGTGTGTAAAGTGACTAAGGTATACATGAGAACCTTAAAAATAATAATAAATGAAAAAAAACTATAAAATATGATGGTTTCTTCACCGTGTAAAAAACATTAAATATTTTATATTATATCATTAATAAAAAATAATCTAACTTGGAAGAATTTTAAAAACTGTCATTAATTTCAAACACTAAGTTCACGGCAAATGGTGGATAATCCCCAACAACACAGTTTACAAGAACAAGTCTACAATCAACCCAATGAGAAACAGGAGAGTCTCCTTTTATGGACACCTCTGCAGATTACCTAACGCAAGACTCACTAAACAGCTCTTAAACTATCAGTACCAGAACAAGACTCAAAATAAATGGATCCAGGAAATAAAGTCTGACTTGAAGGACTTAAACATAACTGAAAATACAATTCAAAAACGAGACAAAAGAAGGTATATAAAGAAAATAGATTAATCCAAAATCCCTTTCAAGAAAAAAAAAACAAATCAAACATTATCATAGCAGAGAAACTGAGAGCTGCCAGATAAAAAAATATGAAGCAAACATGGGAGCTAAAGAGGCAGCATCAAACTGACTACGTACCTCGATCTAATGGACATATAGAATATTCTTAAGTCCTTCCATTGGGTCGAAAAATATAAAAAACTAATCTAACATTCATATGAAATAAATATAATTAAAAATTACTTTGATATTATTATGACTGTTAGAGCAGCATCCTATAAGCTTACTTTTTCACACAACTGTGAAATAAATACAATAATGGCATTCTAGAAGCCTAGTTTTCTAGTGAATAAACTGTCCTTCGTGTAATGCAGAGGGACCAAAAGCCAGGAGACATGCTCTACCTAACGAATACTTCCAAGTACATAATGAATTTAAGGGATGATAATTTTTTTTCCCATAACAGGCAGGTGGAGTGTTAAAATTGTTTGCACTTGATCTGCTAGTTCCAGGGCTACAAAAAATAGTTCTGTTTCTTATCACATGGTCAGCCAATTATTTGACCAAAGCATTTAAGAAAAGAAGGTAGAAGTGTAAGAGACACTAGTCAAAGTCATCTCCTCTGAGAGTAATGAATTTCATTATACAGCCAGACCCTATGGTGAATGAAGTGAACGTGTCATTTTCAGGGTAAAAAGTAATGCTTTTTAGAGGGCCTAGCATGCTGATAATCATACTTTTCCACTCAGTGAGGAAGGCAACTGTAAACCACCTCACTCCTCATTTTAGTAAAGCCTCTAGAAGTTCAAACCAGGCTTTCAACTAATAACCTAAAAGTAACAACTTTTACTGAAGTAACGACCCGAAATATAATTAAAAAATACAGCTCTCAATATTTCTCACGTAAAAAAACATCTAACAATAAATGTTTTGCGAAACTTACAGTGTGATGATGTTGTTTCATCCTGTATAATTTGTTCTGATATAGTCCCACTTGTCGTTATGTCAATCATATCGTCATCTGAACTAACGGAAAAACTACGTCCACCCTGTCCTTTTGCTGCCTGTTGTTGATGCTGAGTATTATGATGTTGTTGTTGTCCGTTCGCTAACTGAAACATAAAACATAAACTCATTGTATTTATTACAACTTAAGCATTTTTTGAGTTAATAACTTAAATTCTAAACAAAAAAACTTTTTGGTAGGGTGTAAAATTTACATGCTTACTAGTTTTTACTTTATCAATCTCTTTTAACCAGGGATAAATTCACTTTATTCAGACTAAAAACATTTTCTTTAGTTTTAAAAATGCTATCATACAAAACTGTATCAATTTTAATTATCTTTCCAATAAAAATAACTAGTCAACCAGCTTGAACTAATACACCATTTTTCAGATACAAAATACAAACTTTTATACTGTGTTTTTCATTTAACTTTGGAACTGATGTAAACAGATCATATGACAGTATGGACAAAAGAATGAGACTGGCACCTGAATTACCTGACCAGGCGCCACTAGCGAGTCATGTTGATAACTATAAATATATCATTTTTTTTACAAGAGGAAACCAAATTTACTGGTAGGTATTTACCCAGGTAGGTGAACCTTCACCTTGGGTATGCAGAGCTCTGCCGAAGGAAACTGGCTACTATGCCGGGGTCCCGGTTCGATTCCTGGTCAGGTCTGGCTTTTTTTCATCTGTAAATCACCACATATCATTACCTACGCACAAGCCCAAGGCTTATGTAGGCATCATCAAAAACTTTAAAAAAATTATACACCAAAACCTCTCAGTTCCGTTCTATCTCATCCCGACTTGCCACGGGATCACCATTAGGCATAACTTCATACCAAGTCAGTGGTTCTTTATCAGCTGGATAACGTTATCTCAGCGTGATTCCTCTTCTTTCCACCCTTTTTGAGTGACTTCTTTTGAGACTAATGCAGCTGGGCTTCTCTGCTCTTAATCATCTTCTGGATGAACTCAATGGCCTTCCAGCTTTCCTCTTCTGCAATCATGAAATCTCCAAGATTTTCGGGAAAAACACAATAATAATTTGGTGCTTCTTCTGTACAGTTAAGTGCTTTATTCCTCCTCAAATGAAAATTAATAACTTTTTTTTTTATTTTTAGTTCATACAACAATTTACAGTTAGTTAATATAGTTTAGTTAATTTTACAGTTGCATCAATATGGCCATTAGTAATTGCGATAAGTTATGGGACTAGAATAGTGGGTTTTGCCTTGTAATAATTTCCAGACATTAGACGGGAATCTAATCTGAGACCTCAAATTTGTATGCTAGTTTACTAGCAGCTAGCAAAAGAGCGTAATGGGAATGAACAACTAGCAGCTATTTTAGTTAAAGCGCCAGTGTTCACTAGCGTGCTAAAACTTGTTTGATTTTACTAGCGCCAGTAGGGATAAAAGGTCATGTGATTGACTAGTGCTAGTAAACTAGCTCGATATGAACAATTGGAAAATTTGCTAGTTGCTAGTAAGCTGACTTAGTATAGCAATACACAGCATAACTCACGCATCTCTTAAGACCAATGGCACTAATTAACTAGCTCTGTGGGAACCGTCATCAACACGCTATTAAGTCCTGCTAGCAGTAGCAGCTAGTAAACTAACATTGTGGGAATATGCCTTAACCAATACACCACTGATTTGGCATTTTATTACTTTGCTTAGGAGGTTTATATTAATTAAATACGATTTCAATTAGAAGCGAATTGGTTCTAATGAATGGGATGGCTCATGTTAAGTAAGCATTTTCTGTAACTACAATAATGAATACAGACAATAACAGAGTAGTGTTTGTTTACATCAGATCCAAAGATAAATGGGGAAGATTACATGCACCAATATATCGTGAAAATAACTAGAATGTGTTTTTTCTTAATGAATTCTAAAATAAAAATTATAACCTTTCAGTTGTTCAAACCCAATGAACTGAAATTCAACACAAAAATAAAATTAAAACCGATGTGTCTTTCATAATTCATTTAGGTTCGATAACAAAATAAAATGATTTTCAAGATGATCATGAAGTTATGCAAAAGGAACAAAATTACTTAAGATTTTTCTTTGACTGCTTTTGTTCATTACAAAAAAAATTATCAAAAATCTCATCTTTTAACTGAGAATCCATGGATTAAAATAAATAATATTTTAGATAAACTGCAAAATATATTTTAACATCATTCAAAACGATATTGTAAATGAACAATATAAATCAAGATAGAGAACCAAAATCAAGTACAAGCCGGAACAAATTTTTTTAAACAATTTTCCTTTTAAAAACTTAACACGCATGTGATTATTTCATTATACAGATTATAGAATAGGATCACATGATGTTTTATCAGTTATATCATTGCTACTAAACTGACAAATGGAGATGAAATAAAACCGAAAAGATAACAAACATGAATATAATTCTCCATAAATCTCTTAAGCCACCATTTGTAATGGATTATTAATATGATAAAGCCATAATTTCACGATTAAAAACACAGAAAACAAAGAAATATAAATATTATATAATAAAACTAGCAATGTTAGTATTGAAATACGTTATATTAAATACAAAACTACCTCGTTTATCCGCAAAAAATTAGTTTATTCATAAAGTCGTGATATCCCACATACAGTATTTGAACAACACCGTAATGTGGATACAGCACATTATATACTGTATAACTTGTAAACTTATCAAAATTTAAATATTGAAAGTTTACAGTTACAATAAGCACTGTAGCCTACTGTACTATTAAATCACTAGAGTCTTGAGCTAAAGACTGTACACACATTACTGTATTTGCTTAGTCATGGCTGGATAACACAAGGCAGCAGCCCGACACCACACCAGCTGAACTCAAAATGGTGAAAGGGTAGCACAATTATTTTGCCTTTAAATTCCATACCAAAGTAAAGAAAAAGAAAAAAATCTTCATAAAGAAAAACTAAATACTTTTAAATATTTATATATAATTATATTGTAGCATATTTCTGTCCAAAGAAGCAGCCTATAAATAAATGGTATGCCATCATGTCTATAACAGATTTACAACCTGAAAAGGATCATTGAGTACTGCAACCGCTGAGCCAAACCTATGACTGTGACCTTCTTTGACTTTAAGAAGGCATATGACTAAATAGACCGACCAACCCTAATAAACATCCTGAGAGAGATGAAGCTAGACTCAAAGACCAGGGACATCTTCAGGAAAACGATCACGAACACCTTGTCAAAAATCAAGTTCCAAACCCACATATCTGAGCCTTTCACCATAAACTGAGGAGTGTGTCTGGGAGATGGGATCTCACACCTGATGTTCAACTGTGGACTCAAGAAAGTCATAAGAGAATGGACCAAGCAAGTCCCAGAAGGCATATGGCAGTCGAGGAAAAGGCATCCCAGTCAATTGCCTGGTGTTCGCGGATGACCTGGCACTGATGGCAAACTCCAAGGAAGAAGCAGCCCTACAATTCAAAGTACTCCAGAAAGAAGCAGCAAAAGTTGGACTAGCCATATCTTTCAAGAAACCCCAGTTCATGAGTCGAAGAACTGAGCAGGTCGCAGATATTCTCCCAACACAAATCGGCTGAGTAAACCAAGTAAAGACTTCAAGTACCACAGAAAATGGATTGACTTGGCTAATGGCAAGGTCAAAACCTTCCAAAGTCAAATATCTAAACTCAAGACCGCATATCGAATCATGCAGTCCAATTATAACAAGAAGTCCCTGTCCAGAGCCGCCAAGATCATGCACTACACAGCAATCCGACCAGCAGCCTTATATGGGATGGAGACTCTGAACACAACCAGTGAAGCCAACCAGTGAAGTCCAAGCTAGCTACCCAAGAAAGACACATAATCAGAAAGATTCTGGGACCCAAGTTCAACCAGGACTTTGAGTATCGCTTCACGAGGAACGACGAGTTGTACCAGCACATTGACCCTCTAACAACCTCCTTCAGACACCGACAACTGGCTTTCTATGGCCATATAGTCTGCATGGCTTACTCCCGCCTCTCCAAGCAGATCCATACCCAACCGGCTCAGTACAAGAACCCTGACAAATGGGCACTAGCCGTCCAGACTTTTATGTATAAGATGAACATCCCCCAGGAAGACATCTGGGACTGCCTCACATATCACCATAAGATTAGGCGGACGGCATGCATGAAGGATGGGTCGAGCCTTGGAGTCGGACGGTCTGGACCGCAGAACAATGCCAGGCACTCAGCCAGAGAATGAAGACCTACTGGGCTGACCGGAAGTTGAGCGCTCAGAGAACACGCGGTCCCAAGAGACCATAATGCTACAGAAAAAAAATTGTTAAGTTTTTCTATTACATTTTGTTTTTATCAATTACCTATTATTTCTGGTTTATTTGGATTGCTTATGGCCCCAATAAGTCCAGATAAACGAGATAGCACTATACCTCTACCAACACAATATCTACACATTCATAAACTACCATTTTTAATTACTATAAAACAATAAGTTAGAAAACAAAACAAATTTACACTGAATAATGTTAAAATCATTAAAACATTCATTAAAATAAAGTACAAGTAGGTTAGTACATTTAAAATAATCAAAGCCACCGACATAAAATACTTTCTACAATGAATTAGCGTTATAAAGTTTAAAGAAGTTTATAAAAAAATTAAGTTATTAAAATTTATCTAAAAATAACAACATAAATAAAAAATACCTATAAAAAAACTCCAATACAACAGAAATAATGACACTTTTATTACTTGAATAATAAATGAAATGTGAAGTAATAAAAATAGTAATGTCTATGTCACACGAATTGAAATTGTGGCAATTGAGAATACTAAAAGAATAGATAAAACATTTTTTTTAAGTCATTATTCAATATTATCACAAACTTTGCAAACTACATGTTTTTGCTATTTGTTGATATGAATTACCATTAGTTCTTTGACAATAACAGCGAATTCAACGTGTCTTAATTACTATTTGTGGATTATATTAACGCTTGCGATTTGTAAAGAAAGATTATGTTTGATATTTTATTAAGAACAGGTATCCTGATCCATCTACTGGAGGTGATAAGATGGGGATAAAAAATTACCGTATTTCCTCAATTCTGAAAGACACCTTTTTTCACAATTCCATACCTCGAAAAGCAAGGTGCATCTTACATTCGAGGGTGTCTTGCAGTCACATTCACTTACTATCTTTGAACCGGTATATTAACACCCTTAACTAAGTATTAGACATCTACTATACATTATACGATAAAATAAATTATCTTTTAAAATTAAAATAAAATAAAACTTTATAAATAATTATCAGAACTTGTAGAAGCGACACGCTCATAAACACAATATTTGATTTTAAAATGCAGCTTGTGAATTTCCAGCGCCATGTTATTAACATCAAACTGAAAATAAATCTACACTCTTGATCAGATAGGTAATACAGACGAAACTCCAGTCTATTTCAATATGCCTAGAAACTACATGGTCAATGTGAAGGATAACAAAGAAGTAAAATAGAAAACTACTGGGTATGAGAAACTGCGAATAACAGTTATGTTATTCATAACAGCCGACGGAAACAAATTTCCTCCTTATTTGATACTCAATCCAAAAAAAGAATTCAAGAAAGTTTTAATTTCTATCAATATCGTGTTATATTTAATAGTATTTCATCGCGCATTTCAGGTAATAAAATTTCACTTTATACAGGGTGATTCATTTAAAAGTAGCCCGCTGCATTTAACACCGGCCTTCGCCACTCAATTGGATTCAAATAGTAAATGAATAAATAGAATTACTTAATACATAATTTTACATATTTATTTAAAATTTATATACAAATTTCAACTTCACCTTTACAGTAGATGCTGAAAGTGGCGTCCTTGAACGCTTACACATTTTTGCGCTCGTTCAATGTTATTAATGCACACACGATGCAATATGGAAATGTCTATAGCTTGAATGGCTGCCACGATGTTATTCTTTGCTCATGTATACTGCGGGGGGGGGGGGTTTGTTTGGTAAATAGTTTCTTTTAAATAACCCCATTGAAAAATATCACACATACTCAAATCGGGTGAACGAGGAGGCCACAAATCTTTACTAACAACTCGCATGGGAAAAGCCTGATTGATATGAGATAGGGACTGGCGAGACGTGTGACATGTTGCACCATCTTGTTGGAAAAAATTGTACTCTATAATAATATAATAATTAAATAATAATATAAATTGTACTATAAAGGCCAGTCGATCATATCGTGATCAGTGCTGCCAATACAGCATATGAAAATTACTCGAGCGGCGGGCTACTTTTAAATGAATCACCCAGTATTAGAAATAAGATTTTGATAATTTTTGTAGATATAATTTTTTTCCAAAATGTGTACTGCCAAAATAAGCTGTGTTTTAGAATTGAAGATAAACGGTACTATGGCAGCTTACCTAGGTAAAATTCTGTCTAATATCCATTATTCATTTTTAGTGTGGGGTAATTCTGGTATGGATGATATGGATAGGGCTTTTGAAATTCAAAAGAAAGCTATTAGATGTATATTGGGAGTTAACCTCACTTTATACAGACCAAAGGATCTTAAATTGCTTACAGTTACTTCAATTACATTTTTGAGGTGATATATATGTTACGTAAAATACCCTTATGCACAATTTAATGTCCAACAACACACAACAAGGAACGGAAACAAATATTATGTGGCTAACCAAAACACTATAAATTGTTTGGACAAAAAACCTACATATGATGGGAGAAAATACATAAATTACAATTTTTTTGGTAAAGCAACCTCATTTTCATAATTTACATAAAAAATTATAACAGCAAAGTAAGTTTTCATTATCTCATTCTTACTCATTTTAAACAAGTTAAATTTTCAAATTTTTACAAAGTTGGAATTTGTTACATGATTTTAGCTTCAGATTTGTAATTAGCATCTAATATTTTTATCCTACATTAACACTAAAGTAAAAAATGGTTGTAATATTGTTGCACAAAAACAGAATAAATTAATGTGTATCAAAACATGCAATGAACAAGTTAAATTACAAAAAGTTATGAAAAATTAACCGAAACCAAAATGTTTGTTAATTTACAGGATTTAGAAGGATTAAACATCTGAACTTTTCTTTTGAAAAATTTTTACACACCAAATTGATAGAACATTAAATTAAACCTATTCAGATCATACTAAGCCTACTTCTGTTTGATTTTCATTGAAATGATTTTTTAAGAATTTTTAAATGAAAATTTAAAGGCAATATTAATAGTTTAAAGGTAGTAAACTTCCATAACAACTCTCCACCAAATAAATAAGTAGGCTGAAAGTGAGTCTACAGTTATCACATGACTTAAGTCAGGAAGCTTAAGATTGCCCTTTCCCTATTCTATTTTTATCTTCTCTCGCTCTGTTATTCTGAGCTCTTTAAATTGAATTCAAAGTACAGTAGAATCTCGGTAGTCCGGCCGTGCAGTAGTCCGGCACCTCCAGTAATCCGGCCATTAAAATATTAGGCCTAAAAGTATGAAACCTCACCCAGGACAGATTTTGGTAAAAGATTTCAATTGAATTAGAGAAATCAACTCGACCTAATTACAGTGGATTTATTAATAAACATGTATGTTTCGGATTTGATTAAAGAAATGAATAAGCAAGCAGACCTTAATTATTGTTAAATGGAATAATTTTTGACCTTTTATCCAAAACCCAGAACTGGGTCTTAACCTAAACTTCATGCTGAATTGACAATGAAACGTAATTCTCAGAACACGAGCACCCCCACACCGCACTAAGCAATGTCAATAGCTGATAATTATGTTTAGTACAATGACTGCAGAAGTACTTGGCAAACCTTTTTTAATTAGTTAATTTAATTTAAAATCACATAAAGAAATCAATGCATATTCATTTTTTGTTTAAATTTATAATTTATAGTTCCAAAATTCTAACACATCCAGTAATCCAGCACCCTTTCGGTCCTGAACAAGCTGGACTACTGAGATTCTACTATACATTTCACCTGTAATACGAATTGTAATAAACAATAAGAAAAAAGTTATATTATAAAAGTAAATGTTAAATAATTTATTTTCTTAAAATCTTTTACTTAAATGAGACTGATCAATTATTATTAATTGCTAAAATAAATAACATAGACATATGTTTTTGTCTTATTTTAGAAATTCTAACTGGAATACGAGTGCTGCATGTACAGCACTACATGCTATTTCCTACTCCATTCGTTCTTTGGTTCGCTTGCCAGACCCATCGCAAATCTTAAAAGTTGTTATAAAAGAGTAATACCTCTAATTAAAAAAACCATTATTGTTTTTAAAACGTTTTATTAGTTACTCACTTCTGTACATGTTGACCATTTGTTGATTTGTTAACTGCATTTCATTGATGCTCTAATCTAACGATCGCTTAAATTTGAAAAATGGGAAACTTGACAAATGTTTGTTCATGGTTGGCTGTTAACCAAGATGACATGTTAAGCCTTAACAAGTTGCTCACACAATTGGGCCAACCAATAAGCCAAAATTAAAGTGAAAAATTCTTTAACACAAGCCTACATTTCTGGATTACAGAAAAACACAACTGAAAAATAATTGTTAATCAAAAAAATTATCTTTTTAAAATGTTCAATGTTTATAACAGTACTACCTCATTAATCCGGACTAACGGGGGCCAGAAGCAATCTGGAAAATCAATAAAAAACAAAATTGAATGGGAAACTTACAATTTATTTTTGCCCATAATAGGCAGGTGGAGTATTAAATTATGTGCACTCGATATGCTAGTTCTAGGGCTACAAAAAATAGTTCCGTTTCTTATCACATGGTCACCCAATTATACAACTGAAGCATAAGAGCAGAAGAGGTAGAAGTGTAGAAGACACTAATCAAAGTTATCTCATTTGTGAGTAATGAATTTCATTATACAGCCAGACTCTGTGTTAAATAAAGTGAAAGTGTCATTTGCAGGGTGAAAGGTAGATGCTTTCAGAGGGCCTTGCATGCTGATAAGCATACTTTTCCACTCAGTGGGGAAGGCAAAAGTAAACCACCTCACTCCTCATTTTAGTAAAGCCTCTAGAGGTTCAAACCAGCCTTTACACAACACTATTTATTTACACCTCATTGTACACAACCATGCTACAATTTATGTTTAAATACAAATATCTACAAATGTTTAGTTTTTTTTTTACAAAGAAATCATTATTTTTCTTTGCTTTACATTTGTATTGCATTAAAAGGCAGCTCCATTGCACAATCATTTTACCAATAATAAAAATTATAATTATTATTATTTATCTGTAACAAGTTCAGCTGTTGTGGTATCTGACTGCTGTTCCAAGTATGTCATGTTGTTGTCCAGCAATGACTCACCAAGCAAGTATAGTAACATGCATGTAATCTTTAGCTTGAGGCAGTAATACTTTAACAGTATGGTATATACACTAACAGTACATTCTGAATATTTAAACTTTGATAAGCATAAAATAATGTACGGATTGTACAATATACAATGTACTGAATCTAGTTTGCAGTGTTGTTCAAAAACTTTATATGGATATTAGGATTTTATAAATAACATTTCTTTCCAATCCAGATTGGTTCGGATGATCAGGGCATCAATATAAATAAGGGCTGGATAAATAAGATAGTACTGTACTTTCAAAAAATTTATAAGATTAAATAAAACAGATGTCCCAGGTTTAATTCCCGACTCGGGTCCGGTAAGAAATAGCCCGTTCAAATCCATCATTCCTCAACCAAAGGTAATCGGTAATGAACAAGATGTTGATGTAACTTTAAATGATCAAAAATAGACATGTACTAAAATAAAATTCAAATTCAAGTGAACTAAAAATGTTTAAATATAGTATAAACATCAAAAGTAATTCGGGGTGATAATAGACCAACTAAATTTAAATTAACTGATGACATCAAGACCCCGTTTTTTAAATTAATTCCTTTAATTAAGAATTACAATCATGATACGACTTGAAAATAATAATAGATAAGCCAACAAAAGAAGTTTTTTTTTCAAAAATAACTGAAACCAAACAAGTAATGTTATTAATATAATAATTAAAATTGCCATTAAATTTCCAACAAAAAAATAACCAAAATTCAAATTGTTGAAAATCAGACATACAGATTTAAGAAGTTAAATATAAATCAGTCAAGTTATGTTTAAATAATTTTTAGAAGAATCACACTTTTATTAATAATAAAACATTTAATTGAATAAAAATGAACAGAAATAAAATTTTAAATGACTTACGAGCGGTTCTGTTAAATAATCCATATCACAGTCATTCATAATGATACGTGATTTTGTTTCCCAACGAAACAAATAAAACACCGATTTATTTAATAACTACTGATTCACTCACTTAATACACATATTATCACTATAAACAAACATAACGTAAAATAATTTTAAATTCAAAAAATAACAACAAATTAAAATAAAATTACAAAACATAACCACAAAATTATTTTTAAATTCACACAAATTTTCGCGTACTGATATAAATTAGTACGTGTACAAGAAACGAAGTAAAAAGACAAACATTACGACGACACAGGTCAAATAAGTAGATAAACAAAAACGTCTGAATCATTTAATATTATCTACATGAAAACAAAAAAAAACTGATACACCAATTCAGTACTGGCAACATAAATACAGTAATTTAATTCTATTAAAAAAGACTAATTAAAAAAAATATTCAAATTAAATAAATAACTCAATCATGCAATTATTACATTAAAATTTATATAAAAATAATATACATCCATAAAGGTTAACATTGAAATAGAGATAACTGTTATCACTGAACACACTGAGTGAACAGCATCAAATGTTTGCAATCCAGTTCACTTGAACAAAATTAGAGTTACAAGTACATAATACATGCAAGTATATACAGAGTGTAAACAAAATTAGGTTGACCAAAATCAAATTGTTTTTTTTGAGATTGATTTTCATGCCTTGAAAAAAATTAAAGTAATGACAAACACAGAAAATATGGAAGAAATAATGGTAAATAACCAAAATTAGAACAAGTAACTGAATTACATATATTTTGAACAACTAATTAGACCTGAGAAAAGTAACCAAAAAGACGGAAATTGATAGAATTTTTTGGGCAGAATTTGGGAGATTGAAAGTTTTTTGAGAAAAAAAATTCAATAATACTTGATGACCAAGATATTTCATATACAGTAATACCTTGACTTAAATGAGTTCGACTTACGCGAATTCATGTTAGCACAATTTTGTTGAACATAATATATTATATTGTGTACAGTAGTATTCTTATCTTATGGATGTTTACATTTATGACCATTGTTTTGCTAATTCCTCTCGAAAACGTTATCATAGTTGACCTACCTACATTTACATGGAATTATGTCTTGATTTTCTTTTATTCTAAACATTAGTAGGGTACTGTTTAGTGCGTTAAAAATATTGGTCGAGTAAGGTTGAGTAAATTTAATTGTGCTACAATTTGCAGGTCTTTTATTTCATTGTTTTTGGTGTTACTTTGAGTACAATATGAGTTCTAATAAAAGTTAAAAAAATGGAAAGTGATTCCTTTAGAGGAAAAGTTAGATGTCATTAAAAGATACGAAAGAGGTGATAAAACGATGAGCATAAAAGGAACCACTGGGTTTAGTGAATCAACACCACAGACAATTGGCGGATTTGAATGATACAGACAATTAGCGAACGTTTTAAAGTTAAACCGAACAATCCAAGTCACATGAATTTCACGTTACACGATTACTTTGCGGAATGCATCCCTCGCGTAAGTCGAGGTCTTACTGTACATGTGCCCCCAGTACTAAAATATGGTGACCGGTACATGACAACTGCAACATGACAATGGTCAGCACAACTGGCTTCTCTATCAGAGATCCCGCATTCGATTCTCGATCAGATTTTGCATTTTTTTGTCACTCATTTTCATCTACCACTCTTCATCATCTCCTTTATTAGCAGTAATCTCCAAAACAAGTCAGGTGCAAAACAAATAAGTCAAAACAAAAAGAACTAAAATATGGTACACATACTTGGGTGTTTACTACCCAGATAATCAGCAAATTAGCAAAAACTCAACACCATAGAAAGATCTATGATAGGTATAACATAGCAACACCAAAAGCAAAATGAATTAATATAAAACATCACCTAAATACAAAAATGGAAACAGGCGGGCCATAATGAAAGACATATGGCTGGTAGATGGATTATGTTATTAAAAAAATTGAGACCACTGCCAAGAAAAGGAGAATGTGGATGAGGAGATGACATAAAGAGAGTGGTGAGATTAAACTGGACGCAGCAAGCTACGAACAACGAAACATTGAGAAATTTTGAGGGGGTGTACACTCAATATTGGATTAACAGCCCATAAAAAATAAACATCCAAAAAATATAAGAATATAATTGGAAAACAAATTATATCCATTTTAAAGAATTTTTCACAAATAACACAAACTGTCAACACTAAATAGATAAATCAATAGTTTTGATATTTTTCATATGACATATGAGGTGTTGCTATTAAATAACAAGACTGACATTGTAAGAAATTTTATTTTTATTTTATACATAATCACTTAATGTCACCTTCAATATACACTCCTTCTCTATCCCTACAACGCTCCATGTAAATTTTCCATTGTTGGAAACAGTGCTGGAAGTCATCTTCTGTCAGCTCCTTCAGGACACATGCTGCTTTCTCTTTTACAGCTTCCACAGACTCAAATCTTGTCCCTTTTAATGTAGATTTCGCCTTAGGGAACAGGTAGAATACAATAACATGTGATGCAACATGGTTTTTTACTTATGATCCGGAAATGAAGCGCCAATCCATGCACTGGAAGAGCCGAACTTCACAGAGAGCCAAAAAAGCTCGAATGAGCAAGTCAAAATTTAAAGCAATGATGATTGGTTTTTTGATATCCATGGGATTGTGTACCTTCACTGGGTTCCTGAAGGTCAAACAATTAATCAATATTACTACCTTGAGGTACTTTCTAAACTACGTCAAAGAGTAAGGAAAAAACACCCCGAAATGTGAAATAAAATCATGGGTTCTCCACTAAGGCAATGCGCCAGCTCATTCCGCGTTATCTGTCAAGAGGTTCCTAGTCAGGTACAGCATTTTAGTGTTAGAACATCCACCTTATTCACCAGATCTTGCACCATGTGACTTCTACCTGTTCCCTAAGGTGAAATCTGCATTAAAAGGGACAAGATTTAAGTCTGTGAAACCTGTAAAAGAGAAAGCGGCGCATGTCCTGAAGGAGCTGACAGAAGATAACTTCTAGTACTGTTTCCAACAATACAAAATTCGCATGGAGCGTTGTAGGGATAGAGAAGGAGTGTACATTGAAGGTGACAATAAGTGATTATGTATAAAATTAAAATTAAATTTTTTAAATCAGTCTCGTTATTTAATAGCCACACTCCGTATATATGGCCACATATAACATTATAGAATTCATGTTCCTCACTTCTTATTTAACCTAATGGACATTTAAATATGGGTACAAATTATTTTGCTCATAACTTAGGATACAACTTATTTTGCTAAACAAAGAATCCTTTCAGAGTACAAACTTTCACGAAACCAGATGCTAAATGCTCTAATACTCACATAACCTTAATGCAGCATTTATATAAAAAAAGGAGGGAACTAATATCAAGAATTAATTCTTGACAAAACATATCTTGAATTAGACTATTTAACGCACTTAAGAAGACTCCACCTTTGAATACACCTTTTGATCTTCCAAAAAACTAGAAGGAAACTACAAAATTTTAAACACTTTTTCATAAATTCTATTATGAGTTCAACAAGTACTATGAACAGATTACGAGAAGGCGAGTCAAGTAAGGGAGAAAACGTGCAGACCTTGACAGTGCCAACACGGTTTTACAAAACACCTATTGCTCCCTGTCGCCTCTGTTTATTATTAGTAGTATAGCGGTACGTTCAGCACACTTAGGTTCTTATTTCAAAATAAGGATCACTTTTTCAAAATCACCCCTTATTTCAAAATAAGGACCACCCCTTAAATCAAAATAAGGACCACTTTTTCAAAATCACCCCTTATTTCAAAATAATTATAATGTAAATTGTAAAATACATTATGTACATTTAGTTATAATGCTCTGCCCATAAATTATGTGAAAATTACTGGAAAAAGGAATCCGGTACCTTTAAATTGTACATCGAACACAAAGCTTACATAAAATATGCCAAAACATATTTAACTAAACATTGCACATTGTTTTCTACTTTACCTACAGATATATGGGCATCAGAAAGAGGATTGACAGATACCAAAAACTGCAAGCCCAGTTTCATTACTAAGAGGAAAAACATTACAAATAATCTAGATATGTACAATATACAGGAAATTAAGCCAAAACGTTTCCAGAAACTTCCAACTGAGTTATTGTTTTAAATAAGATCTATTTTTAGCAGTTACGTACTCATATTTTCCTTTTATACAATAATTTTCTGAGAATTCAGTTATTTGTTTGTAATATTTTCCTGTTGAGATCGAGCGTTATAAAGCTACTTGGTAGCAAAAATTTTTTCATTCTCTCAACCGCTTCGACACTGTGTAGCTATCCTGCGCCAGTTCTTGTTTCCAAACTAAATGCGGAAAATAAACAGTGTTGTGAAAAGTGTGTAAAAGTATGCAACATCTCGAGGAATCATCTGTACCTGAGTGTTGTTATAAGTAACAGATTGACGTTAATTAATAACAGAAAGGACAACTTTTTCTTCTCTCTACTTCTCTACTGTCTTCAATCTTCTTTCTGCTACATCATCGGGCTTGGGAACAACGAGCCTCTCCACGAAATTTTAACAGGATGCAAGTATATTATGTTAATTGAAACCAACTGTAAGTTTTATTTTTTTAAATTTTTATTAACAGTCCATTACAACAAAATTTCAGAAGTGTTTATACTTTTTACCAGCAAATCTATGCACATTTTTGTGTAATTAATACCTCTACAAACTACAATTTCTAACACCTTTAAATTAAAACTTTTAAAGGACTCTTAAGAACAATATTAATAAAGTTTACTACAAGAATTTCTATAATTTACCATAAAAGTGTTTAACGATTTTAAACTGTAATACTACAAAAGATATTTTAACAAACTTTTTCACACGAGTGTTTCAGAAGTTAAACTGTTAGAGCTATTTTACAATTAATTACATAAATAAATTATAATAGGTAGACTTCTCACAGTATTAAGAAAAGTTACCTTATAGCTGTGTCTTCTGTATAACTAGTGGAACTGTATATTATAAAACTCGCCACTCCAGCGGCGCTTCGCGCCGCTTACGTGTCTCGACCTCAGAGGGGTAGGTGGATCAGAATTCATAAGTGGATCAGAACCATTTGCCACAAGGTGAATGAATGAATGAACGTTACGTACCTGTCACGTTTTGTTAATAGAAATTTGCCTAAAAAACCGTTTTGAAGGTGTAAAGATAGGAATACCTGAAAACGACAAACCCCAAAAAACCAAAATTTGGTTTTTGTACTTTACTCAGCGGACCGGTGGGTTAAGGGAAACCTTGGTTATATAATGTTGAAGTACGTTTTTGTGCGGCACAAAACAGGTTCATGCATTTTAACCCTATTATTCACCGTTAAGGAGATAAAGAAATACAACCCCTACCGCAGGCTAGAAAGTTCTAATTGAAAATTTTCGGGTTATCAAATTTTTGTGTAATTTTAAACGCTAAACAACATGCCGTCAAAAGATTTTGTATTCTAAAAATGAAACATTTCATATCTTTTGGATAAGGGTAGCGACCCCCGTAAGGCCCCGATTTAAAATTTGGAACATTACCCGTGATCCTACAGGTACGTGTAACTGTTTATATATATAAATTTGACGAAATAACCCATTTTGAAGGTGTAAAGAAAGAACAATATGAAAACGGCAAACCCCAAAAAGCCGAAATTTTGTTTTTTGAGTTTTCTCACCAAACCGGCAAGTTAAGGGCAACAATAGCTATATGGTTTTAAAGTACTTTGCAAGGGGTACAAAAAATATTCTATACAATTCTTCTCTACGATGCACCGTTTAGGAGATAAAAAAAATACAACCCCTACCGCAGGCTAGAGGGTGCTGACTGAGAATTTTCGGGTGATCAAATTTTTGTGTAATTTTTAACGCCAAACAACATGCCGGTAACAGATTTTTTATGTTCTAAAAATTTACAATTTTCATTATTTTTAAATAAGGGTAGCAACCCCTGTAGGACCTTGATTTAAAATTTGAAAAATTTCCCATAATGCGGAGGGTACGTGTAATGTGGTTCTAGCAAAAGTTTGCCAAAGAAACCCGTTTTGATGGTGTTACAAAAGAAAACTTGAAAAATGCAACCCCAAAAAAGCCGAAATTTTGTTTGTTTAGTTTTTTTACCGAACCGGCAAGTTGAGGACAACGATAGCTATATGATTTAGAAGTACATTAAAAGGGGTACAAAAAATATTCTGTACAATTTATTTTTACGATGCACCGTTAATGAGATAAAAAAATACAAACCCTACTGCAAAAAAGAGGGTGCAACTTTAAAATTTTCGGTTTATCACATTTTTATGTAGTTTTTAACGCCAAACGACATGCCGTTATCAAATTTTTGGTATTCTAAAAATTTAAAAATTACATAATTTTTAAATAAGGGTACTAAACCCCGTAGGACCCCGATCTAAAATTTGAAAAGTCACCCGTGATTCCGGGAGTTAGTGCAATGTGGTCCTAATAAAAATTTGTCGATGAAACCCGTTTTCGTGGTGTTACAAAGAAAAACCTAAAAACTGCAACCCTGAAAAAGCCGAATTTTTCTTTCTTGAGTTTTTCCAGCGAACCGGCGGGTTAAGGGCAACTTTATATATATGGTCTTAACGTACTTCGGGAGGGGAACAAAAATGGTCGCAGTGGCCTTTGCGGTACGAAACTTCGTTAAAAAGTTTGAAATATTCGGACGCATCCCCTGAGCTTTCGGGAAGATATACGTTAAATTTGGCATTTTTCCCGGGGGTTTCAGTCGACGCCCGACAAAAACAGTCCTCAGAAATTTTGCTTTTAGAGACCTCCTAATAGGCGAGAATTTCCATCAGTGAGTCATCAGTGGCTCGGGCTTTATACGAGGGCCATCCGGAAAGTAGTACCCGTTTGTGAAATAAAGACACAGAAGTAAATATTAACAAATGTAAACATTTTTATTGAAAAGAGCATACCTTAAACTACTTCTCCACATAATCTCCAAGCAAATTTAAGCATTTGTCATAACGTGTGACGAGTTTTTGTATTCCAGCATCATATTCCTCCGCCGCCAGCCGATCGAAATACGTAGTCACACCTTCTTTAAGTTCTTCATCGCTGTCAAATCTTTTTCCCGCCAAAAACTCTTTAAGTTTTGTAAAGAGATGAAAATCTGAAGGGGCCAAGTCCGGGCTATACGGTGGATGGTCGAAAATTTCCCAATTGAATTGCTGCAGAAGTGGTTGTGTTATCCCCGCTGCATGAGGCCTTGCATTGTCATGGAGGAGAATGACGCCATCAGACAATAGACCTCTCCGTCGATTTTGTATTGCCCGCCGTAATTTCTTTAATGTTTCACAATACGCATTAGCGTTAATAGTGTCTCCACGGGCCATAAAATCAATAAGCAGTATACCACGTCGATCCCAGAAAATGGTTGCCATAAGTTTCCTGGTGGACAGAACAGTCTTGAATTTTTTTCGTTTCTTTGGTGAATGAGGATGATGCCACTCCATTAACTGTCGTTTACTCTCAGGTGAAGCATAACAAACCCACGTTTCATCACCAGTAACTATGCGATTCAAGAACGCGTCTGCTTCATCAGAATAACGTTCCAAAAATGTTAATGCAGCAGCCATACGCTTGGTTTTGGGCTCATCTGTAAGCATGCGAGGGACCCACCTTGCGCAAATTTTTGAATAATGCAGATGGTCTTTGACAATTTCATGAAGAATTGTGCGAGAAACATTAGGGAAATGTTCACAGATGTCATCAATTGTAACGCGCCGATCATGCCTCACGAATTCGTCTACTGACCTCAGCAGTTGATCTGTAATGACAGATGGTCTCCCTGAACGCTCATCGTCGTGTGTGTTCCCCCTCCCCAAGTTAAAATTACGACACCAGCGCCGAACAGATGACTCATCCATCACATCGTCTCCATACACTTCCTTTAATTGGCGATGAATATCACAAGGTCGAACGTTTCTTGCATTGAGAAATTTTATTACAGCCCTCACTTCACAACTGGCGGCGTTCTCAATTTTTTTAAACATTATGAACGGTCACAGAAACAAGACAGGCAATGCTAGCGTCGCGGAACTTACAACAGAGAAGGCAGACAAGCCACTGAAGCGATCTGACCTTGACCGGCAGCTGCTCGCCTCGTCAGCGCCTCATGCGGCGGAAACGGGTACTACTTTCCGGATGGCCCTCGTATATTATAGATTAAGAAGTGTAAAGTGGATTCATCTAACACCATAACTACTAGAAACAAAATGGACCTTAATATAAGGAATTTTTCAATAGAATTAGATGTAGTTTATAGTACAAGAGATTTAGCATATACCACCTTTTCTGAAATAATCTGTAAAAAGTTTGTGAAAAAACAATTTAGAGTTTGCAGAGAGAAAAAACTATGGCTAACAAGAGGTTTAATTACTTCAATAAAAATTAGAAATAAGCTAATTCGAATATAGCTTTCACCTCTATAGCTTATTATATTTTATCAAGGGGAATTTTATCATATGGAATGCACATGATTATTATTTAGATAAAATGATATGATATATATGTATTGCCATAGATTTTTGATATAGAAAACAAAGCACAATGCTCCATCTACTGACAACCGTTAAAGTGAAATAAGTTTGCAATATCACGCATTTTAATTACAAACTTATTTATTTTATAATGAATTTGTTACTTATTTTACTGTTGTTTCAAATTGGAAACTCATTTGTAAGTAAAAAATGTTTTGCTGCATCTTATTAATTTTAATTAATTTTTTTATGTAATTTTATTTCAGTACAATTTTTAACATCATGACTCTGTACAGTTTCTATTCGTAGCGATGTACAAGAAAAATATGGTTATTTACTTGTTAAGTCGAACATATGATTGAACAGTTAGAAATCATTAAAGATAATAAAGAGTTACTTTAAATGAAATTAATTTTGTTTGTTATTTTCTATTATAGTAACGTTTTATCATATAAACAAGATTTTAAAGTTATTATTTGTCAGAAAAGTATAACTTTTATTTTACGCCAAAATTAGGTATTTTTATTAACTAGATGTATTTACTCTGAATCTTGTATTTCAGTATGTAAGTATTAACAGGAGCATTGGTTAAAATACATATTTAACTAATAGGTCCGATTCGGGAAATAAATATAGTAGATAGATTTCAGTATAAAAATTGTCTTAGAAAACTATGTAAAATTGTTCTTTTTGTATTTGTAGGCAAGAGAATTTTATGAAGTTGGATGTGATAAATTCAACCAAGTCGTACAGTCTCATGCTTTTGTTGACAAAACAAAATTAATTGAAGAATTTTTTCAATATGGGCGAGTACTGATAACGGCACCCCGCCGATTTGGGAAAACCATCAATATGAACATGATAAAAGAGTTTGTTGAAGTTAAAGTTAATGTAAACGGAAAGGTAATCAGAAAAACCGAAACTGCAAACTACAGGGTTTTTACTAAAAGATATCACAAAGTTGACACTTTGGAATATTTAGATGTATATAAAAACAAGACTTTTTTCCACCAACATTTTGGAAAATACCCTGTAATTTATTTAAACTTTAAGTCACTTAGCGGTAGTTCATTTAATGATTTTGTTGATAGTTTTAGAGTAATGATACAAGAAGTAAATGGAAATGGAAAGTATGGAGATAAGTACCAATCTCATTAATGCCACTAAAAAATATTAGCACAAAATACTGCGATGGTCAAGCTTGGAAACAAATTTACTACTCCTTTCAGAACCACAAAAGGCTTGAGACAGGGCTGCTGTCTTTCTCCAACCCTCTTTAAAATTTATCTAGACAGGTCCTTAACGGGATGGACGAAAAAATGCAGGAATATGGGAGTGAGGGTAGGCGATGACAGTTTGTTCACTCTATACTTTGCCGACGATCAAATAGTTTTAGCAGAGGATGAAGATGATCTTGAATACATGGTAAGGAAGCTGCAACAAGAATATGATCTGGTCTGGAGCTGGTCTTTCTATGAATATGGCGAAGTGTGAGTATCTCATTGTAGGCAATGAAGAAGTTAGGGATCTTTCACTTGGGGCAGATATAATAAAAGGTGTCAGGAGAAGTAATTATTTAGGAGTAACTTTCAATAAGTATGGCAATAGTAAGGATGAGATACAAGAGAGAATAAATAAAGGACGAACAGTTATAAGGACAATCAACTCTCTTCTATGGCAAAACACAATAAACAAAAATACAAAGAAACGAATATATAAAAGTTTAGTTGAAAGTGTCACACTATATGGATCGGAAGTATGGGATGTTAGTAAGGCCAACGGAAGGAAACTTGCAGCGGCTGAAATGGACTTCCTCAGAAGAAGCTGTGGTATCTCTAAATTGGATAGAGTAAGGAATGAAACGATAAGAAACAACATGGATTTATCAAGAACAATTAATGAAGAGACGGAAAGAAGACAGTTGATATGGTTCGGCCATGTGAGGAGGATGGGAGCAGATAGATGGCCCCGAAAAATATTAGAATGGATCCCACCAGAAAGGAGGAAGAGAGGGCGACCACGAAGGGGTTGGAAGGACGATATAAGGGAGGCAATGAATGCTAGAAACCTGGAGGAGGACGTTTGCTTCGATAGAGGAAAATGGAAGTTCGGAACGGAGAAATGGGGTTTGCTGTAAAATTAATCCGTAAAAAAAAAAAAAAAAAAATACAAGAAGAATTTATCCATCATTCATATATATTAAATACCAACGCTATGGGTGAAAATGATGAAGAATTGTTTAGAATAAGTATATCACCATTTAAAATCTGTACTTTAAATAACGCGCAACTGATGAATAGTATGAAATGTTTATCCAGAATATTGCATACTCATTTCAACCAGGATGTTATTGTACTTATAGACGAATTTGATAAGCCGATTCAAGATGCCATCTTTGAAACCGATAAAGATGTAGCAAGAATTACAAAATTTATTCAACAATCTATGGGAAATTTATTAAAATCAAATTTATACATTGAAAGGGCACTAATTACTGGCTGCTTAAAGCTGAGTGGCGTGCTCTCCGGAGGTTTAAACAATATCCAATATTTTAATTTTGTGGACAATCACCCTTTTAAATATTACTATGGATTTACGAATGAAGAGGTGGCTAAGTTGGGGAGAAAATTTGGGTTAAAAAAAAGTATCATGAAAGGTATAGAGAAGTGGTACGATGGTTACAGGGTGGAGGGTTTAAATATGCGTATTTATAATGTGTGGTCGATTGTAAATTATTTAGATAGCAAACAATTTAATAACTATTGGGCACAACCAGACTATTTTTACTTTCTCTTGCCAATATGAATATATAGGAAGGAAAGTATTGTTTTCATGTCGATTTTTCAAAATCGAGTTTTCACCGGATCTACACGTTTTCAGACCCCCTGAACCCAAAAAACATGTTTTTAGCGATTGGTCTGTGTGTGTGTGTGTGTGTGTGTGTGTGTGTACAAAATATCTCAAGAACGGAACATCGTACGGACTTGAAACTTGAAACTTAAGTTACATACCACTACCGGACCTGACACGAACATTTTCATCAAAATCGGTCAACCGGAAGTAGTAGTTTATTCGTGTAATTTTTCACTTTTTTGCGATTTTCTCAAAAACTGGTCCTACGATTTTTTTTTAAATTACCTCATTAACTCAATTTTTTATTCTCTACAAGATAGGGTAGGCGCCATGTTTGCTGAAATTCTGGGTGAGGGTGTTTTCACGAAAAGAAATAGGTTTTTTAAGATTACGGCTTTAATATAAATTTTAGCGCAAAAACTTATATCATAAAAGTTGTAGAGAATTTAAAAACCTTTGTTTCAAACATTTTTTTGTATAACGCTTAGTTTAGCGGTAATTTGCAATTTTCTGTTTTTCTCACGAAAACGTGTGAAAAATCGATTTTTTTAAGATTTCGGCCTTAGTATGCATTTTACGACAAAAGTGTATATAATTAAATTTATAGAAAATTAAAAGATCTACAACTTTTATTGAGAGCATTTTTCTCCACAGAGCCTAGTTTAGTGAGAAAGAATGATTTTCCGTATTTTTAAGTCAAACTGAGATCGATTTTCATTTTGGGTCTTTCACTCATGATTAAAATAAGATTATGTTTTTTGAGGTTAGTTTTTTGTTTATTTCTAATGTTTTATTACTAATGTTAGGTTATATTGTTTAAATTATTTGCACTGGCAAGAGAAAGTTGTGCGAGTGTTTCACACCAGATTTTTTAAATTTAGAAGGTATTTGTTTTCATGACACAGTTTATCATAAGATTATGTCAACGTTATTATTTGGCTCCATAGAGATTGATGTCATTGAGACACTTAGTATTAAACATATTTTCCACTTGATAGACTTACTTGAAAACCCAACAAAGATGGAGGTAGAGGATGTTGATGCAGGTTTATTTTTAAATTTTATGTTAGACTCAGGGTATTACACTGTTGTGGAAAAGAAACATGGAATATATAATATAACTAATCCAAACTACGAAATAGAATCGGAAATTCGCAGAAGCTTGTCATCGAGAGAGTTTTTTAAACAAAAATTTAATGTATCCGAAACAGATCAGATCTCCTATATGAATTCGATAATCAATTTAGGAAAGGAAGAAAGCGCCTATGAGGAATTAGGAAAGAGTGCTCGTAAATTATTTGACAACGCGCCGATGTTTCTCCAAAAAGAATTCGAATTTCATGCTCCACTGTTTACAGTCCCTTTTTTGAGGCAAGATGCTTATAACATTTACGTCCGTGGTGAATTCACAATTAAATCAAGAAACGAGATCGACATCCTGATTTTCAGGAAAAACGATCAAGCATGTATAATTATAGGGGTGAAACATAGTAGCAGTAAAAAGGGAGGCAAGTCGTACGCAGGTCTTAAACAAATTATTGATAAAGAATATTATAAAACTCTAGACGAATTAACTATTAAGAATAAGATATTTAAAGTTAAAAGTAAGAGATATGTTAGTGTTTATTTAGATAAAATAGGAAACTGTTTTTTAAGTTACTTATTCAACACGACAAAGATAAATTCAACAGCAAACATAACGTTGCTGAGTTAAACACCTTGTAAAATTGACAGAGCGGATTCTTGCTTTCATGTTTGTGAAAGAAATATGTTTTTATTGAATAATGTTATGTAATTTTATTTTCTGTCTCTAGAACTCAAATCAAACATTCTTAAATAGAAACATCAGAACTGAATCAGTGCTGTATAATAAGTAGTAAAATATCGAACAACCTCAAATTACGATAAGTTACTTGTACAATAGCAGACTTTAAATCAAATGTTGTTACAAACCTTAGTAAAAATATAAGATATTGTTAATTTATGGTCAGGTATAAATTTAGGAAATTAAAATATTTTAATGGTAAACATTGGAAAAAAAGTTTTTATTCAATTATGTTTGATTGCGTATTATTAGAAACCATTACGTTCGATGTAAACAAATGTTTTGACAAATCAACCGAACATTAGCAAATGCTAGGCGAACATTAATCAAACATTAATAAACATAATTAGATCGTTAATAAACATTAGTCGATTGTTAATAAGCGTTAACCGATCTTTAGTCGACGCAAATCGATCGTTAATAAGAATTAATGTATTGTTAAAAGAATTTTAATAAACGTTAATGGAACGTTAATGTAATGTTAGCATACGTTAATGGTACTATAGGTAGCGTTCATTTTGAGAGCACCTAAATTTTTCAATAGTTTTGCTCCAGAAAAGTTATCTTATCTTCTCTTGATTTAAGTTTTCCTTTTTTCATACTACACAAATATAATTTATCTACTACTAAGATTTTATCTATTTTGAAAGATTTTGCAATTTTTCTGTGTATTGCTAATAATTGCGATAAATTTGCTTTTCAATATTTTTATCGCATACTGTATATGAGATTGTACACAAGCGGAATAGACAGATTTTTTGAATGCTTTCTCTTTTGCAACATTTATTGCTTTTTTTATGCAATTAAGGTCAATTTCATTTCCAGTAGTTATGGTGTTAGATGAATCCACTTTACATTTCTTAATTTTGTAATATACAGTTGCACTAGTTATACAGAAGACACAGCTATAAGGTAACTTTTGTTAATACTGTGAGAAGTCTACCTATTATAATTTATTTAAGTAATTAATTGTAAATTAGCTCTAGCAGTTTAACTTCTGAAACACACTCGTGTGAAAAAGTTTGTTAAAATGTCTTTTGTAGTATTACAGTTTAAAATCGTTAAACACTTTTATGGTAAATTACAGAAATTCTTGTAGTAAACTTTATTAATATTGTTCTTAAGAGTCCTTTAAAAGTTTTAATTTAGAAGTGTTAGAAATTGTAGTTTGTAGAGGTATTAATTACACAACAATATGTACAGATTTGCTGGTAAAAAGTATAAACACTTCTGAAATTTTGTTGTAATAGACTGTTAATAAATATTTAAAAAAATAAAACTTAGAGTTGGTTTCAATTAACATAATATACTTGCATCCTGTTAAAATTTCGTGGAGAGGCTCGTTGTTCCCAAGACCGATGATGTAGCAGAAAGAAGATTGAATGAAGACAGTAGAGAAGTAGAGAGAAGAAAAAGTTGTCCTTTCTGTTATTAATTAACATCAACCTGTTACTTATAACAACATCCAGGTACAAATGATTCCTCGAGATGTTACATACTTTTACACACTTTTCACGACACTGTTTATTTTCCACATTTAGTTTGGAAACAAGAACTGGGGCAGGATAGCTGTACAGTGTCGAAGTGGTCGAGAATGAAAAATTGTTTGCTACCAAGTAGCTTTATAACGCTGGATCTAAACAGGAAAATATTACAAACAAATAACTAAATTTCCAGAAAATTATTGTATAAAAGGAAAATACGAGTACGTAACTGCTAAAAATAGATCTTATTTAAAACAATAACTCAGTTGGAAGTTTCTGGAAAACGTTACACGAAAAATTATGCATTAAATAATGTAACGCAAGTTATTTTTTTTTTGTTAAAATCTCACTTTCTTATAGGAATGATACGAGGGCTATTCAGAAAGTAGATTACGTTTTCGTCTGTTGCCGCAAGGGGCGGGGCAATCGCGGACATTTTGGTATGTGGGCGTTCTGCCGTTCAGTGGCTATCCAGCCGTGCTAGTGAGAGGGTGATCGCGCTGCTCGTTCCGTTTTTATAAGCTTTTGAAATGTGTGCTGCAATCGCAAATCCCGCGAGTTGTGAAGTACGATCTGTGATAAGGTTTTTGTTGGCAAGCAACCATAAACCAATAGAAATTTACCGGAAACTGTGTGCAGTGTATGGAAATGACATTATCACTGAAGGTGGAGTTCGTCAGTGGTGCATTCGCTTTAAGAATGGCCGAACTAATGTCCATGACGAAGAGAAGAGTGGTCGACCGAGCATTGTGACTGATGAACTGACTGAGAAAGTCAATGAAAAGGTGCGTGAAAACCGCCGTTTCACAATAACGGAGCTTTCCCTTTGTTTCCCACAATTTTCAAGAACTTTGCTGTACGAGATTGTTACACAAAAGCTAGGCTACCACAAATTCTGTGCAAGATGGGTGCCAAAACTCCTTACAGAAGACCACAAGGATCAGCGCATGGCTGCATCATTAACATTTCTTGATGGTTACGACAAAGCTGGTGAGTCATTTCTTGACCGAATCGTAACGGGAGACGAGACGTGGGTAAAACATGTTACCTGCGAGACAAAATTACAGTCTATGGAGTGGGGACACACACATTCCCCTAAAAAACCAAGAAAATGTCTCCAAACATTGTCTGCAAGGAAGATTATGGCGACTGTTTTTTGGGATAGGAAAGGTGTTATTCTTATCGATTTTTTGGAGCGTGGTACAACAATCAACTCTGAGAGGTATTGTCAAACGTTGCAAAACTTAAGAAGAGCGATTCAAAACAAACGTCGGGGAAAGCTGACGAACAAAATTTTGTTTTTGCATGACAATGCCAGACCTCATACGGCAAATCGCACTCAAGGTGTCCTTAATGGATTCAAATGGGAGATTTTTCCTCATCCGGCTTATAGTCCCGACCTTGCACCCAGCGACTTCCACTTGTTTCCAAAGATGAAGAACTGGCTTGCAACACAACGTTTTGATGACGACGTGGAACTGCAGGCGGGCGTGACTAACTGGCTGACATCTCAGGCGGCTGAATTTTACGATGAAGGCATTTCAAAACTTGTTCACCGCTACGACAAGTGCCTCAATTTGTATGGTGACTATGTAGAAAAGTAGTGTTTAAGTTGCTCTTTCAGATGTACATAATAAATTTTTTTTTCTGTAATTTGTTATTTTTTTATTCCAAAACGTAATCTACTTTCTGAATAGCCCTCGTATTACCTCTTAACTGACCATTTTTCTTATTTTGAATTTGGAAACCTCTACCTGGTAGTAAAAGACTAAAGAAATGAAATGAAAAAAAATATTGTACTAAATAAATAGAACTAGTTAAAGGTTTTATTCAACCTTTTAAAATGGGACGAATAATTATTTCGCAAGAAGATATGGAATCTTTTAAAAAGCTGGGATTACTAAATTTCCACCCAAACAAAACATTCAAATCTGTTAAAACGTTCTTGAAATGGCATGCTGAAAGAGTTGAAGAGAATTATGTGTTTGATTTAAAGAAGGAATTGGTTGAATATTGTAACAGTGATGTAGATATTTTAAGGCGTGGTTGTTTAGAATTAAGGAAGCAGTTCTTGGAAATTGCAAACACCGATCCTTCTCAATACTTGACAATCGCCAGTGTGTGTATGACAATTTACAGATCGATATATCTGAATGAGAAAACAATTGCGGTACTTGTACCGAATATGAAAGAAGAATATAGTAAAGAATTTAGTAAATCTAACAATTGCTGATGTCAAAGATCGCACACCGGTTTACAAAGAAACAATTAATGACAAAAACAAAATTTTATCGGTAAAAACAATTAAACGAAAAGAACAGGTTTGTTCAGACGAATTGAGAAAAGCAAGATCCGACAGAATGAAAAAGTATTGGCAAGAAAGAAATGAAAAGGAAATAAACTGCCGAAGGAAAAGAACTAACCAAAGAGACTAAAGTGATCCTTTGTGGTCATAAATCAAAAAAAAAGAAAGAATCCTTAACTTGGTTAAACACTTTTCCAGGAATTAAACATGCTCTTAATGGCGGGGAAGATACAATTTGCGGTTCGAAGGTCGATGGATATGACAAAAAGACCAAAACGGTTTATCAGTATCACGGTGTTTTTTGGCACGGTTGTCCTAAGTGTCATAAACCAGACACAATTAACGATGTTAAGAAGGAAAGTATGGGTGAATTATATGTAAAAACTCAAGAGAAGATCTGAAAAGATTAAAGCAGCTGGATTCAATCTAACAGAGATTTGGTCATGTGAATGGCTTCCTGTTTACAAGAAAATAAAAGATTCAGAAAAGGTCGAGTTTGTAAATCCACTTAATCCTAGGGATGCTTTCTTCAGAGGACAAACAAACGCTAGTAAGTTGAAAGTAACTGGAAAGAAATTAAGGTATATAGATGTTTGTAGTTTGTATCCAGCTGTACAGTTTTATGATTATTATCCGGTTGGACATCCAGAGAAAATTTTCAATCCGGATAATCATGATAAAAATTGGTTTGGAGAAAAATTGGTTAAGAGTAAAATACTTCCACCAAAAGGATTGTATCATCCGGTATTACCTATAAAAGGTGAAAAATTATTGTTTTCATTGTGCAGTAAGTGTGTTATTAAAAAATAATACAGTAAGATGTCTCATTCGGATAGTGATTGAGAAATTACTGGAACAGGGACAACTATTGAAATAAATAAGGCTTTGGAGAAAGGTAATAAAATACTATTACGAGTATATGAGACTTGGGTTTTTGAAAATAAATCGAATGACTTGTTTAAAGGATATGTGAGAGATTTTATGAAGATCAAACTGGAAACTTCAGAATGGGAAAAGGATTATAAAACAAAACAGGAATATGTAGAGGATATTAAACAGAAAATTGGGATTGAATTAGATATTGATAAGATAGAATATAATCCTGGTAAACGGGCTGTATCAAAAATATGTTTAAACAGTTTGTGGGGTAAGTTTGAACAGAGATTAAATGTGAATCACACAGTTTATGTTTCTGATGTTTTCACATTTTACAATATATTCTTAGATGATAGTCTGGATAAAACAAATATAACTTAACTTAATGATAATATTATTCACGTAACTTATAATAAGAAAGATGACTTTATCGAAAATCCTGGTACAGTGAATGTGTTTGTTGCTGCTTTCACTACAGCAAACGCTAGGTTAAGATTGTATGATATGTTGGATAGACTTGGTGATAAAATTGTGTCTATGACACTAATTCTGTAATTTATATTGGTGATGGTAATAATACTGTACAAACAGGTTGTATGTTGGGTGAATGGACAGATGAATTGGGAAGTGATGATTATATATCAGAATTTATCTCAACCGGACCAAAGAGTTACGCTTACAAGACAATTAAAAGTAAAAGTGTTATGAAGATTAAAGGATTTACTTTGAACTATAAGAATACATAAGTACTCGATATGAATGTTATGAGGAGAATGGTTGAAGGAAATACTGAACCAGCAAAGGTCGAGTATAATCAGATAGTCAGAGACACTAAGACAAAGAAATTAGTTAATAAATCGGTAGTTAAGAAATTTCAGTTTGATTATAAGAGAATGATATTGAGAGAAGAAGATGGAACAATTGATACACTTCCTTGGAGATATTATATGTTAAAAGGGCTTCGGTCCTTTGAAAATGGGTGATTTTTGATTTAAGGGACACTGTTTAGTTTACTGATGTTTTTCTCTTTGAATTGGTTTCATCAGGGATTTAGCTGGATGCTTTACCTTTTTTTTGAAATACGCTCTTATTTTGATCTAAGAGCGTGTTTTATTCTTAAAAGTTGCCTTCAAAATTGAGCTTACTCGTTATATTAATAGAAAGTAGTCTTTTTTTTTTAAATAAGAGCACATTTTTGAAAAAGTGATCCTTATTTTGAAATAAGCGGTGGTCCTTATTTTGAAATAAGGGGTGATTTTGAAAAAGTGGTCCTTATTTTGATTTAAGGGAGGTCCTTATTTTGAAATAATGGGTGATTTTGAAAATATGGTTCTTATTTTGAAATAAGAGCCAAAGTGTGCTGAACGTACCGCTATACTACTGTTATTCATTAATTATTAACAGCTTGATGTTTTTAGACTGTAAAGTGCATCTAATTTGCCGCTTCTCACTACCGCGCCTTCTCGTTATCTGTATACAGTATGTGGGCAGTCCAGTTATTTTTTGGCCTAGTATGGTGGTGAGTAGGTCTCGAACTAAATCATCTCCAAACTCAATACACAATCAGCTGTGGTAGCCTGTACACTGTGGTACTTTTACTTTCCTCGCTATGAATTTTTTAACCCTTTCAGCGCCGAAACAATATTTAAAAGTTTGATTTAAAGCCATTTAATTTGAATAAGGGTGTACAAAAAGTCCTAGCTCTTATTTCGAAACTTGCAGGCGCAAAAGCCTGCCATTGCCAACGAAAATCTCAACGTTACAGAAAAATAAAATTTTCGGTTAAAAATTAATTTTTATTATGTTCATAAAAAAAAGAATCGTTCTAACATTAAAAATACTCAAAATAGTTTTTTTTTAGTTGATTTAAAGTAGCATCGACAGCTTGGTCATTAGCAAATATTGTGGGTTGTGGTACGTAAATGGTGGTTTTATCGAGTTAAAATTTCCAGACCCCAGCCGGAAACCAAATATTCGGTTATCCTGATGTTGGCACTTTATGCCTAACTTACGGACAACCAGTTAACTGGTTGTTGTCACTACGTGAAATATATCGACGTCCTCTTTTCCGGATGTTTGTACGGAAAGGGTTAAATGTGCTCTGCAATAGGAAATCCCAGGAGTTATGAGGAGCGTTCAGTGATTAGATTTTTACTAGTGAAAAACCAATTGAAATTCGTTGAAAACTTTATGATGGGTACGAAGACAGAATTATCAGAGAAGATGGAGAAAGGCAGTGGTGCATTAAATTTAAAGATGGCCAATGTTTACAATGAAGACCATAGTGGTCAACATAGCCACGAGATAAACCTGAATCAAATATAAACAAAAAAATTTATGAAAATCGTTACTTTACAATTGTAAAAATCGTGAAATTTGACTGCATGTTACTGTAATGGGAAAGCTTGACTATCACAAGTTCTGAACAAAATGGGTGTTTTAATGACAACACAAGCCCACATATGGCTAATTGTATTTACGAGCTTTTCGATAGTGTTTGGTCACCCACTATATATCCAGATCTGGCACCAAAATAATGATTAACACCTATTTCCAGCGATGAAGACCTGACTCACAACACAGCGGTTTGATAGTGACACAGAATTGCATGCAGGTGTGAACAGTCGTTAAAATCTCAGTTGGTACATTTTGAAAAAGATGGAATAGATAACCTCGTGCATTTTTAAGATAAAAGCCTCAATTTCATTAGTGACAATGAAGAAAAATAGTTTAACAGTGTAAGTTTAAAAATGTATATAAAATTTTTCTTTTCGCTTGGTTTATTATTTATTAAAAACATAAATGACTTTCTCCGCAGCCTTTGCATATCATAAGTTTTATTTGAACTAGTGAAATACTACTATTATTTAACTTCTTCCAAAACTACACCAAACTAAAAAATGAAATGAGGCAAATGAGTTTAATGAATTCTGAACGAGACATTACATAATATGAAGTTGAATAAAAAATAAACAGTAGTTTTGCTATTGAGGGTAGAGAGTAGTTCTGAGCAATAAGAGTGCGCACTGAAAAGGCAATTTACATAGAGTGGGCAAACCAACTTGGTTAGTTGCTATACTCCATTGTCTTCAATACAGCCATGAGTGACCTGGAAGTGCATCCGTCTGTTGTGCAACGCATCGTTATAAAGTTTCTAAAAATTAAGGTGAAACCATCAGAGATTTTAACACCAACTAACGGACCCCACATAATAACTGGAGACCTACTGTCGTTTCCAGATTCGCTCGCCAGACTTTCTAAACACTGTATAATAAATGTAAACAAATGATGCAATTGGTTATTACATATCTATAAAATCTTTCCTAGTAAATATATCGAAAAAATATTTCACATTTGGAATACACATATGAAATTGAATACAAACTTATAGTGTTAATTATTAATTAATAATCATATAGATTACTCTACATTATAAAGGTTTGTTATGGATGGGGCGCGGAAGGAGGAGAATGTTATCGGTTATGATGGCATTGATTGGTCTACAAATCTGATGTTTGTGTAGTAGCAATCACAGCCCCATAAGAAATACACTGTCCTATACTGCTCCGTTGTGTTAACTGAACGTGCAAACATTTATATTGTATTGGTGGGCTCAAGAATTTAAGGGTCGGTGTAAAACTGTTGAAAAAAACAGTCATGAACGATGCCCAAGGACAAGTTTAACGGCTGATAACATCAGTATGGTTTGAGAGCTAATCAAACTTGATCGCTGAAATTTATCAGAGGCCAAGATTATCTGGGATAACGGATTGGATACTCCCATAGCTACTGCCACTTTTAACGCGATTTCTTTAATAGTAAATCGGCGATCAAATTCAATTAGTTCTCATATTGAACTGATGTTGTCAGCCATTAAACTTGTCCTTGGACATCAATCATGAATGTTGTTTGCAACAGTTGTACGCCCAAACTTAAATTCTTGAGCCCATGAATACACTCTATTTTATGTTCCTAAACTGCACCCTTCAATCTGTTAAAATCTCTGATGGTTTGACACCTTCAATTGTTAGAAACTCCATAATGAAGCACTGCACAACAGACAGATGCTGTTCTTGGTCATTTATGGATGTACTGAAGGTAAAACAGAGTGTAGCAACTAAATAAGTCAGTTCCCCAATTCTGTATAAAATGCCTTTTCGTAGTGCACTTTATCGCCTAGCTCAGAACTACTCCCTACGCTCAATAATAAAATTACCAATTATATTTGATTTACCTGTATTTTGCACTACACAACATGAATTTCATTTTATCTTACAAATTTTTACTGTATCTACATTTAAAATCAAACCAGATAATTTTACAAAAACACTGCACATTTATAAATAATATACCAACATGAACCACACAAATAATAAACAATATACCAATAAAGCAAACATAATAATGTACAAAATGTGCAATAAGCAAAAACAAAATGTGAATGGCAAAGCCCAATAAAAACATACCTTATCACCAAATGCTTGGTACGAAGCTGGTGTGCTCAAAGGAATGGCAGCATTGCCTTTTAATGGACGTTTTTCCATTTTACTGACTGGAAACAATTCTGTAGAACAACAATTCCATAATCAGATAAATTAATAACAATTACAGTTGTTAACATACAGAAACATGCAAAACAAATTGTCATTTCATGTCCCTCATACCATAACCAAATCTCATTTTCTACATCCTTTGAAATTGATTTCATTCATAATACCAACTTGGGTTAGAATCTTCAGACAACGTACAAAAGATGATACGCAGGAGTATTTATTATATCTTAACTAATCTAAGAATGATAATGACATGATTTAACTAGAAGAAGTAGATCCTCTTTCTGGTTTAATTAGATCACGTGTTTCTCAAACCGACAATAAATTATTAAAAATTTGTGGAAACACTTACATTACTTTCACTTACCAATGTTAATAATGAATGATATAGCCTAAATTTAATCATTAGTAAACAGTGTACAATGAAAAGCAACCTCTGTAGGACATTATAATAGGGAAAATCACTAATTGACGCGTTGCTAAACCACTCGACAAAGAAAAAAATGCTAGAAATAAAAGTTGTAGATTTTGTTACTTCCTATAACTTTGATTATTTACACTTTTGTTCTAAGATGCATATTAAAGTCGCAATCTTAAAAATACTATTTTTTCACAGATTTTAATTAGCAAAATACAGAAAATCACTAATTGACACAAAATTAAGCATTGTAGAAAAAAAATGCTTGAAATAAAAGTTGTAGGTTTTTTAATTTCCTGCGACTATAATTACATACTCTTGCCATAAAATGCATATTAAGGCCGCAATCTTAAAAAAAAACCATTTACTATGAGAGCACATCCCCCAAGAATTTCAGCAGACATGGTACTTACTCTTTCTTGTACTATAATTTAGTAAATTCACCTTTCCTTCTCATCAATATCAAATCTCCTCAAATATTTACAAATTTCCCTAACAAATTAACAACAATAAAACCACTCCCTACTGGAAAAAGCATCCCTTCCCAACACAATGTTCTCGCTGCTACCCCGATTCCGAGCCCATCTTTCCCCCAATTATTTATCTGTAATTCAAAATAAAGAAAAATCCCAAAAGAGTTCCTTCCATCCAATTTTCCCAACGACGAGGTAGCCTAGCTATGACGTTGTCATCCCTAGCGCAGGCTCACTCTTCTTTCAGGGCTCTGACTCAGATTCTATCTTGAAGAGCATAAAAAATGTAGCAGCTTAAATGAGGCAATTTTTAAAGAAATCGTAGGAGCCGTTTTTGAGAAAATCACATGAATAAGCTACTACTTCCAGTTGATCAATTTTTATAAAAATGTTTGTCAGGTTCCCTAGAGGTACCTCATTTCAGATCCAAGTTTCAACTGAGTACAATATTCCTTTATTGAGATATTTTGTTCTCAAACACATACCAATCACTAAAAACATATTTAATTTTTGTTCAGGGGACCTGAAAATGTGTATTTCCAGTGACAACTTGATGTTGATTTCAAAAAATTGACATGGAAACAACTTTTCTCCTTATATATTTATAAACAGCAAGAGAATGTAAATAACGAAAAAAGAATAAAAAGTACAGGTCAGGGTTTTTCTACACTTCGAAAGAAGACTGGAGTAAAGAATCTACAAGGCAAGTCAAAATTATATTTTTCACCGACGGTATTAACAAATCTTCTCCCTTCTGGCAGCTGACTCTGCAAATCCCACTCAGCCTTACCAAGCTTCCCCAAAAGCTTCACCGTATTTTACCTTTACTATATGCAAATCCAAATAACTTCCTTAACTTCTGAAAATAATGGGTGAAGGCCTAAAATAATAATTTTTTTAATGCTGGAACAATAGGTTTTTGACCTGTTATCATTTCCAGACTATAGCTAGGAATTGAACCCGAGACCTCCTCTAACTACAACGCTTCACAGATGTCCTATATTATAATTTATTGTTAATATAAAACACTGTCTAGAATACACAGAACGATTTTCTATCAGCTAACCCACTATTAAAAAAATTAGTTTGATATTACTAATTAAAGTAGCATAAATAAACATACTCAAGAATAAACTTTATTACAGTTTCCTACAATTAAATATTTATTACAAAATAAACTACAACTATTACTTATGTTAATTTAACGGATTTTATACCATGAAAACATAAATAGTTTTAAATTTACTACGTTATAGGTCTGTTGATAATAGAAATATAACGTACAGAAAATTGGCAAAGTAATTAGTGTAAAAAAGCCACTTATAAGTGTAATTGCTGACAATAAACTAATGGCGCTTTCAGAATAAGTTACCCATTTTTAATGACTCACATCTAAAGAAATCATGAATAAACTTCAATGAACTTGATAAATAATAAAGGAAAGAATGATGAGTTAAAAGGATAGGCTGTGAGAATCGACCGATTAGAACTCCAGAAATAAATGTGTTAAAATCGTTTAACAATTTAAATATTCAGATAACCATCATACATTCTTCTGAAATAGAAAACAGCTTCATTTTCATGTTAAAAAACAAATTGCAAATTGATTTTCGTACATTAATCATTAATAAATTAAATAATCTTGCTGAAAATCTACCAATTCCCCAAAATTACAGATCAAAAAACTCAAATACAAAACCCAAACAAAAATTCATGCAACTATAAAAAATTTATAATTTTTTTATTATGACTTTTAAGCACTATTAATAGCGTAATAATAAATAATTTAATTTACACAATTCTCTTTACTTTAAGAAGTAGATAGCAATAATATCTGATAAAAATTAGCTAAAAAAAGCAGAAAAAACAGACAAACGTTTCATTAGCATAAATTATTTAAAATACAGCAATTCTAAACAATTTTATGAATACAAATAAGTAGAACTTAATATTGCAACACTTTAACATGAAAATGTAAATAAGTCAATGCCTTCTTTATACTAAAGATAATGAAAAAACACATACACCATAACCAAAGCCCCAAGGCTAATAGAAACTTTAAATTCCACAAAAAATTCAGCCCAAAAATACCATTAATTGAGTACATAATATGCAAAACTTGAAATGAATCAGATTCATAACGTCCTCTTGCTCCTAACCAATATTAAAATCACAAATTATTTATGGAATACTAAATTTAACAAAAAATTTATCCCAATTATTAACTATTCAAAACCCAAAACTATACTTTAATGAACGAGAAACTGCAGATGAAGGTGGAGTATAGTGAACTAGATCACAAAACAGAGGCAGTTGACTTTCATTAATCATATACCGCGTTGTTACGTTGTGATCCCACTGTGAATGACAGCCTAACAAAAAAATCAGCTGGAGTTCGGTGGAACAGAGTGTGACTCAGCGAAGGGGCAACCTCACACCCAAGTTTGGCTGTTATTGGCTAGATCTCATCTGCAGTCTTTAGTTCATTTGGGTATAATTAACTAATTAGAAAAAAGTTAACACACCATAAAATTGTAATTTTCTAAATAAAAATATTTAGATAAATAAATTTAAACAATCACTTTAGTAATTTCTTTAATTTTTATGATATTTTATACACACTTGTTTCTATTCCACAGAAGACAGTAAACATGAGAAGATGTGCTTAGCACCCGCTGTACGTTTTATGGCACACGACATGATCAAGATCAAAGTTTCAACCAAGTTGCAAAAAGTGATATGCAGCATCGTATTATCTGATGAGCCAGAAATCTATACTCAACAAAAAGTATTTTGACAGACTGACTGGGCGTTCTTTGCTTACGATGACAAGGGGATGGTCGCTGAACTGGTAATGGTATAGTGATTGGGTGAATCATAGGAGACTTGACACTTTGGTCCAGATACCAGTGTGTACTAGGAATTATTAAGTTACAAATTTATACATAAAAAAATATTTAGTTGTTTTTAAACGAGAGTAAGTAAATTATAAATGTAGGTACAATAAATAAATAAATTAGAAATTAAATTAGGAGATTTCTGCGAAGGACTAAGGGGTGTACACACTTGGACAGAATAAAAAATGAAGAAATATGTTTAGAATTAGGTATTTACAACTTGAACAAAAAGATAAAGTATTATCGCCAAAGTTGGAGAAAGAACGTGGAAAGGATGTCAGATCACAGGATACCTAATTAGGCACACTGGTATGCTCCAAAAGGTAAAAGGGATGTCGGTAGACCTAGAAAAAGATGAAAATAAATTACATAGTGTGAGTTTGGAACAGGCTGCAGCCTAATCCTCGTTTGGAAAAAGAAAAAGATTAAATAGGAATAGGATCAACCCACCAGGTTGGTCTAGAGGTAAAGTCGTCGCCAAAATCAGCTGTTTAACAGCTGATTTTCGGAGATGAAGGTTCCTGGTTCAAATCCTGGTAAAGGTAGTTACTTTTATACGGATTTGAATACTAGACAGTGGTTACCGGTGTACTTTGATGGTTCGGGTTTAATTAACCATACTCTCTCAGGAATGGTCGACCTGGGTCTGTACAAGACTACACCTCATTTACTTGTCATACACATCATCCTCATCTCATTGGGTCATGGGGTTGCTTATTGTTCTAAATTGAACAGATTGCAACATACACAAATTAGGAATAAAAAAAGAAAAAAAAGGAATAGGTTTAAAAATAAAATTATACTGAGCAAGCAGCGAATCCACTCTGTTCATTCTGTGTCATTCAAAAGTTATCAATTACAGGTGCACTCTACGGTGGTAAGTTATAAAATTAATTTTATAAGACTAGACTTTTACTAATGACAAAAAAGAGCAAATTGAGTGTTTATCTATTCCACTGTAGTAGAAAATATTTTTTTAAAATGTAGATTACGAAAGACATAATTTAAGAGTGCTGCCCCAAATGCAAATAGTTTTATATAATAAATTTCACTAATCTTTTTTTAAGCTGCTTTAAAATTTATAAAAGATGTTAACACCTTCTAAAAATTTAAAAAAATTTAGTTTCAAATGGTATAATATACTCTGATGATAATGGATCCACCAAAAAATGTGTAAGTGATCAATAAAAAATAAAGGCAGCTTAACAAAAGGTTAGTGAAATTTATTATATAAAATAGTATTGATTTCAAGGAACAGGATTATTATAAGGATTTATTTTTGAATGTAAATAGTTTTCTTCTTTTTTTTAGTTAACTAAAGATGCATCAACAACTTAGTCATTAAATAATACGTTTGGGTTAAGGTATGGTAGGTTTGAATGTGTAATAATTTTCCCACTAGCCGAGTATCAAACCTGGGACTTTCCACTTTACAGTAGAACATGCTAACCACTTGGCTGATACCATATTAAAACAGATTTCTCTTCGTTCCTTTGAGGTCGACCTGTTATGCAGTGACCAGCACAACTGTCTTCTACACCAGGTGTCACGGGTTTGATTCCTGGTCAGGTCTGTTATTTTTTCATCAATGATTTTCAACTATCACCTTTGTCATCTGTATAGGCATTAATGTGCGAAACAGTTGGACAGAAAACAAAAAAAGGAATGCTTATTTGAACAATTTGTGTAATCCACCTGCAGGAAAATTGAGTCGGGAGTTCCCTGGCACCGACCAACAAAGATTGAGAGTAGCGGATAAAGTAAACTGTTTTATTTCTGCCCCAAAAATTTGTAGAATGTAAAAACCTAATTGCATGGGTTCTAAAGTTATAATTGTAGTAACTGATATAGGGCCTAATACATATAAAAATTTCCCTTTCTCGACACAATCAAACGATTATAATGAAATTTTATTTTTTGTAATTTTGGTTGAGCTCCTCTTTTGAACTACGATTACTAACAGATGTAATGTGTCTTTGTTTTAACTATTGAAGAACATTATAAAGGTTGTCTTAAAGGGAACCTGTAATCGGCACCATGTAAATGTAATTTTATTTTGAAATAATTTATTGTAAACGCAAAATTGAATGAAAAATAAATTGAATTTAATTTAAAATGTAAAATATTGAATTGACAAATAATATGTTACAGAATAATTAATTTTTTTGTCACCGTCGCCCCCCTTTGATTAGGTACTGTGCTGCCGGCTATCAAAGCTTCCGACATAGCGACAGAGGGAGCCGCCAATAGTTCCGAAAGGGGCGGTAGGCTTGTGGCGGCGTACCGACAGAGGCCTTTGTCATCAAGGCCAAGACCAATAACCGCTTTCTATTACAGCGCTCTCGGCAACTATATAAAGAGCGCTACACTGAGCCGAGGGATTCAAATCTGATCCAGACAGCAGACAAGACGTCCACCATCGACACACGGCTACCAAACTCCAGCGAAAACTAATCGACGACTTCGCAAGAGAGAAGATGATGCTTCCGCTCGCCGTCGACCGGACCGTCATCGCCCGGCCCACAGCGGTCCCTCGACCGAGCTTACGCCCACCGGACCCGACGAAGCAGCCATCGACGCACTGCTGCGAGGGAAGATGATGTCTCCGCTGGACGACGACTTGCCGTGTCGCCCAGCCCCCCGGCCACCACAACGATTACGACCACCGCTTAAACGGCCCTTTTCAGGGCCACCAAAATGCAAAGGTTTCAACTCGCCACTTAATGTCGCCATCCGGTGACAGTTTGAAGTATTTTATTGATGACACTTTATATAATTCTACGTATTTTAAATAAATTATTAAAATGTATAAATATTTGTTACAGTATTAAATTGAATATTAATATACATTTTTTATCTATGAGCACATGAAATAATTGGATAGTTACGATTTTTAATTAATATTGGATTCTTCCTCTCTTGTTGCTCGTCCTTCTATTGATCTGGATCAAATGGGACTTAAGTCATTGTTGCAGTTGGTTTTATAGACATATAATTTTATTAAAATCTTTTCTTCATAATTTTTAAAATATCAAATTCCATTTAATTTGTTCCATAATTAATTGTATTCTTGATGTTTTACTATTTTTCTTTACTTATTTTCTAGTTATCAAAATTTATTTAATTAAACTATACTTTCTTTTGTTTTTCTTGGTTAAATTTGAAATATTCGGTTTCTGGAATGAATTTCTTTAAATATTTTATTTTCTTCTTATAATATTCATCTAAATACATTTTATTACTGTTTATTGTATTTAACTTTTAAATTTAAAATTGTTTAATTTTGATTATTATTTAAGATTATTTAAAATTATTTTTTGAATTGACAACAATTAGTTATCTGAATTGGATCATCGATCAACGACGTACTCGAACATAGACTGCTATTCTACAACCAACACATGTTAAATGAAACCTTATATAAGTATTTTACCAAAAACCTTTGGACGTGACCAAACTTTACAGGCCTATTAAGACATATAATTAACACGTTCGGTAGTAAAATTATCGATTTTAGTTATGTAATTTTATAACTAGTTTTACTACTTAGAATGGGTGTAAATATTAAGCTCCCAGAATTTCAAATTGATATTTCCAACATTTTTGAGATGGTGGACCATTTATGAGGGAAAATGAATTTGTAGGAATCGAGCGTCAACGTTTTAAACGTCAACAAAAATCCCTTCAAAACTTTAAGATCACCCCAATATTTTAAATTATATACAAAACAAACGCTGTAATACGTAATACAATACATACGCTGCAATACGTAAAAAACAAAATATTCCTTTACAAAATCAAAATTCCCTTCAAAAAATAACAAAAAAAATTTTTTCGTACGTTTTTTAGCCATTAGGCTAATTAATTACGCAACGACACAGTTAACTTTGAACAATAAAAAAATATATAAATAAACCGTATAATAATAAAAATACATTACACCACATTTCATTCTACACGAAGAATCTGTAAAATACGTTAGGTTAAAAAGTAAAATACATTTATTTTTTTCAATTTCTAGTGATACGTCCCCTGAAAGGCATAACCAGAAAAGATAAACAAATAAAAACTCCCGCTACAGTATCAGTTTCTACGAATTTCTAACGAGAAAATAGCATTTCAAACCCAACGCTGTTTATTTTTGGACCAGCTAGAGAAAATTATTTTCCGCTCATAAAATTAATTACTAAGCGTAGAACTTAATTTTTATACAAACAAAAAATTCGGTGATTCAAGAGAACTGAAAGCATTTACTTATCGATTTTTAATTTATTTTTACAGTAACAAATTCTCACAAGCTTCATTGAAATGGGCGTCGACTGACTGAAGGTCGCAATAGTAAAAAGAAGACTATTTCAGGTTAGCTAATCCATCCAATTTATATCATCCGTTTATTGGCAGCTTAGTAATAATGACTAACATTAAACTGAATTTTAATCGGTTAAAATAACCCAAGAAATACGTACAAACTGAATCATTTTCCCAATCGATTAATCTATACTAATATTATAAAAAGACAGCGTGTTTTTTTTTGTGCAAGCTAATTTCCAAAACTACATAACGAATTTTCATGAAATTTTGACAGCATATTTGTATTTACATTCACAGTAACATTTTATTTTTAAAATTTCAAAATTTATAACCTTAAGGGCCCTAATGCAAATTTTCATAAATAGTATGTGTATGTGTGTACATGTGCGTACGCATTGCTGTTATAAGTAGATGAAGGAGTTTGATGAAGGCGAGAGATGTACACGGCGAAATTATAAAAAGGTCGTTGTGTGTGTGTGCGTGTGTGTACACGAATGCTATCGTTGAAGTACAGTACATACGTATAAATACTATCGAGAGAAATTCGCGGGGGAATTCTATCAAAACGTTTTGTGTGTGTGTGAGTGCGTGTGCGAGTGTTACGTTGGGGTATACAGTTGACTGGCAGCTACACAATTTCTGTTACACATTTATTTTAAAAAAATTGATACATGTTACGGCGTGCGAAGCCGCGCGGGATACGCTAGTAACAAAAACCAACCACGCCGTGTCATATTCTAAAAGAATTTCCCTAAAGGAATTAAAAAAATATATACATTTATAATATTTAGTGTAAAGCTTATCAATAGCAGTCAAATTTTAAAAAAAAACTACAACACATTAATTAGACCGGTCATTACGTACACGAGACCATCTTTAAAATGGAGAAGTTGAGAAACTTCTAAGAATAGAAAGAAGGATAATCAGAACTCGAGTAAACAAAAATATTAACAAATAAAGTAATAGGATTTCCTTAAACGAGCAAATATATAAGAACTAGAACAAGTGACTAGTCAAATTAATTATACAGTAATTGTTTAAGAGCGCCAGAAAAACAGAATTATAAAGAAAAACTTAACCAAAACTTGGGACCAGAAAATACCCTTATCAGTGGATACGAGAAATTAAAGATACGAAAACTTTGAATATAACACTAAATTATTTTAAAAACACATGTATATCCAGTTAAAACTCGGATTTCGAAAAATCGACATGAAAACAATACTTCCTTCGCTATACATTTCTATAGGGCAAGAGAAAGTAAAAATAGAACACACCTAGAAATTCATACAAACAAACAAAAACTCAAAACTCGTTAAAAAAGAAACAAAACTCGTCATTAAATAGATCAAGGAAACTAAAACATATTTTCAGACGAAGAAAAAAAGACATGAAGGGATACTGGAAGAAAAAGAAATCTGAGAAACCTTACGTTACGAACAAATCGTAAATTTCCATGTAGGGCATAAACGCAAAAAAAGTATTAAACTAACAGTATCATCGTTTCACCAAACAGCGTGAACTTAAAATTCATAAAAACAGTTACAAAGAAGAAAAGGCCGCCGTAGAGGTTAGCGCATGGCCTGCCACACGGAGGTCCTAGGTTCGATTCCCGGGCAGGGTCTGGAAATTTTCACGTGTCAAATCCTACAGTTAATGTTACATAACCCTAAGTAGTTGATCACCAAGCAGTTAACGCGACTTCAAATAAATAAATAAATAAAAGAAGAAAAAAGGCTCTCCATGGTCCAATGCTTTACGAGCTACGCTGCACAGCGGCGGTCTCAGATTCGATCCCGGCTAGGGTCTAGAAAAATATGACACAACCAATCCTACCACTCTTTAACCAAGAAATAGTTGCTAATATTACTGTATTAGTACTACGTAATAATCTAATACAGTATTACGAAGCCGTTTGTTTCTCAGAATCCCCTGTCTAGCCGGAAAAGACATTAGAAAATACATTCATCATTAACACATGACAATACAAATATTTATTCACAAGTCATCACAACGCACGACACGAAAAATGAAATCGCTAACAAATAGTACAAGTCTCTACGTCATACAGAAAGTGAGAGGGGGGAGAGAGAGAGAAAGAGAGCAAAACGGTGATGACATCTGAAGTAACTTTTCCGTTGACGTCATCTTCCACAATTGCATTCTTATAGTACTGTACATCAGTCATCATCAGTAACTCAGTGTACATCAGTCTGTCATCAGTCGCATTTTAAAACAGTTACAAGAGACCGCCTAATCGAATCTTGATCGTTTAATTATAATCAAATAAGTAAAAAAAAAACTAACTTAATTACGGTTGGAGCACTGTTAATGGGCAGTGATCTACTCAACGTCTTAAAATTATCAATATCTGTATTTACTTTTTTTTATCAAATTTGCTAGTTGTTAATTTCATACAGTTGCAAATAAAAATATCTTGTATAGTCAAAAAAAAAGTTGTTCATTTAACACATGCATAAAACATAAGAAAATTTTATTACCTACAATAGACCCATAAATATACAAGGAAATTTTCTGCAATAAGGAAGAGATTATTGACAAAGAAACTGTTGAATATATTTTATGAAAAACTGTACAAGATAAAACATCACGTGATCATTTGAATAAAGAGCCCGATATAAAATTAACAATTTAAACAATTAAGTGATGTAAACATAAAAGGAAAGGAAAGGAAAAGAACGCGCGTGACGTGAGCTTAGAAGAAGATAGTGAATAAGATATTCGCACTATTATAGCAAGGTCAGACAGTTTCACTGCATCAGTTTTCAAAAAAAGTAATTACAAAAGTGATAAGAAAAAAATCAATAGATCTTCTATTGAACATCAGATCAGAACACCAAATAATAAGACGTTCGTACCAAAAAATATATAATTCATAAAAATGTAGTGCATTAAAAGGAAATGAAAAACGTAGCTATCACCAATGGAATGGCTTCTTGCCAAATAAGCACGCAAGAAACAACTACCATAATTATTATTGTAAGACTGGTTGCAAAGAACCAATAGACATTTCACAGCGTTAATTATAGTGTACATAGAACTCAAAGTGATGGTATAAATAAATAAATCCAAGAATGTAAAACTTAAGAAAGAAATACAGTCCGAGAATGAAATAGTTAACAAATTGTTTACAATGTAAGCATAATCTATATTTCAAATATTAATATTATTATTAATTAATAATGTTATTATTATATTGCCCATAACAGACAAGTGGAGTGTCAAATTATTTACAAACAATCTGTTAGTTGCAGGGCTAAATAGTTCTATTTCTTATCAAATAGTCAGCCAATTACTAAATGACTGAATCATTTAAGAACATAAGAGGCAGAGGTGTAAAAGAAACTAATCAGAGTTATCTTCTCTGAAAGAAATGAATTTCATTATACAGCCCTGTGGTGAATGAAATGAAGGTGTCATTTGCACAGTGGAAAATATGTACTTTTCAGAGGGCCCGGCATGCTGATAAGCGTACTTTTCCACTAGTGAGAAAGGAAAAGGTAAACCACCTCACTCCTCGTTTTAATAAGTAAAACCTCTACAGGTTCAAACCAGTCTTTCGGCTGATGACCTAAACAACATTAATTAATAATTATTATTAATAGTACTATTATTTTTTAATATATTACGAAATAATGTTTGTAAGTTCGTAAGAAGTAATCTTGCTATTTATTTTTTGGGGGAAAAATTGTGGTAGGTAAGAAGTCATATTTTATTTTATTTTTTATTTATTTAAAGTCGCATCAACTGCTTGTTTATTAGCGACTACGGTGGAAAATAAACCGAGAAAAGTAGGTTTTGACTTGTGAAAATTTCTAAATCCCGGCCGGGAATCGAACACGGGACCTCCGCGTGGTAGATTAGCGTGCTAACCACTACGCTACGGAGGGAGGCTTTATCATACACTCGAACTTCTATAACTCGAATTTACAAGGGTTTGGGAGGAAATTCGAGTTATGAAAAATTAACAACAAAAAATAATTCAAAAATAACAAAAACATAACTTTCCACATATACAGAACAGTAGCCTACAATATGTTTAATATGTAGGCCCATGCGTAAATATGTGGGCACATGCGTAAGGGTAAACGCACAGTGAACGCTGGTCACAGGTACTGATTCACGGTGGCAAAGCGCATAGTGGGAGCATGTAACTACGCGCTTAACCTATTATTCAGTTGTCGGTATTTAACAAGAGTTCCAGTAGCAGCAGCGATGATGAAATTACACCTAATGGAAACCGCTTATACAAAATTGTTATCTTACAAAGACGATACCGTTAGGGACATTAATAAGAACAGAAAATTGTCCGGCATAACCATACTTTTCCGCAATTAGAAAAAGATAAGACAGGTTTTTTAAATGCATGGATTAATTAATTATAAATCAAATTGTGTCATACGATTTTCAAAATAAATTTTAACTCACAATCAAATTATGACTAGGCTAATAAACGGACAAGGTACGAGCAGGGGGTACGGTAATAAAAGGGTTATTAACAAATTTTTGTTACAATACTTATCCAATCTTTCTCTGTAATGGAACTCCTCTAAAACAGCATAATTTCTCGAAATTTTCAATCCGCTAAAATAGGTTTTGTTGTAATACACGATTATTAGTAACACTTGCACTTTAATACGAAAAGTTTTAGTTTAATTCGCTGTTTTTCTCTTTTTTTATATCCAAGTTTTTTAAGTTTGTCAAAGAGAGTGTTTATTGAAAAAATGCTGGGTAATAATTAAATTATAGTCTAAATTATTATATTTAGTATAAATATATATTTTTTAATATACTCGCATCAACATCTTGCTATTTCAATTTTACTTGCAACAGGTTACGAAACGGTGACAGACCCTAGCTGGGAATAGAGCCCGGGACTTCCGCTTTGTAGCGTAGCAAATTGGCTTTCACGCCAGGGGTCCCGAGTTCGATTCCCGGTCACTACTGGATTTTTATCATTCGTTTTCATCTATTACCATTAATCTGCATTACAAACCATTAATAATCTGTGAAACATCAACGTGCAAAACAGCTGGACGTAAAAGCAAAAAATTATACAGTACTTTTGTTCAAGAAACTTTTACCGTGGTGCCGACGAATAAGAACCAAGGTATTTTTTTATCACAATCAGTACAGAAAATACAGTACACGAATCAGACCGCCCTCGTGGCGTAATGACTAGCGCGCTAACCTATAAAGCGAAAGATCCCGGGTTCGATTCTCGGCAAGAGTCTGGAAAATTTTAACACGTTAGAACCCACCGTCACAGTAGTGGCTAATGACCAAGCTGTCGATCCGACTGAATAAACTAAATAAATAAAAAAGTACACGAATCTATAATTTTATTTACAAAAATAAATAATATATATTATACATTCCATTTCTTAATGTTATTCTTCACTATGAACGACACACAAACTAACCTAATTTAAATTAATTTTTTTATCTACTTGTTAAAAATAAAACTATCACGAGAACATCCTACTGATAAAAATTACAACAGCAATACTTTTCCTCGTTAACTAGAAACCACAATATTTTTCAAAAGGTGTAGTTTAAGTTTAAGATCTTTGTTGGATTTCATACAGTAACCGGATTGGTGGCGCTGTTTATACCATGAACGGCTTTGAAGTACAACATCCTGAGAGTTTGATTCCCGGCAACAGTCTGAAAATTTTATAATAGTATTTCACGAAATACTGTAAAACCCAACACTCCTCAAAACGACGCTGGTCTGCTTACCTTCGAAAAACACACAAACGGCCCTTTTCGGAACTCTAAACCATACGATGTCACTGCATGGACTCTTCCAGTGATATTTTTATTTGTTAATTTCTCTTAGCGTTAAGTTATAATCTTCCTCTTCTATTGTTTCGGGCAACTACACGCCACAATAAATTATTTTTTTCATGCCTGAAGTGTTTCCTTATTCATTACAATTTTTCGTCTTTCCTAAGCCTTTTTTCACGAAAGGCTTTCTTGCTTTCCATTTTTACTTTCTCTTGCCCTTTATGAATACATAGGAAGAAAAGTATTGTTTTCATGTCGATTTTTCGAAATTGAGTTTTCACCGGATCTACACGTTTTCAGACCTCCTGAACCCAAAAAAAACATGTTTTTAGCGATTGGTCTGTGTGTGTGTGTGTGTGTGTGTGTGCGCGCGCGCGCGCGTGTGTGTGTGTGAAAAGAATATCTCAATAACGGAATATTGTACGCATTTTAAACTTGAAAGTTAAGTTAGCTACCACTAGAGGACCCGACACAAACATTTTCATCAAAATCGGTCAACCGGAAGTAGTAGTTTATTCATGTCATTTTTCACTTTTTTGCGATTTTCTCAAAAACTGGTCCTACGATTTTTTTTAAAAATCGCCTCATTTACTAAATTTTTTATGCATTACAAGATAGGGTAGGCGCAATGTCTGCTGAAATTATTGGGGAGGCTGCTTTCGTAGAAAAAAGTGTTTTTTTTTTTACAATTGCGGCTTTAATATCCATTTTAGCGCAAAAATATATATAATAAAAGTTGAAGGCAATTTAAAATCCTACAACTTTTATATCCAACATTTTTTTTTGGATAACGCTTAGTTTAGCGGTAATTAGCAATTTTCTGTTTTTTTCTCAAGAAAACGTGTAATAAATCGATTTTTTATAAAGTTTTCAGCCTTAGTATGCATTTTAAGACAAAAGTGTACATTAATAAAATTTGTAGGAAATTAAAAGATCTACAACTTTTATTTAAAGCATTTTCTCTACAGAGCCTAATTTAGCGTGAAAGAGTGATTTTTCCATATTTTTAAGCCAAACTGAGGTTGAATTTCATTTTGCGTCTTTCACTCGTGATTAAAATAACGTTATGTTGTTAATTATTTGCATTGGCAAGAGAAAGTCGTGTGAGTGTTTCACACCAATTTTATGTTGTAATTTGTCGTCTTTTCTTTCTCGTGGAACCCCTTAAATTTTGTTTTTACTTTCTGCCCGGTTAACAACTTATTTTTTTCAGTTTCTATGAACTATCTGTTCTGTGTTTTGCCATTTTTTGTATCTATCAAATAACTGTTTTGTAAATCTTTTCTGGACTATTCTGTAAATACGGCCATAAAACTTTATCTCTTATTCTGTCTGATATCTTTCCTATTTTTCATCCACATTATATCTCGTTATAACTTCTTAACCTACGGTCTAACTTACGTGCTCGCCTCACATCATGCGGTCTTGGGTTCGAATCCCATTCAAGCACGACATAATTTCATACGTTACAAAAATCGTTTCATCCTTCACCGTCTGCATTAGCAGTAATTGCAGAACAAAAAAAATACGGTCTAATTTTGTTTTTATTTAGTTCATATAACGGGTGAGCAATATAAAACCGAACTACGACGTAACCGCTTCGAATAATTAAAAACACCATTAAACGTAATTTAAATGTTGCATTTTTTTACCCTTTTTGTTAGAAAACATGATCAAAATGACCACCCTGAGCATCGATGCATTTTTATGGTCGACTGATCATATGAAGAGACGTCTGACGCAAAACGTTGTTGTCAATTACAATAATTTCTCGTTAATTTCCATCTTCATCAATATTGCGGGGATTAGATGCATAAACTCTCTCCTTTAAGTAATCAAAAAAAAAAAACAATCGCAAGTCGATAACTTTGGGGATCGTGGAGGCCACCGTCCACTGGTGTCCACTCGTTCATTCATGAAAGCAGCAAGAACGCGCTTCAAAGAATTGTTGTTCAGTCTTGCTGAAAGAAGCTGTAATTTTACTCTTTATTTGTTAATTGCGCCATAGAATTCTTCGAAAATATTGAGGTAAACTTGTGAATTGAAGCACAACAATCAGTACTCGCGCGTGAAAACATTGTAGGGAAACGGTTACGTACGTAATGGGTTCGGTTTTATGTTCCTCCCCCGGTATTTGTTAAGTTAAAAATGCGATTGCTCGATCGTTTTGGTTAATTAGGGTTAGGGATAACCGGTAATTAACAGCAATTTCAAAAAGCTACCCTACTGGAGAGTAGTACATAAGATAGAGACATCTTATGTGGATGTAACTTGTAAAAAATCTCAGATAGTGGATACAATTATAAGAGTTAACTAACATACAAATAAATAAAGTTAATGCAAATATTTTTATTATAATATAAATACACATTGGTTCTACGATACAGAATACCGTACCAAATAATTCTGTACTTGAAACAGAAAGGACTACATTTTAGAAATAGAAAACATTCATTTGAAGGTCAGTTACGTAATAATTTCAGTTAATTATTAATGCAGCATGGTACACGCAGGCGACTAGAAACTCATATCATTTCTTTTTAACGACCAACAACGCGTTTTACTGTACAACGCCTTCTTACGACTTGCGTGCTAAAAATTGCGATTATGAAATTCTTCACCGATTTATAAACTGACACAAAATGTGTAACTTTAACTACTGGGACAACCCATTCAAAATTACTAAATAGTCCAGAAGAGAAGAGATTAGTTGCTAAACATTTATTATTTAATTTTAAGAGGAATGATTCCAATGTTAGAAGAGTTCAAAACTGGGATAATTTTTTAATATTTTAGTTTGTATTCCGGTGACCCAATGAGACGAGGATGATATGACAACAATTCCTGAGAGAGTAATTAATTATCAATGTAAAAAATCAAATTAATTAATATAAAATTCATCCCTATGAAAGTAAAATTACGTTACTAAGAGTTGAATAACGGAACCTTCGTCTCCGAAAATCAGCTGTTAAACAATCAGCTGTTTTATAGCGTACAAGAATTTCTTTCTTGATAGTAGTGATACATTGTGTGATTTTTATATGTATTTCAGGTGTTATAACTGACATGTCCTATACTCCTCCTGGAGTCTCCAGGGCGCAAAAAAAAAACAGCTAACTCGCAGCGACGACTTTACTACGCGACCAACCCGATAGGGTTCAATACTTTATATTAACAATAAGATTTTATACTCTCCGTTAATACCCAAAATGGGCAGGTGTAGTATTAAATTAATTGCACTCGATCTGTTGGTTCCAGGGTTACAAAAAATAGTTCTATTTCTTATCATATAGTCAGCCAATTATGACTTAACTATTTAAGAACAGAAGAGGTAGAGGTGTAAAAGACACTAGTCAGAGTTATCACCTGTGAGAGTAATGAATTTTACTATGCAGCCAGGACCCTGTGGCAAATGAAGTGAAAGTGTCATTTGTAGGGTGGAAAGTAGAGTGCTTTTTGGAGGGCCTGGCATACTGATAAGAATACTCTTTCAACTCAGCGAGGAAGGCAATAGTAAATCACCTCACTCCTCGTTTTTACTTAGTAAAATCTCTAGAGGTTCAAACCAGCTGTTGACCTAAACAACAAACTCCTCAACGTAGAGGTAGTGCGCAAGCCTGCAACGCGGAGGTCCCTGGTTCAATTCCTTAAGTTCATAATTTAGTAAATGGAGAATAACAGAGAGTAGAAAAATATTATTTATGAATTAAAAACACCGTTGTTTAGGTCATCTGCCGAAAGGCTGGTTTGAATCACCAAAGGCTTTACTAAGTAAAACGACAAGTGATGTTTACCATACCTTCCTCACAGAGTCAAAAAATATGCTTTATCAGCATGCCCTCTGTAAAGTATATCCCACAAAACCGTGCAGCAGATACAAACAGACTATGGATTGAAAATCAGTAAAAAGGATGCGTTATCATGTTTCACTCTATCAACGCCTTCAATCAAAACAACGGCGACAAACCGGATGTTTTAAAATAGACCTACAGTATGAATTCTTTCTACTGGTACTATCGTATTTTATACCTAGTATATTTTTCAATTAGTATACAGCAAGTTTCATTTGATAAGCGAAGAACCTTTTTTGTGATTCGAATGGATCGCGCTAAGTTCAATCACAATTTTAATACATTTATTTTTTGACGTGTAGGACGGTTCCATGGGACAGTCTGGGTGTATAAAGAAATTTGTTACTCTCAGAGGAAATAACTCTGACTAGTGTCTTTTACACCTCTTCTGTTCTTAAATGTTTCAGTCATATAATTGGCTGACCATGTGATAAGAACAGAACTATTTTTTGTAGCCCTGGAACTACAAGATCGAGTGCAAATAATTTAACACTGTACGTACTTGTAATGGGCAAAAAACTGATATGCTGGTTAATATTTAATTAATGTTTTATTTGTGTGAATGTGTTGAGTTGCGAAAATGTGTGGGTGTTAATGGGGGCTGGCTACTGCCATGTGTGTAGCTAGTTCCAGTGAGATGGACCAGTGCGCAGGTGAGTGAGTGTGTGCTGAACAGTGATACAGTCAATTTGATTTTGTGTGTGTTTAATAAAACAGTAACAAATTTCATACATTGACTTAATTATTTTGTGAAACTATACAACTATTCATTTTTAATTAATCACATACTTTATTCTCCTGTTCCTTTTTTGACAATTTTCCTTTTTTAATATTCTATATAAAAAATAATTGTTTAATTAATAATACTTTTTAAACAAACGAGATTGAATTAAAGGAAATTCAGAATTAAAATCTAGAACACTATTACACACAAATGTTTATAAAAAAATGTTCAAACAACTACTAGACTAAAGAAAATACAATTAATGTGATTGATCAGCCTACATTAATAAATCATATGTATACAAAATGACTATGCTACATAAGCATTATATTATGATGACAAATAAATCATCAATATTGTAATATAGGTTAACAACGCAATGAGGAATCATAAACTCACTTGTTTTACAATAACAACGATCATACAAGCGGTAGTAATGAAAAGAAGTGTTGACCATAATATTACAGTACAATTAATTGATTATTGGGATTTACTAATCTACAGTATAGTAAAATATTTTTATAACCTGGATTTATAATAGTGATAATAAGGCACGAAAACTGCATATCTGAGAGGTATTTTGAGTCGGAAAGAAATATGGTTCTGCGTATTTAAAAAAATCTGATGTAAAATACTCACATGGCTTTCTCTTGCCAATGTACATAATGAAAATTATAACCTATATTAATCATTGACCCACCGGGTTTGTCTAATCTGGTAAAGATAGTAACTTTTACTTGGATTTGAAGACTATACCATAACGAACTACAGATCTAGGCGGAGCATAATGACCTAGATCACAGCACAGAGCCAATTGACTTTCGTTAATCGTATCCTGCATTGTCACATTGTGGCCCCGCTGTGGATGACAGCCTAACAAAAAGTCAGCTGGAGTTTGGTGGAACAGAGTGTGACTTAATGAAGCGGTAACCTCACACCCGACCTTGGCTGTTATTCGCTTGATCTCATCTGCAGTCTTTAGTTCGTTGGGATATAGACGGTGGTTCCGTTGTATTTTTACGGTTAGGGTTCAATTAACCATACTCTCACAGGAATGATCTGAACAAGATTACACCTCATACACATAATCCTAATCGCTTTGGGTCATGGGGTAGCTTATTGTTCTGAACTGAACAGGTTGCAACTTACAAACATTAGGGATTAAAAAGATATTAATCATTAGGAAACAACGTTAAATGAAAAACAACCTAATTTTAATCATGAGTGAATGACGCTAAATGAAAATCAACCTCTGTAGAACTTAAAAATACAAAAAAATCACATACAGAACACATCACAATACAGAAAATCTAATTGATACTAAAGTAAGCTCTACAGAAATTAAAAAGCTTGAATTAAAAGTTGTACATTTATTATTTTAACTTTTGTCATTAAATGCATACTAAGGTCACTATCTTAAAAAATCCCATTTTTGTACCAATTTTTATGATCAAACTGCAAAAAAATCACTAATTTACACTAAACTAAGCATTGTAGAAAAGAAATGCATGAAATATCCTATCTTGTAAAGTATAAAAAATGTAATAAATAAGGTAAATTAAAAAAAAAAAATTAGAGTTGTAGATTTTGAAGAATGGGGAAGAACCGGGAGGTACTGACCACTATCAAGTCTCGAAAGCTACAGTACTTCGGGCACATTATGAGAAATGCAACCAGATATGCCCTCCTGTAAGCCATTCTACAAGGGAAAATTTTTGGAAAGCGGGGACCAGGTAGAAGAAGAACATCCTGGTTGAAGAACCTCGAGTCTGGTACAATACAACTTCGGTACGGCTTTTCCGAGTTGCTGCAGACAAGATGAAGATTGCCATGATGATCGCCAACATTCGTAACGGATAGGCACATCAAGAAGAAGAACTGAAAAAAAATTGGAGGAGCCATTTCTGAGATTATTTGGCCTCATTTTGGATGAAATTATATATCAATTGAAGTATCTAGGAGTCTGCATCCATTTGACTCATTCGGAAATTTGGGGTTTTTATAGATTTTTAGGCTAAGAAAAAAAATTTATTTATTCTTGCTGTGTTTATGTTTACTTTTATAAAATATGTAACAAAAAAATTTCAAATTACTATGGGATACACTCTCGATTCGACCTAATTTTCAGCATTGACAAAAAAAAATTCCGAGAGCAAAGAATAGATGGTGCTACTTCAAATGATTTGTGAACCTGCCCCTACCATTTCACAGGAATAATAATGCAACAACCCATCTCGCTATAAGTGTAAAATTTCCGTTGTAGTATATCTATACAAATGAGCCATATGCCTCTTAACTAGATTTAAAACAATACCATATTATTCACATTCAATATTAATTTGTTGATTGTACTGCACTCATTAATGATTCAATCAAAAGAAATTATTATCTGTAGTTATATCATTATATTTTATATTTACGAGTAATTTTATAATATTGTAATGTTAAACATGTAGAAAAACAAATTAATTGACACATACAAACAGTAAGTTAATAACTATTCACCAGTAATACGAAGATTCAAACGACACATTATTATTCAGCCTGTCTTTATCGTTGTAACGACTATAGGCAGCTCCTACTCTCCACAAGCCAAATAAAATGGCACCATTTGTAGCACACATTTTCTAGTCCATTCGCTTTTTTAAAATATTATAAATTTTTTAATGTTTAACAAACTGGTTGGAGCTCTGAGAGTAATAAAATACGTGCCATCAGGAAGATGTGATATAGGATGGCCATGGAAATGAAGCTACACCTAATGAAATCAGAACAGACAAGAGTGTGTAAACCCTGCAGGAAGAAAATACAACTGTGCTTTGAAATATTTGTGCTTTTCTTCCTCTTTTTCGTACAGTGAATTTAACAATGTTCCTAGTAATCTTGAGTGTGCAATACCATAGTTTTAAACTTTCATGAGATGACGCCTCTCACGGTTGGTGGAAATGTTTTCTAATGAAAAGGAGTAGGCTCAAGAAGTCACATTGCATGTTCACTTCAATCCGGGTAATCCTTGCTCATAAGGGGATCAAGCCACTTAGCTTTCTTAAGAAAGTTACTCTTTAAGAAGAATCGAACGACACTATTTTTGTTTCCAAATTCCGATATTGACTTCTGGTTAAAACCTGAACTTCAAAGCTAATTCAAGCCCACCAACTTTTTGTGTAGATTTCTTTTTGTCATCAGTCTCTCGACTGGTTTGATGCAGTTCTCCAAGCTGTTCTATCTTGTGCAAGTCGTTTCATATCTACATACCTGTAACACCCTACCTCTTTTGTAATTTGCTTCATAAATTTTAATCTTTGCCTCCCTCTACAATTTACTCCCTCAATATTATCCTCCATTATTGATAGCCCAATACCTGGATGTCTTAGGATATGCCCCACTAGCCTATCCCTTCTTTTGGTAAGATGGTTCCATGTACTTCTTTTTCATCCACTCGCCTAAGAACCTCTAAATTACTTATTTTGTCCACCCACCTAATCTTTAACATTTTCGTATAACACCACATTTCAAAAGCTTCTATCCTCTTCTTTTCTACAGCCCCTATCACCCACGTTTCACTTCCGTATAAAGCTACACTCCAAACATAATGTTTTAAGAAACTTTTCCTAATCTGTAAATCAATGTTTGTAGTCAGTAAGCTGTTTTTCATTTCAAAGGCTTTTCTAGCTTGAAAAATTCTACTCTTGATATAACTTGTGCTTCTACCATCCTTTATTATTTTACTCCCTAGATAGCAGAATTCCCCAACTTCCTGTATGTTTTCGTTGCCTACTTTTAAATTTCCCATCTCTTCTAAACCACTCTTGCTGCTCCACAACACTTTCGTTTTGTTCTTATTAATTTTCATGAAGTAATCCTTTCTCAAGACCTCATCCATTCCATTTAAGACATCCTCTAGTTCTTTCTTTGTCTCGGCTAATACTACTATACCATCGGCGAATCTCAGCATTTTTATTGTTTCTCCTTGAATTTTTATTCCTGGGTCAAATTTCTCCTTCACTTCATTCATAGCTTCTTCTATATACAAGTTAAAAAGTAGTGTTGACAAAGAACAACCTTGTCGTACACCTTTTCTTACAGCAGCCTCTTTTTTTGTACCCCTCAATTCTCAAAACAGCCGTTTGATTCTTATACAGACTGTAGATAACTTTCCTTTCTTTGTATTTAATTCCTAACCTTTTCAAAGTTTTAAACATTTTACTCCAGTCCAAATTGTCAAATGCTTTCTCTAAATCTACAAATGTCATATAAGTAGTTTTATTTTTCTTTCTCCTTTTCTCAATAATCAGTCTCAGAGCCAATATTGCATTTCAAGTTTCCATTCTCCTTCTAAATCCAAATTGGTCATCGTCCAATACTTCTTCTACTCGGTGTTTTATTCTCCTGTATATAATTCTCGTCAGTATCTTGGATGCATGGCATGATAGGCTGATGGTTCTGTAATGTTCACACTTCTCCACTCCTGACTTTTTTGGTATTGGAATCATATTTTTTTTAAAGTCCGATGGTTTTAAAGACCTCTCCACTCTCATACATTCTGCACACAAGATAGTACAATTTATTTTGAGCAACTTCTTCACATCGTAATAATAATTCCGATGGTATGTTATCTATTCCTGCCGTCTTGTGTAGATTATGAATCCGAAAACTGGTTTTTTGCTATCTCTTGTAGTTTCTGACATGCGGATATGATGGACAAACATAGGAAAATGATAGATAGCAAAAATTGCCTCCAATTAATAAAATTAACAAATTTTGATGCACTTTTACAAGGAAATATAATATACTTCTGCTAAATTATGTGCATTGGATATAAAATCATACTACTTTTATTTTCATTACTTTCAATACTACGCATTTTTTATATTAACGCTGTAATTTTTGAAAATTTATTTTAATCGAATTTTTGCATTGTCATGTAAATTGCTTTTAAGATTAGATGCAAAACTCTTAGAATTTTTGATTTTAATAAATTAAGTTGCGCATTTGTTTACTTAAAATAGATCTTACTGCTGTGGTTTTAAGAAAACTAACAGCTTTTGCAGAAAATCGTAAATCTTCGCTAAACTATGCATCGAATAAGAATACAATGTTAAAGGCAAAAAAATTAACCATTCTTAATTTTCATTAGTTTTCAGTTTTTAAAATTTTCCAAAATGTATTTTAGTAAGCACATTCAATTCAAATGAAACCTACATACCAACATTTTAAGTTTCTATACCTTGTGGTTCTTTGATTTCATAATGAATATGCGAATGGATTTAGTTTTTAAGTGCGCAGATAAGAAATAAATTTCAAAATTCTTTTTATTCATAATCACACAAATAATGTAACAACCAACATGAACATGTGTGCTTTAATTTATGGCTATTATCTTACATCGTAAAACGTAATAACTAAAGAACCATATTTTATTTTATACTTTTGTTTATAAATGCCTAATGCTCAAGTTACTGACAAACTAAATTCTTATCATAATCTCACTACTCTTCAGTACAATATCATAGTCTAATACATACAACTGCAAAGCATCAGCAGCTTTTTTGGATTCAACGCAACAGTAATGCTACCACATTATTTCATGGGTCTATAAAATGTTAACCAACAAAACATGTTAACCAATGTATCGTACTGCCCGTCCCCAAGCTTTGTGCAGCTGCGGGATGAAGAGGAAAGACAAAGTACCAGACTGCTGTTATGTCATAACACTGTACTAATCATCTCATTGCTCTTCGCTGGGCAGTAGGCTGCCTAGTGCGTAACATACGTGGGTGTTGTTTTGACTATTTGCTGTAGACGGCGACACAGAATATATATGTAGTTTGGATAGTACCCTTGACTACTACAAACACAATACAAGTAAAACGTTACTACTAGATAGTACTACACTCTACTAGATAGTGAGAGATTGCGTTAGTAGTAACTAACGCAATCTCTCACAGTAGTAGTGATGTAATGCATACCTTTCAGCTGCACAAAGCTTGGGAACGGGTAGTAACCTGCCAGCCCGCTGGATTTTTGTCTGTGATTGTGAACTTATTAATATTCTATATTTTTTATTCCAATTTTAATACAACAGGATTCCTAATTTTTCCTCCTATTGGTTTTAGAAATAAGTCTAAATTTAAGCAGCCTAGGCTTCTAAAATAATTTAAATGCCTTTCTACATTCAAAAGTTAAACCTGTACAAAACACTTTTATAAGTGTCCAATTACATATTAACAAGTCTCTAAAAATATAATTTATGATAAAGTTAAAGAAATTATTATAATAGTTATGTCTACTACTAGTGGACTTTTTGAAAACACCTGTTGAAATTTATCATTTATTATTAAAAGAAAGAAGCTAGATATGTACTACCATATCAACAAATACAAACTTCACTAAATGTAATGCAGGCCGCATACTAAAGTAGCAACTAATTTTATAAAAGCTCACACACAAAACTTTTTGAACACAACTTATATTTGTAAAATAGAGCTGTCAGAAAACAGAAAAACATTAAATAATACACTTTTATGAAATGTTTTTAATTTAAAATAAAAATATTGCATTAATGTTTGAAATTTAGTTCAATAAAATTGTGTGTATCATATTGTGAAATAATAGATAATAAATTAAAAGAAAAACTCACTTGGAATAACAGAGCACTTAAAATGAGGAATGCTCATGTTTTAACTAAATCTACATATAATAAAAAATGTCTCTCTACAAACACAAAGATGATGCACTATAGAACTGTGATTCTGCCAGAGGCACTATATGGTAGCGAAACCTTAATACGAATTAAAAACGAAGGGAAAAGTGATCAGACAATTAAAACAGAACGTAGAATTGTTAGAACTTGCATGAATAAGAACTACAAAAAGGATGGTGTGTGGAGAATCCCCACTAATGAAACAGTGTATGAAGTTGTGGAACCGATTATCAATCTAATGAAAAAGCGCAGAATTTCTTATTTCTTTCACATATTAAGAATGCCAGAGAATAGGTTATTAAAACAACTTATAACCAGAGGAATCAGTGCGAAATCTGGTGGAAGATATATCTCAGCAATTAAAGAGGATCTTGACGAAGTTGGACTGAGGATTGAAGATGCGACAAATAAACCAAAGATAAGGGCTTTTCTAAATGCAAAATGTTTTAATGTGAACAAGGTGGCTAGAGTTGTGCAGGTAACCGACGAGCAACGAAAAGCAAGATCTGAAAACATGAGGAGGTATTGGCAAAAACGGCGAGCCAATGAAGTACATGGGAAGCAAACCAGAAGGTTGACTGGAGTGATCCATTGAGGTCAAACAAGCAAAAAAAAATTTGTGTGTTAACTGATTTACCTTTAAATATAGTACAAATCCACATAAAATTGATAAATAAAAAAAGGCACGTAAAACACATTTATTATAGCTTATTAACAATAAAACCGTTTTATTAAAGATTACAACAAACCGTTCGTCCAGATAATGTACAATAGCGAATAAAACAATATAATTGTGAAAACACAGTGTATAATTATTATACACTGAATTATTTAACTCACAGATTATGTTAATCAATGATATGAACAGTAGCACTAAAGCATTAAGCAATACCCAACAATGAATCAACTTATTAAAGTACATTTTGTGCTTATAAAAGAGAAGATTAATTTTGATTAATTTTTTTTTAAATTATTAAGAAATATTAGGATTCATGGCATTAAATGTGCATCTGGTACAAACAGAAAAACTGTAGACAATAATATTTTATCAACAAAAAATTTTAACTGTCATCAAATGATAACAAAACATTGGTCTTGAATTAGTAAAACCCGTAACATGCATACCGTTCTTACAAAAAAATCTAATGTATCCAAAAAAGAAAACTAGCATAAAAATGGGAATCAAGTCAGTAATTAAACAATTATATAATTGCATTACTTGCATTTTTACTTTACCTTGCCTATAAGAATACAGGAAGGAAAGTATTGTCTTCATGTTGATTTTTCACCGGATATACCCATTCTCAGAGCCCCTAAACCCGAAAAACATGTTTTTAGCAATTGGTCTGTGTGTGTGTGTGTGGGTGTGTGAACAACAACCAAAGAAGTTGAAATTAATTTCAACTTCTTTGGTTAACTTAAGTTACAAGAGGACCTGACACAAACATTTTTATCAAAATCAGTCAACGAGAAGTAGTAGTTTATTCATGTCGATTTTTACTTGTTTTGTAATTTTCTCAAAAATGGCTCTTACGGATAAGGTACGCATCGTGTCTGTTGAAATTCTTGGGGAGGCTGTTTTCTCATAGAAAAAAATGGTTTTTTAAGATTGCGGCCTTAATATGCATTTTAAGGAAAAAGTGTATATAATCACAGTTGTAGACAATTTAAAAACCTACAATTTTTTTTCAAACTTTTTTTTTGTATAACGCTAATTTAGCGGTAATAATTTAAAAGTGTATATCATCAAATTTATAAGGAATTTAAAGATCTGCAACTTTTATTTTAAGCTATTTCCTTTATAGAACCTAGTTTAGCAACAAAGAGTGATTTCCACATTATTATACCAAACTAAAGTTGATTTTCATTTTGAATTATTCACGCATGATGAAAATTAGGTTATGTTTTTTTGTTTCATTCTAATGTTAGGTTATATTGTTTATTATTTTGCACTCGCAAGAGAAAGTCGTGTGTTTCACACCAGATTTTTTTTAAACTGGTGATATCAATTTTTTAATGACTGGGTTTAAATATCTTGTTTGAATATACATGTTAATAGCAGGTTTGTAGAAATTAAACATTTTCTATCTAATGCAATGGTTTTTATAACTAGCTTATTTGTACATTTTCTACATAATACTAAGTTATTTATATCATTCCTACTTTTTAAATTTAATTTAGTATCAAAAGTCTTTAATTTATGTTCACATATAATTATCAACTGTTTCTTTCATTTGTTAATTAATGTGCAAACTGTTTAACCGGCAGTTAATTGGTTGGATGGCGAATACTACATACACCTACATACTATTAACAATTTACTTATAGTCGATAACGTTTTAGTATAATGTTTGGTTGTTCTGATCAAGTTTTTCACCCAGTTTTCTTTGGCTACATCAAGTTAATGCCTAGTCAGTATACTTTTCCCCTTCGTACCAAATATTTTGACTCCCAAAAAGTTCTGTTTTGTTACAGTTAACGTTACAATAAGCTCTAAGAAACGTAGACTGCAATAAGAACCATCAAATATCCTCATAATATAAATAATGAAATGTTTTCCTAACCACAATACGACAACACATTTCCTAAACATAAATATCATGGAGAGTGAACACGTAATGTTTCATCCTCCCTCAGGAGTTACATCTTATTATAAATATAAATAAATTCAAAATAATTAATTACAAGTGCACAGAATTAGTTTCAATTAAATAAGCAAATATAAAAGTAGGCCTCCTTACATAAATAATTATATAATAATGCATACCTAAGCCTACCAACATTAATACAATAAATCAGATTAATAAAATGGAGCACAAAATAAGAAGTTAAGACAACTAACAACACAAAGTTGCAGAGATCTATTACTAAAATTGTCAGAAATGATTTAAATACTTAATTATATAATATTAATGGCAATATTTAAAAGAAAACTACAGAAGAAAATGGCAAATCCAATTAAAACAGGTAGAGTCCAAATCAAATTATGACAATAAGAAAACTTTTACAAGGAACACATAACCTAACTTTAGACGCCCCCTTCCAGTAGAACATTCCACAAAACGTTCGATCTGATTTTTAACTTGCTGAAACACAATCACTAGGTGGGTTCTTAAATAAAGTTATCAGAAACGTAATTAAACAAAGCAACTTATATTACAACTGGTCTATATTACAATATGCGACGTACCGTTAAGTATTATGCAACAAAAATCACTCGATCTTTTACGGATATTCAAAAATACGTACAAATAACTACTAGGGATTTACATATTGAGGTAGTCCTCAGTACTGAGAATAAAATATAATTATCATAACAACCTGACAAGAATGTATTCATATTCAGTCGGTTATAGACGAGATGTCAAGAAAAGAAAAATCGCAAGTAACGTTTCGATTGATTCACCATATTTAAACAACACTCACCATTTTGTGCTGTCACTGAAGTTTATTTAAAAAAAGCTCAGTTATGTAACTGTTAACACAAAGGGGTGGCTCTGCAAATCTCGCACCATTTAAGTAGGACTTAAATCTACCTTCCACCTGATCAGCAGAGTTACAGTACGAAGTTCATCTACGCACACACTACCACAACACCATAGAGTAATAAAGAAAGTCTTTATTACTCTATGCACAACACCAACCTCGTCAACACACTGATCACAGATCACTACGTAAATACGATTCTATAGAGCAGTAAGTCCGCCTCTAAGAGTAATCAGCAAATCAAAGAAATCTTCAATCCACCTTTATCTGTAGATCGTTTCGTTCCGATTGACATGATAAACCGATAAACATACTTGTTTTATAATATATTTTTAAATTATAATAATGACATCAACTTCGTGCGTCGTTACAATTTCAGGTTTTTACTATAAAACGCTAAACAAAACCCTTTAAATAACTACACAATAAAACATAGGTTGTAAAAGATTTACTGTAAATACACACAATTTGAAATTAACTGTGAGCTGACAATTCAATTATAAGTTCTTACGAAGTCAATTGATAAGTCTAAGTAAATTACATTACGTTACCCATTTGATTGATTTTGGATTACATTGAAAACATCCGCGTTTTTAATATCATTTTCATAATAAAAATAACTGGCGTTACATTTTTTTTATAAATTTAGAATTGAAATAAATTTCATAATAGTTTGCAACCGTACAATACTTTCGTGTCAGTACCTAAACAATGTTACCGTCTTGTAAAATATCCGCGAATATTTGAAATCAAAATCAACGGCGTGAATTTCCTTCAAATAGAAAGCAATGCTACGAAATTATAAATTTGATTCGAATACTATTCACAATTGTTATGTAAAAAAGTATTCTTTCTACCCTGAAACTACTAAGAAATATGTTTTAATTACACATAACTTAATTTTAAAAATAAAACAACAGTATAAATAATTTAATTTACTCACCAAATACACAGATCTTCCAAGTTTATAAACACAAATGGTTTCAGAATTATACTTTGTTTTCACTAAAATCAGATGTTTAAAATATCATATGATTTTATGTAATCTACTTATGATAGTAGAGAATTAAACACATGTTTTTACATCTGCTGTCAAAGAAAATTGGTAATAAGAGTTTTTTGATTTTGCTTAAGCTCAACTCACATGAAAGGCAATCCAGCAACAATTCAACTACAAAATTTTCGCTGATTGCAAATAGTAACAAAATTCAATGGAATTAAATACAAAATGTATGAATTTGTACACACAGGTGATGGCAACAGAGTGACATTCGAAAGCTATTGCTGGGTGCAGTTTGTTTTGTCTGCAAGCCAGCGACAAAACTGTCATTGCTTGCAGTCAAAACCAACTCACACAAGACAATCCAACAACTCCTTAGCGCTCAGTTTACTCGTTCAACATATTACGACACAAGTAGTACTTTGTTCCAAGTCCGAACAGTTGTCATTGTATTCTATAGTGTATCCTTTTGTTATTTAGTTATTATTCTTTCGTTGGTAAAATGGCAGAAAAACCTTTAACTGATATCAAAGACCAATTTTTTGACTCTGTAACTTTTATAGATGAAGTAAGAACATTACTTTCTTACTTCTGCTATAAATTTAAATGTAGGCCTAGTAAAAAGTACTTTTGTTCATTATAAAATATTCAAAAAATTTATTAAATTGGCTCTAATTTTTATTTTATATTATGGGATGAACCAAAAACAATTAATTTCTATGACAACGTTTTCTATGACACAATAAAAGCAACAATAAAGCTTCCTCTTCAAAATTCATTTTAGTACTGAACAAATTTAATAATTTTAGTAAAATAATTGTAGTTGTTGTTCTACTGTCACTTGAATCAAGCAGTGTCTCCCCAACGACAAAAATGTAGTTGGAGAGTAGTCTATTTCAATTACAATACAACTGCAACTGCAATCTGCGACAGTTTTGTAGTTGAATTGTCGTTGGAAAGTCATTAACATGAGTTAAGCTTTAGAGGTGACCTGGCTGTCATCATCGTGACTAATATCCAGTTTGTCTGAGTCGTTCTGCTCATTAGTTGTTTTGTAGTAACAATTTAGATGCTACTATAGTATGTGGCCTACCACATTATGTTTAGTGAAGTTTGTATTGATGTGGTAGCACTGTCCACTAATATTTTCCACATATTTTTACAATAAAAGGATAATTTTAAAGAAAAAAGGATAAAATAAGGACAATTAAAAGGATAAATTACAAGAATGGATATTAACATGATTATTTACAATAGCAAATACTGTAATACTACAATTATTTATAATATGAAAAAGGAAATTAAAAATATTATATGTATATAGTTACTTAATATGTATAAACTATATTATGAATACATTTATGTTCAGTTATTTTTATGTAAAGTCTGTGTATACACGGTACACACTACGAATGTCATTAGGAAAAGCAACAAACAAATCAGGTTCTTCTTTTCTCATAATTTTCCACGATATATAGTCGAGTTATATGTTTTATATTATGTAGTTAAGACATAACCTTAATGTAAAATATGTGAATCTTTACACGTGAACAGTGCTACCACATCAATGAATACAAACTTCACTAAACATAACGCGGTAGGCCGCATACTATAATAGCACCATAATTTGTTTATTTTCATGATTTTTGACATAATGTCTTTCTTTCACAACAAACACCATAGTTTAGATTTTTTCATGTGTAACATAATTAGAAAATTCACATTTTATTGTAGTGGTCATTTTAGTTCAATGTATACCTTAGCATCTAAATGTTATTTCCCCGCCATCTCATCCTTCCTGAGTAATTGTGACATCCAACTTCAAGGAAATTTCAACATGGTATTCCCACTGGAGCTTGTATAATCTCATATGGCATTATTTGGGTTATAAGCTATCACTTTTCCTGAGTTTCAGATGGTACGTTCGAGGAATGAACTATGAACAAAGCTTTGTAGAGTGAAGAAATTATGTAAAGGCCTATTCAATGGGTTTAGGATGGGTAATCGGTGAGAAGTATAGCAACTAAATTGAACGTTTAGAAAATAATCCTTTACAACAGTCTAAAATCAAATTCTACTGCAAAACTACCTTCAGTTTTTTCAGTGTTTCCAGTGTTTTTGTCTTTACCTCTAACCAAGCATTTGGCTACCAAGTTTTCTGGGATCAATAAATAGAATAGAAGTACATTCTACTCAATATAATTTTTGGCATTGTCATGACAATCTGAAGAAAGTGTACATGCAACGATGTCTTTATATACAATTGATGATAGGACCTTATGACTGTTTTAATCAGATAAGTCATCTAACGTATGTTTGGTGGTTTCTTTATTGTTTTACATAAAATAGATGTTGCCTATAACAGGCAGGTGGAGTGTTAAATTATTTGCACTCAATCTGCTAGTCCAGGGCTACAAAATAGTTCTATTTCTTATCACATGATCAGAAGCATTATATGACTTATCATATGACTGAAGCATTTAAAAACAGAACAGGTAGCAGTGTGAAAGACATCAGTCAAAGTTATTTCCTCTTAGAGTAATGAATTTCATTATACAGCCAGACCCTATGTTGAATGAAGTGAAGGTATTATTTGCAGGGTGGAAAGTAGATTCTATTCGGAGAGCCTGGCATGATAATAAGCATACTTTTCCACTAAGTGTGGAAGGCAATGATAAACCATCTCACTCCTTGTTTTACTTAGTAAAGCCTCTAGAGTTCAAATCAGTTTTTTGGCTGATGACCTAAACAACAATAAAATAGAAAATATTAAGTAAACTTACACACCAATATCAACAAAATCCAACAATTTTACTAGTACTTATTTAGTTGTAATAATTTCTGGAAGTTACTGTAGATTATTGAATGTATGGTGTGGTACACTTATGGAAGTAGTTTTTTGATGTCACAAACAGGCTGTTGAGTTTTTATTGTCTTCATACTAAAAAAAAATCAAAATGAATTCATGATATCATTTCTCAGAAATACTTTTTTATTAGTAATGGACATTATTGTAGCATATTATCTGACATTATTAATCAGGTAGTAGGTAGTAATATACTGTAATTAAAATTATTAGTACAATTCAATAAAAAAGATCTAAGATTGAGAACACTTGTTGATAATATTACACTATTCCTATCATTTTAAAGATAATGTAAAGTTGCAATAACCTGATTAATATTGATTTTCATTCTTACAAGTTGGTAATGAGCTATAATTTTTCCTAGATATAAAATTTTTATTATTTTTCTTAATTTTTATTGATGTACCTATCACTTTATAAGTATTTACTTAGATACTTGATAGCTGTAAAATACATTAGTAACATGTGTTAGTAACATTACTGAACAAGTACATTAAATGTCCAGAATAATTTTTACTTATAATTTAAATATATGTTCACCAAATAATGGAATCTCAGCACATATGGTTAATTATCTTAGTGTTCAGTTTTTTAACAGTAACATCAGTTATAATATTTAAATATGTATTTTTAGAAGATATTATTAATAACAAAATAGGCGAGGTAATTTATAATATGTAAGATTTCACTTTTATACACATAAGTTAGATGGTTTGTTTTAATTGTTAACTGTTTCAGAGTAAGGTTGCTTTCATGGCAGTGCTAGACATGTTGCCAAGCACTGTGGACATGGTGCAAAGTGGGGGTCTAGGGTTCAATTCTCAGCTGGGGTCTTAAAAATTATTGCATGTTTGGAACTGCTGTTCATTAGCCCAAGAAGTTACTAATGACTGATTTGTTAGCGATTTATAACATAAGAGAAGTGTGTGCCAGATCTCTTTTCTAGTTGTTAATGAGTTGATGTAAGTGATTTTGATTTATTATATTGGGTTGATAATATTGAGTGGAAGAGTTGGGAATTTTTCCACTCAATAACAAAATAAAATTGTATCATCCCCAGTGAGTTGACCACTTAAATAGAATGCCACAAGGTCGTTTATCTAGTTTAGCAAGTAGATACAAACCAGTTGGAAACAGAGATATTGGCAGGCTGAAGAAAACATGGGTACCAGAACAGGTAATAATACCTATCCTATGAAGAGAAGAAGATATTGAATGATACACAAATGCAAGGGGTAATCTTCATTTTTGATTTTGAATAAATATCAGTAGTTACAAGTGCTTGACTCCAAATCAGATTAAATTATAATGAACTGTTTAAAATTTATATTTAAATATTGTTGAATTGTTTGTAAACTGTTTCTACAAATTGTTTTAATAATATAAATAGTGGAGCATTATACGGGTACTGGATTAACAAACATTAATTAACAAATCAACAAGTGAACAGATAACTTAGAATTTAAGTTTTAAGATAATGACTGATAAAGCCAAAGTGAAGTGAGAATTTATTTATTATTTTATGATAACTGATATAATAAATACAATTTTTTATTATTGTTGTTGTTTAGGTCATCAGCCGAAAGGCTGGTTTGAACCTCTAGAGGTTTTACTAAGTAAAAACGAGGAGTGAGGTGGTTTACCAGTGCCATCCTCACTGAGCAGAAAAGTACGCTTATCAGCATGCCAGGCCCTCCGAAAAGCACAAATTTTCTACTCTGCAAACGACACCTTCACTTCATTCACCACAGGGTCTGGCTGTATAATGAAATTCATTACTTTCAGAGGAGATAACTCTGATTAGTGTCTTTTACACCTCTACCTCTTCTGTTCTCAAATGATTCAGTCATTTAATTGGCTGACCATGTGATAAGAAACAGAACTATTTATTTTAACCCAGCAATAAACAGATTGAGTGTAAATAATTTGACACTCCACCTGTCTGTTATGGGCACTTTTTATTATTATTATTATTATTATTATATTATGTAGAAAGATTAGGTATTAATTTTGCGGACTCTTTAGAAACTAAAAATCATAAGTATCTAGAAAAGGCTAGTAGGTAAACCAGTAAGTACTATGATTAAAATTGTTTTCTTTTTTAAATATAGTTTAAAGCAAGTTTTTTATAAAAAAATATCTAAAATAAAATATATGAAAGAAAGAAATGTAAAATAAATATGTCATTTTCAGTAACTATAATTTTTATCACATTTGCATTTAGAAATAATGTTAACTATGTTTCAATGTTATAGTACATGATATAGCCACATTAAACTAAAAAGTAAACGTAAAGGTGTAATTTGTGGAATATGTAGCCTACAGCTAACATACTTCTACGTATATTAAATATTTTTTTACAGCCGACATTAACATCCAATATCTTTTTTGTAAACTACTTCTAAATTAATATTACAGTTTTTGTTGCCTCAACAACTTAATAATTTAACGACTATAGTAGGTTATAGAACTGGAACAGCGGGTTTTGACTGGTAATAATCTATTCCTAGCCAGGAATTGAACCAGGGGCTTTCTGCTTTGAAGTATAATAAATAAAAAATAACATATTAATAATTCATAAAAATGTACTTTCTAATCACCTTTTTTGTTTAAGATAGATAGTTTTTGTTCATTTTTGTGCCAAAAGACAATATGGAACCTCAAACTGGATTCTGAATTGAGTTCTCACATTATAAATTAAATTGACTTAACAGAATAAATTCTTGTTTATTATATTCAAAGAATATTTTTGTTTAAAGGAACTAGCATTAAAAAATGGAAGTATTGCTTTGAACAATTGGATTAATACACCAGTACCAATATATCTGAAAGTTTACATATTTACTGTAGGTAATCCAGATGATATCAGCAAAGGTGGAAAACCAATATTAAAAGAGCAAGGACCTTATGTGTACAGGTTAGTATGTAATATAATCAAATATTACTAACTAATTTTTGTAGATTTTATACAACACTAAATAAATTTAATGAGAAATTCTCTCAACTAAGGATATCACGGACTATAATTATTTATGTAAATTATTTTATTTTAAATGTTTTACTTAAAATCTTAAAATTAAACTGTAGGACAATGAAGTATTATGAAGTTTAATAAAAACATTTTTACAAAACAAGCGAATTGTTTGAAAATTCTTTATATCTTACTTACTGTAACAGATTACAAATACATATCATAACTGTGTCTCTGCAGGGTGAAGCGGAAGTACACGTCATTTGCTATATTGCCATTATATATGTTAGGTTGGTATTGTAACCACAAGTAAGATTGTTCATTGTGAAAAGATTGTTAAATCTACTACTGTGCAGGTACATTATCGTGATCAGTTTATCCACCACGTACCTTGAGAAACAATGTTTTTGTTTGTATGCTGTTGTTTAGGTTATCAGCTGAAAGGTTGGTTTGAACCTCTAGAGGCTTTACTAAGTAAAACAACAAGTGAGGTGGTTTACCATTACCTTCCTCATTGAGTGAAAAAGTATGCTTATCAGCATGCCAGCCCCTCTGAAAAGCATTGACTTTTCATCCTGCAAATAACACCTTCACTTCATTCACCACAGGGTCTGGCTGTATAATGAAATTCATTACTCTCAGAGGAGATAACTGTGACTAGTGTCTTTTACATCATTACCTCTTCAGTTCTTAAATGCTTCAGTCATATTGGCTGACCATATGATAAGAAACAGACCTATTTTTGTAGCTTTGGAACAAGCAGATCTTGAGTAAATAGTTTAACACTCCATCTTCCTGTTATGGGAAAATTTGTTTGTACATGGCAAGTATAATAACCTCCTTTCTGGCTACCCTGTGTACATTCCATTTGCATTCCTTGCAGAAGTATAGTAACCAGCTGTACACCATACTTGGTTTTGAGCTGACTGGGTAAGTCACTAAACATCTGAAAAATATATAGTTTACAGTTAATATAAGTTATAACAGTTACAAATTTAATAACTTGATTTGTTTTTATATTTCCAGAGAAATACGAACAAAAAAAGATGTACATTTTAATAAGGTTGATGACACAGTATCATATATACAAGAAGTAATTTATGAATTTGATAAAGAAAAATCAGGAAATTTTAGTGAAGATGATGAAATAATAGTTATTAATCCTGGGATTACAGTATGTAGTTGGTTTTGTCTTTTGTTTTGTTGTATACAGTCTAGCTCAAACACAAAAGTAGTTTCTTCCAAAACAAAATTTAGACTAACTATGTGATTAATCTAAAATTCTATTGTAGTTAATTAATCAGTTATTTAAAATTACAACTTACACTCATTACACCTTGCAAAACTTGATGGAAATTTGGAATATTCAGAATTGATAAGAAAAAAAAAACAAAAATTGAAATAATTTCAGACTGAATATATTTTTCAATCGTAATGGTAATTTAAACTATCAACAATTGTTTAAAAAGAATTATTTATTTGAACTGATTTGACATGCAGTTGAATTTTTTTGAGTAAGTACTTAAAGGCCAAAATCTTAATAAATTCACTAAGCGTTTCACAAAAAAAGTTTGAAATAAAAATTGTAGAGTTTTAAATTTTCTACAACTTGTACTGTATTGTATACACTTTTGCGCTAAAATGTTTATTAAGGTCGCAAATCTTTAAAAAACTATATGTTTCTATGAGAGAACAGCCTCCCCAAGAATTTCAGCAGACGTAGCCCCTACCCTATCTTGTAGGGCATAAAAAATGTAGTAAATGAGGTGATTTTTAAAAAACTTTATGAGAAAATCGCAAAAAAGTGAAAAATGACACGAATAAACTACTACTTCTAGTTGACCGATTTTGATGAAAATGTTCGTGTCGGGTCATCTAGTGGTATCTAACTTAAGTTTCTAGTTTGTACGATGTTCCGTTCTTGAAATACTCTGTTCACATCCACACACACACACACACACGCACACACAGACCAATGGCTAAAAACATTTTTTTTTGGGTTCAGGGGGCTGCAAACGTGTATATCCAGTGAAAACTTGATTTTGAAAAATCAACATAAAAATAATACTTTCCTTCCTATATATTCCTATAGTAAGAGAAAGTAAAAATACTAGGTATCAACACTAGTTGATACCTAGTAATACATTATTGGTTACTCAGTGAAGAAAACGTTCCACAATTTAAGCTAGTGAAGTGAGAAACCACATAGACGAACTTATTGAATTTGCAGACTTCAATCCGGAATTCAATGACTATTATCTTGTCCTAAGAGAGATGCGCCAACAAGTTATAATAAAACAGTGTAGCAAAGAATCACAGAAAAAAATAACAAGTTTTTTTTCTAAGCAACCTCAAATGATCCCTGAGGATATTTGTCAACCCTCTACTTCAACAAGTGCCAAATAATCGGTACGTAAGTACAGTGTTTTAATTAAATATAATTTTACACTGGACATTTATTATTTAACAATATTTTTACTGCCGTAAATATTTTTATTTCGATACTTTTAACTTTGTTGTTTTTCAATATACTGTACTGTCAATTCATAAAACATCGATATTTCAGACAAGTAACATTTATTTTTTAATTTTAATTGCCTAAATTATTCAATTTTTAGATGTAAACAAATATTCACGATAATTCGGACTTTCAATAATTCGGACTTCACTTCCCCCCAATTAGTATGAATTAGTGAGGTTTTACTGTAGTAAGTAAATTAATGGCTGTTTATATTATTTGCAACGATTACAGACAGCTTCCACTCACCAATAACCAAATATAATAGCACCATCTATAACCAATGGGATGAAGAAACAATGAGTAAGAAGCAAAATGAGTGATCGGTTGGCTAATTATAAATATTTCATTGCAATATGAATATTTACTATCTAAAAAAACTACAAATGTTCATTACAAAGAAACTCAAAATATTACAAAAGTTTATTTGCTTTTTCCTCAATTGAATCATTATTCTCATTACAGCGTGAAATGTTTTACAAAAGTAACTTTTACAATTTTTTGTTTTTTTGTTTTACGTTTGTATCTTTTGCAATTTCTGCTGATGCAGATGGTGGAGAATAATGATATGTGAAAATGAGTAATGAAAAAATGCCAGACCTGATAGGAAATCGAACCCGGGACCTCGGCGTAGAAACCAGTTGCACTAACCGCTACACTAACAGGCCGGTCAGAAACTTTTACATTGATGAAGTTAAATTATATAGCCTACTACATGTCTGGAAGTAATAAAATCATTGAGTCAAAACAATATATTATATAGAATCTCATTTTCCTGTATTTTTCCATACTAAAAAAATTTAGAAAATGTACATAAGAGGAATACCTTAAATTTTGATATTTTTTAATGTTGATTTTTTAAAATTTATTTCAGACACTAGTGGACATTTTAACTCGAGTAAAACCACTTCAATTTATAGTTCAGTTATTGGATTTTGCAATTCCAATCATGTTTGGGTCACCAAAATCAGTATTTTTTAAGACAACACCAAGGAAATTATTATTTGAAGGCGTACTTATTAAATGCAGTCAAAAAGAATCAAATCTTGAGTTACTGATAATTTGCACTTCACTTCAAACGATACAATCAAAACTTATGGTAATGAAGGATAATGGTGATTTATCATTGGCTGTATTAAGACATGTAAGTATTATCTTTCATATTTTCACTGCTTGTAATAAAATAAAATATGGCCACCACCATGGTGCAGTGGTTAGCATGCTATACTGAAAAGCAGAAGGTCCAGAATTCAATTCCCAGCTAGGATTTGAAAAATTATTACTCAAAACCCAAAGTATCACTAATGATCAAGCTGTTGATGTGACATAAAAAATAATTGTATTTTGGCAACCTCCATAGTATAATGGTAAGTGCACTAGCCTACAAAGTTGAGGTCCCAGGTGAGAGCCTGGAAATTATTGCAAGTCAAAACCGACTGTACTTGCTAATAACCTAGCTGTTGAAGTGACGTTAAATAAACAAAAAAAGGAAAAAACAATAATTATATTTTAGTTTTGTTTTTTCCTTTTTGGTTATCCTTACAATAAAATATTATAAATTGTGTGACTTGTAATATAAATTGTTATAATTCTTACTACAATAAAATTTTATCAAAAGTTAGTTTAACTAAAGTACCTAATTTCAGAGTTGTTATGTAAATTACTCAATCATTACAAGTTATTCTAATTTGAAATAGATAATTTTTTGTTGGTACATTATTCAGAGCCATTCTTTCTATGTTGGATGTACAAGTGGATGAGTGAAGAAAAATACCATATATTTAATATGTTGAAGATAGTAAATGATGTAGGTAAAACTGAATATTTATCACACCAATATTTTGCTACTTTTATTGCGTGGTCAGAAGGTTCCCTGACATCTCAGCAAATGTCAAGAATGAAGGCTGCTGATATGAGATTATAAAGATGTTTAGTAAGGTACAGGACCATAAAAGAAATCAAGATTCTAGAATGTACCATCTCATGAACTTGGTGTATCAGGGGGTGATATCAACAATTCAAAGATACCGGCAGGAATGGTATAACCATTTATTGTGGATGCCAAATGATATAATATCTAAACAAGCATTCTGTAAAAGCCACTAATTTTGTATACCGTGGTATTGGAAAACTACATCAAAATTTGCCATCCCATATTTTATTTGTAGGATTTATAAGGCATCACAAATTTAATAAATAATTTTTGATAAATAAATTTGATAAAAATAATGGAATGAGTCGTAAAAATGTTATATATATTTTTTTATGGTGAAAGTCCCATAAGCTAGCTTATGGGCCATGCTAGCTTATGGGCATGGCAATGGCACTGAATGATAAAAAAGCAGTGAGATAGACATCGTGAATTATTATAAAAGTTTTGAACTCTCTTTTAGATGTTTTTAAACAAAATTAAAAATTTGTAGGCAATCTAGAAAGAGTAAAAGTATATTCTCAAATTTTAAAAACGTGATTATTTTAAATTAAAAAAATAATAATAATAAAAACATTAAACTCTTTTAGAGAAATGGAACTGGAATGGGTGAATTTGAAGTTAATGCTGGAATAACAAATCCAAAGAAATTAGGTCAAATTGTACGATGGAATAAAAAGAAAACAGTAACGTCATGGTCAGAAGATCCTTGCAATACTGTTTTGGGTAATGACTGGGTGCTAATCTCACCTTATCAAAACAGCAAATCACAAATAAGTGTGTATTCAACTGATATCTGCAGGTAAGACAGTAGACTAATTTTATGAATATCTTGAAGAAAATGTGCTTCGTTGATTTAAAATGTGAAAGGTAATAGAAATTCATGACAAATTATAAATAACATTAATTAAATTTCACTGCCACAGCAATAATAAAGAGCTGAATTGGAAATTTATGTCGGGGTCCCGGTTCAATCTGGTCAAATTTTTTCATCTATGCTTCTTTATCATCTGTATTAGCGTTTAAGTTCACGGCTCTAAAACATGTAACAAAAAAAGATCTGTAAAACTGATTCAAGGTTCAATTTTTGGATAAGGTCTGGAACAAACACCATTGAAATATTTTCATCTATATATTACCTCATATCACCTACCCACAAGGCAAGCCCATATAGGCATCTATACTCAATAAATGAACTTAGCCTGTAGTTTTTATCTTTAGTTTATCATCATCTTTGAGAGGCAAAGGTTTCTTTCACAAGTGAGAAAAATTGCTAGACATGAAGCTCAAATTAAAGATGTAAGCAAGAGGTTAAGAAATCAATATTTTGACACCTTTTATAATTCTGTTATCAATACCAGCAAAACTGTCTGTATTCAATGTATTGCTGATATAATTTCTTCTTCTTGTACAAGTTGAAAGAAAAATGCAAACTTTTCCTATGGGTATACCTCTGTGTTACTTCTCTAAACAGAACATCCAGATACCTTGAGAGATGGTTTCTGCCATTCTTACATTAATTATAATGAAATGGCTATTACCAAAGTTTAAGGCAATTCCTGGCTTTTTAATCAAGTTCATTGTCAAGTCATTGATGGTACGTTTTCCTGGATTTTTCTTTGTAATGCCTTGACTATCCATTGCATCCCTTATCATCTACCATGTTTTTTTAAACTCCTTCCTGCTTTCTTAATCCTTCTTTTTTAGTTTTCTTTCTTAGTATACTAGAGCAAATTGTTGAAAATTTATATATATCTCATAAACTCATCAGCAAGATTGGCAATTTTAGATTTTTTTTTTTTTTGTTTAACGCCCCACTGTTCTGCAATTACTACTAATGCAGACGGTGAAGGATGAAATGATTTTTTGTATCGTATAAAAATATGCCACGCCTGAATGGGATTGAAACCCAAGACTACATGATGAGAGGCGAGCACGTTACCAACTACGCCAATGCGGCTGGCGATTGTAGAGACTTTATTAATAAGTAATGGATTACGATTATGCAATACATTGTACAAATGTTTGGAAATTAATACTAGGTAGTAGTGATATTAATAGGAAAGTTATTTTCCTTTGGCCTTAGTATGCCGGGACACACCAAGAAAGATAAATCTTTTTTATCATGAACATATATTTAATTAATATATTAATTTTTTAAATTATATAAAATTGTATTGTTCACAGCGCAGTTACACTGGAGTATAAAGAAGATATTAATTTCAAAGATATATCAGGAATGAAGTTTATACCTTCAGCATTATTCTTAGGAAATATAGAAGATTATCCACAGAACTCATGTTATTGTAATTCAACAGTTAAAGGCTTAAGTTCACCATTGGGATGTTTACTAAAGGGAGCTATAGATATTTCTGGTTGTGTAGGTAAAAATAATTGAGTATTTTCCTCAAATCTCTGATAGTGGAATGTGAAATATCTTTCCCTCAATCTTTAAATGTTACTCTACTAACATATTAATACTTCAGAGATAATGTTAAATATGATCATATCTGTTAGTGTAGTAAAATAATAGATAAATAAAATTTTATAACCATATGAATAATACACATTATACAGTATTGTGACATTTATTCTGAGTTCTTTCTAGGATCTGGTTATTTGTTAATTTAAAAAAATTATTAACAATAAAACTTTCATCTAAACTTGTAACAAGTTAACAAATTAATAACTTACGTTAATTTTTAGTTACAACTACTAATAAATTTCAATAAACTGCTTTACCTAATAACAGACAACATTGATTAAAATTGTTTTAAAAACTTAAGACATTTAATTATAAATTTAACTAAAAAGAAACTACATACGGGGCCATTTACAATCAAATAAATAATTTTATTCCTTACTTACAGTTTTGTAAAAATATAACAATAGTACAACTATTTGCCTGTCTCAAGGAAATTTTTTAAATATAATAAACTAGTTGTAAACTAACATACCAGACACAACATTCTAACTTCACGAACAATTTACTTCACAAACTTTACTACTAAACTGATCAACAGGAGAGCAACTATTTATAATAAATCACCTGTTAGAAATAATTTTTACTGTATTATGTAATTAATTATAATTCTGCAAATTCAATGTTTTATGTTGGTAATATGTGGGGTTGTTGTGTGAGTAACGGTGGAAAAAGAGGGGTGCGCCTCGTGTTTGCGAAACGTGTAGATGTGTGTGTATATGGTATAAAGAATCTGCGGTAATCAATAAATTTAGTTAATATTTATACACCAGTGTTTTATTGCTTTTGATCTCATCCTTGAGAAGTAATTAACTGTATGTGTTTGTGTATGTATTGTGGTGTATATATAAAAAAACACCCCTTTACACACCTATAAAATTTCTAGAAGGATTAAGAACACAATGGAGTATTCTAGATAAATAAAAAATAATAGAATTCTTTTCTATTTTACCCTTTTCAAGAGGACAACAAACAAGGGAATGTGCGGAGGGCAATAAATTACTCTGACACAGTTCACACAAAACACCACTACTTAGACAAAACACCAATTTCAAAATTTCATTGTCTGTTCAGCTGATGTGTTACTATACAAATGTCATGTCAAAATATACTCTTACTACATGAAAATCTTCACCCAAATCTGTTAACCCTGTGCAACTTCATTTTTGTAGTGCTACTATTTATGCCTAAAGAGAACAGGACTTCCAAAAGTATTTCATAAATTTCAATGACCTCAATATGTAGTATCATAACATGAAATTCCAAAAAAAATTTCCAGACTTCCCGGCAGTTTTTCCTTTCATCATAGACATCTGAACCATGCCCTCAGGCAAATTCTAGATCTGGATTCCTTCCATCATTATGAAAGAAAAGGAAATCCTAAACAGATGTTTAAACATTGGGAGTTTTTACCTAAATACATCTTTAAAACCATTTTACTCTTTAAAACCATTTTACTCTGTACTTTCCAGATGCTTTGGTGATTTTAACAAAACCTCACTTCTTGGAAGCTAGTTCAGAATATTTAAAAGCCGTGGAGGGTCTTCAACCAGATCCAATAAAACATTCAATGTTTCTAGAAATAGAACCGGTAAGTGAACTGAATTGATGCGTACGACAAGTGGGGATTAGGTATTAGTATTGAGAAAACTAAATAGTATATGGTTGTAGAAAAAAAAACAAAATAAATAAAAATAATAAAAATAAATAAAATAAACAAATCAATAAGAATTCATTGGATTGGTGCAAGACTATAAATATTTAGGCACACTTTTAAAACATCAGATCTTACATCAAACATTGACATTTTGGAAAATAGGACCATCACCAAAATGATACATTCTGTTTTGTGGAGTAATAAGTTGTGACACCAAAAAGAGAATCTTCCATATTTTGTTTGTTGAAAGCACCTTCATTTATGGGTTCGAGGTTTGGATGCTCCAATTAAGATTTAAAAGCAGAATAACAGCCAACAAAATCAGTTTCTCGAGAAGACGTGTCAGTTGTCTATGCTGGATTGAGTTAGGAGTAAAGAAATTTTAAAGAAAATAGACAACAAATTTTAATTAATTGACAAAATTAAAGAACCAAAGCTCTATTTGTATGGTCACCTGTGAATAATGGAGAACAGATTTCTACAGAAGATTTGAATATGGGTTCCAGCTAGACAAATGAAGCAAGGGTGACTCAGAAAGTTGGAAACTCAGTTGGTGCCTCAGAAAGTGGATGGTGTTATGATAACTTTTGAGAGGAGGGGTATAACGTGTGAATGTATGTTCAATAGTAATGAATGGTGTTTTGAGTTGCTGTAAATGAATAAGAGCTGAAAAATAGCATAATAAAAACTATAACATAGCGAATACTTCAAAAAGAATGGTTGATATTCAATTTAGTAAGACCAACACTGATTTTCTTAATCATCAATCGCAAGTTCTTTATTTAGGAGTACAGTAATTCTGTTTATTTTCTACATTGTATGAACTCAGTAGGTAAGTTCATATTAGTGGGTAAAACCTCTTTAAAGTATTTTCAAGAATATTTTAGATAGAGGGCAAAGGAAATATTAAGTTCATGTTTACCTTATTATAATTTTGTTTTATTTTTCACTGAGTAAATAACCTTTAATAAAGAGTGGATGAAGCTACTTTTATACTCTTAAGGGAAATGTAGATAACCTTCTTTATCTACAAAACATCATATTATCAAGATAATTTTAATGTCATCTGATGCAAAGGAATTTTAACTGATTTAAATGGTATTATAGTAGGGATATTTTGCTTTACACTTGTTATTCATGTATTAGCTGAAAGTTTAAAATTAAATTTTAAAGCAAAGAATGTTATATCTGTTCCCCAATCATTTCATAAGTGGGTATTGCAATTACTACAATGAATATTTTAATTACATCTCATAGTTATAATATTCTAATTGTTTATTATGTTTTATAATTATATCTGTGAATAATTTGCCTTCTTTACATGAATATTACTTTTTTTGTAGCGAACAGGTGTACCACTACGAGGTTATCAACGAGTACAAGTTAATATTCCAATACAGCAAATGCCTACAATAACAATTATGGAAAATTTACCAAGTTTATTATTTCCATTACTGTGGTTGGAAGAAGTAAGTACGAAAATATACTTAATTATGTTACGAAACCATACTAGGATTTAAAAAAAGTGGTACAATCACTCGATAGATATTTCTTGGAATTTTGATATAGATCAAATCTGTAGTAAAACATCATTTGGAGTATTTACATTTTATAAAAAATTACTAATGACAAATTATTATGGTCTAATTCTGTCTCGTATTCAGTATGCTATTTTACCGAGGGATATTTTAATGAGGGTTGTTGTATGGGTAATATGGAAAGTGTTTTAAAATTTAGAAAAATTATTCTATTAGGGCACAATGGGAACTAACCACCTCACTTCATGCAGAACACAATTTAACGAGCTTAAATTGTTTAATAGTTCCTTCATTTCACATTTTTAACGTGACAAAAATGTTTATATTAGACATTTAATATTTTTACATTGGACAAAATACCTGTGTATAATTAATGATCATAATTATATTGTAAGAAACCCAAAGAATATTTTTCTATTTTAAAAAAGATTTAGGAACTGTTACTGTCTATCTGTTCAGTTGACAAAAGTTTGATGCAACATCAGATATTTTCACTCAGGAGCGAACCCAGACATTTCATACTTTACTCCTGTCTTAAGAAAACAAAACGGACCTGTTATAAAATGACAATTGCACCTTAAAATTTTATCACACTTGATTGTACTAATCAACCTGCAAAAATACAAATTTAGTTTTTGTGTTTACTGTAAAATCACTTAGATATAAGTAGTCTGGTTTTGCATTTACAACTCTTATGCAATCCAGACTATTGTTTCACGCATTTTGTTTCAACATAACTGTATTACTGCTAAAATATTTCCTTTGTTTTACAGGGTGGGGAACTTCAAGAAACTCAGATAGAAATGTTACAAAACATGTATTTTAATGTAGTTTATACAATTAATGTAATAATGTGGGTAATTATTACAACTGGTAGCTTGGTTGTTTTATTATCAGTATTCTGTACATTGAAAAACTACAAAAAATATAAAATTCTACTAATAAAAAGTGAATAAAAATTATGGTCAAAGCCTGATTTTTGTATAAAATATAATTTTCAATAAAATTCTTGTTTAGTAAGATGTAAGTAGTAAACATTTATTTAGAACATTTCAAGAGACAATGGAAATTTGCTTGTAGCACTTGGAGATTATATTGAAATCTAACTTTTTATTTATTTATTTTTTTTTAAGTAAATCATCACATCGTATTCCTAGTAGTGAGTTAGTAAAATGAAAAACCTATTTATTCTACATTGTTCATTCTTCTTTTTCTACTTCCACAACAAATAGGCAAACGTGCCTGTTGCGGTCCACATCGATCAGAAAACTGACTCTGATCGATCTCCTCCGAGGCCTACCCACACTCTACTTACTTCAGGTCTGTACTTCAGTGCTTCATAAGAGATTCTTTGTGAGAACCTCTGAATATTGAACTAGGTCAGGGGCTACAAAAAATAGTTCTGTTTCTTATCACATGGTCAGCCAATTAAATGACTGAATCATTTAAGAACAGAAGAGGTAGAGGTATAAAAAAAAACACTAGTCAGAGTTATCTCCTCTGAAAGTAATTTCATTATACTACAGCAAGACCATGAGGTGAACGAAATGAAGGTGTCACTTGCAGGGGGGAAATATATGCTTTTCAGAGGGCCTCCCTTGCTGATAAGTATACTTTTCAACACAGTGAGGAAGGCATAGGTAAACTACCTCACTCCTCATTTTACTTAGTAAAACCTCAAGAGGTTCAAACCAGCCTCCGGCTGATGACCTTAACAAAAACAACACCACTGTCAAAATACAAACTTTTAACAGGACAGACTAGGTGTTCAAGAAAACCAATCCTCTTCAAGACCTTCCACATCTGACTTCTGATAATGCTATCAATCGCTTTAATAAATTCAAAAAAGGTAATAAAATGCATTTCCAAATTATATTAATTTTTTTTTAATAATATGCTGCGGCCTCCGGGCCAGCCCAGTCAGTCAGCTGGTAGTAGGTCGTTATTATTTGTTAAGTAACACCGGTTGGGCAAGCGACTTTGTATGGCTACCAGCTGACAGCCATCCATGAACAAACTCTACTGGGGGTCCCTGTTCAAACTCAAGCCTAATTCACGTCAAATAATACAGCAAAGCAGTGATCAAATTGGGTAGTTGTCAATAATGTACAGTTCCCGATAACAAATAGAAGCTAAAAAAAAAAAAAAAAAAAATAATGTGCTGAAGAGTAAAATAACTGAATTAAATAAATCAAGTGAAATAAATTATTTATTTATTGACTATTAATAATTATTAATGATTACATAAATTTATAAATTTTTTCATCACAAAAAATTTGATAAATAACATATTTGACAACACTATTCAATTACTTTTAACAAGTAACTGATATAACCACTTGAGAACGTTGAACTAAATATATTAATACAATTATCAAATAATACTTTTATGAGTTCGGGGTAAATATATCATCTATTGGACCTTTGTTATAATGGAATCTCAACATATTTGGATTATTATATTAGTCTTTAGTACAGTAATAACAGCAACAGTGATAGTGTTTAATTGTTTATTTCTAGAAAAAATAATTAACTATAAAGTAGGAGAGGTAATGTATATTGTAAAAGTTTTGTGATATTTTAAAACAAAAAATACTTATTTCACGATACATACAAAACTTTGAAAGTTATTTAAAGTTTGTTTTAAAAAAAATTGTTTGTTCAATGAATTTTTATTCAAGGACACCCTTTACACTGTAATGTTAATTTATATGTGATTTTAATTATTCTTTGTTTTTTATTGTTTTATATGTAACTGACAGTGTTTTTGTGTTTGTGAAATATGCGATTGAGTAGTTAATCACACAGTAACTGTGTAATCATTTTAAGGCATTTTAAGACATATCATTTAAAGGGTTATCATTTTGGAAAATTTAAAAATAAAATGTTGCTGTGAATACCCATAAATACGAATATGCTGTCAAAATTTCACAAAAATCCGTTCAGTAGTTTTGGAAATAAGCCTGCACAAAAAAACACGCTTTGTCTTTATAGTAGTAGTATAGATAAGTAATTTTACTAGATGTGTGATTTCACTACCTTATGGTGAAAGTCTTTATTGCATTTGGGAAGATTCAGATGGCCTGAGATATTGATTAACAGACTTACTTTCTGATTTAGTTAAGAAGGCACCAGCAAACTAACTCAATGTTCAACTTACTTAACCAGGGTATCAAATAGCCTTTGGACTGATGACTCAAAAAATGAATTCTGTTTAATTTTTATACGCCATAATTGTCCTGTAACAATTATTTAAAAATAAAGAATATCACACAATGGGTAATAAATTGATGACAAATTTATTCTGCATTTTTTAAGGTGCTAGCTTTAAAAAATGGAAGCATTGCCTGGAACAACTGGGTTAATACACCAATACCAGTTTATATGAATGTGTATATATTTACAGTAGTTAATCCAGATGAAATTAGTAAAGGTGGAAGACCAATATTAAAAGAACAAGGACCTTATGTTTACAGGTTGGTACATAAATTCAATAAAAGTTCTACATTTATTACTTAAGTCACTGAACTCACATCAACAGCTTGGTCATTAGCAACTATTGTGGGTTTCGGAAGAGTGGAATATAATGTGTCAAAATTTTCAGACCCTTGCCAGAAATCAAAGTAACAGAGAAATCAGATAAGGTGTAATAGATGGAACTAAAATATACTGATGCCTGATTAAAAAACACAAAGTTTCATTTTTTGTAACTGATGTAAACATATCATATGAGGATATAGTTGAAAGAATGACACTGGTGTGACCAGGCATGTATCGCACGGCCATATGCCAGTAGAGAGTCATGTTGATAACTACCAACACACTAAGTTGATACATGCTTCAACAAAGTAAAACTTCAGTACTTTTTGTCAGTAGTTCAGTGCTTTACTCTTCTATGGACAATATTCTGTTTTGTAGATATAGTTACACGAGTCACAAGTTTGCCTTCGGTTTTTAACAAGTTGTAAAGGGGGGAATGCACCAGTGCGCATGCGCGAATGCTTCGGTATCAGTTTGTCACAACAACAACGTAAATATATTTGGAGAACGTAAAATGTACCGCGGAACCTTTTGTAGATTAACTATACGAATATAACTGTTTGTAACTGTAAAACAGAAATATCGGTTTCTCGATAACCCAGTCGAACTGTTCACAGTGCTGGATGAAATTTAATGCACAATGTAATAAAATGTTGTGAAGTTGAACTTAAATAGAAATACCTACCTTTTTGTGCCTTTAACAAAAGCTATGAGCGAGCAGTTAACGACTGTGATGTTTCTCTTTCCACGATTTGAAAAATTAGGAAGGAAGTTAAAGACAGCAAAGAAGATAATTCTTCATCAACAGTTTTTTTGACACCTGGTAAAAAAAAGGAAACAGTTATATCAATAAGAAAGTGATGCCAACATGTGAAATGTTATTACCGGTTTTGAAAAAAAGGCTCAATTTTAGTTCAAAACTTTGTACGTTAAAAAATTTTTTAAAGGAAATGGGGTTTTTAAGTGGAAAAAGTGTCAGTCACAATGAAGAATATTAATTGAAAAGCAACATAAGGTTAATAAACAGTGCAATTGCACGGTATTAAAATGTAGTGTCTCACTGTTGAGGTTGGCAGCATTGTCAGATTTCTCTTCCCTTCCTCACAGCCCATCCATATTCAAAAGGCATTCTCGTAACTCACTATCTATAATTCTATTTATTAAAATAAACAATTATGTAATCTGTAATTATTTTCCGTAACAATTTAAACTCAAGTTAGTTAACTACACTCGATTGGTTGATTAGAATGAGAGAAGTATAATACAATGTATAATTAATAGTTAGTTAACAAGTAAACGTTGTTATAAATTAAAACAACCATACTTTTATATAATTTATATACAGCCTAGTTGTAAATACTTGTAGTAGTACAAATCTAATCAAAATTTTTTTTTTTATTCCTAATTTGTGTACGTTGCAATCTGTTCAATTTAGAATAATAAGCAACCCCATGACCCAATGAGATGAGGATGATGTGTATGACATGTAAATGAGGTGTATTCTTGTACAGACCCTGGTCGACCATTCCTGAGAGAGTATGGTTAATTGAACCCCAACCATCAAAGTACACCGGCAATCACTGTCTAGTATTCAAATCCGTATAAAAGTAACTACCTTTACTAGGATTTGAATCAGGAACCTTTGTCTCCGAAAATCAGCTGTTAAACAGCTGACTTTGGCGACGACTTTACCTCTAGACCAACCCTTATCATAATTAATAGGAAATTATATTTAAATAGCATATATTAGTCAAAAACCTTATGTACATTATAGGATATTATCCTATACGTACGTATAGGATGCGTATAGGAGCGTTGATTATCCGAACATCAGTTATCCAAACTGTCTATCATCCGAACCACCACCGATAGAAAAAAATCATATTTACTCACGCAGAGGCCTTTTCTGCCCTAAAAATTGTAATGCAATGGTGTGAACAACAGCATGAATTTAGTGCTGATAAAGCATTGTTACTAAAAAGAATAAAAGATGTTGCTACAACAAAAAATGTTCAGTCTTAGGTCAAAAGAAAATAAAAGATTTTTTAAAAAAATTACTGGGTAGTATGTGCAAGCGCGTTAAAAATGTATATCATAAAGGAATTTACTGTAGTTTATTTCGTTTTGAAATTCTGTATTATTCCGTTTGTTTTTATAATATTTTGTAAGCTATTCTATATTTGTAATAAATTAGAGTTCTATTTCTTTTATTAAATTTATACAATAAATTCACTAACCTTTTTAAGCTGCCTTGTTTTTTACTATCTGTCACTTACACGAGTTTCGGTGGATCCACCATCATCAAAGTACATAATGTCATTTGAAACTAAAAATTTTAATTTAAAATTTGTAGAAGATATTACATCTTCAGTCATCTATATAAAATATCTTCTACAGATTTTAAATAATTTTTTTTGTTTCAAATGATATTGTGTACTCTGATCATGATGGATCCACTGAAACATGTGTGACAGATAGTAGAAATCAAGGCAGCATAAAAATGTTAGTACAATTTATTGTATAAATTTATTATATGAAATAGAATTTTGATTTCAAGCTGCAAGATGCATTATAAGGATTTATTTTTAAATTATAGTTGTTTTTTTTAATTAAACTTTATGTTAGCCTTTATTAACATATTAAACATTTAGGTTATATTAAATTGTTATGATAAGAGTGTATCAAATTACAGTATTTAGCATATTTGATTATCAGAACCGCTTTGGTCCCAATTAGTTCAGATAACTGACGCTCCATTGTACTAGTTAAATATGATTTCAATTAAAATTGGTTTTCAAGGCTGGAATGGCTCACACTAAGCATTTTCTGCAACCACTTTTAACAAAAAGCCACAGCAGAGTGTTTCTCATAAATGGAACAGACTATAGCTGATACTTCAGCCAATTACAATACTAAGATACTAAATTAAAGTTCACAAAAAGTTCTGGAAAATTTTACAATGTTCCATTTATATCCAAAATCTATTACCATCATAAATTCCATCGAAAAGCAGAAAAAGTTGAGTTATTTAACTGTAGCCTATTAAAGTTTGATGGATATAAATTCAATCATTGTAGGATTTAATGTCAAATACTTGAGAACCTGTCAATAACAGACAGGTGGAGTATCAAATTATTTACACTCAATCTGTTCATTGCAGGGCTAAAATAAATAGTTCTGTTTCTTATCACATGGTCAGCCAATTAAATGACTGAATCATTTAAGAACAGAAGAGGCAGAGGTGTAAAAGACACTAATCAGAGTTGAATGAAATGAAGGTGTCATTTGCAGAGTGGAAAATATGTGCTTTTCAGAAGACCCAGCATGCTGATAAAGAGTACTTTTCCACTCAGTGGGGAAGGCAATTGTAAACCACCTCACTCCTCATTTTACTTAATAAAACCTCTACAGGTTCAAACCAGCCTTTCGGCTGATGACCTAAACAACAACACTTGAGAACATATTTTCTGTTGCATTTTAACACTTATTATTCAGACATTATACCACTTAAAGTGTTACTGATAAGCTCCACTGTTTCGTTATACAAGAAATAACATTATCTTAATCATGTATTTTACTTTTATAAAATTATGTTTAAGATTATAGATGATTCAATTTCATATGGCTTATGAACCTGTCCCCATCATTCACAGGATTAAACAAAAACACCCGTTTCACCTTACCTGTACAGTCCCCTGTACGTGTCACCTTACCTGTACACTGGCCTAACTTCAGTTGTAGTTTATCTAAACAAATGAGTCACGTGCTTCCAATTAGATTTGTCACAAACAAAACCAAGTTACTCAAATTCAATATTCATTCATTTACTATACTGCATTAGTTAATGATTCAATCAAAAGAAAAAATCTGGTGTGAAACACTCACCCAACTTTCTCTTGCCAATGCAAATAATTAACAATGTAACCTAACATTAGTAATAAAATATTAGAAATAAACAAAAAACTAACCTCAATAAACATAACCTAATTTTAATCATATATGAAAGACGCAAAATGAAAATCAACCTCAGTTTGGATTAAAAATACGGAAAATCACTCTTTCACGCTAAACTAGGCTCTGTAGAGAAAAATTCTATTAATAAAAGTTGTAGATCTTTTAATTTTCTATAAATTCAATTATATACACTTTTGTCATAAAATGCTTACTAAGGCCGAAATCTTAAAAAATCAATTTTTCACACGTTTTCATGAGAAAAAACAGAAAATTGCTAATCACTGCTAAACTAAGCGTTACACAAAAAAATGTTTGAAATAAAAGTTGTAGAATTTTAAATTGTCTAAATTTTTTATTATATAAATTTTTGCGCTATAATACATACTAAAGCCGTAATCTTAAAAAAACACTTTTTTTTACGTAAAAACACCCTCACCAAGAATTTCAGCAAACATGGCGCCTACCCTATCTTGTAGAGAATAAAAAAATTGAGTAAATGAGGCGATTTTTAAAAAAATTGTAGGACCAGTTTTTGAGAAAATCGCAAAAAAGTGAAAAATTATACGAATAAACTACTACTTCCAGTTGACCGATTTTGATGAAAATGTTCGTGTCGGGTCCGGTAAGGGTATGTAACTTAAGTTTCAAGTTTCAAGTTCGTACGATGTTCCGTTCTTTAGATATTTTGTATACACACACACAGACCAATCGCTAAAAACATGTTTTTTGGGTTCAGGGGGTCTGAAAACGTGTAGATCCAGTGAAAACTCGATTTCGAAAAATTGACATGAAAACAATACTTTCCTTCCTATATATTCATACAGGCAAGAGAAAGTAAAAATTACCTGCAATGTGATTACATCAATATTTTATAAAAGGGTTTCTACATTTGTACTGTTTAAACTTGTGTAAAAACAGATTAATTATTGACTCTTGGTATGAGTTGTAACTCGTAACATCTATAGACAGCTCCCACTCTCCAAGAGCCATATGAAATAGCACCATCTATACATTTTTATGATCGGTACAAATTGTTTTATTAAACAAGTGTTTAGTACAATATTAGATTTTTGCAATTTATGACTTAACTCTGATAACTAAATTAAAATCTTTCTTCCCTTTAAATAAAACATAAGTTTTAGTTGATTTATAACTTTTATAAGTTTTTAGTTCATGATTTTCTTTGATGATTGAGCTAATAAGAATTTGTTTAAGAACAACATACTCTTTACTGTAAGTTAAAATAATCTCAAAGTTTGTGGTGTAATTAGTCGTTCACAAACCTGATTCTCCATACAGTTAATGGGAAAACAGTTAACAGTAACAGTAACAGTTAATGGGAAAAAGTGTCAGTTCTTACAGTTCAAAAACAAACACAATGTAAGGGAAAACAGAGAAGTGGATGTCTTGATACAAAATAATATCCTAGATCATGTGCAAACAGTGAAGTTTCTAGGAGTATCACTAGATAGGACACTATCGTGGGATTATTACACCGATCAAATTTGTAGTAAAATATCATCTGGGGTATTTGCATTGAAACAAATTGCCAGATTAAATGATAAAAAATTGCTTATAGCAGCTTATCATGGTTTAATTTTATCTCATGTCAGGTATGCCATATTAGTGTGGGGTAATTCATCACAGGGTAACATGGAGAGAGTTTTCAAAATACAGAAAAAAGCTATTAGGTGCATGATGGGAGTCAACCACCTTACCTCATGCAGATCACTATTTAAAGAGCTGCAATTGCTCACGGTTCCTTCTTTGTACATTTTTGAAGTGATAATGTACGTAAAGAAAAATACCTTTTTACAGAATTTAGATGTTCACAACCACTACACAAGAAACAGAATCGATTATTATGTTGCTAATCACAACACTAAATTGTTTGAACAAAAACCAACTTATGCAGGTAGAAAATACATCAATAAATTGCCTCAAGGTTTAAAAAGTTGTGACAATTTAAGTCATTTTAAAAAAAAAGCTAAAACAATATTTGATTGATGAAACATTTTACAGTGTGCACGAATTCCTTTCTAAATAGTTTTGGTATTTAACTTTAATTAAACAAATATTGTGTACAATTTGATATAAAGGGGTTCATGACAAGCCTGCTGAGTTAAGCAGTGGTAGGGGGAAATTATTGGTAAGTGATGAATTTATCATTGTGTTTGATTTATTTTTATTATTTATTGTGTGTGATATTTAATTCAATAGGGTTCATGACAAGCCTACTGGAGTAAGCAGAAGCAAAAACAAATTTTGGTGGTAAGTGATAAATTTATCACATTGGTGATAAACTTTCAGTTCATCAATTTTATCTTGACATGTCCTATACTCCCTTTGGAGTCTCCAGGATGCAAGTAACAAAAAAAAAATACAATTAAGTAACTATCAAAAACATTTACTCGTATGCTAATCAGATAAAATTGATATGAATTTATTACTTTGTATTACAGAGAAATACGAACAAAGAAAAATGTAACTATAAATGAAGCTGATGATACAGTATCATACAAACAAGAAATACTTTTTGAATTTGATAAAGAAAAATCAGGAAATTTCAGTGAAGACGATGAAGTAACAATTCTTAATCCTGGAATTACGGTTAGTCTTTTTCTTTAAAAAATCTGACATTTCAGTGTTTGAGACATCATAAGAAAGTGAGAAATTGATTTTACTGTTACTAAAAAAAATCTATTCGGTTAGTTCAGTCATAAAATTTATTTATGAAAGCATCAGAATTTGTAAATTCAAAACAAAGAAACTTTTAATGGGAATTCAGGAATTGAATTACAAAATTTTAAAATTATTAATAACTCTTTAAGTTTTTTAAGTCTTGGTTGTCCATGTTAAACTCATTCTTCATCTAACTTTCTAAGTATAGCAACAACTAATTCATTTGTTTCCACTAAAAAGGAACTAGGTTTGCAGAGGTAATGGGAATTATAAATTATAATGGGAATAATAGAGGAATGGCAAAGGAAATGGGAATTATAAACTTGGAGGCAAATAAAAACTTATAAACAAAATTTTAAAATTTAGCTAAAAAATTGTAATTTTTTTATGTTCTCTGAGCAAATTTTGATAGATTTAACAGTTTACCAACTTAACTATGGTATTATTAAAAGGTTTTTGTGTAGGTTATTTCATTAATACCATATAATATATTGTTTTACCACAGGAACAATTACTAATATATTCTGTGTTGAATATACTTTTCCAAAATTCAATGAGTGAATTTATTCTAGAGCCTGTTTTATACCCAATTACACTATAAAATATGTAAAAAAAGAAAAAAGTACTGTTGGATTGCTAGTGCTAAATAATATTATTTAATTAGGTGTTCAAAAAAATACTGTCATAAATTACATTATTTAAAGTAAGATGTAAAATAGAAAACAAGCTTCCCATAATCAGTTTTCATCTGCTGCAAGTTTGGAATGCATTTAAACAAGCAGGTAGAGTACATGCAAAATGTGGTTAAGCTTCCAAGGGAAGTGTAAACTAATTTTGTAGTGAAGAAAAAGGGGTAGTATTGCACTTACCAAACCATGGCAAACTGCACCAATTTTGTAGTGAAGACAAACAATTCCACCAATTTTGTAAGGTAAAAACGCCACGGTGCCAGGCACAAATTTTGCAGTGAAGAAAAATTGGCAACTGACAAACGGTGCCCATCACCAATTTTATAAACATAATATAAGAGTAGCTGAAAATTGGAATTGACATTTTGTTGGGGAAAAACGTCTCTACCAATTTGTAGTGGGATACACAGCTGCAAACTGGTGCCTCTCACCACTTTGTAGTATATAAAATGTAGTAAAATCTGGGGGTGGTCCACCAGTCAGATTTTAGCATCCAGCCAGGCACTGAAACTAGATTCAGGGGGATCTGACTACCCTAAACTTCAGACAACAGCTGAGTTGGGACTACAGCCAATTGCCAAAAGGGGTGGATACGCTACTAATGTTAGTTAAAACATAATTCTAACTTTCCTTATAGACTCGTCACAGAAAACCCCTGACCAATGACTTTATTGGTTTTCTTTTTTTTCAAAACATACTGAATGCTATTTAAGGAAACATCCACAGCTACTCTTTCTTTTAATTTTATTAACAAAATTAGCCCCTCATTCAGTTCCTTTTTCAAATTTCCAATAAATTACTAATAAGTTTTCTTGTTTGATGGTATAATTTTACTTCCAATCTTTTTCCAATTTGTACCTGTTATGATAGTCACGACAACACAGTAAGTAGTAAACTGCTGAATATATAAATTATCAGTTTTTAACTGATAGATAAGAAAATGAACTATCAGCATAAACATAAAATTACACAATAGGCCTAAGAACAAAACACACTAAGTGAACAAGACTCATGTTTTCAGAAAAGTAAGTAACAGACACACGTTTACTGTTGGGTGCAGTGTGAGGGGTCAGTCAGTACTTCCTCTTCTACCACCAAACCATTCAATGTCTGATTTCAAGCGGCAGGGTGAAGCTTACTACATTTCGCATTTAGTAAACTTTATAAATTTTAAACCAGAATATGAATAAATCATCTAACTACTGATATGTTTTATTTTCAGACAATCGTGGACACTTTGAACAGAGTGAAACCACTTCAATTAGTGGTTCAATTATTGGATTTTGCAATTAAGCATATGTTTGATTCACCAAACACTGTATTTTTTACAACAACACCACGGAAATTATTATTTGAAGGTGAAATTATTAAATGCAGTCAAAAGGAACCAAATCTTGAAACACTTTTAATTTGTTCATCAATACAAAATACAATTCCATCTAAAACAATAAAAATGAAAGAAAATGGAGATTTATCATTTGCTCTGTTAAGACATGTCAGTACATCTTTACTCTGAATTACATTGTTTACTAAATTTATGGCAATAGTCTATTATCTTGTTTTCCAACTCGGTACCAAAATATTTTTAGATTAAAATGTACATTATTTCTTAGAAATTTATAGCTGCGTTCATACTTCACAAAATACATGCTATAACATCAAGTTATAAGTATTGTATATATAGCTACAAGCCTTGTATCTGGAATTTTGACAATTTTTTGTTCTCTGTGTATCTTTTACGGTAAAATATAGTAGGTATCATCATGGTGGGCATCATGTAGCAATGTTGCATTTGATTATTATCATTCAGCTATACTTATTTGTATGACCTTTTCAGGAATAATTCATTAATAACAATAAGTTTTTTTTTAATTTATTTTTTTTAATAAATAAATTTTATTCTATATAGTTCTTTAATATTAATTAATAATGGAAACAATTGCCCATAACGGGCAGGTGGAGAGTTAAATTAATTGCACTCGATCTGTTGGTTCCAGGGCTACAAAAAATAGTTCTGTTTCTTATCTCATAGTCAGCCAATTATATAACTAAACAAATTAAGAACCAAACAAGTAGAGGTATAAAAGACACTAGTCAGTGTTATCTCCTCTGAGAGTAATGAATTAAACTATACAGCCAGACCCTGCAGTAAATGAAGTGAAGCTGTCATTTGCAGGGTGGAAAGTGTGTGCTTTTCGGAGGGCCTAGCATGCTGATAAGCATACTCTTTTAACTATTTGAGGAAGGCAATAGTAAACCATCTCACTCCTTGTTTTTACTTAGTAAAACCTCTAGAGGTTCAAACCAGCCTTTTGGCTGTTGACCTAAACAACAACAATGAAAACAAATAAATAATGCAAGACTTCGTTCTCCAAGAAAGTCTCTTAGGAAACTTTCTAAGCAGATTCAGCTATCTTACGGAAGTGCTCACAAGGCAACTAATGTTCTAAAATTACATCCGTACTGGATTAATGCAAGACATCAGCTCCAAGAATCAGATAAGGTGAAATGAATTCAGTATTGTCGGTGGTTTAGAACTTTCATTCAAAATGACATATCTGTTCTCGGCAAGGTTTTTTTTAGCGATGAAGCTTGGTTCCATCTGAGCAGATATGTTAATAGTCAAGATTATAGAACATGGTCTCCAGAAAATCCACATGTGTTCGATGAACATCCATTGCATTCACAACAACTTGGGGTATGGTGAGGTGTATCTTGCCGGAGAATGCCAGCTGCATTGGCAAAGTTGGTAACGTGCTCCCCTCTCATCAAGCAGTCTTGGGTTCGAATCCCATTCAGGCATGACATATTGTTACAAAAAATCATTTCATCCTTCACCATATGCATTAGCAGTAATTGCAGAACAGTCAGATGTTAAACCAAAAAAAAAAAAAAGAATTTGGCGGAGAATTGTTGGGCCAATATTTTTTGCCGGAGACCATCACAGCTGACGATACCAAGAAATAATAATGCAATGTATAGTGTTGCTACATAAACAAATTAAAAAATATCTTTCTAACAACAATTAGTTGTAATTTGGGTTGCATGATCACCCAGTACATTCAAATTGTAAATAAACGCATCCACACGAACCTAGGACAACATCCTAGGATATAAACCTTACCTAGGACAATAAACATCTTTCTTATTTTGTATTAGGTAAGATAACCTAAATTTTCTAACTCCTGTTTCTGCATGTTGTAAATCAACTAAATATCATTGTTCACATTTTACTCTTCATTACTAAGTCTTGATTGTAGTAATATCATGTACATGTCATGGGTGTACTCATGTATTTAAGGTTCTAAATGAATTTATAGTACTATTATTATATTTTAATACATAATTGTACCAAAAGAATATTAAGGCTATAAAAAAGGAATCATTCTGATTTTATAACAGAAAATAATTAATTTTCTTTCAGAGAAATGGAACAGGGATGGGAGAATTTGAAATCAACGCTGGAATAAGAGATCCAAAAAATTTGGGTAAAATTGTAAGTTGGAATAAGGCAAAAGAAATATCAGCTTGGTCAGGAGATCCATGCAACAGTATTTTAGGGAATGATCTAATGCTCATTTCACCATTTCAAAATAGCAAATCTCAAATAACTTTATATTCGACTGATGTCTGCAGGTAAATTTAAACAGGTTTTGTAAAAGTTTTTCAAAAATAAAGTTTTTTCTTTCTAATTTAAAGTAAATATTCAATACTTACAATAGTATTATTTACTAAGAGTACCTGTCAAATATTTTAACTTATAGAAATGAAATGTGTTACAAAAAAAATGATTTCTTATAATTTAAGTAACCCAAGAAGAAAAAGACCCAGGGTTGACCAGAGCAATGTACAAAAATCTGGTGTGAAACACTCACACAAATTTCTCTTGCCAATGCAAATAATTAACAATATGATATAACATTAGAAATAAACAAAAAAACTAACCCCAATAAACATAACCTAATTTTAATCATGAGTGAAAGACGCAAAATAAAAATCAACGTCAGTTTGGCTTAAAAATACGGAAAATCACTCTTTCACGCAAAACTAGGCTCTGTAGAGAAAAATGCTCTAAATAAAAGTTGTAGATCTTTTAATTTCCTATAAATTTGATTACTTTTTTGTCCTAAAATGCATAATAAGGCTGAAATCTTAAAAAATTTGAACACGTTTTTGTGAGAAAAAACAGAAAATCGCTGATTACCGCTAAACTAAGCGTTATACAAAAAAATGTTGGAAATAAAAGTTGTAGGATTTTAAATTCTCTACAACTTTTATTAGTACATACATTTTTGTGCTAAAATCCATAATTAAGTCGTCATCTTAAACAAACAATTTTTTACATGAAAACAGCCTCTCCAAGAATTTCAGCAGACATGGCACCGACCCTGTCTTGTAGAGCATAAAAAGTTTAGTAAATGAGGGGATTTAACAAAAATCGTAGGAGCTGTTTTTGAGAATATTGCAAAAAAATCAAAAATTATACAAATAGACTACTACTTCCGGTTGACTGATTTTGATAAAAATGTTCGTGTCGGGTCCTCTAGTGGTATCTAACTTAAGTTTCAAGTTCGAACAATGTTCCGTTATTGAGCTATTCTGTTCACACACACACACAAACCAAGCTAAAACATGTTTTTTGGGGTTCAGGGGGTCTCAAAACGTGTAGATCCGGTGAAAACTCAATTTCGAAAAATTGACATGAAAACAATACTTTCCTACCTATATATTCAAATAGGCAAGAGAAAGTAATAAAAAATATTTAATTAAAAACATCGAAATTTGACATTACAATTCAGTTATAACTACTTCCAGAGGCAACATACACCTATGAAACCCGGTTCGGAAAAAAGAAAACAGACCAGTGGACAAAAACTGAAAGAAGAATAAGCAGGCCCAACATAAACAAAAAATATAAAGTCGATGGGATCTTACACACTGTTCCCTACAAAACTGTCTCTAAAGAGATCAGTCTGATTCATCAGTACAATGAAGAAGAGACTAATATTCCACTTGTTCTACATCCTCAGAATGCCAGAAAACTATTCAAATATTCATCTAACAAAATAATTTTTTTAGGGGGAACTCCCAAACTCTTCTACACCCTGCCATCTACACCCACTTATATGGCTGGTTGCAAGAATGCGAGGTGGTACAGCAGTACAGCAATAGAATATTGCCTTGGTATACTGCACCATTATATTCTTATCATTGTAATATTTATTTATTTCACCTGAACAGTCTGCCGCTGAGTCCAACAGACACCACACAAACACGAAGAACATAAAACATAAAATAACATAAATACCATACAATATTCACAGTATCTTTTATAATTTATCTTTCATTTTAGTATCTCTGTTAAACAAATCTCTCTGTTTACAATAACTATTCATTGGAGCTATTTTACTTATTGTGGCACCAGCAAAATAATAATGATAATGGAAAAGCAAAGCATAATTATAATATATAATTAATTAATTATATTCCTCCTAATATGAATAAACTAATATATTATTAGCCAAGAGGAAACCATAATAATTTTGTAAGTTTTTAAGAAAACACAATCTGAAAGAATGTAATAAAAAAATTTCTTACTTCTTGCAATAATAATTGAATATTTGTAAAATTTTCAGCTCAGTTACATTAGAATATGAAGAAGACACTAATTTTAAAGATATACCTGGAATAAAATTTGTACCTTCACCATCATTTTTAGGAAGTGTAGAAGATTATCCTCAAAATTCTTGTTATTGTAATGCTACTGTTAAAGGTATGACTTCTCCCATGGCATGTCTACCAAAAGGAGCAATAGATATATCTGGATGCATAGGTAAGAATTATTTATTAATTTAAAAATTAGTGTACCCGTACTAAACACAATAAAAAAACCCTCAATGTTTTAAGTGAGAAGCAAACTTTTATTACTCTTATTGATAATACAAAGTATTTGTTAAACCATTGGTTCTCAAAGTGGGGGGGGGGGAGCATGAAGGGTTTGGGAGGGGTGGAAAGCTTAGTTTAAAAAAAAAAAAAAATCTAGTGTGAAACACTCACACGACTTTCTCTTGCCAATGCAAATAATGAACAAAATAACCTAACTTTAGTAATAAAACATTAGAAATAAATAAAAGACCTAATCTCAAAAACCATAACCTAATTTTAATCATGAGTGAATGATGCAAAAAGGCTCTGAGAAAAATTCTTTAAATAAAGTTGTAGATCTTATAATTTCCTATAAATTTGATTATACACTTTTGTCGTAAATTGCAAACTAAGGCCAAAATCTTAAAAAATCCAATTTTTTTACAGATTTTGTGAAAAAACAACAACAGAAAACCACTAATTACTGCTAAACTAAGCATTATACAAAGAAATATTTGAAATAAAAGTTGTAGATTTTTAAATTGTCTAAAACTTTAATTATATACACTCTTGGCCTAAATTCATATTAAGGCCGCAATCTTAAAAAAAACATTTTTTTCTACGAGAGAACAGCCTCCCCAAGAATTTCAGCAGGCATGGCGCCTACCCTACCTTGTAGAGCATAAAAAATTTAGTAAATAAGGCGATTTTTAAAAAAATCATATGAACCATGTTTGAGAAATTCGCAAAAAAGTCAAAAATTACACGAATAAACTACTACTTCCGTTTGACCGATTTTAATGAAAATGTTCGTGTTGGGTCCTCTAGTGGCACCTAACTTAATTTTCAAGTTTCAACTTCATATGATCTTCCGTTTTTGAGATATTTTGTTCACACACACAGACCAATCGCTAAAAACAAGTTTTTTGGGTTCATGGGATCGTGTATATCCGATGAAAACTCGATTTTAAAAAATCGAAATAAAACAATACTTTCCTTCCTATACATTCATATTGGAAATAGAAAGTAATAAATAAAGTTTTGTGTAGACCAAACAAATGAAGTGAAATATTCTTTACTTTTCTAACGTTGGAACAAGTTTTTAATTTGGAATTGGTCGTTATAACCAACGTTATAAAATTGCATTAGTAGTCTTAATTTTTGTTTTCAGTTACACAAATAAGCAATATGTACTTATTAAAAATACATGTCCTGATATATTTGAAATTATATATTTAATTATTTCAACATTGAACCTATTGTCCCTTTAGGAATACGCTTTAAACAAGTAACTTAAATAAGAATTACCAGTAAGTGTTATAAAAATAAAAAGTTTGAGAACTGCGGTGTTAAATGCATATATTTATGTATATGTCAATGATGTGATTTTTTATTTAATATAAACATTTCTTTGTAGAAACTTTTAAGATATAAAAATTATTATTTCCTGAGAAAATTATGTTACTTTTAATTGTACTTTTTTAGATGCTTTGGTGATTTTAACTAAACCTCACTTCTTAGATGCTAGTCCAGAATATATACAAGCAGTAGATGGTCTTAAACCTGACCCAAAGAAACATTCAGCTTTTCTTGAAATAGAACCAGTAAGTTTATTAATTATTTTTAAAATACGATTACAACGTAAAAAAAATCTGGTGTGAAACACTCACACAACTTTCTCTTGCCAATTCAAATAATTAACAATAAACCTAATATTAGTAATAAAACATTAGAAACAAACAAAAAAAAACATAACCTTATTTTAATCACGAGTGAATGATGCAAAATGACAATCGAACTCAGTTTGGCTTAAAAATACGGAAAATCACGCTTTCACGCTAAACTAGGCTCTGTAGAGAAAAATGCTCTAAACAAAAGTTGTAGATCTTTTAATTTTCTATAACTTTTATTATATACACTTTTGTCGTAAAATGCATACTAAGACCGAAATGTTAAAAAAATCGATTTTTCTCACGTTTTCGTGAGAAAAAATTAGAAAATCGCAAATTACCGCTAAACTAAGCGTTATACAAAAAAATGTTTGAAACAGAAGTTGTAGGTTTTTAAATTCTCTACAACTTTTATTATATAAGTTTTTGCGCTGAAATTTATATTAAAGCCGTAATCTTAAAAAAACAACGTTTTTACGTGAAAACAGCCTCACCGAGAATTTCAGCAAACATGGCGCCTACCCTATCTTGTAGAGAATAAAAAATTGAGTAAAATAGGCGATTTTAAAAAAAATCGTAGGACCAGTTTTTGAGAAAATCGCAAAAAACTGAAAAATTATACGAATAAACTACTACTTCCGGTTGACCGATTTTGATGAAAATGTTCGTGTCGCGTCCGGTAGTGGTATGTAACTTAAGTTTCAAGTTTCAAGTTCGTACAATGTTCCGTTCTTGAGATATTCTGTTCACACACACACACACAGACCAATCGCTAAAAACATGTTTTTTGGGTTCAGGGGGTCTGAAAACGTATAGATCCGGTGAAAACTCGATTTCGAAAAATCGACATGAAAACAATACTTTCCTTCCTATATATTCATATAGGCAAGATTAAATAATTAGGTCATATGCATTTGCTGGTAACTGCTGTTGTTTACGTCATCAGCCGAAAGGCTGGTTTGAACCTCTAGAGGATTTACTAAGTAAAACGAGGAGAAGGTGATTTACCATTACATTTCTTACAGAGTGGAAAAGTATGCTTATCATCATGCCAGGCCCTCTGAAAAGCATCTACTTTCCACTCTGCAAATGACACCTTCACTACAAGAAGGTATGGCTGTATAATGAAATTCATTACTCTTAGAGGAGATAACTCTTATTAGTGTCTTTTACACCTCTACCTCTACTGTTTTTAAATCCTTTAGTCATGCAATTGACTGACCATGTGATAAGAAACAGAACTATTTTTTGTAGCCCTGGAACTAACTAGCAGATCAAGTACAAATAATTTAACACTCGACCTGCTTGTTACAGGTATAATAGATTTAACGTTAAAAAACTAAAATAAATTAAAAAAGTACTTTGGTGTCAGTGTTTTAAAATGCAATAAATAGTAAATACAAAACTTTATTTGCCGGCCGCATTGGCGTAGTTGGTAACGTGCTCGCCTCTCATCATGCAGTTGTGGCTTCAAATCCTACTCTGGCACGGCATATTTTCATACGTTACAAAAAATCATTTCACCCTCCATTGTAAACAGTTACACCCCAACGTTGTCGTTAATGACCGTTGCAGTTGATGCGGCGTTAAATAAATAAATAAAAAAAAACAACTTGTTTATATCTGAAATAATTATTAGGAAATACCAGGACAGTTTACATTAAACTGTGAAATCTGGCTGTAAAGGGTTAAATAATCTAAAAAAAATTAAATTAATACAGAAAATAAAGCTTGTTTTGTAAGACATCAGTAACAAACTTTGGTTTGCTTTATTTCCAGAGAACTGGAGTTCCACTAAGAGGTTATCAACGAGTACAAGTCAATTTATTCATGCAGCAGATGCCCACAATAACAGTTATGGAAAAGTTACCTAATTTATTATTTCCACTATTGTGGTTAGAAGAGGTTAGTAGAAAATTATTTTGCTTTTAATTAATTGTGTTATGGGTCAATACAACTTCCAAGTCACCAGAAAACTTACAGTTGGTTGCTTGACCATTTTTAAAAAAAATCTGATAATTTTAGTAGTATCACTCCTATTGGAAGTTTAAAATAGCCATTAATTTACTTTTATTGTCCTTGGTCAGCCATTTTTGTTTTTCAAAACTTTTAACTGCAAGGGGTTACGCAATCACAGATATCACAAAATCTATTAATGCTATTGATATGGGATAAAAACTAACTTGTTCAGAACAAAAAGAGCTACATTTACATCTATGTTTACATTTTACGTAAAATAAAGTCTTTATCTAAAAATGTTAAAATGCTAAAATCTGTTCTTAAAATGAAGAGTGAAAATTTAGGAAATCTTTTCAAACTGTTATTATAATTTTCCCTATTTTCGAGGGGTGATTCTTATTAAAGAACAAATTAAATTATTATTATTAATTAAATTAATTATTAATAATTAATATTAATTAATAATTAATTAAATTATTAATTAAAAACTACTCGATGAATTTTAGCTTACAGGTATTATGTATCTCTACTCACACAGCAAGATTCATGCCTGTATCTTAACTCTTTTTCTTAAAAAAAAAATCACAAAATCAGTCAATTTTTGAAAAATGTCAAAAATTAACATTGTTTCGGTCATGTCTCCAATAAGCACAAGTAAAAAACTTAATAAAATTTTTCCATAGCTAGTACTCTATGATAGGATATATGAAGTTTCATTTTGTAGTTCAGGCTATGAAGTGAGCTGTATCAAGGTAAATTCATTAAAAATAGCACCTCAGAAAAGTTAACTTAATTGTTCACAAATAATTTTTTTAAATAAAGAAAATTAATATAAACAATCTTATAATTTCTGAAACTATTATTTTTGATAATAAAGTTTTTGTTTGTTTAAAGGGAGCGGAACTTGAAGAAGCTCAGGTAGAAATGTTAAACAATATGTATATTAATACTGTGCATAAAATTACCATAGCGCAATGGATAATTATTGCTATTGGTATTCTTATATCTTTATTATCAATTATTATTTTATTGAAAAAATATAGTCATAAAATTACTGGTTTTACCTTATTACAATAAAAAGTAAATTTTAAATTAATTATTGATTCAAATAACCTGGTTAATTTTTTTTAAAAGCCTATAAGGTGAATAAATACAGATGGGGGAAAGGATTCAATACATTGAACTGACGTCAACAATGTACCAATTTTAGCCATTCACCTTTCTTCACTCTCTTGTATGACAAGAAAGTGAAGAAGAAGCTTAAGCCGATGAGAACTGTGATTTTAACGATCAAGCAGACCGTCATTTTACACTTAATAAAAACTCTTTTTCTTTCATTCAGTTTCATTCCTAAAAATTAAAAAAAATACCGTTTATTTATAAAGAATTTGTTATTAGAACAGTGTTTGAACCAAATTTTTCCGTTTTCATTTACAACCAGAATAAAAATTGAAAATTAAAAAAAATATTTTCTTTTAGGAATATCAATTTACGTACAAAAAAGTGTCACTAAATCACTAAAAAAAAAACAAAAAATATGTTTAGCTATATACATAAATAAAGCAATTCATTGTAAAAATAACATTTAGATATTGCAAATTGATAGACATGTTCAAAAGATATTACACTTTTTGTTCAACAAAGTAACGTGCTGAATGAAAACAAAATCACCTCAAAATAATGTCGTCTCTTTTCAATTTTTATTTACTCCTCTTCTATGAAAGTTTCTATCTCTTTTCCGCACGTTATTTTGTGTATTATCCTTTTCTAAACATGATAGCATAAATCAAAATATGTTATCGTTTATTTTGACGCTAATTGCAAGGTTTAACCTAGGGATAGGCGAAACGGGTAGTGTTAACCTTCTTTGTTCGGTTTTAGTCATAAAATTTGTCACCGGTACTTCTAATTTATTGATTTTGACAGTAACATTTAAAGCTAACTGATGATATCATTTTCAAACAAATACCTTTTTTTGTTGAAAAGTTATGGACAAAAACTCTCAAATTTTAGTACTGGCTCATCAAAAAAATCTCTTTCTTTTGTGTAACACCACATCGTCAATTTTCATCGTACAAATATGCAAGATACATCAAATGAAAGAGGAGAAAATTCTCTATCCAATAAACCTAAACCCGTTGAAAAATAATGAATAGTTGCGAAGAAAATTGAGTTTAACACGTTCAATGCTGCTGGTAGACCCAATGTCATTCGCCATGTCGGAGCAATATTTTTAACTTTGGTAAACTGGCCTGACACTATTTTCGTGTACAAAAATTCAATTAGTTTTGTCTTACTTAATATTTACTACAATTATTTTTGCGTAATTCTAACGCAAGACATGTCATAAAATAAATTTTTATAATATTATTTATATGACTAGAAAACACAAGAAAATTGTGTAAATGCTCAAGTTTTCTTACGTGATTATGTGAATGCAGCCGAAATAATACAATCAGTATCTGTAATTATGCAATGTATGTAGCCTAATAATCTATAAATAACAATAAAATTTCACAGAAAACTTGAAACTGAGTTGTAAATACGTATATTGGTTTTTAAAATTCCGTCATAAAAACCTGTGATGTCTGTTAAAGAATTGATCATATGCTGGCACAGAATGAACCTTTTTCTAGGACAGCACGATAAAATAAATACTATTTACTCTGATAAAACGTAGAAAGAAGAGATAAAATCTGCAAACTGGCCGCATTTTTGCGTCCGCCGCGCTGAAAGTGTTTAAGAAAGGTGATGATGCATGGCGTGATTTCTAGCTTCCACGTTAGCAAGAGTTAAATAAGATAATAGGAACTAATTGATCATAAATTTTCATGACTTCATAAATAACTATTATTTATTGTTAAACTCATTACGAAAATGTGTATATCTGATGATTATTAAAAGAAAAAATGGTTGTAAATGCATTAAAAAAAATTATTTATTACAAATTTAATACACTTTAACAAATGGTAATATAAATGTTATACATAAACTAATACAATAAAAACTTTTGGCTTAAAAAAGCTATATGATTATATAAAATTTAAGTAATAAGCAAAATTAAGTAAAATTATTTAAAAGTAAATAAAATATTAATCATTTAATACATCTTCAACAGTTAATATTAGGTACTGTTGACAGAATTACAAAAATTAAATTTTTTTTTTATAAAACTAATAGGCTATACAATTATTTTTTTACTATAAATGAATATAAATACCAATATGATTTTTACTTCCAAAAATTCTTGTAACAAATTATTGTACCTTATCAAATATGTTTAAATATCAGAATACATTACTTCTATGAAAATTATATAAAATTAAAAAAAACTAAATAATTACAGTAAATCCCCTTTATAACAATCATTTATTTTGATAAAAAGATTTTTGTGGTTTTAACGCCAAATTGTACAAATTTCCTTATAAAAAAATTTCAATTCTATATTTTAATTTTAAACTGTTTTTTTGGCACCATGCTAACTCAGTTACCCAATAAAACGGAGTAAATGGTAGGGCAAATGATAAGGTAATAGTCAGCCATGAAGAAACATCAAGAGTAAAAGCAGCAATATCAAAATAGGAGAATTTTTTGAATCTATGAAATCGGGATGTTTTACAAGCAATAATGAAAGTTAAAATATCATAACACGCTCTCGAATTAACTCCTTTTTCTAATTTTATTACTGATGAAAAATTATGAAAAAATTCCAGGTGCTTTACATAATACGTACGCTTCTTTTACACATAAAAACATGAAAATCGCTTGGCGTTAGAGCGGGCGAAATATTTTTGCGTGGAAAATTTGTTTTAATTTAATTTTTTACTGTAGCGGGCTGAAATTTCAGTTAGCAAAAATTTTTACATGACATTTTTGTAGAAAACAGTTTTGTGAAAAAACCCAGATGGGGTTTGGTAATTTTTGCAAGTCAAAACCTACTGTTTTCAGTTGCATAACCCATCGTAGTCATTAATAACCAAGCTGTTAATTGCGACTTTAAATAAACTAAACTAAAAAATTGAAAAAGTATAAAATTTAGCAATAGATTTCCATTAAACAATAATAAAATATTGTTAGAAAGGGGAACTACTACTATGAACACTCCATAGTCTATCTAAATTAATAGATAAATAAAAGATAATAGTAATTTATTAAATTTTATTTAAAAATTGTAATGAATGAAATGTTATTTGTTTTGCTGCTCATACCCAATATAATATTGTTAACAATACGTACTGTTTTTAATTTCTAATAATTTAAATCTGTAAAAAATAATCTAATACAATTATTTGTATTATCAATTTTGATAAGCTTATATTTAATGAATTTAGTCATTTATAAACCGACTTATAAATAATAAATCCAGTCATTAATAAAGATTAGTTATACAAATCGTTTAATCTACAAAATTTTCACAAAAATTTATACACTTTTAGAATTATTAAAACATTTTTCTTGTGCTGCATCTGTTTTTTTTTCATTCAATATGAGCTATATAAATGTGATTTAGCAACCAACACAATAAAAAATAAGACAATCTGTACTTAAAGTTAATATAAAAATACATTAAATAGACCAAATATACATTGGTTTTTATTTAAAAACTAATTATGTTTGTCACTATAGTAAAAATTCCTTACTATTTAACTGCAATGAAATTGAGGCCTTCAAGAATTTAAGTTTGTAAATTATGCAACAACCTTAATTTGGCAATTCACAAACACAAAAATACCTTTACATAACATTTACATTAAACTGCAGAGTACTTGTGAAGACGAATTATAAATGCTCAGAGAATTGTTAAGTATACAATTAAAATAAATAATTTCATAAATGGCTGACGATATAGTAATAAAAATTATCCATAATTAAAACTCATTGTAAATATTTGTAAAACAATTATTATTATAATTATGACAAATTAAATTAAAAATTAATCAAACCAACTTAGAAATGGAAGACAACTATTGTAATAACAAAAAAATAATAATACAAGACTAACAATAAATAAAATTATAATTTTTTCATCCTAAAATGAGAGAAATGCACCAAGTTTTAATGAGCAATAGTCCATACGTAGAGGTTGATTGTGATCACATGTTTTAATATTAGAAAATTTAAATATTAAAATAATTAACTTAATTTAAAATTATTAGAAAAAGATGTTTTAAAATTTTATTTAAATTTAATTTTAAATAAAAAAAGGAAAGGTCCCAACGTGCCATCATAATATTACATAAAAAAATAAGTCAAGAAGATATTAAACGTTTAAACAATCTGAAAAGAAGTTTTATTAAAATTATTATTTATTTGTTGTAGCGAAATGTTACACACAAGATGGCTGTGTTTAATTATCAATACATTTGTAGCACAGATATTTTATAAACATTCTACATTAACTAAAAATACTGTGAACGAGTACTACATGAATTGGTATGCCAGCAATCAGTCGATCATGTAAACAGCGAATGATCGATGACAAATGTGATCACAATCATTAGCTGAACAACAGATGTTCAATGTAAATTGCTTACTCTCAACAATCAATAAACACATTATAACTTGATTACAAAAAACGGAAGAGTTAATGGAAGTATATTAATATAAAAACGGATATAAATAACTCATGAAAAATAATATTATACAGTACAAGCTCCCTAATCTGAACTAATAAAATCTGAGACTATTCGGATTAGAGATTTTTTTGTCTAAAAGGGAATATTCATGTTTAAAATGATTAAAATACAAAATTGTTTATGTTGAATAAATTAATTTAATAATAATAAATGTACAATAAACTGACCTTACTTGTTTTTTCCACAAAAAGTCATATTAAAAAAAATAAATTAACGGTAAACAAAATTAGTAAATACCGTATATAGAGTAAGTTAATTAAAATATACACAGTTGTTTAGGTTGGAATAACCTAAATCAATAATGAAATACGTACTTCTCACTAACCTTTATTTTTTCACAAAAAAGTCACTATTTTCTTCTGTTTCTTGGCAGCAAAACTTTGTTCTAATGCTTCGCTTGAAGCGGCATATGCAATAATATTTTCTGAAATGGCTAATCGCTTTCCTTAGCCCATTCTATATATTTAATAAAACTAGCAACTGCCATTTCATGGTTTATTTTATTTTCCGGTAGTTTATCGTCATCATTATTCTGCAATCACATTTACGATTTCGGCGTCTGATTACCGTATCAAAGACATTCAAAAAACAATACTTTCCTTCCTATATATTCATATAGGCAAGAGAAAGTAATAATTCTACCATAGGGAGTCATCATTGCTACATAAAAACAATTTTTTTTTGGATAGTTCGGATTACTGAAGGTTCGGTTTAAAGAGGCTCAGATTAGTGAGCTTGCACTGTACTAGAAAAAAATGTTTCATATTAGATTAGTACACAATATATATTATACCACAGGAATGCGATTAAAATAGGCCTAAATACCACATAATTAATGTTTTTTTTGACTACTCAGTCTTTTAACATTTAAAAACAACAACAAATTTTATTAATCACTTATTATTATTACACAATATTATAATAATCACTCATTAATGCACAAGGAAGTTTATATCTTAACTTATAATATTCATTGAATTTTAAAGATTTTTTGATTTGTAAATCAATTAATTTTGTAGAGATATTTTAGAAATAGTTTATTATTTTACTTGCAGCTTTTAATGATCACTGATAACATCAAAAAATGTATAATTTGTATAAGCCAAACTGGCGATACGAGTACATTTAATTCAAAATAAATGCATGTATAGCTATGTATAGGCTATGTTCTGGGTATATTATAAGATGTTATGTTTGTCATACTGAAACTAAAGCAGCTGCGCATGCACACTGATGCTGTTCCCCCTTTACCCTCGTTGCAAACATGGGCAAACTCGTGACTCAAGTGACTATATCCCCACTGTCAGCGTTCAATTACCTTGCCAGTATTCGACTGATAATACTAGTTTATATGATGCATGAATCTATCTCCTCCATTCCACATGAATAATACTGCTAGCGCCTATCTTGGCTTGAATGTACAGTCTATTTATTGCCCGACTATCGATCATGTATGTAGATAATTAACGCATTATATTAGTAGTAACTTTCAATAACTAAAAACAGCTCTCACTTTCCATGCGCCAAATTGATTAGCTTAACTAGTACTTACAAGTACAGAGTACTTGTAAGTACTAGTTAAGCTAATCAATTTGGTGTAATTCAATACATGGCTAATAGATACATAGCATTTAATGCATAGCTAATCAATACATGGACATGGAGCAATTCAATAATTTATCTAGATGGAGTTTATGATTAGTCTACAAAAACATTTGGTCTAAAAAGTTACGGGTAGATTCCTCCAAAGAAGGCAGATTACAACCAATTACTAAAATAAGAGCAACTAATTAAGAAATTTTTTTTAATAAACATAATTATTTCATTAATTCAATTCAGTATGATATTTTTGTTTGCATTTTTTAAATATTTATTTAAAATTTTTTTTACATTATTTGAAAAGTGAAAGAGGGGTGGCTTTTAAAAGAGGTGTACTGCAAACTATGAAATAATGAATAAGAGGATAATGATTTCAGTACACATAATATATAAAAAAAAAACAAAAGGGTTTTTCAATTATTATAAGACACATTTAATGCAACCGTTATCCTTAATTGCACCAATATAATATTTTTGGACTCATTTTCGATTTAAGAAAAACCAGTAAAAATCACCTTTAAGTAGATTTTATGGGATTTTTAGTAATGATAAAAAACTACAGCAGTAAATATAACGAATGAGTATATCATAAGACAAAACATATACATTATTTAATTAAATATGAATCGTAAAATTTGATTATTTTCGTTGTTTTTATCATCTCTAATATTTAAATTTTTATACAGATTCAATAATTGCACAGTAATGACAATAAACTAATGATATTTTAATTTGTGCAATTATAATCAAGTATAATTTAAACATATCATAATTTTAAAATGTATTTTTTATATTATTATTATTAACAGTGGCAAAATTTTTACATAATATTTAATATATTGTAACAAAAAATGTTTTAAATGTAATAATATTATCAGTTAAAACTCTATTTCTATTAATAAAAACCATTAAAATAGGAGTTCCATAAAATTCCACAGACATAGAATTTCCAAAAAAATTTTGATAGAAAAAATAAAACAGAATTTTAAAATTATTATAATATACAATTAATTATAAAATTATTATAATTTTACAATTTAAAAAAAAAACACTTGAAGACTTGTCTATGCTTGTACTGTTTTTCCCTCTCCCACTACTGGGCGTAGATACTATTCTCCAACTATCGATTCAGCTGTTAATCATCGCTAACCTTGGTCCCACTATTATAAAAAGGCAGTTAGAGAGAGCACTCTTCCCTAGTCTTCAGTTAGTGGATCCTGATAGACAATTTTTTATTATGTTTTTTTCTGTTATAATATACAGTGCTCCTTAGTTATAAACGCCTGAAATGGAGACACGGCAAGAACTGTATAATAAGACATCTCGCGGTACAACTGGGGACAGCCGTACAACATGGGCTTGTATGCCTACGTTGTATCAATATTAGAACTGACAACATTCTTAAACTCCATTGTAAGTACTTTACTAACTACCCCGGTAAAAATTCATAGCTTGATAATTTAATAAAATACAATAATTTAATGTATTATACTTACATTGTATTTCACGTACAATATATACATTATTATTTTCTTGAAATTTTAGTCACACAAATAACATAATACTGCAACTAGAAAATAAGAATTAATACTAATACTGTTTTATTGTGCTGGTAAAATACAAAGAAAGGTATTTAAAACAATTTTGGTATTAGTGCTTATTTATAGATCATATTT